>BSBN01001191.1:0-699623 GCA_027924645.1 Cunninghamia lanceolata | reverse complement strand
ACCTTTAACAATGTAACATCTTAAAATGGGTTATTTTTAATCCTGTGCATATGTAAAAGTGATAAAATAATTGTACTATTTTTATTAACAAAACTTTGCCTTTAAAGAATAGCCTGAAAAAACGACCGTGCATTCTTCCCTCTCATTAATGCCGGTGACAATGACATGAAAACAAACAAGAACAAAAAGTGGTAGAGATGCTTACAGGCTGTAAATCCTCTCGTTTGAGCCAAATCTTGACGCCAGTCTTGTGCGACAACTTAGGCGCATAATGCAAAGGCGATTCAACTGCCACCTCATAAACCCTGGACGACAGAATGCTAGTCAGATATGAAGTCGCCGACTGAACTTCCTCACAATCTGGAACTGCTCTTGTCTTTTCCGAGACACCGCCGAGAAATCCAGCCTCGTACTGCAACGACTCCGCCGCAACCTCCATCAATGGCGCCGGAGGAGCCTTTCCAGCGCCTTCCAAGGGTCTGGGAGAGGGAGGCGGACGTGAAATTTTGCCGTCATCTTTCGAAATTTCTGTTGCCTCCAATCCCCGGACGGCCACATTCTTCGCTACAAGAGCTCCCCGACTGGAACTACAAGAAGACGACTCCAAAAAGCGAGTATTTTTCCTGCAGCTCAGTGCAGAAGTGACAGAGTGGGATTTAACTAATCCTGGAGAAAACATATTAGCAGTGTTGAGCATTGTGAGAGCTTCCATGGCGGCAGCTCTGACAAGTCATGCATATGGAAGTTAGGGGCCTTAATGGCGGGCTTTAAAAAGGGAATATCTACGTTTGTCATGTGGAAAACCTGAGAAATATGTCCCGTCACTTACAGTCACGCCACGCGCTTTGTTTTTTCCCGTAATATTTTAGGTTCATTAGCGGAAGACGACACTGCACCTAGACAGTAAATGATTCCATATTTTGAATGAATGAAGGAAAATTTTTAGAAACTGTTGAAGAAGGCGTCCCACGCGTACGGGAAAGAAGAGGAAGAGTTCTTTTGAAAGTGTTAAAGATGCCTTGGACCCCTAACTGTGGTTATACTACACGTTTGTATTCGGGCTCTGAAACTTTTAACTGTGGTTGAATCGTGGTCTTTAATAATAATATAATATTATGAGACTACTCCATCATCCATGCACTTAATTTAGACAGGGAACAATGTCAAGCAGATGAGACAAACCTTAGTCACACTACTCCTATAGGCTGTTGGCCTCGTTGTAAAATCTTTCATTTATTCATTCATTCATGATACTCATCATTTTATACAATTGTACATTAGGAAGTGTAATGTTTGCATTCATAGAACAATGAAGTATTATTGACGTGGAGATATCATGTTGATAGAGATGTAACATAATATTTTCACCTTTCTCATGGAACTATTTTAATCTAATCATGTTTTAAATGTGAAACAATATTGGCTAATTATCTAGAAAATATTATGGAATGTTATGGTTTGAAAGCTTCATAAATTTGTATTGAAGTTCAAAATACACTAATGTAATTTCCTTTACTCCACACCCATTGGCTTGATTATTAATGACATTGAAATGTCTATGGATGTCATGTCAAGATTGCAATTTATTTTTTGGGGGTTTTAGCGACTATCCAGCCCCATATTTGCACCGAGGCATGGATGCCTACCCCATCCATGCATGCCATGGCGTGTACTTGGAATAATGGACATCCTTTGTCCTTTATTCATCGATGAACATGCCTGTCGATTTCATACAAACAGTTATCCAACGCATGAGTCCCACAAGATAAGTCTATAAAAATTTGTGGAAAGCACTCCAAGTTTTTTGTTTTTATTTTATTTTATTTTTTCATTAAACTTTTTCAATATATTTAAGTTATTAATAATAATAATTTAAAAAAAACATTAATAGGAATATTTTCATTATATTATATAAAGATATAGTTTAATTAATATTAATATGTTATATTATTATTGTTATGATGTTTTAAATAATTTTATTTAAACTAATTAAATAAAATAATATTATCAAAATAATAATTAATTTAGATAATAAATTTGAACTATTTAATTATGATTTAAATATAGATTAAGTAGTTTTGCCATTTACTATGGGCTTCTCAAAATTTTATAGCAATGTAATTGGCAAGTTCATTGCTTAAAACTAAGGTTCCAAGTCTACATCATCAAATATGATGCCACAACATCGACATTGTAAAAAGTGTCAAAAAATAGAATTTTAGACCCTCGATCCATGGATGACACCGACCTTCGAAATTTTTGGTACTAATAACTAAACACATGTTTTTCCCTAATGCTATCCATACGAACACTCAAGTCAATTATTTAATCATATTTTAAACATTTATAACACTTAATGATGTAGATACAGAACTAACAAGATAAACAATTTAACACTAAACACCAAACACTCTTAACCTAAACAAATTATTTTAACAATGTATAGTTAAATATAAAACTCTAAACCTAAGAAAAACCTTGAAAGAAGAGTAAAAAAAAGTTCTTACATCATACTATAAAACAATTAACAATAAATATGCATAGCTCCTAAAAATAGAGAAAAGCTAAAAAAAGTAGAAACAAACTAATAAAGACTCCCAGATACAACCATTGAACAACAACACCTTCATTTCTCCCCTTTGATGATCAATGAGGTGATCACCAATTGGTTTCTCAAACCTTCAAAACATTCTTTTGAAAGAGTTTTAGTGAATATATTATCAATTTGCTTAGATGTGGGACAAAACAATAAATCTACTTGCCCTTCTTGAAACAAATCTCTAATAAAATGATTTCGAAGCTCTATTTGTTTCGATCTAGCATGAAACACACGATTCTTTGTCATTGCAATAGTGCTGTTTTTATCATAGTATATAGTGTATGCAATTGAGAGTGAACTATCATAAACAAACTAAAATGACTTCAACCTATTCAATTCACAACCCATTACAACCTCAAGATTAGACTAAAGCACTATGCAAGTAAACTATCATAATTGCACCCTAATTGATTATGCAAAGCTCTTAATATGTCCTAATTGATATGATTTATACTAATTGTTAAAGGGTGTTAACTTCTCATAGAAGCAGAATTTCTTTGCATTCAAATTGCTTCTTGGAAATGAAGGGGAAGGGCTCAATTTATAGATTTTTGGAGGTGAGGATAAAGGGCTAGGGTCAATTGTGAGGATCAAAGGCTCATATTGCTTGAGGATTCTCAAGTAAGAAGAATTGGATAAATAGCATAAAGAGATTGGATGAGGGAGATGCTCCAAGATTCAAGGGGAGATGAAGGGGTGAAATTGAATAGTTGAATAGATGGATGGCTAGGATTAGGTAGGTGTATGGCATGTAAGGACTCATTTCTGAAAAGATATGGTTTGGATTTTGTGAAGAATTTATAATTTAGATGAGAGGACAAGTGTAATTTTAAATTCCATGCAATAGTGCTGCATGTAATTTAAAATTGGAGGAATAGTGGAAAGAAGGACAAATATGAAAAAAAAAAAGATTTGCCCATACTCCAAATGCACCACTTGCCATGTGCATGTATGTACATGAGATGGCAAGTGTCCATCTAGAAGTATGGGGAAAGGGATAATCTAGGATTAATTTAATTAACCCATGTGCACACACTTAGGAAGAAATTAGTGATTGATTACAAAAGTAATAAAAAATGGACAAATGATGCAATTAAATAAATAGGTATTTTATTTAATTTTTGGAGGTGAATATGAACTATAGTCTTTTAATTTTTTTTTTTGGACTATCGTGGAAGAAAATGATTTTTTCTATGATGAGAGGAGATGATGAAATATTAATTAAATAATTACAAATTATTTAATTAACATATGTGTTGGGTGGAATGGTGGGATTTATTTGATTTGGATTGGTTAATTATGTTGGTGATAATGGAAGATGGTTGTGACCATTTTCAGGTGTCTACATTTTACCACTCTTGATGTCACATCATAACTGTTAGGTGATGGTGGTATGTCAAAGAAAAATAGGATTTTTGTTTTCCCTGGTCAGCGGATTGGAGAGGAGAATATGGTGAGATGATGCCCCCTCGAGAAATCAGCTAGAAAAATAAATGCTTTTTCGGTGATGTCTCAAAAGGAGGGACAAGATGAGAAAATATGAAGAATTTGATGGACACGAGGGAAAAGTAGCATGAACAGAGGTAGAGGAGGAAAAATGAAGAGTTGAGGGAAAAATTAGGTCATGGAAGAAGAATTACGGTAAATGTGGCTACAAATAGGGTTGTGGTGCCCATATTCCTCATTTTTCTATTGTCACGTGGATAATTATGATTAGAAGAGAAAAAGATGAATAGGATGAGATGGGGTGAATCCCACGTGAGTTGCATTGAGGAGAGCGTGTACAGGATTATCTGCAACCTGTAGCAGTTGGGGAGCCGAAAAGTGTCCTATCAACACTTTGTAATTTGGGGAATGAAATCAATTAGGTGTAATAAATGAGTGTCAAAATCGGTAGTTTGTAGGTGCCAATGGGAGGGTTTAACACCTAGGGGTTGCAATTAGCACATAGGGGTTAGAGAATGGCACCTACAGCAGGAGTAGCGCCTACTCTAGCGATTAGCTCCTGGGAGAGGCGATTTGCGTCTAGGTGGGAATAGTTTAGCACCGAATCTGGAAGGGCAATTAGCACCTAGACAGTATGGTTTAGCACAAAAAATGGGGGGATTAGTGTCAGGTCTGGGATTAGCACCCAATCCGGCAATTAGCCCTAAGGGGGAGGTGATTAACACCTAGAAGGATAGTGGAGAAAAAGGCAATTAGTGCTAGGACAGGAAGGAGTAGAGCCTACGTGTCATACAATGTGGATAGGGTGAGGATTAGTTCCTACACGTCTTTCAGCGTTGGGGCAGGAGGGATTAACACCTAGATATTGATGAGCATCTAGAGGGTGGGAAATAACGCTTAAATAGGGTTTAGCACCTAGGTGAGTGGGATTGGTGCCTAGGTAGATGGATAGCAGAAAAATGATCCTAATGAGATGGACTTTAGTGGTTACAAGATGACAGCTAGATCAGACTAATAGATTCTTTTTATAGATGGTGGGTTTGCACTGGATAGCAAGGATGCCAGAGATATGTGTGCATCAAGCCCTGATGACAACATTTGTGGAGAGGTGGTAGAGTGAGCGATGTGCCTTTATGTTGCCAACATGAGACATCAATATTACGTTGGAGGATGTGTGGAGGACACTACGCATCCCCATCCACGGAGAGAGGGTAGTATATGACTACCAACACGGGGCAGTGTTCATTGAGGCAGTATTTGCACTGGCGATGGTACCTTTTGACGTTGGTAGGAGAGAGATGCGATATGCCCAAACCATGGGGAAGTTGTATCCATTTTCACTGTTTGTTGTAGGGGTGATAGCAGCGACTCTAGCGTCTGACAAGAGATCTCGAGGATTCTCAATGGGATGGGGAGTAGTGTTACTACATATGTTCAAGGATGGAGCTATATTTGTGTGGGGTCTCTATCTATTGGCCCACCTATATAATGATATGGACGCAGTAGTATATTGGCACAATGCCAGCCTAGGGTGTGGCATGACTCTCCTACATATATGGGCGTGGGAGCATATTGCGATCACATGACTCATTACAGCGAGGATGTGGACACGAAGTCAACCCTATGTATTTGATTATGGAGGGGTGTTGCGACATCACAGGATGCGAGATCTCTGGTACTAGCAGACAATTATAGATGATATTCAAACCATGATCTGGAGGCCATGGGTAGCATGTGAGAGGTGGTCAGATGATACAGAGCAGCTGTGCTACGTATGACAACCCTGATACCTGATGGAGCGGACAGACCAGATTATCGATAGGTATATGCCTAATAGAGTATTACGATAGTTTGGGATGGTACAGGATGTCCTACAAGAGGATGTTGTGTTCCCCAGGGTATAGTTGGAGGCATTATGATGGGGAGTACCAATCAATCCATAATCGGTGATTACAGAGTTTGATGGTCTGCAATTGAGGCTCTAGGATAGGCAGGTAGGATTGGTAGATGCAGGGATGACACTATAGTATGACGCATGGTGGGATTGTGAGCAACCTATTTGGCTCACAATGTTAACAAGACAGGCGGCAGTAAAACAAGGAGATGGGGGTGTAGAGGAGGCTGAGGAGAAGGAGGAGGTGGAGAGGGCAGAGGAGGAGGATGTCGAGATGGTTAAGGTGGAGGTCGAAGATGATAGTGTAGAGGTCACGAGACTACAAGCACTAGTTGAGCAGTTGCAGGCATAGGTAACACAGTTGCAGGGGCAGATAGTGCAGTTGCAAGCACAACCAGTGCAAGCTCAGCGGGATACCTAGCTACAGGCACAGGTAGCGCAGCTGCAGGGGCATGTGGTTAGATATCAGCGCAAGCATAATGAGGCTCGACAAGTGCTGGGACTAGGGATGGTGGATGTGGTCACAGGGTTACAAGTGTGAGTAGATGGAGCTACCCAAGAGGCACAACATTACCAGACTCTTTATGCGTCTAGTACCTGTTGGGTAGCAAGAGAGCTTTAGGAGTTGATCAAGGGCTTTCACATCACAAAGGACTTGGCAGTCTGAGAGGTTAGTATAGCAACCACCATAGTAGCACCCACAGGTTAGCATTCAGCCAACAGTGCAGCAGTCTATGTGACCACCACCTCTATGAGCTATAGGGTAGTCCTAGTCAGGGATGTCGCAGAGAGACTGTTCCACATAGGGGCTGATGATAGACATTTTGATATACAAGCCTATGGGCTAATTTTTATATTTTTGACGGTTCTTCAAAGCCCACTTATATAGTATATCATGATCATTTTTGAGATGTATATGAGATGACATGTTCATAGAGATCTATTGGACGTTGATTTATGTGTTATGATGGGATGGTTTATTTATGTTGATGTATGATGATATGTATTGATGTGATTATGATTTATGTATGATTAGATGGATTGTGATGTTGTCAAAACATGTTGCTTTCAAGATTAAAGAACATCTTAAATGAGGACAAGAGTGAAATCGTAGTCATAACATGATGGTAAGAGATAATCTAACTTCATAAGCAAGCCAATAGTGAAGTTGGCAATAAATCGCCTCATAGAGCATCTTAAATAACCAACGAATGGTTAATAATAAATGATAAGCAAGAAATAAGAATCGATCCATATTATGTTAAGATAACTAATGGCCGATTAACCAAAAGAGGCAACCATCATGGAACAACACGTCACCTCATGGAATCCATCGTATAAAAGAGGTTGAATCGATGGTAGAGGGCATTGATATTTTTGCAATTCAAAAACACATTAATAACACAAGCATCGAATCATAAGAGATCGACCACCAATAGAGAGTCATGATCTCTCCATCAGCGGATATCATTGTTACTCATTATTACGGTAGATAACAAGTATAAGTTCCAACATCCATAACATCTAGTGAAAGCGTCCTGCCATACATTCGGCCATTTTTTTATAATCAGAAATCAAATAATTGTTGATCATTGTCATAGCATATATATACAAATATTATTATTATTTCTGCAGGTCGAACCACATCTATTCAGCCACAAAGTCTTATCGACCATAACAAGGTATGTAATTTATATTCAATATCTCTTTGCATTATATTATTTAATGTCTAATTCCATGATATGATGAACATAGATGAGTGAATTTCTCATAATGAAAAAGCTAGATATTATATGAAATAAGACATAGCAGTTGTGAAGCATATTGAGCAATGAGATTTATACATTAACTTCATAGGAGAGGGTGAGTATGAGATGTCCATTCAGCCAACCATGGGTAATCAGTGGCCTTTGTCATAGTTGTTACAAAAGGTACCTCTTGTACAAAGGATTATTATATAGTGGCCTTTGTCACAGTTGGTACAAAAGGTACCCCTTATGCAAAGGATTATGATATAGAGGCCTTGGCTACAACTGGTGCAAAAGGTATCCCTCGTACCAAGGATTATCATAGTGGCCTTGACTCAGCGGGTACAAAAGGTACTCCTCGAGTCAAAGGATAAAAATAGTGGACCCATAATGGTAAATGGCAAAGACATCATATCACTCCTCTCATATGAAATTAATGATTAATGCATGGATAATAATAGAGACTGTGAAATGTAGATTGATAGTGATCATGACATTTAATGAGAGAGAATATGAAATATATATATTGATAGTGAACTTAAGATTATTGAGGGAACATATGAAATATATAATGATAATGATTATAAGATTAGTAATAGAAATGTGTAGTGATCATAAGATTATTGTTAAAAGATGTGACATGTATAATTATTGTTAATCATAAGATTATAAGAGCAATGTTACTATATGATTTGAATACTTCTTACATCTATTGTGAATATTTGAAATCAAAGGTTTAGTGTACTAATGTTCTCTTTTTGCAAGTTGAAATTTGTGAACAAGGTTGAGAAATTTTGATTTGTGACAAGGGGACATTACAAGTGGTATCAGAGAAGTCATCCTGCCATCCTGTGAAGAAGATTAATGCAACATTATACAAGACAATTAGCCCGTAACAACAGCAACAACATGGAAATGAACAATGAGACAAGAGCATTCATGGAAATGACTACTAAAGCAATGGTGGACCAAAATGAAAGAATCACTAAAGCCATGATGGAGCAAAGTGAAAAGGCAACACAAATGTTTCTTGAGGAACTCCAAAAGGTGGGAAACGCCACGGAGCATATTAAGAGTCACTCAACTAATGGAAGGGAAGTAGCCTCTAACCAAGCTGAAAATAGCAACTCTTCAAGCTCAAGGATTCCACTACCGTCTTTCCTACCAAGCGAAGACACTTCAAGAATAGAAAATGATACTTCTTAAGACATGAGCACAGATGATATTGTAAGAGCATATGCAAACTTGGAACCAGAATTAAGGAGAGTAGTGTCATTCAATGACTATAGCAACTCAAGAAGGAATGAATTAGCAAAAAAGGAAAGAAGAACTATTAATAAGGATTTAAGGCACAAAGCGAACAAGGTGAACCTTCAAAATTTTGATGGAACCAATAAGATCACCCCTCATGCATGGCTTCAAATGTTGAACGACTACTTTTTACTTAGCCCAATGACCGAGAAGGATGCACTTCAATTTGCCATCTTGCACTTGGAAGGACTCGCCTATGAATGGTGGCATAATGGAAAACATACTCAAGGACATGAATCCATTACATCCTATGCGGAGTTTTCCAAGAAGTTTATCAAGAAATTTGAGAGACAACACCCACAACAAGATTTCAAGGGCTTAACACAAGTAAGGCAATGAGGAACAGTGGATGAATACATCAATGAATTTGAGAACATAGCCATTCGTGTCACCGGAATTGAAGATGAACAACTTACATTCCTATTCATAGAAGGATTGGACGAGAAGTTGAGAGGATTAGTGGGAGCACTCAAACCCACCTCACTTGATGATGCCATTGAAATGGCCTTTCATCTAGAAAAGAGTAAACCATCTCTATCATCTTCAAAACCTTTTCATAAGAAAGGAAGATTTGATAAGACATTCCACCGCAAAGATGAGAGGAAGGATAAAAGACCTTGTTTTACATGTGGAGCACCATGGACACAAGGACACCTATGTCAAAAATGCCAAGATTTAAAAGAGAAAGGATTATGTTTCAAATGCAAAGATAAATGGGTACCGAGTCACAAATGTGGGCAAGCTCACATCATAGAAGCATTAACCAATGAGGAAGAAGAGAATCCTCCTAAGAAAAGAAGATGTGAACCCGAGGAAAAGATTACCCTAGCCTCCATATCTAAAGTATCCAGACATCACCCCTTTAGACTTAGATGTAACCTAAAGGGAAACAAATTAACTGCCTTAGTGGACAACGGGGCCACTCATAACTTTATAAACAAGTCCCTAGCCAAAAGGATAAAGTTAGACACAAAATTTTGATGGGTTTATGGTCTCCTTAGCTGATGACTCCACACAAGAATGTTCAAAAAAATTACCTCAATTAGAGATGACCTTAGGAAAACACCATGTTAAATATGATTTCTATGTGGTAAAATTGGGAAACACTGATAACATTCTAGGGATGCCCTGGTTACATTCACTAGGACAAGTCACCATAGACTTTCCCAAGCTAGAAATCCATTTTGAAGATCAAGGGAACAAGGTCATTTTACATGGTCTCTCCGATGGATCACCCCGGGTAGTATCTTCCCAGAGAATGGAAAGAATCTTCCGACATAACCAAGTGGAGTGGGCAGCCCAATGCATGATCTTAGACAAATCAACTAAAGAGGGACAAGCAATCCACATAGGCATTCAACCCATCCTACGAAAACATAAGAAGGTATTTGAAGACATACCACTGGGTTTGCCACCAAAATGGGGATTTGAACATGTCATTGAGATGGAAAAGGATGCAAAGCCGGTCATCACTACCCCATATAGACACCCACAAAAGTTTGAGGAGATAGAAAAAACCATCAACAAACTTTTAGAAATGGGGCATATATAGCCAAGCTCTACCCCATTCGCATGTTCTGTGGTGCTAGTCAAAAAGAAAGACAGAACCTTGCGAATGTGTGTAGATTATAGAGCATTAAACAAACAAACTATAAAAAACTGATATCCCATACCAAAGGTAGATGAATTAATTGATGAACTTCATGGGGCTAAATACTTTTCAAAGATTGACCTTAGGTCTTGGTATCACCAAATCCGGATGAGAGAGGAAGACACCCCTAAAACAACTTTCTAATGACATTATGGCCATTTTGAGCTTTTAGTCCTACCATTCGAACTAACAAACGCCTCGGCAACCTTCCAATCATGTATGAACCATACTTTCCGGAAGCAACTCCGAAAGTTCCTCTTTATCTTCTTTGATGACATATTAATATATAGTAAAACCTGGGAGGAGCACTTGAAACACATTGATGAGGTCTTGTCCATTGTAAAGCAAGAATCCCTTTATGCCAAAGCTTCAAAATGCGAGTTTGGAATGGAGGAGATTCTTTAACTAGGGCACAAAATTAGTGCCGAAGGAGTCAAAGTTGATAAAGAAAAGATCAAGGCCATAAGGGAATGGCCTAGACCAAAGACTCTAACCCACTTAAGAGGATTTCAAGGACTATGTAGCTATTATCGAAGGTTTGTGAGAAATTTCTCTAAGATTGCATCACCTTTATCCGACCTAACAAAGAAAGGGTTATTCCAATGGAATGATGCCGCCGAGAAAGCTTTCGAGGAGTTGAAAAATGTCATGAGCACTTGTCCAGTGTTGGCCATACTCGACTTCTCTTCACCTTTTGAATTAGAATGTGATGCCTTCGGTGAAGGTATTGGTGCGGTTTTAATGCAAAATAGGCATCCCATAGCCTTTGAAAGTCGCAAGTTAACGGCCATAGAGAGATTATATTCAACTTATGATAAAGAGATGTTGGCCATCATGCATGCCTTAGCCAAATTATGCCAATATCTCGTATGTGGAAAATTTGCCGTCAAAACGGATCACAACAGCCTGCAGCACTTCCTCAAGCAGCATGATTTGAATGATAGACAACAGAAATGGGTTAGCAAACTCCAAGCATATAACTTTGATATTAGTTACATGAAAGGGTAGAAGAATGTCGTAGTTGATGCCCTGTCAAGAAGACCACACTTATGTGCTATGTCTAGTATATCTCCCAAGTGGAAGAACCTCATTACAACTGAATATGTAAAGGATCCCTTCATGAATAATATAATGGAAGGACATATTAAAGATGAAGGTTATATAGTAAAGGAGGATCTTATCCTCTACAAAGACCGAATATTTTTGGCTGTCGATTCCAAGATGAAGGACCAAATCATCAAAGACCTCCATGATAGCCCACTTGCGGGACACCAAGGCTATTACAAAACTTACAAGCAGGTTCGGGAAAGGTTTGTGTGGAAAGGATTAAAGAAGGATGTACTCCAATATGTTCAAGAGTGTGTCACTTGCCAGAAGAACAAAATAGAACATACACATCCTGCCAGTTTATTACAGCCATTACCCATACCTAAGCAAAAATGGAGTAGCATCTCCATGGATTTTATTACCGGACTCCCTAAGGCACAAGGAAGAGATTGCATTTATGTGGTAGTGGATAGACTTACCAAATATGCACATTTTATGGCCATATCATCCAATTATAAAGCACCACAAGTGGTCGAGTTGTTCTTCAAAGAAATATTCAAGCTCAATGGTTTACCCCAAAGTATAATCAGTGATCGGGACAACAGGTTTATGAGTCTCTTTTGGCAAGAACTATTCAAGTTGGTAGGCACTGAACTTACACCAAGCACAAGCTATCATCCACAAACTGATGGGCAAACCGAGATAGTCAATCAGTGGCTTGAAGGATACTTGAGAAATTATGTAACGGGACAACAAAGGGAATGGATCAAATGGTTACACTTAGGTGAGTATTGCTACAACACCACTCATCACGTCTATTGGAATGAGTCCATTATAAGATTTGTATGGGTATGATGCTATGTCATTCGGAAAGCTATTGCTACCAGCTAGTAACGTGCCCAAGGTGAGAGACTTCTTACAGCATGCGGACATTATGAGAGTCCTTAAAGACAATTTGCATCACGCTCAAAATCAACAAAAGATCTATGCAGATCAGAAGCGTGTAGAAAGATCCTTTGAAGTTGGAGATATGGTTTTCCTCCGACTACAACCCTATAAACAAACATCCATCAAAAGTAGTGGAGCGGAGAAACTTAAACCATGATTTTATGGGTCGTATAGAATATTGAGAAGAGTTGGTGAAGTTGCCTATGAGTTGGATCTTCCTGAAAATAGCAAGATCCATAATGTCTTCCACGTCTCATGATTAAAAAAGGTACTTGGACAGAAGGTCATACCTTGTGAAGAATTACCACCTCTCGATGATGAAGGGCAGCTAGTTCTTGAACTCGAGAGGATCCTCAACACCAGGGAAAGAAGACTAAGACATAGAACTATTTCTGAGTACCTAATTAAGTGGAGAAATATGCCCGAGGAAGATGCCACATGAGAGGTAGATGAGATTCTTAGCCACCCCAACTTAAATATTGCTTGAGGACAAGCAATCTCAAGAGGGCAGGCCTGTCATAACCTGTTGCTTTCGAGATTAAAGAACATCTTAAATAAGCAAGAAATAAGAACCGATCCATATTATGTTAAGACAACTAATGGCCGATTAACCAAAAGAGGTGACCATCATGAAACAACACGTCACCTCATGGAATCCATCATATAACATGGTCTTGGGGACCATCATGAAACATGGTCCTGGGGACCACCCCCATTATATTAAAGTATAAAGAGGAAATTACATATGTGCTGCTCCATATCAGGGGGGCATGAGATTACAAAACCTTAAGAAAGGCATAGGTTAAAGGCTACTATTTACCGAGTTGGCCATTTATGACACATGACCTTACATAACTATTACAACATACCAACTAATACTTAAACATCTTTAGACCGTGACGGCTACATAGTGCAAAAAGGCCCTTGTATTAAAAAAAAAAAACTTCAAACTACACCACCCCGTGCATGCTCAACTTCATCCTCCCCTACCTCCACCAAGATTTCAAATGATTAGTCAATTGTCATGGTGGGAATAACACTCATTGCACATTTCAGAAAATTTAAACCAAGGCCTGCTCTGTGTCTACAATCCACCTTACAAAAGACTAGCTCCTAGGATGATGAAAGATGTCCACGGGCCCATAATCACCTCGTCATTTATCTACATGGCCCTAACCTTTAGTGGGAACCCTACCCCCAACACTGCCTTCTCCAGATTCATCTCTAGCCCCTAGTGCCACTAGTTTTGAATCGAGCAAAAGGCTATTGCCTTGACTATATCCTTTGATTCTGTCGCATCCAAAAGCACCCCCAAAATTGAAGCCACGTTTGAATTTACTTGAGATTTATGATTAGCAATCAAGAACTCTCTCCCAACACTAGATTGAGCACATGAACCATGATTGTGGCTTTCTTCTTGAAATTTTGCTTTAGTCCTAAGTCAAAAATACACCCCACAAATGCAACCTATTGTTTCTTTGAGATTACCCTGACATTAGTAAACATAGTTTGAAGATGAAAGTTGTCGTATTCCTTTGAGCAGAGAGAAAAAATTTATGATTCCAAAGAGTGAAGCAAAGGTGCTTAAAAGAACATCCCAACCCCCTAATGATATCACAATCCCATCTAAGTACCAAGATCTTGGTTAAATCTCTACTGCGATTACATTGCATGCCTAAGCTAAATACCACCACAAATTATCATTAAAAGATGTGTACTTCCAAACCATCCACATGGAAGGCATGAGTTGTTATTCATTTGGAATAATTATTAATCCCAATCGGATGAATTGATAATATGGCTATAAGTTGAATGTGTTCTCAAAGAGTCCCAAACCCCAGGCTTGTTGTCCATTATAAATACTTTGTCTTTGCTATGTCTTAGTTAGCCTAAAAATCTATCGCTCTATTGATCTCCATGTAAATGTGTTGTATTGTGAAAACTGTCAATGAGTCCATTAAAGGCTGGGCCTTTTGCAAAATATTATTTATCTTCCAATTCAATGATCCTCTCTTGCAAATAGCATTGATTATCACCATTGACTCTCCTTCAACTTGCACATGACAAACACCAAATATTTTACATACCTGAAGGCCTAGGAGGAAGGCTTGTGCCTCACCTTCATTGTTGGTTCCTTCTTGTGGTTTCTTGGAGGATGCACTAATAAGTTTCCCATTTTCATCTCGAACCATGTAACTCGCACCTAATTTTCGAAGGTCCCCTTGAGCTGCCCCGTCAAACTTCATTTTCATCCATCCTATAGGAGAAGGGATCCAATTGATTCCCACACACGGATTATGAGCAAACTTATCTCTAAGAAGTCAATGAGAGAACTTTGAGTCCTTTTCACCTTTGAACCAATTCATTGTCCCATGAGCTAAATGATTTCTTCTTTGATGATCGGTTCAATGCTCTAGAATTTACTACCTCTTCAATGGTTACTTCAAGCTTCCTCAGAAAGAAAACATCAGTCATGGCTTTCTCTTGAAAGATTCTTCTATATCTTTCTTTCCACACTTGCCAAATTAGAAATAAGGCAAAAATAATTCATAAACAAGAGAAGGTCAAGGAACTTTGAACATTGTCCCATGATGTGAACAAAGCTAGCAAATCATTTGGGTGTGCACCTAACCATCCTAATCTTGCACATATCCATTGCCAACATTTAGTAGCAAATAGGCAATTAACCAAGAGATGATTGATTGTTTCCTCAACCCTTTCGCACATCTAGAGGGCCCTTGATAGCCAAGCTTCTTGAATTCGTTAGACATTAAGATCTTTTTGTGTAAGGCAGGCCATGCAAAGGCACCAACATTAAGTAAATGATTCTTGTTCCAACACAAGTGAACTAGCCAATCTAACTTGGGTGATCTTGAATCTTGGGCAATATATCCCAATTTCACTGAGATATTCCCTGATTTAACACAACTCCATTTGATGTTATCCCAACCCTCAATGATGATACTTTTCTTTTGGAAATCCTTGTTCCAATAATTTTTCTTATTGCTTCGAGATACCCATTCCTCTTACATCCCTCCAAGCCAACTCTTATATTCTCCCTCTGTACCTTAGTGCCAAGTAGGCTCTCATTGAAGTTCCCCAAGTTGCCTTTAGAATTTGCATTGCCCCTACCAACTCTTGGTCAGCCACTAGCATCAAAAACCTATTCCATGAGTCCTCCCACAACTTCACTGATTGACCATCCCGAGTTTTCCATGTGAGATGTTTGAGTGAGGCTTAGCATATAGCACCCAGATCAATTTGGCACCCAAGGCCTTGTTTTGTAGTCAATTTTTCTTTTTTCCCGTGCCTCCAACCTCCTTTGGTGTACATATGGTGACCCATGCAATTAGAGGAAGTTTCCCAATATCAAAGTTTCCTTGCCATAAAAAACTCCTCATCTTTTGATCCAAAGCATTGCTTGTCTATCTAGGGATCTTTAAACATGACATCAAGAATATTGTTATTGCTGATATAACTGCCTTAAGCATTAGAATTTGCCCTAGCTAAAGACAACAATTTACCTTTCCATGACGTTGTCTTGTTTGTGCAGCTGTCCAAAAGTGGTTGTCATAAGTATGACTTGCATTGGCCTTTGAAGAGAGGAACCCCTAGATATTTACTTGGGAGGGATCCCACCCTATATTCCAAGAATGTTGTTATTCTCTTTTGCAAATTCTGATCAGTATTAAGGAATAAATCTCAGATTTCTCTGTGTTAATACTTTGGCTTGAGGCTTTTGACTATTTCTCCAAAGTGAGTTTCATGATCTTCGCTCCACCAAAGAGGATTATATCATCTACGAACTGTTAATGGGAAATGGCTTGTACACCATTTGGAACACCCTTGCCTTTCAAACTACCTATGGAACATGTGGCCCAATACTTTTGTCCAATGCTTCTGCCATGATTATAAATAGGAAGGGGGAAATAGGGTCTCCTTGTCTAAGGCCCCTAGATGGCTCAAAAAAACTATGGGGACTACCGTTTACCAATATTGAATCCTTGGGGCTGGATATGCAACTAAAAGTCCAATCTATCCATTTCTTGCAAAAGCCAAATCTTTCCATAACTTTCATAAAAAAATGCTAGTCCACTTGGTCATAAGCTTTCCTTATATCCAATTTGACCAACATACACTTTTCATTCTTTAAATTAACAGTGGATTGATTCACGAGCAATAATGATGCCATCCATGATCAACCTTTTGGGGATGAACCCACTTTGCTCTTCTAAGACAATTTTTGGCAACATTACTTTTAATCTATTGGCCATTGCTTTGGATGTAATCTTGTATGTGGTGTTACAGAGTGATATTGGTCTAAAATCTGCAAATGTCTTGACAGTCTCTTTCTTTGGTATGCGTGCAATGAAGGTGTTATTAAGATCCTTCAACATTGTGTTGTGTTTTCTAGATTCTTCTACAACCTCCCAGGTTTCTTTGCCAACAACCCCCAACATTTTTGGAAGAAACTAGCAAGGAAACCATCTAGACTAGGGGCTTTGTTCGGATGCAACTGTGAAATGGACAGTTTCATTTCATCCTCCATGAAAGGGGCCATGAGCATTTCATTATGAGCCTCTATTATGATCTTTGGGATATTGTGCAGCAACAATTCTTGGTTTCTCAAATCCAATCCAACCTTGTTGTTTAAAAGCTCTTCAAAGAAGTTCACAACCTCAATACGTATGTTCTTGGGCGCCTCAAACAATCTTCTATCCTTCAACCAAATAGATGAGACTTATTTATATTTTTCCTAATTTTTATTGCATTATGGAAGAATTTAGTATTTTGTCACCCTCTTTTAGCCAACATTCCTTGGACTTCTATCACAAAAAATTCTTCCCTTGCTAATAGTTCTGCATGTTGACTTATGAGAATTTTCTCCTTGTGATAAGCCTCCTAATCCATTCCCTTCTTTGTAATTACTTCATTCAATTTACCATTTCTTCTTCGATCCTTTCCTTTTCCAAAAAGATGTTTTAAAGTACTATCGTTCCATTGCTTCAAATAGTTCTTGATGTGAATAAGTGTTTTTGAACAATGTAAACATCTTCGAGCCTTTTTGCATTGGGGCATCTTTCCACCAAACACCTATAGTTTCTATGAAATCTAGATCCGTGAACCACATATTTTCAAATTTGAAGGGGTTCCTAGGTGGCCTTTTGTCCTCCAAATCACTAACTGAAAAGGAAAGTGATTTGACTCAAGAGTATAGAGCTCTCATATTGGAATGGATAATTAGCCCAATCACCATTGCAAAAGAAGTGAACCAAGTACCAACCACTTTGTGATTTAGGTAAAACCAATTCTTCTGTTAGTTCACATAAATGTGCCATATTTGGGAATGATGTATTCCAAGAGATTATAAAATCCATAAAGTCTTGTTTGAAAACTAGTTGGCCTGTTGATTCCACTTTTTTCTATCCAAATTGGATAGGATTGCATTGAAATCACCTCCATTTATTACCAACTCATTTGTCAAGAGAGTTAGGTTGTTTGAAATCTAATCCCATTTTCTTTTGAGCACATCCACTTGGACCATAGACATTGATAAGAAAAAAATAGAGCTTAGAAGAGAAACTTGAAACCTTACTAATTTGCCAATTTTGCCCCATGCACAAAACTTCCAAGCGGATGGTTGTCAACTTCCACATAATCCCAAAGCCCTCTAAATCCCCTAATGATTCCACAAATTATCTATTCCAACATTTCCATTTTTGGAGCAAAGTTCCAACTTCTTCTTTATTAAGTTTTGTTTCTTGTAGCATAAATATATTAGTGTTGGACAAATCCATATGACACTTGATTAAGCGTCTCTTGTTAGGGGCATTCAAGCCCCTAATATTCCAAGATGTGATCATCATTGTTCTCTAGGAAGGGTTATGTCCTTCCCAAATCTTAGATCATATTGTTGGTTTTCATCCACCCCTCTACACAGCCATCCTTTTCCCTACATTCTTTGTTTGTTTTTCTTCCCTTTTTTGTTCCCCACAATTGCCTTTGTCAATGTTAGAATCCACTTGCCTTATCGTTCTTTCTTCCATCGTGTCTATCTCCATGTCCTTCTCAGATTCATCTAAATCTTCTATCACTTCCAAAGACTTGTGACTTTCTTTACATAATTTATTCCCCCCCAAAGGGGTCGCACCATAATGCATTCTAAGGTAATTCCAAATTCTTCTAAGGCAAAATCAAAAGATTGATTTATCTTTCAAAATGTCCTAAATATCAAAATTGAAATCCATGCCAATAGCTATGTCCCCCACAGGGAATTCAATCCCAGGTTGGACAAAGTCTGCCATGGCTCCTGTTTTCCTTTGGTCCAATTCCATAGATGGTCTAGTTTTGCTAGAAGTAAGGTTATCATCTATCGGATCCGCCCTTTTGTCATTTTCCACTTGCTCTGAAGATTCTCTTGTAATTTCTTTGCACTTTACTTATCATTTTGCAGAAAATATAACCTACTTTTATGCAGTTTGTACTTCTTAGTGTGATGCCCAATTTTCAAGCATTTGCCATAGATCAATGATGGACCTTCCATATCAATTTGTTGTTGCCAAGAACCAACACTAAATCATAATTCAATAATGGAAGGTAGAGGTCTTGAGAGATTGATGAGCAAGCAAATGCATGCATAAACACCAACATCCCCTTGTTGGATATTTTTATCAGCCTTAATAAAAGAGCCAATTGAATTCCCTATTCTAGTTAGGGTAGATTGCTCCCAATACTCTAATGAGATATCGTACAAACAAATCCACATTAGGTTGTTGGAAACAATGTGATTTGTGGGTTCAAAATTATGTTCCCACTCCTGTAGATAAAACCCTACTCCATCCATCATCTAGGTCCTCCATTCAGGATTTCTTTTTTCTTATTTGTTTTCTAGCATTCAATTAGATAAAAGCCTTTTGGTAGTGATCTATCTTTTATGTTTATTCCCCAATTGTCCTTGAACCATTTATCTGAGTGATCCTTTGATGGCTAGTAATTTTCCAATTTCACAAAGAAAGCTTTCTCCCTCAATCATTGTATTGATGGCTCCAATTCCGTCTCCCAAACTCGACCACTCCTCCTTTTTCTAGTTGTTGATCCACGTTTCGCTTGACCGAAATTTTGTTTGCACCAATCCCTTATTTTTTGAATCCATTTTTCTTTATTTGTTGTGTCTAGTGGAAGTTTAAATTCGAATTAGAATTTTCCCACCATGAAGGTTCTTCATGGTTATTCCATCTAGGGCTTCATTCCTAGTGACTTGTCCTTTCATTTTCCCTAGCTAATTGCAATTTGCTCTTTCCCTACCTGTGATCCTAACTTCCTTTGTCCAATTGCATTGGTATTTCCTTCTCAAGTCATTCTCCCTTTGTTTGAAATGGTAGGTTTCCATGTCTTTGTCGTTGTGATTTTATCCAAACTCCAAATCTTTTGTTGAAATCATCCCTTCCTCTGCTCAGTGTGCGCTGGTAGTAACGCCAATACTCTTCACTCCATCTTCTTTCGAGGTTGTCCTACCTTTGTCCCTTTGATATGTGGCTTTCCTTGCTTCACCAATGCTCTACTCATTGTTGCTCTTTGGTTCTTCTTCGTTCCATTTTTCTTCTTTAAATCGGATTGTTGAGTATGGCATTAAGAATCAATTTTCTATATTTTAAGTTCATTTGACTTTTAACATTTTTAAATTTATTTAATTTTAATATTTTTTAAATTTATTCACATTCAATATTTTAAATTTTAAATCTACTTTAATATATTTAAATAAAATAAAAATTATCCTTTTTAAATTCAAATACAAACATGAACCTTGTGACATTGCCTTCAAGTGTACACTACATTGGTATCATGGGGTTTATTGTAAATAAGTACTTCAAGATTAAACTGTGTTCAAGTTTATGCTGCTCAACGTTTCAGATCATACTCCATGATCCATCATCAGGAGCTAAGAGAAGAAGAGAAATAGAATGATTAATCATGGGGTTTAATTTTTATGCTTTTATGGTTTGCTAGATTTTATCCTAGACACTCCCATGGCCAACCTAACAACATGAAATGAAGCTCTCAATGGAGTTGAAGAAAGGGAGTTATAGCTTTTAATAATGGGTTTCATGCAATCTTATAAAATTTTATGGTTGTTTTATTTATTATATGTATACTATGTGTTATCTGAGCTTAATCTACATTTCAATGTTTTAAGCTAAAATATATTTATGATTTTTATATAGTTTTTTGTACAAACATACCTAAAACATTCCCAACCTTAAAAGTATTATTGATCAACCATAACACGTCCTACAAACATTAATACATGAAACTTGGTCACTCAATAAAAGTCTAACTCGTTAAAATTAAAAATATACATGTGGATGAAGATTGACTTTAAACTCCAGAGTTGAACCCCATAGATATATTGAAAAAACATCTTATTTATGAAAGAATTATTTCTACTCAAAAAACTAAAAAATACTAATGCATTCATACAATTTTATTAGTTTTTATTCAATTGTCCAATGGGATTGTAGAAATAAATCAGTTTGACTAACTTTTCTAAAGTTTTTTAGTTTTCAATTTTTATTTTAATATAATAAAATGATTTTGTTGATATTCTATTGGCTAATAGTGTCCAATAGTCTTATTATAATGACATCAGCAATTGCACTCATAATTGGTTGAACTATATTGTACAAATCACTTCTACAGTCACATGACAAACAAATCAATATAAAATGAACAAAGTTATTGCATATGTGTTCATTTACTATTATTTGATGGTGTATAGTGGGCTTTGTGAGGCCTCCATTTTTGCCTACTTTTGACTAAAGGTTCATGATAAAACTATTCTTTCTATTTGTATTCAATATTTGGCATTTATAATTTCTCCCTCTTTATTTGCTTTAAAATTCCATGTTGAATTTTTCTACTAATTCAATTGCTACCAATATTATTTTTAACGTCAACTAACAGATCAAACATCTAACGGCAGCAATGCGTCCCTTGTTTTTAAATGTCAATAGGTTCAAAGTGAAATTTTAGATGTCCTGCGATGTAAAAGTGATAAATAATTGGACTATTCTTATTAAGAAATTTTTTTTTCACCTATTTAACCATTTAATGTCTAAGAATAGCCTGAAAAAACGACCGTGCATTCTTTCCTCTCATTAATGCCGGTGACAATGACATGAAAACAAACGTGAACAAAAAGTGGTAGAGATACTTACAGACTGTAAATCCTCTCGTTTAAGCCAAATGTTGACGCCAGTCTTGTGCGACAACTTGGGCGCATAATGCAAAGGCGATTCAACTGCCACCTCATAAACCCTGGACGACAGAATGCTAGTCAGATATGAAATCGCCGACGGAACTTCCTCACAATCTGGAACTGCTCTTGTCTTTTCCGAGACACCGCCGAGAAATCCAGCCTCGTACTGCAACGACTCCGCCGCAACCTCCATCAATGGCGCCGGAGGAGCCTTTCCACCGCCTTCCAAGGGTCTGGGAGAGGGAGGCGAACGTGAAATTTTGCCGTCATCTTTCGAAATTTCTGTTGCCTCCAATCCTCGGACGGCCACAATCTTCGCTACAAGAGCTCCCCGACTGGAATTACAAGAAGACGACTCCAAAAAGCGAGTATTTTTTCTGCAGCTGAGTGCAGAAGTGACAGAGTGGGATTTAAGTAATGCTGGAGAAAACATGTTAGCAGTGTTGAGCACTGTGAGACCTTCCATGGCGGCAGCTCTGACAAGTCATGCATATGGAAGTGAAGGGCTGTAATGGCGGGCTTTAAGAAGGGAATATCTGCGTTGGTCACGTGGAAAACCTGAGAAATATGTCCCGTCACTTACAGTCAAGCCACGCGTTTTGTTTTTTCCCGTAATTTTTTAGGTTGATTAGCTGAAGACGTCACTGCACCTAGACAGTAAATGATTCCATATTTTAGAAACTGTTGAAGAAGGCGTCCCGCCCGTACGGGAAAAAAAAGAGGAAGAGTTCTTTTGGAAATGTTAAACATGCCTCGGACCCCTAACTGTGGGTATACTCCAAGTTTGTATTCGGGCTCTGAAACTTTTAACTGTGGTTGAATCGTGGTCTTCTATTTTTATTTAATATTATGAGACTACTCCATCATCCATGCACTTAATTTAGACAGGAAACAATGTCAAGCAGATGAGACAAACCTTAGTAAGTCACACTACTGGTCCCATAGGCTGCTGGCCTGGTGGACGTTGGAAAATCTTTCATTCACTTATTCATTCAAAATACTCGTCATTTTATGTAATCGTACATTCACGACGTGTAATGTTTGCATTCATAGAACAATGATCGACGTGGAGATATCATGTTGATGGAGATGTAACATAATATTCTCACCTTTCTCACGGAACCATTTTAATCATGTTTTAAATGTGAAACAATATGGGCTTGTTGTCTCTCAGATTTGCACCCTTGTTGAGTTGTAAAACTTGGCAATCTAGAGAAACATGGGATCTTTTTAGGTCTGTGGGTCACCTGTGATGGAAAGAACTTCCGGAGAAGGCCGGCTTCTTAGCTAGTTATCACCAAAAAATACTGGATTTGCAGAGGAAAAAAGAGAAAGAATGCTTTTAAAATGAAAGATAAAACTGGAAAAAATTGAAAATAAGGGTGATTCACCAAACTTGATAAGGAAAAATGAAACTCAGACCTGCATACACTTGGCCATAGACAACAGAAAATAAAACCTGCACAACCTATCACTATATGTCTGCAAAAGCACTTCACAAAGAGGCCTAATTTGCATTAAAAATTTTTAAAAGGAAGCTAACTTCACAATTTAAAGCCTTATAACACTCTAAGACACAGTTTGCAACCTGCATAAACACAGCGTCTGCAGAAAAAGGGTATTGGAAAACATAAGACAGTCACAAGGAAATAAATTACCTCACAAATGACTTGTTCAAACATTTAATAACACCCAAAACTGCAAAATAAGAAGGCAAGATCTGTCTGTCAATGATATCCAAAGTGTTCTTTGTATTTCATATGCCCAAAGAGTTACAAAAACATACTCAAACTGAGTAGGATTGCAAAAAAATCACTAACTCCAAAATGGATATGGGAAAGAACTGCCTACAAAGAGTCAAATGAATGACTATGTACTCTCCAAAAACAGCTGTAATCAAATAAACATCAACCAGCTCCATTTTCGTGGATATCATAAATGCCCTCAAAATATCTCTCCAAGGTCCTCCAAAATGGGTTCCTAATGCATAAATGGTCAAGGCATGCCATCAACTATCATAAAGGCACCTGAAAATGTCTTTGAATGCCTTTAAATGATTTTTAAGGCCACTGAAATAAGTCAGATCTGTGTAATAACTCTCCTGCGGCATCATAAATATCTGATATTTTCCCAATAAATGACATAATTACACATTTTCTACATTTAATTAACATTTGACTAAGAGGTTTATAATTACACTACCTTAGTAAATGTTTTACAATTCAAAATTATACAAACCTATGCAAAAAATAATGACATTTATGACATAATCATCTACTTCCCTGATTTTGCATGATTTAAGGACTAATTAAATTTTGTAAAAAGACAACAAAGTAATCAAAGAGACTTACTTTGTCGTTCGTGATAAACTGCCTAATATTGCCTCTTTGCATTTTATTACAAACGATAAAGTAATTCATAATCATTACTTTGTCGTTTGTTTACAACATTTAATCTATCTCTAAATCATGCAAAATCGACAAAAATAGTACCTTCATAGCCTCTAGGCAAAATGACATGATTCCACACACCTGCATATTCACTCGCATCTCATAGCAAAAAAAAAATGTCTCATGGCTTGTCAAAAACTCTACAATCTCCAACCACTCACACGTTTCCCAACATGCACCATATCATGAGCCATGCCTACAAGGTTCAAAGCAATTTATTTTAAATGACCCTTATACCTCCATAGCTCCTCACCATGCCCTACATGCATCACATCAACTTATGGCTCCCAACAAACACCACCATGCCTTAGCAAAACACAAGGCTGTTGACCCATATGCTTTCATAATGAATTTTCTTTGACTTAAAAGATAGGAAATTATCTCACGGCCCCCTTGTATCATCGCTAGGCCTTAAGACTCCAAAAAGTCTTCACTATGGTGCATAATAGATAAGAATGATTGTCTTTTTAAAGCAAAAGTCAAAAACACCATCGATTGGAGATGGTCGATTGATGAAAAAAGAAAAAGAAAACCTAAAACCTATCATTTTGCATCTCATTTTCTGTCGACTTCTCCCTGCCGCGCCACCATGAGGGTTTGGAATGCAAGAAAATGCATCATTTTTCTGTCAATTTTGAGTGTTTTCCTGTCAATTTTTAGAGGAAAACATGAGGTAAGTTGGCTCCTTTGAGGTTTTGGCTCTTTTGAAGTCAATTTTGGGCCTCCATGATCTCATTTTTGACTGGTTTTGATGTATCTTTCTGTTGTTTCTCCGTGGCCGACCATCTTCATTGCATTGCTGTGTTGAGGCCGTTCTTGGAATTCGCCTTGAGGGAAGAAATTGCATTTTGTACATGGCAAAATGGTAGAGACAAGGAGGTAACTAGTTTTCGCTATTCATCTCTCCATTTTTCTAAATTTTCCCTGTATATTTTCTCCTTACTGCTGTGTGACTTGAAGGGTTTCTGTTATGGGCATTTTGGTCTTATATAAGCTTGAAAGCCTTGGTTTTTTCTCTGTATCTGCATTCTTTTAGCTCAAAACGAGCCCCAACTACGACACAAACTTGCAAAAGTAACACTCCTGAGACATTTTGTTCTTGAAAAAACTATATTTCTTTAGTTTGATGCCTATAGTGAGGTCGGAAAACTCCATTTTTTTGTTATCTTCAGATGGTTCTGTATATTTTGAACTCAGAAAACAAAAACAAAAAGCTATATTTTTCTTGGAAATATGCATTTTTCTGTAGCTCTTTATAGAGGGTTTTGTAAGCATTTGAACTTGAAAAAATTGCTTTTCTTTGTATATTCGCTGCTAGGTTTAACTGGAAGAAAATTTGAGCATATATTTCCTGAAAATCTGTATTTTTATGAGTCTGATCTGGCACTAGAGGCCACGGCCATGCATATAAACGGGTTCCACTATCCTCTTGAGTTTGCAAAACACTCTCAATTGTTCGAAACCTAGCATTTCCTGTATCTGTAGCTGTTGTTACTCTGCAATATGATGGTATTGTGATACTTGTCAGGTCTAAAAATGACTCCTTTTGCATAGATATGATTGTGTTGTGCTTTCATCTACTGTCCTCATTGTTCTCTCATTAGAAGAGCATCAAATTGCTTATTGGCAATGTAATATACTACTTCATAATATGAAATGTCATCGAGTCTATAATCAAAGTCTGGACTAACCATATAACCATGTCAACTTCAGCCAATTCTGGGATCACCTCCTCCAGTAAAGATGACGAGTCTTTCTCGGTTTGGCCAAGTTCTGGGTCTGGAATTCGCCATGCATTTAACCCCTTGAACCTTTGAACAACAAACAAAACCTCTGAGGCAACAGAGGCAACTCCAAATGCTATTCGGCCAAATGTCATGTTCTCATAGACATGCTCAAAATGTGCATTGTAACCTCCAACTGCAAATTCATTCCAACCTCAAAAGCTGAGGATTTGTCAGATTTCACAATCTTTGAATACGATGCTGTTAGACCTAAACTTTTGGATATGTGCTTTATTGCTTTCCCATACTCTGTGCTCCATGATGCAAGCCCCATAAAGTCTGTTGTTTCCCAGAGCAAAATACAACATCTATAGTATAGTTTCTGTGTTTCCTATACAGTAGGCACTGCCACTTGTTATTGGAATTTAATACCACTGTTCAGACCACTATAAGTTACATGTTCACTTGATGAATGCCATCTCTTTCTTTCATCTGCATAGAGGCTTTATATCCAACTTTCATGTCTATCATGAGACTATCATTCATTGATTAAAAAGCTTATGTTCCTCATACTGGATGTACTAGACTCTATATTACAGGACCAAACATAAAGCTTTGCCACAAACTTTCTAAGTAGTATCCTCTGTCTCCTTGCTATGTTACTAAAAACTGTCTCTTTTACTGTTTCTTTAAACACCCAATGCACCATCATCCTCTTGGAGGTCAATATCAGTGTGAACAAAACATATTACATGTTTATTTTATGGCTGTATCTATTATTTGAAGTGGAACTATCTTCATTCATTGGGATTATCCGTTCCTTCCTCTCACAAAAATGATATGTCAAAATGATTTTCCAAAATCTATCCATACTTTAAAACTCCTTTGATAGAGATTTTGTCCATAACATCTTTAGTGGATAGTAGCATATCTTTGAGCATTTGATCAACATGATACTATGGAGTCCTTTGTATATGGACTGCCATTCTTCAATCAATCTGATTGTTTAGTATTTTTTGCATGATGAAAAGGTTCCTCAAGCTATCCAAAGTCACCCTATAACTGCCCTCTTTACCCTATGGATTGCTCCAAGATCTGGATGACTGCTCCATTGTGCCTTGCATGATTGTTGTCCATTTATTGGGACAGTCTGTTGTTCCATATATGCTATGACAGCACTTATTGCTGTCCTTCTCTTTCTATGACTATCCTGTTTTTGTTGTTGTGCCTGAAACCAGTTTGCTGCTCTATTGCTCGATAGTTGACTGTTGTTAGCATGCAGTCGTTCTTAGCACAAGATGTTGTTTTCTAGTTTACCTCTGATGGATGGATTTATTGGACAGTCATTTAACTATTCTAAACTATCTGATGATACGGTCAATGAGATGATTGTCCCTATTCCTTATTGCATATACCACTGTCTTCCTGTTGTAGCGCTCATACACTTCCTATGACTTTGCATCTTTGTTCTGTAAGTTCCCTTATGACTATCTTCACCTTCCTGGCAACTTGTCTTGCATTTGTATATGGCATATGAAATATTTCCGTAAGGACTATGAGCTGGGCTCAACCCTTGTGGGAGCCACATTTCCTCCACTCATAATGTAACCTGATGAATCAAACAAAAACATAATTACACCTATATCTACACATGAAGCAAACATGTTAAGAAAAACAAGGACTTGCAGTCGATATACTTGATTTGTCTTCTCAAGAGTCTCTGTGACACTAACTGGTTTACTGCATATGAGAAACAAATTGTACATTTATAGATGTATATCATATGATGTATGATGCCTCGTCATTGCTCTAACATCAGTTTTTCCAAAATTTTACGCAGGTAACCAGGGGGGTAGCAAGGAGATAGCAGCTGGATACGGGACACACAGACAAATAGGACGACACAAGACACGTCAACAACATGAAGGCTTGTCATTCAGGCAATGACGAGTCACCCTACCTCATATGCATATTTGTCTTTTTAACTCTTTTATAAATGTATAGTTTGTCTTTTTTTATTTTGTAATGAAACAGTTAGTCTCACGGCTTGTGTGAGACCTTATACACTTATTTTTTCAATACAAATTGCTGGTCTTTTAAAAGATTTGTACAATCTCTTAAGTTCTGAAATGCATCTGAATGCAATAATACAATGTAATCTTAATTTGTACCAAATATGTACCTGGCTATAATGCAGCAGAAATATATGTACCTTTTCCTCTTTAAAAAACTGAAAAGCTCTACCTGATTGAGCTAGTAGTGAAATTTAGGTAACATAGTAGTGAAATTTAGGTAACATGGCTAATTATTTAGAAAATATTATAGAATGTTATGGTTAGAAAGCTTAATAAATTTTTATTGAAGTTCAAAGTGCACTAATTTAATTTCCTTTACTCCACACCCATTGGCTTGATTATTAATGACATTAAAATGTTTATGGATGTCATGTCAAGATTGCAATATCTTTTTGGGAGGTTTTACGAGGCAGCGACTATCCAACCCCGATTTGCACCAAGGCATGGATGCTTGCACCATCCATACATGCTACGACTTGTACTTGGAATAATGGGCATCCTTTGTCCTTTATTCATCGATGAACGTGCCTACTGATTTCGTACAAGCACCTATCCAGTGCACGAGTCCCACAAGATAAGTCTATAAAAATTTGTGGAAAGCACTCCAAATTTTTTGTTTTTATTTTATTTTATTTTTTCATTAAGCTTTTTCAATCCGCACATTTCATGTTCGGAAATTTGTACAACTCTAAGGAGTTGATTATATTTAAGTTATTAATAAAAATAATTTTTAAAAACATATTAATAGAAATATTTTTATTATATTATATAAAGATATAGCTTAATTAATGTTAATATATTATATTATTATTGTTATGATGTTTTAAATAATTTTATTTAAATTAATTAAATAAAAGAATATTATCAAAATAATAATTAATTTAGATAATAAATTTGAACTATTTAATTATGATTTAAATATAGATTAAGTAGTTTTGCCATTTACTTTGGGCTTCTCAAAATTGAATGACTATCAAATTGGCAAGTTCATTGCTTAAAACTAAGGTTTCAAGTCTGCATCATCAAATATGATGCCACAACATTGACATTGTAAAAAGTGTCAAAAATTAGAATTTTAGACCCTTGATCCATGGATGACACCTACCTTTGAAATTTTTGGTACTAATAACTAAACACATATTTTTCCCTAATGCTATCCATACGAACACTCAAGTCAATTATTTAATCATATTTTAAAGATCTATAACACTTAATGATGTAGACACACAACTAACAAGATAAACAATTTAACACTAAACACCAAACACTCTTAACCTAAACAAATTATTTTAACAATGTATAGTTAAATATAAAACTCTAAACCTAAGAAAAACCTTGAAAGAAGAATAAATAAAAGTTCTTACATCATACTATAAAACAATTAACAATAAATATACATAGCCTAAAAATAGAGAAAAGCTAAAAAAAAAGTAAAAAAAAACTAATAAAGACAACCAGATACAACCATTGAATAACAACACCTTCATTTCTCCCCTTTGATGATCAATGAGGTGATCACCAATTGGTTTCTCAAACCTTTAAAACATTCTTTTGAAAGAGTTTTGGTGAATATATTATCAATTTGCTTAGATGTGGGACAAAACAATAAATCTACTTGCCCTTCTTGAAATAAATCTCTAATAAAATGATTTTGAAGCTCTATGTGTTTTGATCTAGCATGAAACACAGGGTTCTTTGTCATTGCAATAGTGTTGTTTTTATCATAGTATATAGTGTGTGCAATTGAGAGTGAACTATCATAAACAAGCTAAAATGACTTCGACCTATTCAATTTGCAACCCATTACAACCTCAAGATTTGACTAAAGCACTATACAAGTAAACTATCATAATTGCACCCTAATTGATTATGCAAAGCTCTTGATATGTCCTAATTGATATGATTTATGCTAATTGGTAAAGGATGTTAAGTTCTCATAGAGGTAGAATTTTTTTGCATTCAAATTGCTTCTTGGAAATGGAGGGGAAGGGCTCAATTATAGATTTTTGGAGGTGAGGATAACGGGCTAGGGTCAATTGTGAGGATTAAGGGCTCATATTGCTTGAGAATCCTCAAATAAGAAGAATTGGATAAATAGCATAAAGAGTTGGATGAGGGAGATGATCCAAGATTCAAGGGGAGATGAAGGGATGAAATTGAATGGTTGAATGGATGGATGGCTAGGATTGGGTAGGTGTATGACATGTAATGACTCATTTCTAAAAAGGTATGGTTTGGATTTTGTGAAGAATTTAAAATTTGGATGAGAGGACAACTGTAATTTTAAATTCCATGCAATAGTGTCGCATGTAATTTAAAATTGGAAGAATAGTGGAAAGAAGGATAAGTATGAAAAAAGGAAGATTTGCCCATACTCCAAATGCACCACTTGTCATGTACATGTATGTACATGAGATGGCAAGTGTCCATCTAGAAGTATGGGGAAAGGGGTAATCTAGGATTAATTTAATTAACCCATGTGCACACACTTAGGAAGAAATTACTGATTGATTACAAAAGTAATAAAAAATGGACAAAGAATGCAATTAAATAAATAGGTATATTTATTTAATTTTTGGAGGTGACTATGAACTATAGTCTTTTAAATATTTTTTTATTTTTCGACTATCGTGGAAGAAAATTTTTTTTTTTCTTTCTGTGATGAGAGTAGATGATGAAATATTAATTAAATAATTACAAATTATTTAATTAACATATGTGTTGGGTGGAATGGTGGGATTTATTTGATTTGGGTTGGTTTATTATGTTGGTGATAATGGAAGATGGTTGTGACCATTTTCAGGTGTCTACATTTTGCCACTCTTTGATGTCGCATCATAACTGTTAGGTGCTGGTGGTATGTCAAAGAAAAATTAGATTTTGTTTTCCCTGGTCAGTGGATCGGAGAGGAGAATTTGGTGAGATGATGCCCCCTCGAGAAATTAGCTGGAAAAATAAATGCTTTTTTGGTAATGTCTCAAAAGGAGGAGGGACAAGATGAGAAAATATGAAGAATTTGATGGACACGAGGGAAAAGTGGCATGAACAGAGGTGGAGGAGGAAAAATGAAGAATTGTGAGGGAAAAATTAGGTCATGGAAGAAGAATTACGGTAAATGTGGCTACAAATAGGGTTGTGGTGCTCATATTTCTCATTTTTCTATTGCCACTTGGATAATTATGATTAGAAGAGAAAAAAAATGAATAGGATGAGATGAGGTGAATCCCACGTGAGTTGCATCAAGGAGAGCGTGTAAGGGAGTATCTGCAACCTGTAGCAATTGGGGAGCCAAAAAGTGTCCTATCAACGCTTTGTAATTTGGGGAATGAGATCAATTAGGTGTAATAAATGAGGGTCAAAGTGGGTAGTTTGTAGGCGCCAATGGGAGGGTTTAACACCTAGGGTTTGCGACTAGCACATAAGGGTTAGAGAATGGCACCTACACCAGGAGTAGCGCCTACTCTAGCGATTAGCTCCTGGGAGACGTGATTTGCATCTAGGTGGGAAAGTTTAGCACCAAATCTGGAAGGGCAATTAGCGCCTAGACAGTATGGAATAGTGCAGAAAATGGGGGGATTAGTGTCGGGTCTGGGATTAGCACCCAATCCGGTAATTAGCCCTGAGGGGGAGGTGATTAACGCCTAGAAGGATAGTGGAGAAAAAGGTGATTAGTGCTAGGATAGGAAGGAGTAGAGCCTGTGTCGTACAACGTAGATAGGGTGAAGATTAGTTCCTACGCATCTTTCAACGTTGGGGCAGGAGGGATTAACACCTAGGCATTGATGAGCATCTAGAGGGTGGGAAATAACACTTAAATAGGGATTAGCACCTAGGCGAGTGGGATTAGTGCCTATGTAGATGGATAGCAGAAAAATGATCCTAGTGAGATGGACTTTAGTGGTTACAAGATGATAGCCAGATCAGACTAATATAATCTTTTTACAGATGGTGGGTTTGCACTCGATAGCAGGGATGCCAGAGATATGTGTGCATCAAGCCCTGATGACAACATTTGTGGAGAGGTGGTAGAGTGAGTGATGTGCCTTTATGTTGCTGACACGAGAGATGAATATTACGTTGGAGGATGTGTGGAGGACACTACACATCCCCATCCACGGAGAGAGGGTGGTATATGACTACCAGCATGGGGCAGCGTTCATTGAGGTAGTGTTTGCACTGGCGGTGGTACCTTTTGATGTTGGCAGGACAGAGATACGGTATGCCCAAGCCATGGGGAAGTTGTATCCATTTTCACTGTTTGTTGTAGGGGTGATAGCAGGGACTCTGGTGCCTGACAAGAGATCTCGAGGATTCCCAATGGGATGGGGAGTAGTGTTACTACATATGTTCAAAGATGGAGCTATATTTGTGTGGAGTCTCTGTGTGTTGGCCCACCTATATCATGATATGGATGCAGTAGTATATCGGCACAGTGCCAACCTAGGGTGTGGCATGACTCTCTTGCATATCTGGGCGTGGGAGCATATTGCGATCACACGACCCATTACAGCAAGGATGTGGACACGGAGTCAGCCCTATGTATTTGATTATGGAGGGGTGTTGCGACATCACAGGATGGGAGATCTCCAGTACTAGCGAACAATTACAGATGATATTCAAAGCATGATCTAGAGGCCATGGGTAGCATGTGAGAGGTGGTTGGATGATAGAGAGCAGTTGTGGAACATACAACAACCCTGATACCTTATGGAGCGGATAGACCAGATTATCAATAGGTATATGCCTAATAGAGTATTATGATAGTTTGGGATGGTACAGGATGTCCTACAAGAGGAGGTTGTGTTCCCTAGGGTATAGTTGGAGGCATTGCGATGGGGAGTACCAATCAATCCATAGTCGGTGATTACAGAGTTTAATGGTCTGCAGTCGAGGGTCTGGGATAGGTAGGTAGGATTGGTAGATGCAGGGATGACACTATAGTATGACGCATGGTGGGATTGTGAGCGACCTATTTGGCTCACAGTGTTAATAGGACAGGCAACAGTAGAACAGGGAGGAGATGGGGGTGTAGAGGAGGCTGAGGAGGAGGTGGAGAGGGCAGACGAGGAGGATGTCGAGATGGTTAAGGTGGAGGTCGAAGATGATAGTGTAGAGGTCATGAGACTACAAGCACTGGTTGAGCAGTTGCAGACATAGGTAACACAGTTGTAGGGGCAAATAGTGCAGTTACAAGCACAACTAGTGCAAGCTCAATGGGATACCTAGCTACAGGCAGAGGAAGCACAGCTACAAGGGCATGTGGTTAGATATCAGCGTAATCATAATGAGGCTTGACAAGTGCTGGGACCAGGGATGGTGGATGTGGTCACGGGGTTACAAGTGTGAGTAGACGGAGCTACCCAAGAGGTACAACATTACCAGACTCTTTATGCGTCTAGTACCTACTGGGTAGCAAGAGAGCTTCAGGAGTTGATCGAGGGCTTTCGCATCATAGAGGACTGGGCAGTCTGAGAGGTTAGTGCAGCAACCACCATAGTAGCACCCACAGGTTCCCATTCAGCCAACAATGCAACGATCAATGGGGCCACCACCTCTATGAGCTACAAGGTAGTCCTAGTCAGGGATGTCGCAGAGAGACTATTCTACATAGGGGCTGATAATAGACATTTTGATATACAAGCCTATGGGCTAATTTTTATATTTTTTACAGTTCTTCAAAGCTCACTTATATAGTATATCATGATCATTTTTGAGATGTATATGAGATGACATGTTCGCGGAGATCTATTGGTCGTTGATTTATGTGTTATGATGGGATGGTTTATTTATGTTGATGTATGATGATATGTATTGATGTGATTGTGATTTATGTATGATTAGATGGATTATGATGTTGTCATAACTTGTTGCTTTCAAGATTAAAGAACATCTTAAATGAGGACAAGAGTGAAATCAAAGTCATAACATGATGGTAAGAGATAATCTAACTTCATAAGCAAGCTGATAGTGAAGTTGGCAATAAATCGCCTCATAGAGCATCTGAAATAACCAATGAATGGTTAATAATCAATGATAAGCAAGAAATAAGAATCGATCCATATTATGTTAAGATAACTAATGGTCGATTAACCAAAAGAGGCAACCATCATGAAACAACACATCACCTCATGGAATCCATCGTATAAAAGAGGTCGAATGGATGGTAGAGGGCATTGAGATTTTTGCAATTCAAAACACATCAATAACACAAGCATCGAATCATAAGAGATTGATCACCAAGACAGAGTCACGATCTCTCCATTAGCGGATATCATTGTTACTCATTGTTACAGCAGATAACAAGTATAAGTTCCAGCATCCATAACATCTATTGAAAGTGTCCTACCATACATTTGGCCATCTTTTTATAATCAGAAATCAAATAATTGTTGATCATTGTCATAGCATATATATACAAATATTATCATTATTTCTACAGGTCGAACCACATCTATTTAGCCACAAAGTCTTATCGACCATAACAAGGTATGTAATTTACATTCAATATCTCTTTGTTGCATTATATTGTTTAATGTCTAATTCCATGATATGATGAACATAGATGAGTGAATTTCTCATAATGAAAAAGCTAGATATTACATGAAATAAGACATAACAGTTATGAAGCATATTGAGGAATGAAATTTATACATTAACTTCATTGGAGAGGGAGAGTATGAGATGTCCATTCAGCCAACCATGGGTAATCAGTGGCCTTTATCACAGTTGGTACAAAAGGTACCTCTTGTATAAAGGATTATTATATAGTGGCCTTTATCACAGTTGGTACAAAAAGTACCCCTTATGCAAAGGATTATGGTATAGAGGCCTTGGCTACAGCTAGTGCAAAAGGCATCCCTCGTACCAAGGATTATCATAGTGGCCTTGACTCAACGGGTACAAAAGGTACTCCTCGAGTCAAAGGATAAAAATAGTGGACCCATAATGGTAAATGGCAAAGACATCATATCACTTCTCTCATATGAAATTAATATTAATGCATGGATAATAATAGAGACTATGAAATGCAGATTGATAGTGATCATGACATTTAATGAGAGAATATGAAATATATATATTGATAGTGAACTTAAGATTATTGACTGGGAACATATGAAATATATAATGATAATGATTATAAGATTAGTAATAGAAATGTGTAGTGATCATAAGATTATTGTTAAAAGATGTGACATGTATAATTACTGTTAATCATAAGATTATAAGAGCAATGTTACTATATGATTTGAATACTTCTTACATCTATTGCGAATATTTGAAAATCAAAGAGGGTTTAGTGTACAAATGTTCTCTTTTTGCAAGTTGAAATTTGTGAACAAGGTTGAGAAATTTTGATTTGTGACAAGGGGACATTACAAGTGGTATCAGAGTAGTCATCCTGCCATCCTATGAAGAAAATTAATGCAACATTATACAAGACAATTAGCCCGTAACAACAACAACAACGTGGAAATGAACAATGAGAGAAGATCATTCATGGAAATGACCACTAAAGCGATGATGGACCAAAATGAAAGAATCACTAAAGACATGATGGAACAAAGTGAAAAGGCAACACAAATGTTTCTTGATGCACTCAAAAAGGTGGGAAACACCACGGAGCATATTAAGAGTCACTCAACTAATGGAAGGGAAGTAGCCTCTAACCAAGCTGAAAATAGCAACTCTTCAAGCTCAAGGATTCCACTACCGTCTTTCCTACCAAGCGAAGACACTTCAAGAACAGAAAATGATACTACTCAAGACATGAGCACGGATGATATTATAAGAGAATATGCAAACTTGGAACTTGAATTAAGGAGAGTAGTGTCATTCAATTACTATAGCAACTCAAGAAGGAATGAATTAACAAAAAAGCAAAAAAGAACCATTAATAAGGATTTAAAGCACAAAGAAAACAAGGTGAACCTTCCAAATTTTGATGGAACCAATAAGATCACCCCTCATGCATGGCTTCAAAAGTTGAACGACTACTTTTTACTTAGCCCAATGACTGAGAAGGATGCACTTCAATTTGCCATCTTGCACTTGGAAGGACTAGCCTATGAATGGTGGCATAATGGAAAACATACTCAAGAACATGAATCCATTACATCCTATGCGGAGTTTTCCAAGAAGTTTATCAAGAAATTTGAGAGATGACACTCGCAACAAGATTTCAAGGACTTAACACAAGTAAGGCAATGAGGAACGGTGGATGAATACATCAATGAATTTGAGAACATAGCCATTCATGTCACCAGAATTGAAGATGAACGACTTACAATCCTATTCATAGAGGGATTGGACGAGAAGTTGAGAGGATTAGTGGGAGCACTCAAAACCACCTCACTTGATGATGCCATTGAAATGGCCCTTCATCTAGAAAAGAGTAAACCCTCTCTATGATCTTTAAAACCTTTTCATAAGAAAGGAAGATTTCACAAGACATTCCACCGCAAAGATGAGAGGAAGGATAAAAAACCTTGTTTTACATGCGGAGCACCATGGACACAAGGACACCTATGTCAAAAATGCCAAGATTTAAAAGAGAAAGGATTATGTTTCAAATGCAAAGATAAATGGGTACCAGGTCACAAATGTGGGCAAGCTCACATCATAAAAGCATTAACCAATGAGAAAGAAGAGAATCCTCCTAAGAAAAGAAGATGTGAACCCGAGGAAAAGGTTACCCTAGCCTCCATATCTAAAGTATCCAGACATCACCCCTTTAGACTTAGATGTAACCTAAAGGGAAACAAATTAATTGCCTTAGTGGACAACGGGGACACTCATAACTTTATAGACAAGTCCCTAGCCAAAAGGATAAAGTTAGACACACAAAATTTTGATGGGTTTATGGTCTCCTTAGCTGATGACTCCACACAAGAATGTTCAAAAAAATTACCTCAATTAGAGATGACCTTAGGAAAACACCATGTTAAAAATGATTTCTATGTGGTAAAATTGGGAAACATCGATATCATTCTAGGGATGTCGTGGTTACATTCACTAGGACGAGTCACCATAGACTTTCCCAAGCTAGAAATCCATTTTGAAGATCAAGGGAACAAGGTCATCTTACATGGTCTCTCTGATGGATCACCCTGGGTAGTATCTTCCAAGAGAATGGAAAGAATCTTCCGAGATAACCAAGTGGAGTGGGCAGCCCAATGCATGATCTTAGACAAATCAACTAAAAAGGGACAAGCAATCCACATAGACATTCAACCCATCCTATGAAAACATAAGAAGGTATTTGAAGACATACCACTTGGTTTGTCACCAAAACGGGGATTTGAACATGTCATTGAGATGGAAAAGGATGCAAAGCCCGTCATTACTACCCCATATAGACACCCACAAAAGTTTAAGGAGGAGATAGAAAAAACCATCAACAAACTTTTAGAAATGGAGCATATACAGCCAAGCTCTAGCCCATTCGCATCTTCTGTGGTGCTAGTCAAAAAGAAAGATGGAACCTTGCGAATGTGTGTAGATTATAGAGCATTAAACAAACAAACTATAAAAAACCGATATCCCATACCAAGGGTAGATGGATTAATTGTTGAACTTCATGGAGCTAAATACTTTTCAAAGATTGACCTTAGGTCCGAGTATCACCAAATCCGAATGAGAGAGGAAGACATCCCTAAAACAACTTTCAGATGCCATTATGGCCATTTTAAGTTTTTAGTCCTACCATTCGGACTAACCAACGCCCCGGCAACCTTCCAGTCATGTATGAACCATACTTTCCGGAAGCAACTCTGAAAGTTCCTCTTAATCTTCTTTGATGACATATTAATATATAGTAAAACCTGGGAGGAGCACTTGAAACACATTGATGAGGTCTTGTCCATTGTAGAGAAAGAATCCCTTTATGCCAAAGCTTCAAAATGCATGTTTGGAATGGAGGAGATTCTTTACCCAGGGCACAAAATTAGTGCCGAAGGAGTCAAAGTTGATAAAGAAAAGATCAAGGCCATAAGGGAATGGCCTAGACCAAAGACTCTAACCCACTTAAGAGGATTTCAAGGACTATGTAGCTATTATCGAAGGTTTGTGAGAAATTTCTCTAAGATTGCATCACCTTTATCCGACCTAACAAAGAAAGGGTTATTCCAATGGAATGATGCTGCCGAGAAAGCTTTTGAGGAGTTGAAAAATGTCATGAGCACTTGTCCAGTCTTTGCCATACCCAACTTCTCTTCACCTTTTGAATTAGAATGTGCCTTCGGTGAAGGTATTGGTGTGGTTTTAATGCAAAATAGGCATCCCATAGCCTTTGAAAGTCGCAAGTTGATGACCGCGGAGAGATTATATTCAACTTATGATAAAGAGATGTTGGCCATCATGCATGCCTTAGCCAAATTTAGCCAATATCTCGTATGTGGAAAATTTGCCATCAAAACGGATCACAACAGCTTGCAGCACTTCCTTAAGCAACATGATTTGAATGATAGACAACAGAAATGGATTAGCAAACTCCAAGCATATAACTTTGATATTAGTTACATGAAAGGGAAGAATAATGTGGTAGCTGATGCCCTGTCAAGAAGACCACACTTATGTGCTATGTCTAGTATATCTCCCAAGTGGAAGAACCTGATTATAGCTGAATATGTAAAGGATCCCTTCATGAATAATATAATGGAAGGACATATTAATGATGAAGGTTACATAGTAAAGGAGGATCTTATCCTCTACAAAGACCAAATATTTTTGGTTGTCGATTCCAAGATGAAGGACCAAATCATCAAAGAGCTCCATGATAGCCCACTTGCGAGACACCAAGGCTATTACAAAACTTACAAGCAGGTTCGGGAAAGGTTTGTGTGGAAAGGATTAAAGAAGGATGTACTACAATATGTTCAAGAGTGTGTCACTTGCCAAAAGAACAAAATAAAACATACACATCCTGCCGGTTTATTACAGCCATTACCCATACCTGAGCAAAAATGGAGTAGCATCTTCATGGATTTTATTATCGGACTCCCTAAGGCACAAGGAAGAGATTGCATTTATGTGGTAGTGGATAGACTTACCAAATATCCACTTACCAAATATGCACATTTTATGGCCATATCATCCGATTATAAAGCACCTCAAGTGGCTGAGTTGCTCTTCAAAGAAATATTTAGGCTCCATGGTTTACCCCAAAGGATAATCAGTGATCGGGATGACAGGTTTATGAGTCTCTTTTGGCAAGAACTACTCAAGTTGGCAGGCACCGAACTTACACCAAGCACAAGCTATCATCCATAAACTGATGGGCAAACGGAGATAGTCAATCAGTGGCTTGAAGGATACTTGAGAAATTATGTAACGGGACAACAAAGGGAATGGATCAAATGGTTACACTTAGGTGAGTATTGCTACAACACCACTCATCACATGTCTATTGGAATGAGTCTGTTTCGAGCTTTGTATGGGTATGATGCTATGTCATTCAGGAAGCTATTGCTACCAGATAGTAAGGTGCCCAAGGTGAGAGACTTCTTACAACAACATGAGGACATTATGAGAGTCCTTAAAGATAATTTGCATCACGCTCAAAATCAACAAAAGATCTATGCAGATCAGAAGCATGTAGAAAGATCCTTCGAAGTTGGAGATATGGTTTTCCTCCAACTACAACCCTATAAACAAACATCCATCAAAAACAGTGGAGCGGAGAAACTTAAACCATGATTTTATGAGCCGTATAGAATATTGAGAAGAGTTGGTGAAGTTCCCTATGAGTTGGATCTTCCTGAAAATAGCAAGATCCATAATGTCTTCCACGTCTCATGATTAAAAAAGGTACTTGGACAGAAGGTCATACCTTGTGAAGAATTACCACCTCTTAATGATGAAGGGCAGCTAGTTCTTGAACCAGAGAGGATCCTCAACACCAGAGAAAGAAGAATAAGACATAGAACTATTTCTGAGTACCTAATTAAGTTGAGAAATATGCCCGAGGAAGATGCCACATGGGAGGGAGATGAGATCCTTAGCCACCCCAACTTAAATATTGCTTGAGGACAAGCAATCTCAAGAGGGGAGGCTTGTCATAACCTGTTGCTTTCAAGATTAAAGAGCATCTTAAATAAGGACAAGAGTGAAATCGGAGTCATATAATCTAACTTCGTAAGCAAGCCGATAGTGAAGTTGGCAATAAATCGCATCATAGAGCATCTTAAATAATCGACAAATGGCTAATAATAAATGATAAGCAAGAAATAAGAATCGATGCATATTATGTTAAGATAACTAATGGCCAATTAACCAAAAGAGGCGACCATCATGAAACAACACATCACCTCATGGAATCCATCATATAACATGGTCTTGGGGAACATCCTGAAACATGGTCATGAGGACCACCCTCATTATATTTAAGTATAAAGAGGAAATTACATATGTGTTGCTCCATATCAGGGGGCATGACATTACGAAACCTTAAGAAAGGGATAGGTTAAAGGCTGTTATTTACTGAGCTGGCCATTTATGAGACATGACCTTACATAACTATTACAACATACCAACTAATACTTAAACATCTTTAGATCGTGAAGGCTACATAGTGCAAAATGGCCCTTGTATTAAAAAAAAAACTTCAAACTACACCACCCCGTGCATGCTCAACTTCATCCTCCCCTACCTCCACCAGGATTTCAAATGACTAGTCAATTGTCATGGTGGGAATAACACTCATTGCACATTTCAAAAAATTTAAACCAAGGCCTGCTCTGTGTCTACATTCCACCTTACAAAAGACTAGCTACTAGGATGATGAAAGATGTCCACGGGCCCATAATCACCTCATTTATCTACATGGCCCCAACCTTTAGTGGGAACCCTAGCCCCAACACCGCCTTCTCTAGATTCATCTCTAGCCCCTGGTGCCACTAGTTTTGAATCGATCAAAAGGCTATTGCCTTGACTATATCCTTTGATTCTGCCGCATCCAAAAGCACCCCCAAAATTGAAGCCACGTCTAAATTTACTAGAGATTTATGATTAGAAATCAAGAACTCCTCTCCCAACACTATATTGAGCACATGAACCATGATTGTGGCTTTCTTCTTGAAATTTTGCTTTAGTCGTAAGTCAAAAATACACCCCACAAATGCAACCTATTGTTTCTTTGAGATTACCCTGACATTAGTAACTATAGTTTGAAAATGAAAGTTGTCGTATTCCTTTGAGAAGAGAGAAAAAATTAATGATTCCAAAAAGTGAAGCAAAGGTGCTTAAAAGCACATCCCAACCCCCTAATGATATCACAATCCCATCTAAGTACCAAGATCTTGGTTAAATCTCTACCACGATTACATTGCACGCCTAAGCTAAATACCACCACAAATTATCATTAAAAGATGTGTTCTTCCAAACCATCCACATGTGAGGCATGAGTTGTTATTCATTTGGAATAATTATTAATCCGAATCGGATGAATCGATAATATGGCTATAAGTTGAATGTGTTCTCAAAGAGTCGCAAACCCCAAGCTTGTTGTCCATTATAAATACTTTGTCTTTGCTATGGCTTAGTTAGCCTAAAAATATGCCTCTCTATTGATCTCCATGTAAATGTGTTGTATTGTGAAAGCTGCTAATGAGTCCATTAAAGGTTGGGCCTTTTGCAAAATATTATTTATCTTCCAATTCAATGGTCGTCTCTTGCAAATAGCATTGATTATCACCATTGAGTCTCCTTCAACTTGCACATGCCAAACACTAAATATTTTACATACTTGAAGGCCTAGGAGGAAGGCTTGTGCCTCACCTTCATTGTTGGTTCCTTCTTGTAGATTCTTGGAGGATGCACTGATACGTTTTCCATTTTCATCTCGAACCATGTAACTCGCACCTAATTTTCGAAGGTCCCCTTGAGCTACCCCATGAAAGTCCATTTTCATCCATCCTATAGGAGGACGGATCCAATTGATTCCCACACACGTATTAAGAGCAAAATTATCTCTAAGAACCCAATGAGGGAACTTTGAATCGTTTTCACCTTTGAACCAATTCATTGTCCCATGAGCTAAATGATTTCTTCTTTGATGATTGGTTCAATGCTCTAGAATTTACTACCTCTTCAATTGTTACTTCAAGCTTGCTCAGAAAGAAAACATTAGTCATGGCTTTCTCTTGAAAGATTCTTCTATATCTTTCTTTCCACACTTGCAAAATTAGAAATAAGGCAAAAACAATTCATAGACAAGAGAATGTTAAGAAACTTTGAACATTGTGCCATGATGTGAACAAAGCTAGCAAATCATTTGGGTGTGCACCTAACCATCCTAATCTTGCACATATCCATTGCCAACATTTAGTAGCAAATAGGCAATTAACCAAGAGATGATTGATTGTTTCCTCAACCCTTTCGCACATCTAGAGGGCCCTTGATAGCCAAGCTTCTTGAATTTGTTAGACATTAAGATCTTTTTGTGTAAGTCAGGCCATGCAAAGGCACCAACATTGAGTAAATGATTCTTGTTCCAACACAAGTGAAGTAGCCAATCTAACTTGGGTGATCTTGAATCTTGGGCAATATATCCCAATTTCACTGAGTAATTCCTTGATTTAACACAACTCCATTTGATGTTATCCCAACCCTCAATGATGATACTTTTCTTTTGGAAAATCCTTGTTCCAATAATGTTTCTTTTTGCTCCGAGATACCCATTCCTCTTACATCCTTCCAAGCCCACCCTTATATTCCTCCTTTGTACCTTAGTGACAAGTAGGCTCTCATTAAAGTTCCCCAAGCTACCTTTAGAATTTGCATTGCCCCTGCCAACTCTTGGTAACCCACTAGCATCAAAAACCTATTCCATGAGTCCTCCCACAACTTCACTGATTGACCATCTCAAGTTTTCCATGTGAGATGTTAAGTGATGAGGTATATGCAAGAGAGGAGAAAGTTCCACAATTGAGATCCTTTAGGTGGGTTGGCAACTATTAGGATCCTAGATGCATCCATCGAGTCTAGATATTTGCTTTGCAAGATTTTAGCCCATTTTGAGTGAGGCTTAGCATATAGCCCCCAGATCAATTTGGCACCCAAGGCCTTGTTTTGTAGTCAATTTTTGTTTTTTTCCCATGCCTCCAACCTCCTTTGATGTACATATGGTGACCCATGCAATTAGAGGAAGTTTCCCGATATCAAAGTTTCCTTGCCATAAAAAACTCCTCATCTTTTGATCCAAAGCATTGCTTGTCTATCTAGGGATCTTTAAACATGACATCAAGAATATTGTTATTGCTTATATAAGTGCCTTAAGCATTAGAATTTGCCCAGCCAAAGATAGCCATTTACCTTTCCATGAGGTTGTCTTGTTTGTGCATCTGCCCAAAAGTGGTTGTCATAAGTATGACTTGCATTGGCCTTTGAAGAGAGGAACCCCTAGATATTTATTCAGGAGGGATCCCACCCTATATCCCAAGAATGTTGTTATTTTGTTTTGCAAATTCTAATTAGTATTAAAGAATAAATCTCTGATTTCTCTGTGTTAATACTTTGGCTTGAGGCTTTTGACTATTTCTCCAAAGTGAGTTTCATGATCTTTGCTTCACCCAAGAGGATTATATCATCTATGAACTATCGATGGGAAATGGCTTGTACACCATTTGAAACAGCTTTGCCTTTCAAACTACCTATGGAACATGTGGCCCAATACTTTTGTCCAATACTTCTGCCATGATTATAAATAAGAAGGGGGAAATAGGTTCTCCTTGTCTAAGGCCCCTAGATGGCTCAAAAAAACCATGGGGACTACCGTTTACCAATATTGAACCCTTGGGGTTGGATATGCACCTAAATGTCCAATCTATCCATTTCTTGCAAAAGCCAAATCTTTCCATAACTTTCATCAAAAAACGCTAGTCCACTTGGTCATAAGCTTTCCTTATATCCAATTTGACCAACATACACTTTTCATTCTTTAAATTAACAGTGGATTGATTCATGAGCAATAATTATGCCATCCATGATCAACCTTTTGGGGATGAACCCACTTTGCTCTTCTAAGACAATTTTTGGCAACATTACTTTTAATCTATTGGCCATAACTTTGGATGTAATCTTGTATGTGGTGTTACAGAGTGATATTGGTCTAAAATATGCAAATGTCTTGATAGTATCTTTCTTTGGTATGAGAGAAATGAAGGTGTTATTGAGATCCTTCAACATCGTGTTGTGTTTTCTGGATTCTTCTATAACCTCCTAGGTTTCTTTGCCAACAACCCCCAACATTTTTGGAAGAAACTAGCAAGGAAACCGTCTAGACTAGGGGCTTTGTTCAGATGCAATTGTGAAATGGACAATTTCATTTCATCCTCCATGAAAGGGGCCATGAGCATTTCATTATGAGCCTCTATTATGATCTTTGGGATATTGTGCAGCAACAATTCTTGGTTTCTCAAATCCAATCCTACCCTATTGTTTAAAAGCTCTTCAAAGAAGTTCACAACCTTAATACTTATATTCTTGGGTGCCTCAAATAATCTTCTATCCTTCAACCAAATAGATGAGACTTATTTATATTTTTCCTAATTTTTATTGCATTATGGAAGAATTTAGTATTTTGTCACCCTCTTTTAGCCAACTTTCCTTGGACTTCTATCACAAAAAAAATCTTCCCTTGCTAATAGTTCTGCATGTTGACTCATGACAATTTTATCCTTGTGATAAGCCTCCTAATCCATTCCCTTCTCTATAATTACCTCATTCAATTTACCAATTCTTCTTCGATCCTTTCCTTTTCCAAAAAGATGTTTTAAAGTACTATTGGTTCCATTGCTTCAAATAGTTCTTGATGTGAATAAGTGTTTTTGAACAATGTAAACATCTTCGAGCCTTTTTGCATTGGGGCATCTTTCCACCAAACACCTATAGTTTCTATGAAATCTAGATCCCTGAACCACATATTTTCAAATTTGAAGGGGTTCCTAGGTGGTCTTTTGTCCTCCAAATCACTAACTGAAAAGGAAAGTGATTTGACTCAAGAGTATAGAGCTCTCATATTGGAATGGATAATTAGCCCAATCACCGTTGCAAAAGAAGTGAACCAAGTACCAACCACTTTGTGATTTAGGTAAAACCAATTCTTCTGTTAGTTCACGTAAATGTGCCATATTTGGGAATGATGTATTCTAATAGTTTACAAAATCCATAAAGTCTTGTTTGAAAACGAGTTGGCCAGTTGATTCCACCTTTTTCTGTCCAAATTGGATAGGATTGCATTGAAATCACCTCCAATTATTACCAACTCATTTGTCAAGAGAGTTAGGTTGTTTGAAATCTAATCGCATTTTCTTTTGAGCACATTCACTTGGACCATAGACATTGATAAGAAAAAAAATAGAGCTTAGAAGAGAAACTTGAAACCTTACTAACTTGCCAATTTTGCCCCATGCACAAAACTACCAAGCGGGTGGTTGTCAACTTCCACAAAATCCCAAAGCCCTCTAAATCCCCTAATGATTCCACAAATTATCTATTCCAACATTTCCATTTTTGGAGCAAAGTTCCAGCTTCTTCTTTATTAAGTTTTATTTCTTGTAGCATAAATATATTAGTGTTGGACAAATCCATATGACAATTGATTAAGCGTCTCTTGTTAGGGGCGTTCAAGCCCCTAATATTCCAAGATGTGATTATCATTGTTCTCTAGGAAGGGTTATGTCCTTCCCAAATCTTAGATCATATTGTTGGTTTTCATCTGCCCCTCTACATAGCCATCCTTTTCCCTACATTCTTTGTTTGTTTTTCTTCTATTTTTTGTTCCCCACAATTGCCTTGTCAATGTTAGAATCCACTTGCCTTATCATTCTTTCTTCCATCGTATCTATCTCCATTTCCTTCTCGGATTCATCTAAATCTTCTATTACTTCCAAAGACTTGCGACTTTCTTTACATAATTTATTCCCCCCCAAGGGGTCGCACCATAGTGCATTCTAAGGTAATTCCAAATTCTTCTAAGGCAAAATGAAAAGATTTATTTATCTTTCAAAATGTCCTAAATATCAAAGTTGAAATCCATGCCAATAGCTATGTCCCCCACAAGGAATTCAATCCCAGGTTGGACAAAGTCTGCCATGGCTCCTGTTTTCCTTTGGTCCAATTCCATAGATGGCCTAGTTGTGCTAGAAGTAAGGTTATCATCTATCAGATCTACCCTTTTGTCATTTTCCACTTGCTCTGAAGATTCTCTTGTAATTTCTTTGCTTTACTTATCATTTCGCAGAAAATATAACCTACGTTTATGCAGTTTGCACTTCTTAGTGTGATGCCCAATTTTCAAGCATTTGCCATCAATCAATGATGGACCTTCCATATCAATTTGTTGTTGCCAAGAACCAACACTAGATCATAATTCAATAATGGAAGGTAGAGGTCTTGCAAGATTGATGAGCAAGCAAATGCATGCATAAACACCAACATTTCCTTGTTGGATATTTTTATCAACCTTAATAGAAGAGCCAAATGAATTCCCTATTCTAGTTAGGGTAGATGGCTCCCAATACTCTAATGAGATATTTTAAAAACAAATCCACATTGGGTTGTTGGAAACAATGTGATTTGTGGGGTCAAAATTTTGTTCCCACTCCCATAGATAAAACCCTACTCCATCCATCATCTAGGGTCCTCCATTGAGGATTTTTTTTTTCTTATTCTTTGTCTAGCATTCAATTAGATAAAAGGCTTTTGGTAGTGATCTATCTTTTATGTTTATTCCCTAATTGTCCTTGAACCATTTATGGGAGTGATCCTTTGATGGCCAATAATTTTCCAATTTCACAAAGAAAGCTTTCTCCCTCAATCATTGTATTGATGGCTCCAATTCCGTCTCCCCAAACTCAACCACTCCTCCTTTTTCTAGTTGTCGATCCGCCTTTCACTTGACTGGAATTCTGTTTGCACCAATCCCTTGTTTTTTGGAATCCATTTTTCTTTATTTTTTGTGTCTAGTGGAAGTTTAAATTTGAATTAGAATTTTCCCACCATGAAGGTTCTCCATGGTTATTCCATCTAGGGCTTCATTCCTAGTGACTTGTCCTTTCATTTTCCCTAGCTAATTGCAATTTGCTCTTTCCCTACTTATGATCCTAACTTCCTTTGTCCAATTGCCATGGCATTTCCTTCTTAAGTCATTCTCCCTCTGTTTGAAATGTTAGGTTTCCATGTCTTTGTCCTTGTGATTTTATCCAAGCTCCAAATCTTTTGTTGAAACCATCCCTTCCTCTGCTCAATGTGCGCTGGTAGTAACGCCAATACTCTTTTCACTCCATCTTCTTTCAAGGTTGTCCTACCTTTGTCCCTTTGATATGTGGCTTTCCTTGCTTCGCCAATGCTCCACTCATTCTTGCTCTTTGGTTCTTCTTTGTTCCATTTTTCTTCTTTAAATTGGATTGTTGAGTATGGCATTAAGAATTAATTTTCTATATTTTAAGTTCATTTGACTTTTAATATTTTTAAATTTATTTAATTTTAATATTTTAAAATTTATTCACATTCAATATTTTAAATTTTAAATCTACTTTAATATATTTAAATAAAATAAAAATTATCCTTGTTAAATTCAAATAGAAACATGAACCTTGTGACATTGCCTTCAAGATTAAATTGTGTTCAAGGATTAAACTGTGTTCAAGTTTATGCTGCTCAATGTTTCGGATCATACTCCATGATCCATCATCAGGAGCTAAGAGAAGAAGAGAAATAGAATGATTAATCATGGGGTTTAATTTTTATGCTTTGATGGTTTGCTAGATTTTATCCTAGACACTCCCAGGGCCAACCTAACAACAGGAAATGAAGCTCTCAATGGAGTCGAAGAAAGGGAGTTACAGCTTTTAATAATGGGTTTCTTTCAATCTTATAAAATTTTATGGTTGTTTTATTTATTATATGTATACTATGTGTTATCTCAGCGTAATCAACATTTCAATGTTTTAAGCTAAAATATATTTATGATTTTTATATGGGTTTTTGTACAAACATACCTAAAACATTCCCAACCTTAAAAGTATTATTGATCAACCATAACACGACCTACAAACTTTAATACATGAAACTTGGTCACTCAATAAAAGTCCAATTGGTTAAAATTAAAAATATACTTGTGGACGAAGATTGACTCTAAACCCCAGAGTTGAACCCCATAGATATATTGAAAAAACATCTTATTTATGAAAGAATTATTTCTACCCAAAAAACTAAAACCTTTAACAATGTAACATCTTAAAATCGGTTATTTTTAAATGTCAATAGGTTCAACAGTGAAATTCGGTTATTTTTAAATGTCAATAGGTTCAACAGTGAAATTTTAGATGTCCTGCATATGTAAAAGTGATAAATAATTGGACTATTTTTTTTATCAAAAACTTTTCTTTCACCTGTTTAACCATTTAATGTTTAAGAATATCCTGAAAAAACGACCATGCATTCTTTCCTCTCATTAATGCTGGTGACAATGACATGAAAACAAACAAGAACAAAAAGTGGTAGAGATGCTTACAGGCTGTAAATCCTTTCGTTTGAGCCAAATGTTGACGCCAGTCTTGTGTGACAACTTAGGCGCATAATGCAAAGGCGATTCAACTGCCACCTCATAAACCCTGGACGACAGAATGCTAGTCAGATATGAAATCGCCGACGGAACTTCCTCACAATCCAGAACTGATGAAGAAGGCGTCCCGCACGTACGGGAAAAAAAAGAGGAAGAGTTCTTTTGGAAGTGTTAAACATGCCTTGGACCCCTAACTGTGGTTATTCTACAAGTTTGTATTCGGGCTCTTAAACTTTTAACTGTGGTTGAATCATGGTCTTTAATAATAATATAATATTATGAGACTACTCCATCATCCATGCACTTAATTTAGACAGGGAACAATGTCAAGCAGATGAGACAAACCGTACTAAGTGACACTACTTGTGTTTAAGATACTCATCATTTTTACTCCTAACAGCTCTTCTAGGTCTAGAGGTTTTTTAACTTTTTCTTATTTGTACTCTTATAGTTTTCTTTTTTCTTATCTATTGTTTATTAAGTGTTTACTTAGTTTGGTGTCTTCTGATTTGTTTCCATCTCATTTTTATATTTGTTTGGCCTTTTTTTGTCCAATTTTTATATTTTTCTTAGTTTTCTAGCCCCCGCCTAAAGGCATTTTGCTTTCTCTTTTTACATTTGTTAAGCGTTCTTTCTCCCTTCTTTCAAACTCCTTGCTCTCCGTGCAACCTCCACCCTTGTCTATTTACCCTGTCTTGGTTTGCAATTCACCATTTCTCCTAACAGCTCTCTACATCCTGATGATGAATCACAGAGTGTGATTTGAAATGTTGATGAAAAAAATTTCTACACAGTTTAAGCCAGAACCCTGATTGCACAATATTATGGACTGTGGAAATTTGATGTGTTTAATTGATACTCATCATTTTATACAATTGTACATTCAAGAAGTGTAATGTTTGCATTCATAGAACAATGAAGTATTATTGAAGTGGAGATATCATATTGATGGAGATGTAACATAATATTTTCACCTTTCTCATGGAACCATTTTAATCATGTTTTAAATGTGAAATAATATTGGCTAATTATTTAGAAAATATTATAGATTGTTATGGTTTGAAAGCTTAATAAATTTGTATTAAGTTCAAAATGCATTAATGTACTTTTCTTTACTCCACACCCATTGGCTTGATTATTAATGACATTGAAATGTCTATGGATGTCATGTCAAGATTGCAATATCTTTTTTGGGGGTTTTACAAGGCAATGGCTATCCAGCCCCATATTTGCATCGAGGCATGGATACCTGCCCCATCCATGCATGTTACAGCCTGTACTTGGAATAATGGGCATCATTTGTCCTTTATTCATCGATGAACATGCCTACTAATTTCGTAGAAGCAACTGAGTCCCACAAGATAAGTCTATAAAAATTTGTGGAAAGCACTCCAAATTTTTTGTTTCTATTTTATTTTATTTTTTCATTAAGCATTTTCAATCCCCACATTTCATGTTTGGAAATTTGCGCAACTCTAAGAAGTTGATTATATTAAGTTATTAATAATAATAATTTTTAAAAACATATTAATAGGAATATTTTTATTATATTATATAAAGATATAGTTTAATTAATATTAATATTAATATATTATATTATTATTGTTATGATGTTTTAAATAATTTTATTTAAATTAATTAAATAAAAGAATATTATCAAAATAATAATTAATTTAGATAATAAATTTGAACTATTTAATTATGATTTAAATATAGAATAAGTAGTTTTGCCATTTACTTTGGGCTTCTCAAAATTAAATGACTCAAATTTTTATAGCAATGTAATTGGCAAGTTCATTGCTTAAAACTAAGGTTTCAAGTTTGCATCGTCAAATATGATGCCACAACATTGACATTGTAAAAAGTGTCAAAAAATAGAATTTTAGACCCTTGATCCATGGATGACACCTACCTTTGAAATTTTTGGTACTAATAACTAAACACATGTTTTTCCCTAATGCTATCCATACGAACACTCAAGTCAATTATTTAATCATATTTTAAACATCTATAACAATTAATGATGTAGACACACAACTAACAAGATAAACAATTTAACACTAAACACCAAACACTCTTAACCTAAACAAATTATTTTAAACTTGTATAGTTAAATATAAAACTTTAAACCTAAGAAAAACCTTGAAAGAAGAATAAAAAAGCTCTTACATCATACTATAAAACAATTAACAATAAATATGCATAGCCTAAAAATAGAGAAAAGCTAAAAAAAGTAGAAACAAACTAACAAAGACTACCAGATACAACCATTGAACAACAACACCTTCATTTCTCCCCCTTGATGATTAATGAGGTGATCACCAATTGGTTTCTCAAACCTTCAAAATATTCTTTTGAAAGAATTTTGGTGAATATATTATCAATTTGCTTAGATGTGGGACAAAACAATAAATCTACTTGCCCTTCTTGAAACAAATCTTGAATAAAATGATTTCAAAGCTCTATGTGTTTCGATTTAGCATGAAACACAGGGTTCTTTGTCATTGCAATAGTGTTGTTTTTATCACAGTATATAGTGTATGCAATTGAGAGTGAACTATCATAAACAAGCTAAAATGACTTCAACCTATTCAATTCGCAACCCATTACAACCTCAAGATCAGACTAAAGCACTATTCAAGTAAACTATCCTAATTACACCCTAATTGATTATGCAAAGCTCTTGATATGTCCTAATTGATATGATTTATGCTAATTGGTAAAGGATGTTAAGTTCTCATAGAGGCAGAATTTCTTTGCATTCAAATTGCTTCTTGGAAATGGAGGGGAAAGGCTCAATTTATAGATTTTTAGAGGTGAGGATGAAGGGCTAGGGTCAGTTGTGAGGATCAAGGGCTCATATTGCTCGAGGATCCTCAAGTAAGAAGAATTGGATAAATGGCATAAAGAGATTGGATGAGGGAGATGCTCCAAGATTCAAGGGGAGATGAAGGGATGAAATTGAATGGTTGAATGGATGGATGGCTAGGATTGGGTAGGTGTATGACATGTAAGGACTCATTTATGAAAAGGTATGGTTTAAATTTTGTGAAGAATTTAAAATTTGGAGGAGAGGACAAGTGTAATTTAAAATTCCATGCAATAGTGCCACATGTAATTTAAAATTGGAAGAATAGTGGAAAGAAGGACAAGTATGAAAAAAAGAAGATTTGCCGATACTCTAAATGCACCACTTGCCATGTACATGTATGTACATGAGATGGCAAGTGTCCATCTAGAAGCATGGGGAAAGGGGTAATCTAGAATTAATTTAATTAACCCATGTGCACACACTTAGGAAGAAATTAGTGATTGATTACAAAAGTAATAAAAAATGGACAAAGAACGCAATTAAATAAATAGGTATATTTATTTAATTTTTGGAGGTGAATATGAACTATAGTCTTTTAAAAGATTTTTTTTTAATTTTTGGACTATAGTGGAAGAAAATGATTTTTTCTGTGATGAGAGGAGATGATGAAATATTAATTAAATAATTACAAATTATTTAATTAACATATGCATTGGGTGGAATGGTGGGATCTATTTGATTTGGATCGGTTTATTATGTTGGTGATAATGGAAGATGGTTGTGACCATTTTAGGTGTCTACATTTTGTCACTCTTTGACATGGCATCATAACTGTCAGATGATGGTGGTATGTGAAAGAAAAATTGGATTTTTGTTTTGCCCTAGTCAGCGGACCAGAGAGGAGAATATGGTGAGATGATGCCCCCTCGAGAAATCAGCTGGAAAAATAAATATTTTTTCGGTGATGTCTCGAAAGGAGGAGGAGGGACGGGATGAGAAAATATGAAGAATTTGATGGACATGAGGGAAAAGTGACATGAATAGAGGTGGAGGAGGAAAAATGAAGAGATGTGAGGGAAAAATTAGGTCATGGAAGAAGAATTACAGTAAATGTGGCTACAAATAGGGTTGTGGGGGCCCATATTCCTCATTTTTGTATTGCCACTTGGATAATTATGATTAGAAGAGAAAAAGATGAATAGGATGAGATGGGGTGAATCCCACGTGATTTGCATCGAGGAAAACGTGTATGGGAGGATCTGCGACCTACAACAGTTGGGGAGTCAAAAAGTGTCTTATCAACGCTTTGTAATTTAGGGAATGAGGTCAATTAGGTGTAATAAATGAGGGTCAAAGTGGGTAGTTTGTAGGTGCCAATGGGAGGGTATAGCACCTAAGAGTTGCGATTAGCGCCAAGGGGTTAGAGAATGGCACCTACACTAGGAATAGCACCTACTCTGGTGATTAGCTCCCGGGAGAGGCGATTAGTGTCTAGGTGAGAATAGTTTAGCACTGAATCTAGAAGGGCAATTAACGCCTAGACAGTATGGTTTGACACAGAAAATGGGCAGATTAGTGTCGGATATGGGATTAGCACCCATTCTGGCAATTATCCCTAAGGGGGATGTGATTAATGCTTAGAAGGATAGTGGAGAAAAAGGCGATTAGTGTTAGGATAGGAAGGAGTAGAGCCTATGTGTCGTTCAACGCAGATAGGGTGAGGATTAGTTCCTGCGCGCCTTTTAGCATTGGGGTAGGAGGGATTAACACCTAGGCATTAATGAGCATCTAGAGGGTGGGAAATAGTGCCTAAATAGGGGTTAGCACCTAGGTGGGTGGGATTAGTGACTAGGTAGATGGATAGCAGAAAAATGATCCTAATGAGACAGATTTTAGTGGTTACAAGATGACAGCTAGATCAAATTGACAAATTCTTTTAACGGATGGTGGGTTTGCACTGGATAGTGTTGTGCCAAATCAAATTTTTGCTTCATTAAGGCATTTTGTGAGAATCTAAAAAAATGTCGTCAAAAGTCAAAAAGTTAAAATTTCTAAAAATAGAAAGTTTCTAAAAATAGACATCAATTTTAGGTTTTCTAGGTTTCTTGAGATACAGATGCTAGCAAAATTTTTTAAAATTAGAAAGTTTCTAAAAATAGAATCTCTAATTCAGGAGTCCTTCCAGATTCTGATTCGCTGATATTGCTTCAAGATCAAGGTGGTCTAGATGGAATCTACAAAAGGTCGAGTTTTCTCTACTGGGTCAATTCTGCTTTTTTAGAAAGTGAAGCATGAACATCAAGGCCATTAATGGAGGAAGTTCTGCCAGGGATCAGATTCAAGATTTCAGTGTTGTTCAGAGGATGAAGAATTGTTGAATGATCAACGATCGATGAAGAATGGAAAACGAAGCATGATGAATTTGGAAAACAAAAAAGGGTTGAAAGAAGCCAAAATTTGGCTAACACTGAGCTTCTCAAGCGCCCTTAGAGACCAAGGGCGCCGGCCTTCCCAGAGAAATTTTTTTTGCACTTTTTGGAAAATGTTAAAAAAGGCCTCGTCAGCCCGCTTTGAGGTGGTTAAATATCAGTCAGATTTAGTCAATAGGCCTGAAAAAGTTGGGGATTCATCTCAGATGTGGTCAAGCTATCCAATCCACCCTTCATTCAACATCAGTAGTCATCCAGACGGCCAGAAACGAAGATTGAACGGGACCTACGACACACAAAATGAAGAAACGAAGAAAAAGTTGAAAATCATCAAAAATAAACTAAGGCATAGTTTCCCAAGCGCCCCTGGAGGCTAGGGGTGCCCACCATTAGCAAAGTTAGTTTATTTTTCATATTTTCTGGAAAATTGCAAATGTTCTTCTGTCAGCTCAGTTAGATTCACAAAAAAATTAGTTTGGCTCAGTTTTTGAGACAGGCAAAAGGTACAATCGATTCAATTTTCATCAGGCTTGCCTGATTGCCTGACCATCAGTCTCAATTTTGCTTTGTCAGACGAAATTCAACATTCAAATAGGGTCCCACAGTCACCGGAGCACGCGCAAAGAACGAAAAATAAGTAAAATAAAAAATCTCAAAATTTTGGTTAAGGCATGAAATCCCAATCGCCCCTAGAGGCTAGGGGCGCCTGGAGTCTCCAGTGTTAGAAAATTTTCTCATCCCGACAATGCTTCTTCCAACCATTTCCCCATCTTCGTCTGGCGACAGTTTCCAGAAGTCAAAATTACAGTCAAACATCGTCAGATCGTCAGTTCGATGTTGGGAATGAAATAAGGATTGATAAAACTTCAAAATGCCATGATCAATCAGCTTTTTCAGTTGACGGTGATAGTTTTTCGTCTTGTTGAAATCAGAGGAAGGCCACGCTAGAGTTAGAATGAGTGGAAAAGTTTCAAAATGAAGGAAAATTGGCTAACACTTTTGCAACTTCACGTGTTTGATGACATCATCAAAGAAGCAATTTTTTATCATCCTCACATGTGAGCCATAGGTAGCTATAAAATAGGAATTCATACTTGTTGACCCTATTTCTGCACTTCAAAATTTAAACTTTTTTTTTTGTGTCAAATTGACAAACTTGATCATGTATTAAACCCTTTTTACCAAGTCACCTTTTGATTGCAACACGTCAGTGTCACATATTTCCCATGTGAGTCCTTTAGATAAATTATTGCTGAGATGTCACAATCTTCTTCCCTGCATTAAACTTTGCACAACATCATTTTCGAGGAGGGACACTCATTATTTCACTCAGTTTCTCGAATACACCTATCGAGTTTGTGATATTTTATGAAAATAATTAAATATTGAAATCTATGATAGATGGTGCAAAATCCTTTTATGGTGGTATTTGTGACAACATTTTGCCTAATGTGACAGCTTTTCAAGTCAAGAAGTCTTACGGTTTGAGAGATTTTAAACTTTCAATTTTTCGGTGCACAATTTACGGAAACAATTAAATTGTGGTTTCTATAAAGGCTGGAGCAAAATCACTTGGTAGGGGATCTCATGGTGCTATTACAGACAAGGTGGAAAAATTTCACGAGAAAATACCAGTCCATTCAAAAGTTACGCATCTTTCGCCATTTTCAAGCTTGGAGATCAATCAAGCGATTTTCCCTGAGTAACAAAAGTTCTTGGCATTCGTGAAGTTATCGGTCTCCAACAATGCTGATGAAGAGGAGAAGTTTACTTGTGTCATCAGGAAATATAAACTTCATAAGTGTTATTCTTCACATGCCGTCAACGAAGTGGTTAGTTCTACTATCAAAAGGTGTTTTGGAAACTATTGTCGGCCAATTTAATAAAGTTTTGAAATTAGTCTTCACCACCAAAGAAGGGATTTTTATTCTCATCAGCTCATTCAATAGGTTTTAAAAGTTTCACTTTCTCTCGATAGGCTTTTGAAATTGTGCATGCAAATGTTACTGCCACCTCCTCCATACACCAAGCAAAGAAGTGTATTTTGTTTTCGGAGGTTATGATTACTTTCAAAAATGCCATCAACCATCGATGAAGGGAAGTTTTAAAAGTTTCAAAGTAGTAGACAAGGTTGTGAAATGATGTAAAAATGCCGATGAAGAACATAATATAAGGAAAACAGTTATTAAACCATGCAAAAGTTTGTTGCAAGAAAGAAATTGAAGTACCCAGTTGAAGGAGGTGTAGCCAAAGACAATGACCTCGCGTTTGTTTAACCGAAATGCATTGTGTCGGGTATTTAGATGATTTTGAAACTAGTTTAAAGAGCTGATGACTAAAAAGAAAAATAGACAGTAGTTATTATATCTACAAGTAGTTATCATAACTACCTAAGGAAAGAAAGCTACAGAACTTCTTACGAAGGGTTTTAGAAAGCTTCAAGCAAATGCAATTTGCAGGTGTAGAGTCAAATTCATCACCGTTTCCAGCATAACATCGATTGCAGTAATCGCAGGATATAAAGGCTTTAGAAACTTTAAAAGCAAATACAACTTGTTGATGCAGAGCTAGACTTCCCAAACGCTACTGATCCCCTCCCAATAGATAGGGATCAAATGTTATAGTTGTAAATGCTTTGGTAGACATGTCTGCAAAACATGGAATCATAGATAAAGCGCATGCACTGTTTGACAGACTGCCTCTAAGAGATGTCATCTCATGGAATGCATTGAGTGTAGTACAAATACTTGAATGGATTTGTTGAAAAGACTTTAGAAACTTTTGAGCAAATGCAATTTACAGACGCGAAGCCAAATTCTACGATCTCTGTCAGTCTTCTCGCTGCCTGTAAATGATGAGAAATGTGGAAAAGGTTATCGGCGTTCACCAAATCATTAACAGAATGGGGACTCTTGTGAGATGTTATAGTTGGAAATGCATTGGTAAATATAAGTGAGAGATACGAATACATAGATAATGCGTTGAGCCCTTTGGCAAAATGCCTCAAACAAATATGGTCTCAAGGCACGGTGATTGCAGGATATGCATAAAATGCATTTGTTGAAAAATCTTAACAAAAACCTCCAAACGCATACAATAATAGTTATAGAGCAGCATTCCATAGCTTATGTCGGCTTTCTACCAGTAATCTGCAAAAATGAGGGGGTTTCCAAGCCAGTTCTATAGAGGATAGTTCATCATGGCCTGCGCTGAAGTAAGATTTTTGTCTCATATTATAGCTGTAAACCCTCTGCATGACAAAGATACAAATGTAGAAGCAAGAAAATAAGATTGAATGGTATGGACAAGTGCAAGATAGGTACATGTAATGGTTTTGTTGAAAGGGCTTTCAAAACATTCAAGAAAATGCAATTGGCAGGTGTAGCGCCAAAGTCCAAAATCCTTGACCAACATCCTTGCATTACTTTCTTGGATCTAGCTTATAATACAGACATGCCAGAGATCTGTAGCAAGTTTTGAACAAGTTGTAGAGGCCATTTAAAACTTTATCAAACTGTAATGGTTATGAAGAATGTAGATGAAAATCTCTGTGTCTGCTATGCTGATAGAAGTATGTGTTTATATTTGACATAGAATCCCCAAAGTAATTCATTATGGACAATGTTAGTGGTTTACTGAGAAAAGGAAGCTTGCATATCTGCATAGTCACACATACACCTCAATAAAGTAAAATCTTGGATAGGAGAAAGAGGTATGTCGGTTGAAGACATATCTAGAATAGTAAAACTATGTTGAAAAAGATGGAGTAAAGATAGTGTATGCGGAAAATATGATAGAATATGCTCAAAATAGAAAGATATTTCAAAAGTTTTCCAAAAGGATATCTTCTATATAGTGCGTAGAAGTATATCATGCAGAAGATGATCTGTTAAGAGTGCATTTGAGCAAGGATAAGAATCATGCAGAGGGTACAGTGACGTCCAATGGAGGCATCATGGATAAGTGATATTCATCAAACCCTGCAAAGCCTTTCAAGATCAGTCTAAAGGACTTAGAAGACTGTCATACACTATCATGAACAAGGTCAAAGAGAGTCAGCAGTAGATGTGAAGCATGCATGAGGTTGATATAGAGGATTCCTATTATAAGTATGACAGAGCGCTTGAAGACTATGTGATGCTAGTCTGATAACAAGGAATGGAGAAATGTCATCTGCTTGAGGGTAGTAGGTCATTCAATCCTGCCAAAGCAAATACAAAACCTGTCAGACATTAAAAAAAAACTACAAAAATGTCAATAAATTTGCATCAAGTAAGAAGGATCGTCATGCATCAAAGGTTTACAATGTCACTAAAATATAGTAACCTACTACACATATAGACCTGTCACATAGTTATTGTCAACAAGGGTATAAAATATAACAATGAAGGATTAAACCCTTGAAGATAGTAGAGTAGCATTTTTGCAGACAGTGGGTCAGTGATAAGAACAAAACTTTCAAGATTGACAGTATGCAGAGATGATTGTGAAGGAAGAACTGTGAAAATCATCGTCAACCAATGATGAGCGTAAATTTTGACAATAGAGAATAAATAAAACTCTTGATTGTGACAGTTGTGATGATGATGTATAAAAACATTGACGGTGAAATGGATCTTTTTACTGAAATGACTATGATATAGGGCATAGTTATGCAAAGTGTGAGAACAAAGGTAAGTTAAGTTAGATGTTTGATAAAATACCAAACTAAGGCTGCAGTTTGTGTGAGTATGCTCATTTTAAAATGAGGAGATAAATGAATTCTATTCTTTTACTCTGAGTTCTTGATTTGAAAGTCTTACAACAATCACAACCTTAGGGCATGTATATTATGGGATTTGATAAAAATGGTGCATAGGCATAGAATCGGTGCCAATTTATGTTGCAATCCAAAAATGGTTGGAGAGTTGGAATAAAAGAAAAACAATAGGGTTATTATCAATCAAGATGGACAAGGAGGATGTTAGGCCCAAAGTTGTGCTAGATGAAAGTGCTTCTCGATAGCAATGAAATTGGTGATGTGGATTTCTATGGTGGTTATTCGAAATTCAAGGAGCATTGATGATGACTATCATGTGAATATGAGTTAGGACAATCTTTCGGTGGTGGTTGGTAGGTTGATATTTGATACAGGATTCAAAGTCACATGAGATAATATGAAGCATGACTATTAGAAACCTTGAATGATGAAAATCCTCATTTGACAACTTGTGATCCGAATACGAAATGTATAGTCTCAAATGCTGATATACAACTAGGAAAGGCGATGAGAAGAATCAGGAACATCCTAGAACAAAGAGTGTCTTACATTTTAATTGGTAAAACTACCCAATTCAACAAGTTATCAAATTTGCAAATGCAATACTTTTAGGGCATGGAATACATGGTTCGGTGATTGACCAGAATTAAGGTAGGTGAAGTAAGCAGAATGTGCATTGTCTCCTTTAACTAGCCATCTCTACACAATGCTTTGAGACTGAAATGAAAAGTGGATAGCAATTGCATTTATGGTTATAATTAGAGCAGGGAAATGTGTAACTATTCTCTTCATCCAAGTTTTATGTGAACACAGGAGTCTAAGATTCAGGTATCCAGAGGATTTATCAACATCTGGCGAAGTTTAACTGCCAAAATGAAGTAGATGAAGATTGAAAGTGACTTAGCAAAACATACAACTCATAAGTTTCAAATTTCATGTTACCTTTTTGTAAAAGTGACTTATGTCACATGTTGTAACTGAAAGTTAGAAAATGAGCTTAGTTTCTAGTTATTTCTTAAGTGCCAAAATTGGGTAGTTACTCTAAGCAACTATCTTTTTGAAAAGAATGTTAGTTATTCCAAGTTGGTGCACTTAAAGAGTTAGTTATTCTAAGTAGTTATAAAAGCAGTTAAGGTAGTTACCTTAAGTGGTTACTAGCCTCACCTATATATACTTCTTTGTAATTGTTACTAATTTTTTGTTCACACTTAAAATTAGTTGGACCTAAGTGTAATTGTTCATAAGGAATAATAGAAAACTTCGAAGTTATGCATTTCTTGAATGGTTGATGCCTTGATGAAGTAGAAAAGAAGATCCAATTGTCAGGATAACCCATCAGTCTAATCAGAACTGATAAGTTATCATGACAAAAGAATTGATTATCAAAGGATCAAACATTCAAGGAGATATAATTGTTCGACAAAGTTTGATCTTTTAGGAGTTATAAGTTAAATTGATTATTCAATTAATCAATTTTGAATAAAAGAGAGAAAGATATTGTATTACACTGTTATTTCATGTCATGTTTTGAACATACATCCAGGTATCTGTTACTTTATCTCATGCATTGATTGAAAAGGAAATACATATACATCATATGTATCAGAGAAACTAACTGATCATGTTTAAAGGAAGTATTCAAATTTGTCCCACACAATCCGTGGGAGTAACTAGATTGAGCAATTGCAGACATGCAAGCTATGTATTTGTTTGATAAACGAAAAGAGAAAAGAACATATGATAAATCTAAACATCCATCATTGCCTGATGATGGAGGTTGCGGTTGAAGCTAGCCTTCAAGTCTTCAGTTTTCAGTCTTCACTCCAAGCCACCATCTAGTTGAATCCTGCAAAATTTTGGGGACAACCCTGTTAGTGCTCCAGATGTTTACAGTTATCACATGCTTTTATCAAATAGAGACATCTACTTATCATATAATGCATTCAGCTAAGAATTCAGATCAGATAATGACACAAATCAAGAAGAAATCATGAAGAAGATCAATCAACACTATCAGGTACTTTTTTATGCTAACTTGTTTGTTCACTGTGTAGGTACAGGACAAGTTTTGTTGTTGATCTGAAGACAAATAAGCATGTGGATTAAATGTGGCTCCCACAAGGGTTGAGCCCAGCATGCTTCTTTCTTACTTAATCAAGAAAGATATCAAGAGTAATGGACAAATGACATCATATGTTGCTTTTTCATGTTATGTTATCAAGAGCTTAGGTCCATATGAAATACATCAAAAGAAGAGATACCATTCAATGCCTTTCTATGCAATAAAGAATACAAGTATAACTTCGAAGATGAGACAGTATTCTACATCAGGTATTCTTCATATTGTCCTCATATTGTTGAAGATGTTCAAAGGTTAACAATCATATCTCATTCAAGTTGCAAGTGTCTCATAAAGACAATCAAGTAAAAATGCCACATAGAACAACAGATGAAATAGTGGAAGGCAAGACAATCATGTTCACATAATGCCAACTTGACTGTCATAAAGTAAGCTTCACAAGATACATGAGAAGTATAACTTCCACATGCTAAAGCTAAAGATGCAAATAACAGATACATACAACATAATCACATTTCATCAAAAGATAAAGACTGTCACTTAGTATCAAAGATCTTAGAAGAAGATCAAAGCAGGAGCAGCATTCATTTATCATCACTGTCATGACAGTCAAGTATAAATCCAAAAGAAAGAGACTGTCATGTCCAGAAAAGAAGGATCCAAATATAGTATGCACAGTGGAATATTAAGAATGCCACAACCCAAAGATAACAAGGTGGTTTCCATACACCTCATCATTGTTTGACCAAACAAACCTTATCTCATACACATTGGAGCTACAATGATGCCATGGTGTAGTCAAGAAGGTGCCATGCCTTAAGGAAAGATACAGTGCAAGAACAAGGATAGATACAGACATCTTCGCCATAGACAGTCAAGACAGTGACCAATGAAGTAGCTTATACAAACAAGAGACAATCATGATATATCACAAGTTGCCATACTCATCTACAGAAGTGCATCAAAGATGAAGGAAGAACAACAAAAGAAGAACATTACACGTTCCAGGTGCTATAGCATTGATGATTGACATAGATCATTGACAATTCACAAAAGTAAAGAGCCCTATTTTTTTTATGCCATCATGATACAGTCATAGTAAACAGGGCAGACCAGTTAAGAAAAATGTCACAAGAAACCTAGTAGGGGACATTAATGAATAGGCAATGTGGTTGAATTTTCGAATAGATTCAAGGCAAAAATAATATAGATGTTAACAGATGATAGAGCTTATAAGAATAGTAACCACACAGTGTGTTGGTCAACAAAACATGAAGAGACTGCTAAATAGAAAGACATTAGCAGTAAGTTGCCAAGTTAAATGCTATAAGTGACTTTACGGATCATAAAGCTATATCAGAAATATCATCCATTGCAACAGTCAAAAGCTCAGCATGAGCAATAAAAATAGGTCAAATATTTACCACTTTTTATTGTGAATGAGGCGTAAAATTACTTGTTTAAGTGTTATAATAGCATTCTAAAGTACTGAAGCAGCATTTTAAGTTCAATGAGAAGCATGTAATCTATTTCCAACGTTCACCTTTGGAGTAACTTCTGAACTTTGAAAAGTTACAGATCATGGAAGAGATCATGTATTATTTATAGGTTTATGATCCTTTGAACCTTATCAAGAAAGCCATGAAGCTTCAGTGTTGAAAAAGAGAGTGAATAAAATGAATACAATGTAATATGACAATGGATGATAAAGGGTAGAAGCCTAACAGAACTACCAGACAATCTTGAGGCAAAGTCTGTTCATAAATAGGTTTTTTATAATTCTCAGACTGTTCCAACAGGATTTCCATTACTCATCCGCGGCGAGATAAACTTTTCTTCAGAATATGTAAAACCCACAAGTTTTTACTGTAGACCCTCTTCATATGTGCAGGTATAGCAGTCAAGAATCACAAATGATTCAAGCTTCCATGGCGGCACATATAAGAAGGAATGCAAAGTGAAAGAGTAACAACCTTTTTGATGATATCATATCCACTTTGGAGTAGATAGTCAAATAAACTGTAGGACAGTGATGAAGGTTTCTAGGATAGTCTTGGAGTCAGCCCATATGAGAATACATGAGCATTGTAGCATTTGAAGACTGCCCAACAGAACAAGTAAAGGAACATTGGACTCTACAGTTTTGAGACCAAATAAATCATGAGTGAGCTTTATAAAAGAAGGAATTTTTTCTAGTTGTCTTAAACAAATCCACCATTCACAAGTGAAGAGTTGCAAAAAGAAGATACATAAACAAGAGGGAAGGTGTTAAATGATGCACAGTATATAGACACAACCATATAAAGAGTAAGATTTTTATGCCATTACCAACCAAAAAGAGGAGTTGTCATGTCTTTTCTTTTGTAATAGAGAGGCGAAAAGATAGAGTTTCTTGTTCACGACACAAACTCTAAGGGGTTTTACATGAAAAGTAAAGCCTTTTTCCTTTTCCAACAGCCACATACACGGTGTATGTAAACAGTCATGGAGCGGCAACAAGAGAGTTCATTTTATACATTGACAGTGAACTAAATGAACAACAGAGCCAAAAGAGGAACAAAATAACATGTTATAAAAGTAGAACTTTTCCAATATTTACAACCTTTTCAAATGTTACAAAAGAGTCAATACGAAGTCATACTTCAACAAGGGATAGTGAGTTTTGAAAGCTGAACACAGAAGTTTAGAATGCCACCAAAAGAGCTCGGGAAAGAAGGAGATATCACTTATAGAAGAAAAGAGGAGCAGTAGCTCAAAACACACGACCAAGGAGCTTCAATGATCACTCTAACAGCCTACAGGAGCTCCTGTGAGGGTTTCAAACCCTAGCTCATGGCATTAGAGCATTAAAACCAGAAGATGCAAAGTTGCAGAATGATAGGTTTTTAGGTCAAACTTTGTTTTTTGACTGAGAGTCCTTGACCCACATCGTGGGATTCTTTTTTTTTTATTTAGAAAAGAAAACACCATCATTATCATGATAAACTCCCATGGGGTCAAAAAACTTCAAAGTAGTAAAACCTAATGATGTAATGGGAGCTCATGATGGGTGTTTACATTATTTTGTTTTTTTTAAGGTTTTAGATATGAAGTCAATGAAGATAATAATGCAAGAGGTGACCTATCCATGGTGATGGATGTTCATGAGAAGACATAAAGGGAATCATTTAGATGGATGGAGACAAAATAGTTTTACAAGATGGCAGATAAGGTGGCAGAAGAGAATATTTGTTGCATGAAGAAGATAATGGTGAACAAGGGTTTTTATCTTGCATGGTCATGGAGTGATAAGGGTAACAAAATTTTACCTCAATATGTATTTGCATCATGCAAAATAAGGAATATTTTCTTACAAGAAGTGATAAGGAGTTTGTATTTATCCCTAAGTCTGATTTTTTGCTCATACCATGCAAAATAGGCAAATGTAATTGGAGTGATAAGGAGTGATATTTTTCTTCTAATCATGCATGATTTTACAAAGTCATTAATTGTAAATAAATAATAAAGTAATATTCTATAAATTACTTTATTATTTTTCACAAAATTGTAAAATCGAAAATAGATCAAATTGTAATCAATAATAGAGTAATATTCTATTACTTTATTATTTACTCACAATCAATTTTGCTTATGCAAAATCATGCAAATTGATTAGTGGAGTTAACTAGGCCACTTAGGAGGTTTTGCATGACTTTTAGGAGTATTTTTAGGGTCCTTGGTCAAATTTTTTTGGTCAAACATATGGAGAGGCCCAAATTGAAGCTATTTTTGCTCAATTTGTGGTAGTTTTAGGCCCTAATTTTGAGGATTTTTGAGGTTGCTCGGGAATGAGTATTTTTAGAGGCAGTTATCTGCAAGTCCATATTTTTTGCATGCCTCTTGGAGATAGCAGACCTATATATTGTAAAGCAAAAGTTTGTTTTTGCTAGTTCTTGATTCTCATTGAGAATTCTTGTAGCTCACTTTTACAGTTTTATTAAGAGATTGCTAGGTTATAGGTTATCTTTTATCTTTTTGCAAAGCTTTCCTTTGTTTATTTCATATGAGTTGAATTACCTTTCCTTTTAGTACTGAATGTTGAAGTGATTTGGATGAAATTTTGCTGTGTTTTATTATTAAACCTTCAAAATTATTGTCTCACCTCCTTGTTTATAGCATTAAAGCATATATTCATCACAGGTCTTAGGTTGTGTTAACTAGAAATAGTCTTTTTATGCTGTGAAAAAACTATTTCTTTCATAAAAACCTGTTTTCAAACCTTCCTTAGAATCATTTTTGTGGTATTTATGCCAAGTTTGGATTGTGTAGAAGTCAGATTTCTGGGTAAACATTGTGAATCAGACTGCATTATTTTTATCCATATCAGGTGCATCACCATTTTACCTTTAGTATTCATTTAGTTTCTTTCTTCCCTTTTCCCAAAAAGTAAAAACATACATCTCAATAGAACATTTGAAGGGAACCAACCCATAATCTGGAGGTCTAATCTCGTCATAGGGCACCCAAAATCTGATATTAGTCCCATGTTACATGGAATTGCAGTGCTTTAACCAGCCTTGCATACAGGTGCAATTCCCAGATATAATAGTAATTCAATCAAAGGGGGACTCTTTAGAGAGAACTTTTATAGGGGGAACTTATGAAGAAACTTCTTAGAACATTTTTGGTCTTACACATTGTATAGTTTACTTTTGGAATTGTATAATTTCGAAAAGATAATGAAGAATGCATTTCAGTTCATATGTTCCTGATGTATTTTTGAGTTATGATTACTAGTTTCTCGTATGTCAAATTGGTGATCTCTCTATGTATTTGTGTAAATCAAAGTTATCGATTGAAGCATGCAATTGGGGTGATGAAGCACAATCATGCCTCGGTATCCTGATTTGAATGTGTTAAAAGAAATGATCTCTTCGTATGTTGAGATTTACCATTTTTCTTCATCATTGCTGCACATACGTCATGAAATTCATCATGGAGTATAGGAAAGTGGTTTCTAGCTTTGTAGTGAAACCCCCTCGTACTTTTAAATAAGATTGTGAAATCTCAATTGATATTCGTATGTCTATTGTTGAGATTTCTATTAGTTATTTTCCTCTAGTTTTGCATTTTCTCCTTTATGTACTTTCAAGTTAAAAGTACACAAAAACCACAAATACCCTCCATCATACAAGGGAGTTGCCCCTCTCAAACACAGAGGAAAGCTAATAATTCAATAACAGCTTCTCCAACTGTTGGGACAATTTTGTCACCGCTTTAAGGGCAATGAGTCATTTTCAAAGGTTATTTCGCGGTGACAAATTTGTTTACCAACAATCTTATGCGAGCATATCAACTTGGTTTTTTGCTCAAAGAATTCCTATCTTCGCGGATAAGCTTCAATATTTGTGCTTTCACAAAGAAAGTTGCTTTTTTGCCCTAAGTTCTATAAAAACAAACCTTTGGCCTCCTTTATTCATTATTTTTGCAAGTTGCATCCAGAGGAAGGAAATATTGTTTTGAAGATTTGAGGACCCAAACAGAGTGCTTTTTTAGTGTTCTTCATGGTTTCGGGATTGGGAAGCATAGAGGCATGCTTTATTAAGGTCCATTTTTCTAGGACATCATTTTCCAAAAACTGAGCTGAAGCTTTTTTAGTTTTCATCAAAATGGGTTCATCTGGAATTACGTCCTCTTGAAGATTGAAAAATTTTAGTTTTCCCAAAATCTGCTTTTTTGCTGCTTTTTCGAGAAATCCTCTGCTTTTTCAAAATCCAACAATCTGGGTTGTTTCAGAACGAGATTATCTACAAAACCCATGTGCCATCTTTTTTCTCTCAAAAGCTGCTTTTAAAAGGAAATTAGCAAACAATTTTTAGCCTTTATGTAAAATATTTCCAAACATAGGCGTGTTCATAGGCATTCTTCAAGTTTTTTAGTATGCAGTACTCTCCAATAGAAATCAAGCCTAAAATGACGTTGGTTCATGATTACCTGAGAACCGTCAAGACCGATTTGCATAAGGTGCTTCCAATATTCAATTTGCATGCTTTAGAAGACGCAGGAAACATCGCCATCAGGAATCTGAGTCACTCCTGGTTGCTTGCAGCAGCTTCATTCCCTGTCACAATGCAAATCATTGAATTCGTAATCACTTGTACCAAGCATTACAATTCAGTTAAAAGGGAAATCCAATCAGTAGATGGGCGTGTATTCTATAGCCTCATGCCTAATGACATTGAGAAATATTTTTCAATACCATCGTGGAAGGAGAATTTCATCATTTCTATTGAAGAATGCAAGAAAGTGTGACACAATGACAAAGGAAAAATATCAGAAAAGAATTACTCAAAAGTGGTTGAAAGAGAAGCAGAATGTTATAAGAACATTAGACGTGGAGAGTTAAAAAAATATATCAGTGGGTGATATCACCAAATGGAGCAGTGATATTGATGAGGATGGGACTTAAAAAGTAGTTTTAACTCAATGCTTTTCTATTTAAAGCATTTGCTTTCATTCAAAGCTTATCCATTGTTTAAATAGAAAAATCACTTTGTAATAGTTGGAGCTTTCTCTGCTTTAAATCAATTTGTTTTTAAACAGGTGTTAGTTAGAATCTTTTGTCTAGAATAGAAATAAAGCTTGCGAGTTGGCAAGTTAGTTAGCTAAGATCAAGGAGATTTTAGGGTTCCATACTCCTTTGATTTGTGTATAAAATAAGGGCATGCCCATTATTTGGGAATTGTACTTGTGATAGCAAAATTTGTTGAGCCTATTCTTGCCTGCAAATTGTTATTCAAGTGCTGGTTCACCTTGTGTCATTTGTAATCTAGTGTTTGATCACATATAGCATGCCTATCTTTGCTGCAATACTGTTGTCCTGGAGTTGTAATAGCTTCTTGATATTGAGAAAGGAAATCTCATGCATTCCATTGCTTTGATTCTCTGTCTCATGTTCATTTAGTTTATCGTCATATGTGTTGCTTGCATATTCTTACTTTCATTTTTATCCTAAAAGTACAGTGAGTCTTCAGGTGCAATCTGGAGTAAGTTTATTTGAGCTTTTGTGTTAACAAATCATTCTTTGTTTACTTTTGATTCTTAAGATCTGAATTTACTTAGGTAATCAAAAGCGTCATTTAGTTTAGGCCTAGATGTAGTTAGAAGTTAAAGAAAAAACCTTTGCTGTAGCAATAGAGTTTTATAACCTTGTGCTCACGGTTGAGAATCAAAAAGATAGGTAATTTAGTTTATTTATCTTTTAAGCATCATCAACAAAGAGGGAACTTCCCCTCCTAATAGAAGAGCAGTTTATCTGTGCATAGTTGTTTGTTTCCAACTCGCATTCCATAGGTACAAATTGAAACACCAACAGTTTTCTAGCACCCACCGTGGGCCACAAGGCATAAAAATTCAAGTAATCTTAGGCTTATGTCACAGGAATGACTATTTAGCGTCCTACTACTCCTGTTCAACAATCAAATCTTACACCACCTACTATTCAACCAAATCTTGTATGTGTGGAAGGAGAGGAAACAAACATCATTAGTAGCTTGAGGAGTTTCATATTTGCGCAAAAGGAAAATCATGCTTAGTGGAGAAACACGGCTGCTATTCTTGACAAAGAAGAATGCAAAACATATCTTGCATCTAGAAGACCAGTATTACCATCTCCCGTGTGGGAATAGATAATCCTAGCTTACAGGGTTTATGCAAGAAGGGGGAAAGACGATACTACAGATCTGTTCTTCCAAGATCTTATTCCTACAGAAGTTGGAGAAGCATCCAACATGGTTCCTAGAGTCCAGCTAGTTCCTAAAGTCAAGTAGGAAGAACCTCAAGAGGAACCCATAATCCAGCCTAGAGCAATGGATGATGCAAACAATAATAATAATTGCATTAATCAGAATCAGAGGTGTCCACCCCCATTACCTTGGGGTGACAAAATTGGACCTTTGGCCCTGCAGGCAGATCATGAGCTACCAAAGGGGTCAAGGAAGCACTTTTCCCAATTCCATGGTGATGGGACTCAACATCCTGATGAACACATCTCTGCATTCATAATGGCTTGTGCCGTTTTGCATGTATCACATGAAGATGTTGTTGTGCATCTCTCTGTAGAAACTCTTGTGGGAAATGCTACTGAATGGTTCAATCATCTAGAGCCAAGCATCATCATAGATTGGGCAACTATGAGCGAGAAATTCTTGGCAAGGTTCAAGCCTGCCGAAGATTGTCATCAATTGTTGGCCCAACTATCAAATTCTAATATGGAGAACAATGAACCAATGAGGGAGTTTGTAGCAAGGTTTAATCACCTGGTTGTGTGCCTTTCTCATACACTCAATCCATCTCCAGAAATTATGTTGATCAATATTATTAACGCTCTTCCTTCTGAGATAGCCTTCTTTTTGAGATCAGCTGATGAAACAGAATTATCCAATGCACAAGAAAGTGCCATCAAGTTAGAGGATAACATGATTACCTCTAGCAAGATGAAAATGGATTCAATCAGGCCTTTTGTTCAAAGTTATCCGGATCTATTGCTACAGAAGGTAGCAAATGAAGTGACTATTATGAAGAGGTAGTTGCCTACTCAGGGGCAACCTGCGCAGCAGTCGTATCAGTCACCACAACAACAGTACCAACCCCAACCATAATTTCAACCACATCAACAATATCAACCGCAGCAGCCATATCAGCCTAAGAGGAACAATTTCCAGCCTTTTAATAACTACAGGCCCAGGTTTCTAGCACCTCCACCAAGACAAATAGTTGACATTTTACAAAATATAGTGTTTTGCTCCTTTCATGAAATCGATGCACATACTTGTACCACATGTCCTAAAAATTTAAGAATGAATCAAATTATGGGATATGCTGACGCTACACCCATTTCAAATATTGTCCCTTCCCCAAGTGTGAATATTATCTTACCACAAACGGACAACCTTAATGGCGACTCTACTATGGGATACTTCCAGAAAGAACCCATTTTAAAAAAGGAAGAACAAGAGCATCTTCGTCAATATTCTTTTGCGATAAACCATAAAGATTTTTTGGTACCTGTGTTTACATGTGCTCAACATTTTAAGGCACAAAAAGAAGAAAAGGATAAACTAAGATCAAAAGAAAAGGGGAAGGAAATGGTTGCCACTTCTAATGTTAAGTCTCCACATGAAAATGTCAAGGCTGCTCAAGATTCCTCTTCGGTGAATTTTGGTATAGTGGATTCTATGATGAAGACAAAGGTGCATATTTCCCAGTTGGAATATCTTCAGGATCATCTAGATCAACTAGATAGAATTGTTAAGTATGTCAAGGAGACTATCATACAACCTACATTGGTTGAATACTCTATTCCAACAGAAGAGAAGCCCAAGCCTTTCTATATCTCTCTGTATATAGGAGGCTATAAATTGAGCAATTGTATCATTGATTCAGGAGCCTCGGACAATGTCATGCCTTTGCAAGTAATGAATGCATTAGGACTCTCGTGCACCAAGATGCATCACAAGTGTTATTCACTTGAGTCTAAGTCAGTGCCATTGGTCAAAAAATTGAAAGACGCTCAAGTAAGGTTGGTGGATTGTCCTGAGAAGAATATTATGATGACTATCTTGATAGCTGACATTTCAGCTAGTTATGGGATGCTGTTAAGTAGAAGCTTCTGCAAAGATCTTGGAGGAGAAATATAATTGGATTGGTTATCCATGACCATTCCTTTGAAGAAAGGCAGTTTCAAGTTGGAACCAGAAACCAAGTCTCGGTTCACAATGGTGAAGTCTCAGGATCCTCAAGAACAAGTGCTATATCAAGAAATGGGTAATGGCACCTATGTTATGCTGTCAGAAATGACTAAAGAGAATCAAGAGGTTTTGTGCACAAATGGTAAATCAAAGGAAGAATTTGAAGAAATGCACAACTTGCATACTTTCTCTAAGGAAGAAGAAGTGCAACAATCTTCTCAAGAGCAAAATTACGAGGAAGAGATCAAATATGCTGCAGAGAGCAATGGTGAATCTAATTTGTTCTTCTCATCTTTTGAATGTTGGTTTTGAAGAACCTGAGTCAGATACATTCAAAGGAGAAGAGACCAAAAAGCCATTGCAATTGGAGCAAAAACAAGATCTTCATTTTGAAGATGATTCATCATTGGAGGAATTTCTCAAACCGAAGATCATATGGAAGATTCATCATTGGATCTCGACAGTTTTCTACATCACTTGGAGAGTGATTCTTCAGTAGAGGATACTGTAAATTTTCTTTTGCAGTTTAGCCCATCTTCATCTTTGTCTGAAGAAGTTTTCATACACACTAGTGAAGAAGATGATGCTAAACTTTTAGAGGTTATCCATGAACCTGTGCAAGAAAGAGACATTACAAATATGATAAAGCCAACACAAAATGCAAATGAAGAAGCTCATGGAGAAGAAAAGCTCATGGAATATTCAGTCTTGGTCACTGAAGAGAATCATATGGAAAAGTCAGAAATTCTCAAGAATTGTTTTGTGAGATATGCCATATGTGAAGTCAATCAAGCAGATGAAGAATAAACACAAAGCTTAGAAGAATCTATCTTTATTCCTACTTGCCTATCAGAAGAAGAAAGGTACATGGTTGTTGAAAATGAGATGTTACCAGATATTTGCATTCATGGTCTCAAGGATATGTTTATTGAAGAAGATTGCTCTATGGAGGTTGATGAGACTCAAAATAATGGATGGCGAAGTGAAGTACTAGGTGAAGATGTTATCCATCAAGTGTACTTTAATAATTATCAGGAGCTCGAAGATTCAGATCTTGATGATTTATCATATTCAGATTCTGAGGATTGGATGGACGAAGACATGACCGTTAAGAATGATGAAGTACTTGAATTACTAGATGAATTGATGATAATAGTTGTGGATCCGGTAAGCCAGGAACCAGTGATGGAGATTCTATATCAGCAGCTTCGACCATTTTCAGAGGATGATACATTGACTGAGTTCAAGGTTGTGTTCAAGGTTGCGTATGTTGAAGACATAAATGAATAATGTCAAGTTCTATATGTGGTGGTTACCATTCCCACGAACACACTTTGGCCACCAGACCTTGCTTCATATCTTCAAAAAGAGGTTATGTACCTTCACGTGTTGTAGAGGCTTCTTGCTTTGGAAGAAGTTGATCAACCCGAGCTCTAGCATATCAATCAGTTCATCATGAACTTCTCATGGCTTGAATGTGATTACCCACCTGAATCATGGCTCTTTGAGAAGGCATTGCAGAGGAAGAAAAGCTATGTGTTGCCAAGACAAATCCCACAGCTCAAGAGAAAAGGCTCTTATTTTTCTGAACCAGTTGATGGTTTTGTGTAACGGTTTTTGTTCTTCTTGTCCTCGCTCAAAAGAGCATTTGTGTGTGTCTTGTGTTATAATGTGTTTCCCCTTTCCATAATGTGTTTCTTTGTTGTGTCGTGTTTTGTTATGTGTTTTGTAGGTAGTCATGTTTTATGTTTCTAGGAAGTTCCAACTTTTAGGTGTTTTTTAGGAAGTTCCAATTCCTAGGTGATTTTAGGGAAAAAGTCTTGTTCTAGGCAATTAAGAAAATGTCCTAACTCTACTGCCCAATTGATAAGACACTGGTCTAATCTAGAAAGTCCAGAGATTCTAGGTTCTCCTATGCCGTAAGTATCTGACATGGTCCCCAGACAGAGCCAATTGTTGTGCCAAATCAAATTTTTACTGCGTTAAGGTATTTTGTGAGAATCTAAAAAAAATTGTCATTAAAAGTTAAAATTTCTAAAAATAGAAAGTTTATATTTTTAGAAAGTTTCTAAAAATAGACATCAATTTTAAGTTTTTTTGGTTTCTTGAGATACAGATGCTAGCAAAATTTTCTAAAATTAGAAAGTTTCTAAAAATAGAATCTCTGATTCAGGAGTCCGGCCTGATTCTAATTGGCTGATATTGCTTCAAGATCAAGGTGGTCCAGATGGGATCTACAAAAGGTTGAGTTTTCTCTACTAGGTCAATTCTGCTTTTTTAAAAGGCGAAGCATGAACATCGAGGCCATTAATGGAGGAAGTTCATCTATCAGGGGTCAGATTCAAGATTTCAATGTTGTTCAGAGGACGAAGAATTGTTGAACGATCAACGACCGACGAAGAATAGAAAATGAAGCATGCTGAATCTGGAAAACAAAAAAGGGTTGAAAGAAGCCAAAATTTGGCTAACACTGAGTTTCTCAGGTGCCCCTAGAGGCCAGGGGCACCTGGCCTTCCCAAAGAGATTTTTTTTGCGTTTTTTGGAAAACATTAAAAAAGGCCTCGTCAACCTGCTTCTGGGTGGTTAAACATCAATCTGATTCAATCAACAGGCCCAAAAAAGTTGGGGATTCATCTCATATATGCTTAGGCTATCCAATCCACCCTTCATTCAGCATCAATAATCAACTAGATGGTCAGAAATGAAGATCGAACGGGACATGCGGCACACAAAACAAAGAAAAGAAGAAAAAGTTGAAAATAATCAAAAACAAACTAATGCATAGTTTCCCAAGTGCTCCTGGAGGCCAAGGGTACCCAGTATTAGTAGAGTTAGTTTATTTTTCATATTTTTTAGAAAATTGCAAATCTTCTTCCGTCAGCTCGGTCAGATTCATAGAAAATCAATTTGGCTCAGTTTTCGAGACAGGTAGAATGTACAATCAATTCAGTTTTCACCAGGCTTGCTTGATTTCTTGACCATTAGTCTCATTTTTGCTCTATCAGATGAAATTCAACATTCAAACAGGGGTCCATAGTCACCGAAGCACACGCGAAGAACGAAAAATAAGCAAAATCAAAAAATCTTAAAAATTTGGTTAAGGCATGAAATCCCAAGCGCCCCTGGAGTCTAGGGGTGCCTAGAGTCTCCAGTGTTAGAAACTTTTCTTATCTCGATAATGCTTCATCAAACCATTTCCCAATCTTCATCCAGAGACAGTTTCCAGAAGTCAAAATTACAGTCAAACATCGTCAAATCGTCAGTTCGAGGCTAGGAATGAAATAAGGATTGATAAAACTTCAAAATGCCATGATCAGTCATCTTATTCAGTCAATGGTGATAGTTTTCCATCTTGTTGAAACTAGAGAAAGGCCACGCTGGAGTTAGAATGAGTGCAAAAGTTTCAAAACGAAGGAAATTTGGCTAACATTTTTGCAACTTTGTGTGTTTGATGACATCATCAAATAAGTAATTTTTTATCATCCTCACACGTGAGCCATAGGTAGCTGTAAAATAGGAATTCATCCTATGTGAGCATATCAACTTGGTTTTTTGCTCAAAGAATTGCTATCTTCATGGATACGCTCAAGATTTGTGCTTTCACAAAGAAAGCTGCTTTTTCACCCTAAGTTCTATAAAAACAAGCCTTTGGCCTCCTTTATTCATTATTTTTGCAGGTTGCATCCAGAGGAAGGAAATATTGTTTTGAAGATTTGAGAACCCAAATGGAGTGCTTTTTCAGTGTTCTTCGTGGTTTTAGGATTGGGAAGCACAGAGGCACGCTTTTTCAAGGTTCATTTTTCTAGGACACCATTTTCCAGAAATAGAGCCGGAGATTTTTCAGTTTTCATCGAAATGGGTTCATCTAGAATTACGTCCTCTTGCAGATTGGAAATTTTTAGTTTTCCTAAAATCCACTTTTTTGCCACTTTTTTGAGAAATCCTCTACTTTTTTAGAATCCAACGATTTGGGTTGTTTCAAAACGAGATTGTCTACAAAACCCACGTTCCAACTTTTTCTCTAAAAAGCTGCAATTAAAGGGAAATCAGCAAATAGATTTCAGCCTTTGTGCAAAATATTTCCAAACATAGGCATGTTCACATGTATTCTTCAAGTTTTTCAGTAGGCAGTACTCTTCAATAGAAATCAAGGCTAAAACAGTGTTGGTTCATGATTACTTGAGAACTGTCGAGACAAATTTGCATAAGGTGCTTCCAATATTCAATTTGTATGCTTTAGAAGATGCAGGAAACATCACCATCAGGAATCTGAGTCACTCTGAGTTGCTAGCAGTAGCTTCATTCCCCGTCACAGTGTAAAGCATTGAATTCGTAATCGCTTGTACCAAGCATTACAATTCAGTTACAAGGGAAATCCAATCAGCAGATGGGCGTGTATTCTGTAGCCTCGAGCCTAATGACATTAAGAAATGTTTTTCAATACCATCGTGGAAGGAGAATTTTGTCATTTCTATTGAAGAATACAAGAAGGTGTGATAGAATGACAAAGGAAAAATATCAAAAAAGAATTACTCAAAAGTGGCTGAAAGAGAAGTAGAATGTTATAAGAACATTGGACGTGGAGAGTTTATAAAAAAATATATTAGTGGGTGATGTCACCAAATGGAGTAGCAATATTGATGAGGATGGGACTTAAAAAGCGGTTTTAACTCAATGCTTTTCGATTTAAAGCATTTGATTTCATTCAAAGCTTATCCATTCTTCAAATAGAAAAATCACTTTGTAATAGTTGGAGCTTTGTCTTCTTTAAATCAATTTGTTTTAAAGCAGATGTTAGTTAGAATCTTTTATCTAGAATAGAAATAAAGCTTGCGAGTTGGCAAGTTAGTTAGCTAAGATCAAGGATATTTTAGGGTTCCCTACTCCTTTGATTTGTGTATAAATAAGGGCAGCCTTGCCCATTGTTTGGGAACTGTAATTGTGATAGCAAAATTTGTTGAGCCTATTCTTGCCTGCAAATTGTTAGTCAAGTGCTGGTTCACCTTGTGTCATTTGTAATCTAGTGTTTGATCGCATATTGGATGCATGTCTTTGCTGCAATACTATTTTCCTGGAGTTGTAATAGCTTCTTGATATTGAGAAAGGAAATCTCATGCATTCCATTGCTTTGATTCTTTGTCTCATGTTCATTTAGTTTATCGTCATATGTGTTGCTTGCATATTCTTACTTTCATTTTTCATCCAAAAAGTACAATAAGTCTTCAGGTGCAATCTGGAGTAAGTTTATTTGAGCTTTTGTGTTAACAAATCATTCCCTATTTACTTTTTATTCCTAAGATCTGAATTTACTTAGGTAATCAAAAGCATCATTTAGTTTAGGCCTAGCTATAGTTAGAAGTTAAAGAAAAAACCTATGTTGTAGCGATAGAGTTTTATAACCTTGTGCTCGCAGCTGAGAATAAAAAAGATAGGTAATTTAGTTTATTTATCTTTTAAGCATCGTCAACAAAGAGGGAACTTCCCCTCCTAATAGAAGAGCAGTTTATCTGTGCATAGATGTTTGTTTCCAACTCGCATTCCAGAGGTGTGAATTGAAATGCCAACAGATAGCAGGGATGCCAGAGAAATGTGCACATTAAGCCCTGATTACAACATTTGCAAAGAGGTGGTAGAGCGAGCAATGTGCTTTTATGTTGCTGACATAAGAGATGACTATTACATTAGAGGATGTGTGGAGGACACTACGCATCCCCATCCATGGAGAGAGGTTGGTATATGACTACCAACATGGGGTAGTGTTCATTGAGGTAGTGTTTGCACTGGCGGTGCTGCCTTTTGACGTTGGTAGGATAGAGATGTGGTATGCCCAATCCATGGAAAAGTTGTATCCATTTTCACTATTTGTTCTAGGGGTGATAGTAGGGACTCTGGTGCCTGAAAGGAGATCTCAAGGGTTCCCAATGGGATGGGGAGTAGTGTTACTAGACATGTTCAGAGATGGAGTTGTATCTGTGTAGGGTCCCTGTGTGTTAGCCCACCTATATCATGATATGAATGCAGCATTGTATCGGCACAATGATAGCCTAAGGTGTGGCATGACTCTCCTACATATCTGGGCATGGGAGCATTTTGCGATTACACAACCCATTACAGTGAGGATGTGGACACGGAATCAGCCCTATGTCTTTGATTATGGAGGGGTGTTGCGGCATCGCAGGATGGGAGATCTCCAATACTAGTGGACAATTATAGATGATATTCAAACCATAATTTGGAGGCCATGGGAGCATGTGAGAGGTGGTCGGATGATAGAGAGCAGCTGTGGTATGTATGACAACCCCAATACTTGATGGAGCAGACATACCAGATTATCGATAGATATATGCCTAATCGAGTATTATGGTAGTTTGGGATGGTACAGGATGTCCCACAGGAGGAGGTTGTGTTCCCTAGGGTATAGTTAGAGGCATCGCGGTGGGGAGTACTGATCAATCCATAGTTGGTGATTACAGAGTTTGATCGTTTGCAGTCGAGGGTCTATGATAGGCAGGCAGGATTGGTAGATGCAAGGATGACACTATAGTATGATGCATGGTGGACCTGTGAGTTGCCTATTCGGCTCATGGTGTCAACAGGACAGGTGGCAGTAGGATAGGAAGGAGATGGGGCTGTAAAGGAGGCCGAGGAGGTGGAGGTGGAGAGAGCAAAGGAAGAGGATGTCGAGATGGTTAAGGTAGAGGTCGGAGATGATAGTGTCGAGGTCATGAGACTACAAGCACTAGTTGAGTAGTTGCAAGCATAGGTAACACAATTGCAGGGGCAGATAGTGTAGTTACAAGCACAGCCGGTGCAGGCTCAATGGGATACCTAGCTACAAGCACATGTAGCACAGCTACAGGGGCATGTGGTTAGATATCAGCATTAGCGTAATGTGGCTTGACAAATGCTGGGACCAGGGATGGCGGATGTGGTGTTGGTGCCTGAATTCACTGTCAGTTATTTTAGCAATTTTCATGCAGGCACCTTCCCAAAAAATCCAAAAAAGTTCTAAGTCTTTGGGCCTCCTCAGCATTTTTTAGCTGCAGCATCATATTTTCTTTGGAGGAGGTCATCATCATCATGTTTCCAGACATCACCCTGATGTTGCTTACGAGGGTCATCATATTTTCTGTCAGCATGATCTTTCGCTGGGGTGATATTCTAATATCGGGTGATCTTACTTAAGATCATCCTGATGATGTTGCTGCAAAGTCCTAAGTATGATCCGATCTTCATCGGGGTCATCATATTTGAACATCGGGTGATCTTAGTCAAGATCATCCTGATGTTGTTTTATCACTTCATGTTCATTGTTTTATCACCCTGATGATGCTGACGTCATTCTTATGTCAGGGTGATATCTGTTTTTCTACCTGTCTACATCATGATATTTTCGAAGGGAGATATTCTCCTGTCGGCTTCATGCATTGTCCAATGGGGGTGATCATTTCAAATATCAGTCATATATTCATATATCACCCCGATCTTATAGTGGAGCTACAGTGCAGCATGATATGTGTGCATCAGGATGATATTTCCAAATATCCGGTTATCTTCCGAATATCATCCTGATGCCGATGTATGGTGACGTCATCAAGGTCCGGGGGGGTCATATTTCTAACACTGATCATCTTGTGGAGATCCCCTGATATTTGCAAACATGACGATGACGTCATCCGAATATGAGGAGTGCGCGATAGGCAGATATGCTGATGACGTTAGCAGGATATGACGGTGACGTCATCAGGATGTTCATCGGCCAGACATTTAGTATCGACTGAGCAGGAGGATCTTCCTCCGATGCATCAGGTTGTGCCGATGAAGGCGATTATCATGTAGGTGATATTGCAATGATGATGCTGACGTCAGGGTGATATTTCAAGCAACAGGATATCATGCTGCTGGAGGATGAGGATGATGAAGGTCTTATACTAGTGTCGTCGGGAGCAAAAGCACCGACATCATATATGCTCGTGGCCTAGTATATAAAGTGTTGAAAAGGTCGCCGCGGGGTGCATGTGGGATAATTGATATCCTGCATATTTTGAAATATCACGATGAGGTATTTTGGCGGGAAACAGTTGCGATGCACTGTTTGATGTTTTCCTGATGGTTGCGAGGTAGGTGAGCATTAATGGCGAAGGTTGCAGAGGTATGGACGGATCTGGTACCCGATTGAAGGTGTACATCAACGGACAGTGGCGCAGGGCTCGAGGTTTCTTCCTGTCTCCTCCCCACCTACTGCATTCATGTTTGGGTGCCAATCTAGTAATGTGTTGAGCGCCATTTTTCTGATACTATGTATCTGGCAGGATTTTTGGTCAACCATGTAATTAATTGCTGTGGTACACTTTCTGGCTGTTATAGGCAGACTGTGTTACCATTGTTTAGGTTGTTGAAAACTGGACATTTTGGCTCTGTAATAAGATACAACTAGTTTTGGTTGCTCTGTGCAGCAAAACTTGTGAGTTTATGTATCTCCTGTTGTACGTTTTGGCATGAATCCACTGATTTCATGGTTAATCTTATATGAATAATGCTATGTTTGCATGTGTTATGCTGATTTTGTCTCCAGTTTTGCATGTATCTTTCTTCCTGCAATAGGGATGCCATAAGTATCGACAGCTTAACACTCTGTATTGGGGGATATCTGTAAGGAAGGTATCATGTGTATCCCCCTGAAATCTAGTTTTAGCTATTCATGCTGATCATTCACAGGTGTATGTCTACCGACTCCAAGCCCTGGATAGGCACCAATCTAGCTCTGTGTTGAGGTTATACACCATGTCCAGCTTTGCATCCAAACACCATTTCAAACCATCTCTTCCTTCCATCTGTTAGCTGTAGGATTAGGATTAGGATCCCTGCATGCTCTCATACCCAACCAGACATTATGTCCAAGAATGTTGCCAACCTTGTGATTTGTTACACAAATCTTGGTCCATACATGAGAGTATTCTGCCTGTTGCTGTCAAGTTAAATCTTTCTGTCATTGAGATCGTCAAGGTCATATTTTTATCAAATAGGGAAACCCCCCTTGGTGCGGCAAAACCAGAAGTGAAGGGGAGGAGCTCACGCAACCTCCTGTATTCAGTTGGCTGAATCTGCCTGTGCATTAGAACTGGCAAATCCTAATGCTGATTCAGAAGAAAAACCAACAAAATGGCGACTCTGCTGGGGATGGAGAAGTAAAAGTACTATCTAATCATCTCCAGTAATATATCTGTGACCCATCCGAGTCACCAACAAAATGGCGACTCTGCTGGGGATTGAGAAGTAAAAGTAATATCTAATCATCTCCAGTAATATATCTGTGACCCATCCGAGTCACCAACAAAATGGCGACTCTGCTGGGGATGTTGATGTAAAGTGATATCCTGCAGTCTCTGGTGAAGTTTTGCTCTGCTGGTGGTATGAACTCAGAAAAATATGTGTTGAGCTTTCAGCTGCTGTAAATTTTGTCCTCTTTGGAGAGGTGGCGACTCTGCAAAAAAGATCTAAATGCACATGAAAGATGGATGTATGTGATGTGACAAAAATGTGCTGTTCATATTTCAGCATCTGTATGAGAAAAGGTATCTTGTTCCTTCCCCTTTATATTTGCTATTTTACTGCATAAGTTAGATGCCAAGGGAAGCCTTAGGTCTTAGGCAAACAAAGGATGTCTAAGAGTAAGATTTTTATGAATCCAAGTATGAATTATCCCATACTCAGCGGTGAAATGTTGAATAAAAGAATAGAAGAGATAAGAAATAGGTTGATATTCTTAGAGGCTGAGCAGGCCCAATTAAAAAGCAGTAACTTTGTTGTGTCTGCTAGTCAGAAGGCTAAACCTCTTCTCAGCCCTTTTGATCCTTTGTATGACCAACTGGATTTGTCATGGGTTGATTATAAAGTAGAAACTATGCCTGCTAGGATATACTGTCAGATGCCCAGATTTAGTGGTCACAGTGTATGTGATGGGAATGCACATATCCAAAATTTTCATGAGTTCATGGGAAAACATTCATTTAGAGATGAGGATATGTGGATGAGGTTTTTTGTTAGGTCCTTTGATGCAAAAGCAAAAGACTGGTATTTGAGCTTTTCAAAAGGATCCTTTGCCTGTTGGGATGAGCTTGCTGACTGTTTCAAGGAAGAATTCGCAAGAGAACCTGCTGATCTTGTTGCAGAATTGATGAACATCAGAAAACAAGATGAAGAGCCATGTGTTGATTTCAGTCATAGGTTTGCAGTAGCCCTTTCACATGTCCCTAAAAGTTTCAGATCTGATATTTCAACCTGTGTTGGCATATTCTTTGAAGCTTTTGAGGAGGGCTTTAGTGCAATACTGAGGGATTTCAAGGTGACAAGTATGCAGATGGCATACAAGTTCATAGAAAAGATAGAAAAAATCAGAAATGTGCACCTGCTGAAACCCCTGTCCACAGGCTTTGGTGTGAGAAATCATTGTGAAGCTGCAAATGACCAAATAATTAAGGCATCATGTGAAGATGAAAAGATGAATGTTGAGGATGCCAGTGAAAGGACTAATGAGGATTCCCATTGCAATGATGAGGCATCTGACCATGAAAACAACAATGAGGTTGTGGACAACAATGAGCAATTTTTGGAATGGACCTGTGGAGACAATTGTGAGTATTGTACTCAAGACAGAGAAGATATAAGCAAACAGAGAAGCAGTCCCATGTGTGACCCATTGCCTTCCTTTCAAACACATGAGGATCATGAAGAGCAGTCAGAGATTGAAATAAGTGCTAGTGCAGAGCATGATTGTTCTTTGATTGATGGCTGTTTTGCTTATGACACACAGGCTGATACTCCTCCACAAAAGGAATCCATTGGTGATGAAGATGCATGCTCTGTTGCCCATGAACAAATGGCATACTATGATGAAACTGATGCACCTGGGTCACCCATTTTTGACACATATGGTGATGAGGATCTATTTGAGTATGGTGAGGGTCTTGACATGGTTTTTGACTTGGATTCTATTTCTCATCCTGATGAAAGAGGAAACAACATACATCAGGTAAGTGATTGTAAAAATGTGCCTGATTGTAAAGAGGTGTCAGAGCCTGATCTTTTCCAGCCTGGTGCTACTGATTGTTGTGTACATGATGTGCACAATTGTGATTTTGAAAGCTTTTCTTTTGATGTGCCAGCATATGATACAATGAGCTCTGATCTTCCTAGCTGTATGGTGGACTTTGAGTGTTTTCAGTTTTCAGTCCAGCTAGGAGATCATGTTGCAATGCATATTGCTAATATAGATGACAAGTGCTATATGCCATATGAGTATGCATTGCTTGATACATTCTACACCCACATGTCACATGATGTTGAAGGTTATCTGCACAGGGGTGATAATGACAAGCCAAATCAGAGGGTTGAGTATGCAGATGACAAGATTTGTTTGTGGGTGGATCTCTGTAGTATCTCCAAGCTTGACCCAGTGTATGCAGATGAAAACAAAGTGTTTGACAAAGGGAGATACATGTTTTTCTTTTCTTGGTGGCCTTAGGCCATCAAGTGTGTTTGGTGATGCAGGTCGGTGTAGTATTTGACTCTGTGCCCAATGGATAAGGGACTGGTCTGCATCCCAGAGATCTGGGGTTCTAGCTGTAGTCTTGCACTTGCACGTCCCCAATCAGAGCCACTGTTGGTGCCTGAATTCACTGTCGGTTATTTTAGCAATTTTCATGCAGGCACCTTCCCAAAAAATCCAAAAAAGTTCTAAGTCTTTGGGCCTCCTCAGCATTTTTTAGCTGCAGCATCATATTTTCTTTGGAGGAGGTCATCATCATCATGTTTCCAGACATCACCCTGATGTTGCTTACGAGGGTCATCATATTTTCTGTCAGCATGATCTTTCGCTGGGGTGATATTCTAACATCGGGTGATCTTACTTAAGATCATCCTGATGATGTTGCTGCAAAGTCCTAAGTATGATCCGATCTTCATCGGGGTCATCATATTTGAACATCGGGTGATCTTAGTCAAGATCATCCTGATGTTGTTTTATCACTTCATGTTCATTGTTTTATCACCCTGATGATGCTGACGTCATTCTTATGTCAGGGTGATATCTATTTTTCTACCTGTCTGCATCATGATATTTTCGAAGGGAGATATTCGCCTGTCGGCTTCATGCATTGTCCAATGGGGGTGATCATTTCAAATATCAGTCACATATTCATATATCACCCCGATCTTATAGTGGAGCTACAGTGCAGCATGATATGTGTGCATCAGGATGATATTTCCAAATATCCGGTTATCTTCCGAATATCATCCTGATGCCGATGTATGGTGACGTCATCAAGGTCCGGGGGGGTCATATTTCTAACACTGATCATCTTGTGGAGATCCCCTGATATTTGCAAACATGACGATGACGTCATCCGAATATGAGGAGTGCGCGATAGGCAGATATGCTGATGACGTCAGCAGGATATGACGGTGACGTCATCAGGATGTTCATCGGCCAGACATTTAGTATCGGCTGAGCAGGAGGATCTTCCTCCGATGCATCAGGTTGTGCCGATGAAGGCGATTATCATGTAGGTGATATTGCGATGATGATGCTGACGTCAGGGTGATATTTCAAGCAACAGGATATCATGCTGCTGGAGGATGAGGATGATGAAGGTCTTATACTAGTGTCGTCGGGAGCAAAAGCATCGACATCATAAATGCTCGTGGCCTAGTATATAAAGTGTTGAAAAGGTCGCCGCGGGGTGCATGTGGGATAATTGATATCCTGCATATTTTGAAATATCACGATGAGGTATTTTGGCGAGAAATGGTTGCGATGCAATGTTTGATGTTTTCCTGATGGTTGCGAGGTAGGTGAGCATTAATGGCGAAGGTTGCAGAGGTATGGACGGATCTGGTACCCGATTGAAGGTGTACATCAACGGACAGTGGCGCAGGGCTCGAGGTTTCTTCCTGTCTCCTCCCCACCTACTGCATTCATGTTTGGGCGCCAATCTGGTAATGCGTTGAGCACCATTTTTCTGATACTGTGTATCTGGCGGGATTTTTGGTCAACCATGTAATTAATTGCTGTGGTACACTTTCTGGCTGTTATAGGCAGACTGTGTTACCATTGTTTAGGTTGTTGAAAACTGGACATTTTGGCTCTGTAATAAGATACAACTAGTTTTGGTTGCTCTGTGCAGCAAAACTTGTGTGTTTATGTATCTCCTGTTGTACGTTTTGGCATGAATCCACTGATTTCATGGTTAATCTTATATGAATAATGCTATGTTTGCATGTGTTATGCTGATTCTGTCTCCAGTTTTGCATGTATCTTTCTTCCTGTAATAGGGATGCCATAAGTATCGACAGCTTAACACTCTGTATTGGGAGATATCTGTAAGGCAGGTATCATGTGTATCCCCCTGAAATCCAGTTTTAGCTATTCATGCTGATCATTCACAGGTGTATGTCTACCGACTCCAAGCCCTGGATAGGCACCAATCTAGCTCTGTGTTGAGGTTATACACCATGTCCAGCTTTGCATCCAAACACCATTTCAAACCATCTCTTCCTTCCATCTGTTAGCTGTAGGATTAGGATTAGGATCCCTGCATGCTCTCATACCCAACCAGACATTATGTCCAAGAATGTTGCCAACCTTGTGATTTGTTACACAAATCTTGGTCCATACATGAGAGTATTCTGCCTGTTGCTGTCAAGTTAAATCTTTCTGTCATTGAGCTCGTCAAGGTCATATTTTTATCAAATAGGGAAACCCCCCTTGGTGCGGCAGAACCAGAAGTGAAGGGGAGGAGCTCACGCAACCTCCTGTATTCAGTTGGCTGAATCTGCCTGTGCATTAGAACTGGCAAATCCTAATGCTGATTCAGAAGAAAAACCAACATGTGGTCACGAGGTTACAAGTGTGAGTAGATGGAGCTACCCAAGAGGCACAACATTACCTGGCTCTTTATGAGCATCTAGTACTTGCTGGATAGCGAGAGAGCTTCAGGAGCTGATCAAGGGCTTCCGCATCATAGAGGACTGGGTAGTCTGAGAGGTCAGTCCAGCAACCACCACAGTAGCACCCACAAGTTCCCATTCGGCCAACAGTGCAACACCTTATGGGGCCACCACCTCTATGAGCAGCAGGGTAGTCCCAGTCAAGGATGTCGTAGAGAGACAGTTCCACCTAGGGACCAACGATAGACATTTTGATATACAAGCACACGGGCTAAATTTTATATTTTTGACGGTTCTTCAGAGGCCATTTATATACTATATCATGATCATTTTTGAGATGTATATGAGATGACATGTTCGCGGAGATCTATTAGTCGTTGATTTATGTGTTATGATGGGATGGTTTATTTATGTTGATGTATGATTATATGTATTGATGTGATTATGATTTATGTATGATTAGATGGATTATGATTTGCATTATGATGTATGGATTAGGATGTTTTTGATTAGTTGCATGGACAAGGATTATGATGATTATGATTTTGTATATGTATGGATTATGATGTGGATTATGATGTTTGTAGATGATTAGGATGGGATGATGATGACTAGATGCATGGATTAGGATGTGATGGTTTTATGATGTGTGTAGATGCATGGATGATGTTAGAGATGGATGTGATGGTTTTATGATATGTTTAGATTTATGGATTAGGATGTGATTATGATTAGATGCAGGGATTGTGATGTTTTGTGATGATGATATGTATGATGAGTTATGTATTAGGTGATGATGATTTATTTATGATTAGATGGATTATGATGTTATGGTTTATTGATATGTATGATGACAATCATATATTATAGATGAAAATGAGAATGATAATGATAATATTTAGATTAATAAACATATATTATAGATGAAAATGAAATGGACATGTTTAGATTAATAAATAAATATTATGGATAAAAATGAAATGGATATGTTTAGATTAATAAACATATAATATGGATAAAAATGAAATGGATATGTTTATATTAATAAACATATATTATGGATGCAAATGATAATGAAATGGATATGTTTAGATTAACAAACATATATTATGGATGAAAATGATAATGATAATGATAATGGATAAAGATAAAGAATGTTAATGGATAATGGTAATGATAATGAATAATCGATAATGATAATAATAGTGGTAATGGATAATGATAATGATAATGGTAATGCATAATGATAAGTATAATGAATAATGGTAATGGTAATGGTAATGGATAATGGATAATGATAAGAATAATGATAATGGTAATGGATAATGATAATGGTAATGGATAATGATAATTATAATGATAAGAATGATGATAATGGTAATTACGCCGAGAGGCATTCTACACTCACAGCAAGGGCTGAAAGATTAAGATTCCTATAAACAATTAAGATTCAGATTCCCATGTAAACAAAATTCATAAAATGTGTAAATAAATAAATTCGTGGAAGCCAAATGGATAGAAAAATAGAAAAACTTGGGCAGTTATGGAGTGAAATCTGTATCACGTAAACAAAAAATAAATAAATTTGTGGAAGCCAAATGGATAGAAAAATAGAAAAACTTGGGGAGTTATATATTATGTTTGAAGAATATGAAAAGTCTCGCAGCATAGACTCTTTAAATTAACACATGTGAGCATATCACATTCTCTAAGTGCAAGTAATTTATAAATGCCAACAAATTGAAAGATATATCTTAGCGTACTGTAGTTTTTTTTTTTAAATAATGGTAATGGATAATGGATAATGATAATGATAATTATAATGATAACATGATAATGATAATGATAATGGATAAGAATAATGATAATGGATAGTGGGGTAGATGATGAGGCCTAAATGGGGTTGGTCGTGACAGGGAAGGCATATAGGTGATAGAAGGGTGGTTTGTGTGTTGATTTTTTTGAACATGATAAATAGGTCCTGAAAATGGTCACAAGGGGTAGGAGAATGGTAGAGAAGAAGGTGTACACATGGGATAATGTGGGTAGAGGGGGTGTGGGTAAATGAGTGTAAAGGTGAAATGGAAAGATTTCCCTAATGAATCTTGGAACAAAGGGGGATGATGGGAAGTGGGAATGTAGGGGAAGCGTTGGTATTAATAAAGGATGGGGGTTTTGAATCTATTACACATACTGTGTAGATTATGAGCACTTATGGGATACATCCGTAAGGCAAGGTTTGATGATGATTTTGATAAGTTTGAATGATAAGTAGGTAGAGATGTAGGCAATAGGCTATGGTCGTGAAGAGCCTTGTCATAGGTGATTTTGATAAAAGGAGGATGCTTGTGTAGGTATGTATAAGGCAATGTATAAGTACTTAATTATTGATGCAGACTTGAAACCTTAGTTTTAAGCAATGAACTTGTCAATTACATTGTTATAAAAATTTGAGAGTCATTCAATTTTGAGAAGCCCAAAGTAAATGACAAAACTACTTGATCTATATTTATATCATAATTAAATAGTTCAAATTTATTATCTAAATTAATTATTATTTTGATAAAGTACCAAAAATTTCAAAGGTAGGTGTCATCCATGGATCAAAGGTCTAAAATTCTTTTTTTTGACACTTTTTACAATGTCAATGTTGTGGCATCATATTTGATGATACAAACTTGAAACCTTAGTTTTAAGCAATGAACTTGCCAATTACATTGTTATAAAAATTCGAGTCATTCAATTTTGAGAAGCCCAAAGTAAATGGCAAAACTACTTATTCTATATTTAAATCATAATTAAATAGTTCAAATTTATTATCTAAATTAATTATTATTTTAATAATATTCTTTTATTTAATTAATTTAAATAAAATTAATCAAAACATCATAACAATAATAATATAATATATTAATATTAATTAAACTATATCTTTATATAATATAATAAAAATATTCCTATTAATGTGTTTTTAAAAATTATTATTATTAATAACTTAAATATAATAAACTCCTTAGAGTTGCACAAATTTCCAAACACGAAATGTGCAGATTGAAAAAGCTTAATGAAAAATAAAATAAAATAAAACCAAAAAATTTGGAGTGCTTTCCACAAATTTTTATAGACTTACATTGTGGGACTCATGCATTGGATAGCTGCTTGTACAAAATCGGTAGGCACATTCATCGATTAATAAAGGACTTTGAAGGATGGCCATTATTCCAAGTACAGGTCGTAGCATGCATGGATGGGGTAGGCATCCATGCCCCAATGCAAATACGAGGCTAGATAGCCGTTGTTTTACAATGAGTTTTAAGGGCATTAATGACACCTAATTAGAATGTCATGCCTAAAAATGATTTAGTTTTGTTTTTTAATGATTTTTTAAATTTCCAATGCCAGTTTACCCATAAATAATATTTTCATCTAATTCACTTGAATATTTATTTCATTTTAAGTTTATATTTTTCTATATAGAGTTCTTCATAGGCAAACAAAATTGAACAAGTGTTCATGTGCAAAACATTTTACCAAGTTTTAATGGAATCTAATATTTATTATAATTAGGCATCTCTATAATGAGTCAAGATCTGCCTCCTTATCATTTATCTTACTATGATGAAAGACAATGCTCAGTGATCAGAACTTTGACATTTTTCAATTACACAATAATTTTGGAAGCTTTATTTTTACTACTAGGTATCATGAAAGCTTGAAGTTTTAATTATTGTAACTTAAAGTTGTAATTTGGCATTCTAAGAGCATTGTAATTCTGTGTTTCAGGATTTAACTGTGTGATGATTTTTATCATGTAGTGTGATTCGAAACGTTGAGACAAAAATCATCACACAGTTAAATCCTGAAACACATAATTACAATATTATGGACTGTGGAAATTTGATGTCTATTCTAAGAGCATTTCAACTCTGATTAAAGCTTTGCTTTCTTTGATTACATGAAAATGTAAACAAGTGAAAGAAAAATGTGTCACTTTTTGCTTCACTTGGTCTCTTCCTACATAAGCATGGGTGGCCTATTTTATGGTCCTCAACAACTAATGATACACCATTGGCCAAGCTTCTTGTCGACTGCAGGCATAGCATCATTGCCAACCACCAGCTTTGAGATGCCATTAGGCGCAACTCGTGTTGTGAAAAAAATGTGTTTTTTCAAATAATATTTTAATTGTGGAAGTGACCTGGGTCAAGTCTACACCTATGGATTTGATCCAAGGTGATGAAAAACAAATCTACAAAACATGAATAAAATTATGAGAATTATTAATGATAGGATTGAGATACAAGAATGTTGTGACCCAAATTTGCACAAGAATATGCCTTTCATAAGCTTGTTATTGCATCAAGGACAATGTAATCAAAGCGAGCCCAAAACATAAAGGAAAAGGGAGCGGGTATGCAATTTTCACCATTACAAACTTATTATGTTTTTATTTTTAACCAAACCCATTCTGTATGGGTAATGTTGAACAGATAAAACATCCATGGGGTCATTGAACACATAAAATTTTTGTGGACCCATTAAATTTAACTTTGTAACTATATTATATTAGTTGTTGGTCTTTCAACATCTCATCATCATCATAATTGAAGAGCTTCAAGGACCTGAGGGATTTTTAGAGGTGAATAACAATAGAATTAATAATGGGAAATGAGACCATGGTGTTTTCATTTAGACAATGTAGAGCAACATTACGGAGAAGTGAAAATAAAACATGTATACAACTGGAAGTCCTAAAAAAATTATTTGTTTGTAATTTTTTTGGCTTGGAGACTTTGGTAATCATGTGGGATATTTTTTCAATGATCTATGCATCAATATACAAAACCAAATTACATGTATGACTATGGTCTAACATAGAAAACTACACGTTAAACCAAGTTGATGGTGATAAGATCACACGTGACACATTCCCCATTCTCCCTGTCAATTTCTCTATAGAAAGACAAAGACAGGTAAAGTAACCTTCCCATGCACTTTGACTGGAACATAATAACCCCAGGTGATTGTGACTATCGAAATTAATAACATCAAGAGATTGTGACTATGACTTAACCATTTGTGAGCAAATATGTTACTGAAACAAACCAATTTCCCCTTCTACCTAGATTATTATATTCGACAAAGGTTGAAGTTGACATTCATACACTGCAAAGGATTTTCAAAACATTTCACCTCATATTTTAGCTTGCAACTTGACTTTTCATCGCTTAGAGACTTTAACACCACAAGCTCCTCTTTATTCCATATGTTAAAAGAACAACAAAACAAGGATAATTATTAGGGTTTCATTCACTAAATCACATGTTCTCGCTCTAAAACCTTATTTTTTTTAAAATTTGATTCATGTTGTATCACATCCGAGTGTGATTTATCAACAAATTCATTAGCATCTACCTTAGATTAGTGCAAGAGCTCCTCCTCTCAAAAAAATCATTCTATAGGGTTTTAGGTGAAATAGATATAAGCATTTCACTTTGTGGAATGTCCCATAGCGTTCTCGAAGATAATACTCGTGAAACCAAGTCCAAGACTCTGTAAGACTGTACGAGTTTCCTTTTATTTGCATAAAAAAAATCTTCCATGTGCTAATAGCCCAAAGGAATAAATAATGGCACGTTCGACTTCGGGGTAGAACTTCCTTTTTCTTGGTGCTAGCATATCAAAGATCCAAAGGCAAACCTACAACCTCCATATCCTTGAAGAGAAAAAAAGATGACATTATTTCACAAGCTAGAGTATATTGAGCAATATTGATCCAACCTACCACTAAGATGAAGATGAAATGTTAGGGTTGAAGGCTTTTTTTTTGGTGGGTGCAAACCATTTTTTAAGCATGTTTTTAGCACAAGACAACATTTCTAATATTTTTGGAGTTTGATAGCTCACATAGAAAAGCCTATCAACTAATTAGATTAGAAGTGAAACTTACTTTTAGTGGTTGTAGGATTGTATTTAAGCTTCTCAAACATTAAATATAATAAAAAAGATTTAAAGATGTATTACACGAATGGTGAATTTTTGGGTGGATAATTAAAAATTATAAAGGATTATAACAAAGATATATATTTATTTTAATAATCATAAACCCTTCTAACATGATGTGGAGATGTTGCACTTTTCCCTCCTAGTTCACACTGCTTTGTGTGGGTGTCTTCAATGGATGGTTCTAGCAAATGATTTTTTTAATTTGGCACAATCACTCACCCCAAACTCTATTCTTACACTTGATAACATCATCATACCTTTTCTCAAAACATACCCAACACTTAGATCATTGTTTTCTCTACCCAATTCAAGCCCACACTTGTAGCCTTCACCTAGTTCAAGGTTGCACATGTAGTCTTGTCCCTCAATTTTTAAATTTAATTTCAATTGTGGCCCCAAACTAACTTAGACCCAACTAGTTGTTATTCACCCACTTTTACACCAAGAATTTTAAATTCTACGCCTAGGATTTGTGTAAAAGGGCATCCCCCTAGGTCATTTCAATCCATCTACCATTAGGATAACCACTTTATAACTACTAACAAAAGCTTCACTTAGTAGTCACATCTCTATTAGCACATAGTCTTTTACATCAATAGTCTCAATTGCATCATCTCTTACATCAACAAATGTCAAAAACCTAGTTCTTACACTAGGTCTACCACTCTAGCATCCATTACATTTCATTGGACCATTGTCTCAAACACTTAGCATCATTATATTGCATCATCATTAGTAAATTATGCATTTGTTGTTTGGTGTGTCTTTAAAATCATTACAAAATAATTGAATAGATTAACAAGGCTTGACTCAAGTGCAAGGAGGGAAGCTAAGTTCCCATCTCTATCATAGCATATTTCAATGGTGCTTCTCAACACCACCAAGTTTCCCATTTGTAAGGGCAAGTGTAGGTGAACAATTTCATCAAACGTTAAAACCCTAATCTATTAAAGTTTAGGGCCACATGAAGGGTTCAAAGTAATACTTTTTGGTTTAGGGTGGTGTTGAGGGTTGCACATATGACCTTGATCTAGGTCTTCATATAGTTTTGAATTTCACAATGCACATTCATTTTAGTCATCACTTCTCAAATATAATATATATTCTATGTTACATTCAAATTATCCTCCTTCCCTCTAATATTAAGCCACACATTTATTTTAGTCATTTTATTTATGTTTCAATTCTAGATATAAGTACTATGAGTACATAAATCTGAACGAGCCTACATGGAAAGTCCAATCATGACTAAAAATCTAGTGCATGAGACTACATGACATAAAACAAAAAATAATAATGTTCAATATATATCTATAAGGTAAGATGTGTCAATATTTCCTGACTCCCTGTTAGTACTCATTTATGTTTAGGGTTTTTACCTTGAGTGTTTGCAGGTTCCCAGTTATTAGGTCTCATCCTCATGCTTTAATGTTCATCAGTTGACCGGCCCCGCACAGTGTTTCACTACTTTTTCTCATCGCGCTTCGAAAACTGCTAAGTTTTTGTATGTTCAAGTGGTCATGTATGTTGGCGGGCTTGTGAAATTTCAATCGGTTTCCAAAGAGTCATGAGAAAAGGAGTTATATGCATTTTTAATGCATATCAAGTTTGCATGTACAAGGGGGAATCTATCGTAGATTCCTGGGAATATTCTGCGATTGTATGTTGTGTTTGCTCATTTAACAGGTTTGTATGTTCAGACATACAAGTGAAAATATACAAAGGGCGCACATACATTTGCTACAGTGCGAAGGAGATACAATTGGTAGGGCCCGCAAGTATATACAAACGAGTTTGTATAGTCGGCATACAAAGGGAAAGTGCGGAAGTGTTTGCATATACAAGGTTTGGCATGCAAATAGGTCAGTGGTGGTCAACGTCAGAAATGGGGCCCACCGGTTGTATGTTTGGGATTGTGTATTTCAAATATACAATTGAATGTGCAAGCAAATATACAAAGAAAAACTGTACAAGGCCCAGACGTGGAAGGTTAATATGTTGCAGTGAATGGATTTTGAAGTTTGCGGGTTGTATATCGCGTTTGTATATGCGATATACAAAGGAGGTATACAAAGAATTGGATGCAAGCCAGACCCGATAATATTTCAAATTTGTTCTATAAGCCCCTGGCGTCTGTGGCTTGCATGTATGTATGCTTGTATATGGGTGATATACAAAGGCGAAAGTGCAAAGGTGAGGTACAAGCCGGATTTCAAGGCGGATGCAATGTATTTCATAATTTCTGAGGTCTGCGCCTTGTATGTATGTATGAATGTATATGCACATATACAAGGCGATAGATAAAAAAAAAGGGAGGATGTAAAGTGGACCCGATGGTAATTCAAATCTACCTCATAAACACTTGGAGTCCGCCTTGTATGATAAGCAAGTGTATGCATGTACAAGGGTGAAAAGGGCAAAATGAGAAGGGAAGGGTCAGCGATGGAGAAACTGAGCGCCTACGTGGCACGATCTAATTGGTTCATGACTTTTCAACATTTTTGGGTGCCGTTGATCTTAGCGATGGAGTATAGATCCACGGTTAGGTTTTAAACCTTCGGTGATGGATTTTCCTTGTGTCTGCGGCCATTCTTGAGCAGGAAAACTCCATGGGTGTGCTGCTACGATTTCCAAGGGGGGTTGCGGGTAGTTGAGCCGTTAATGGCAACATACAGAGGCATGGCCCGACGGTTTAATGGCCAACTACCATGTTTATGACTAAAATCTTTGAGCGGCGGTGCGGATCCCGAGCCCACCTGCCTTCTCCTCTGTTTTCCTGGGCTGCCTTTAATATTTTGGGCGCCATTTCTGGTGCAATGTATTTGGTAGGATTTTTTGACTTGTGATGTAATTAATTTGCTAGATGTACAGTTTGGCTATATGAGGGGCAAACTGTGTCATTCATTGGTTGTTGAAAACTGGACAGGTTTTGGTGCTGTAATTGGATGCAATTTCATCGGTGGCTCTGTTTCGGGGTACTTTGTGAGTTTATGAGTTGTATGTTTTATGCATAGAATTCATCAGTTTCACGTTGATTTAAATGAGTAATGCTTTATAGCATATATTTTGTTATTTGTCTCCAAATTGAATGTGTTCTTTTCTGAATCTAAACAGCTAAGGGGTGTTAGGGATTCTAGGATATGGTTTTCCCATGTTGAAATGCTTAGTCTTTTACTTCTGCTCAAGGAGTAGATTAAATGTTTTGGGTTAAGTATTGAGAAGAATACATTGCAGTGAGGATGTTCATAAGCAGAAATAATTGAATACTTTGTCTTGGGTATTGTCTGTAAGGTAGACATTACAAAACCCCTTGAAATCTGATTAGTGTTTTGAGTCTATGATAAACATTCACATATATATGTCTGCTGACTTCGAGCCCTGGATAGGCACCGATCTGGTCTTGTATCTCTGTTGCAACCCAAAGTCTCAGTTTTGCATCCAAACATAAAATCAAACTTAAACTTCATATACAAATCTTTAGGACTTTAGAAATAGTTTTAGGATCCAAAATCCTCTGTCTACAACTGAATATAGGCCCAAAGCTAGCCCCTTTGTACTTATCTCACAGTTTTCGTCTGCATAATAGAGGATTTATCTGCTTTGTGTCAGCATCCCAGTCCTTTCATAGTTATATCTCATGGATGTTGAGTAGGGAATACCCCCCTTAGTTCTGTAGAGCCTAAAGAAGAAGAGGAGATATTTATAGAGTCTATCTCCTACACTGTTGGCCCCTGGCCCATGAACCCTGTTGATCATTGATGGCTACCTTGTAGGGGCGATTGGGAATAAGCATCCAGTCTAGGAAAAATACCAATAGATTTTGGCGACTCCACTGGGGATTTTGTGTGTGAACCCTGGTTCTAAAAGAAAATATTTCCTAATAGTAGATGGCGACTCTGAATAATCTCCCTACCGGTAAAGTAAAAATTTGTATGCAAGGGAGAAGATCCCTACGTAATCCTCTATCTGAAGAATTACCCAGAAAAATGATGTATAGGAAAAAGGGGGTTGTTCAGGCCAGTCAAGAGGGTTCTCCCAGCCCCAAAAATCGTGATAATAATCAAAACAATCCAGGATCTTCAGAGAGGACAGAGCCTTATTTTTCAAACATAGAAGCTGAAATCCAAATGTATATGAGAAACAACGAGGTGGTGCTTTGAGAATAAGGTCAGAAGTGTTTCAAGAACGCCCTTTCTTAGATCCCAGTGACAGATTTGAAGAGGTTAAATCTCCAAGGGATGATGATGACGATGACCACAATGGAATGAGACCATCCTCTTCTATGCCTAAAGATGAACAGTTAGCTGAAGAAATCAAAAGCTTAAGAGCAGAGTTAGAATATTTGCAGGCAGCAAAAATCAGAGATGACATGAGACAGAAAGTGCAAGCTCTAAGAGTTGCTCAGAATGATTCGATTCCTACCCTTGAAAATATAAATATACAAAGAAACCAACATAGACATGAAGTCCAGGATCAACATAATGATCAAAGACAGAATGCAAATAATGTCAGAATACCATTAAATAATGTAAGAAATTAGAATGTGAATAGAAATATAGATGCAAATCAGTTTGACAGGCTACCTATGCAGTTGGACAGATTCAGACAGCTTGTTTTTTTATGGCATTCCTGGTTACCCAAATCCTATTGACAAACATGTGAGGCTGCAAGTGCCTAAATTTTCAGCAAATAATACTGTGTCAGGAGAAGACCACTTAAAAGCTTTTTACAATGTCATGGACAACTTTGAGGTTGAACATGAGGATGTTTTTATGAAGTTGTTTATGCAGTCTTTGATTGATGAGGCTAGAGAATGGTACAAGGGTCTGCCTGACAGAAGTGTCTCATCATGGGATTACTTCAGGAGGATATTCAAAGAACAGTATGGTGACAAGACTGATCCAAGTTTTTTCATAAATGAGTTCACTGGCATTACCAAAGGATCAAATGAACAGGTTGTTGATTTTAATGCTAGATTCATCAAGGTACTGAACAAACTGCCACATCACCTGAGGCCTAATGAACCTATGTGCATAGTGTTGTACATAAATGCTTTTGATGCTAAAATAGCTTATGGATTAAGAGATAAGGGACCTCACAGCCTCAAGGATGCTTTCAAAATAGCAACAAATATTGAAAATAACAAAAAAGCATCTGGTAAGACAAACAGAAGAGATGATGTAAAATTTTTGCAAAATCTAAATACTAAGTCTCAAAGTGTTCAGGGCAATGCATCTACTTCTGAGGATAAAATAGATAAGTTGACAACTATTGTCAAGGACCTGAGCTATAGAATGGATAAAAATGAAAAGGGGATAGGTCCTGACAGACAGGTTTACCAAAGGCAAGAAAGAAGACGGTCATTACATGATATGCCATATAACACTAATTGGCATGATGGTAAACCCATTCTCCCAAGCAGCAATCCAAATCAGAGGACTCAAAATGTTAGAGAAACACCTGACCCTTTGAAGAAAGCTATAAATATGGTCAATGACACCCCATGGTGCATCATATGTCAGATGCCTCACTCACAGTCACAGTGCATGATTGCTCAATCCTTGTATGATAATGTTGTTGCCTGTGATGAATGCAATGAGCCGCATTGCATGGAGGATGATAATGTCAACATGCTATCTACGAACTGGGAATATCCTTCTCATGATGTTGATGCAAGCATAATAATAAGATTCAGGTCTGCCAGCAGTTTCCCTATGATGAAGAAGATGAGGAAGACAACTATGCCTATGCTCAGGATTCACACAATTTTTTGAATAATTTGAGGAGGCCTTCTGATGAAGAAATTAGAGCCCTCACAGCTGCAGCAGTGGCTCAGGTCAAAAGCAATTACAATCTCAGGGGTAAAGCTCAGGTAAGTGACTCACACCAACCAGAGAATACTTTTGTGAACCAGCCAGTGCGCAGTCATAAAGGAGCTGAAACACAAAAGAATCAATGGAGCAATATTAAGCAAAATTTTAAGCAAAAAATAAGCCATGATCCTCAAGGACCAGAGGATAGAATCCCCTAGATTGAGAATCAAAACAAAAATTTTTAGATTAGAGATGACAGTCAGAGAGCCACAAAAATTAGAGCTGGATCATGCCAAGATAGAAACAAAATTGTAGATCAGGCTACAACTGTCATACAAAATTATTCTCCATTTAACATAACTCAAGTCTTATCCTAGGTAAAAGTCTCTGTTCCTCTGATAGAACTGATGAAATTTGAAGAATTTAGAAGTAAAGCGTTATCCTTGATTTCAAGAGTACCCTGTCAAGCCAAGCAAAATAATGAGACTCAGGGTAAGAAACAAGCCTTGTTTGTTGATGAAGATGAGATTCCTGAGGTGTATCTTGGGATGACCATGACATAATGCCCTTCACAGGTTGAACCATTTTATGTCTCCCTGGTTATAAATGGAAAGGTGATTAAGAATTGTATGCTCGACTCAGGAGCATCAACAAATATCATGCCTCTAGCTATTATGCTGCAAGCTGGGTTAAAGATAGACAAGGCGTGTGGGAAATGCTATGCCATGGATGCTAGGGAGGTACCTATCATTGGAATTATGAAAGATGTGGATTTCAAACTGGCAGCATATCCTAAAAAGACCTACAAAATGAACATAACAGTTGTTGATATCAAGCCACAATATGGTATGTTATTGTCAAGAAGATGGGCAGCGTTGATTGGTGGAAGTATGCAACTAGATCTATCATATGCCATGATTCCAATGAATGGCAAGGATGTCAAACTGGTTAGAGAGGAAAGGTCACAAGAGACTGTTGAAGATCAGGATTCAGAGGAGCACATCTATTCTGTTGACACTGATTGTGATAATTTCAGGGTTGTCTCAGATGATAAAGAAAGTGAAGGGAGAGACATGTACATTCAGGAGCCTGACCAACAGGGTCTCTGGACCATGTATTTTGATGGAGCTTGTTCAAAGGAAGGCTCTGGCGCTGGAATTGTGTTTTTGTCTCCAGCTGGTAATCTTCTAAAATTCTCTTTCTTCCTGAAGTTTTCCTGTACAAACAATATTGCAGAGTATGAGGCTCTGTTATTAGGATTGAATGTAGCTTTGAAGCATGGAATCAAGATGCTCAAAGTATTTGGGGATTCAGAGTTAGTTGTTTCCCAAGTAAGAGATAAGTATGCATAAAAAAATAAGAGATTGAAACAGTATAAGCATGTTGTTTGGGATACAATTGAAATTGTTTGATGCCTTTTCCATAAATTGGATAGAGAGGTCAAAAAATGTCAGGGCAGATTTTCTAGCTAATGTAGCCATAAGGCCAGATGATATCACTCTGTCAGATGTTACAAATGCTGAGGTCAAACTTAGACCTGAAGTGCCAGATAATGTATGTAGCTGGCAGGTATTTGATGATGACAAAGATTTACTGGGGTTTCTACATTGCATTGATGAATATGAGAACCAAGAAATTGATTTTCAGAATTTTGTAGAGGTTGTAGATGGAAAAGAGACTCCCTTAGGGAAGGAAATAATTCAGCTCAAGACAAATAAAATCCCTAGAGGGCTGGTTGCTCTAGAGAGAGCTTTTGACAATAGGGACCAATCTGTTATAAAGTCATCTCCAACAAACAAGAATGATTTAGAGGAAATAAACTTGGGGACATCTCAGGCACCCAAGAAGGTATATATTGGCAAACAACTCAAGCCGCACATTAGAGCTATGCTGATTGCACTACTGAAAAAATATAAGCATGTTTTTGCTTGGTCATATGAGGACCTGAAAGCTTATAGAGAAGATTTATTTCAGCATGAGATCCCTTTAAATCCTGGAGCTAAACCGTTTAGACAAAAACAAAGACCTATCAACCCAACCTTAGCTCCAAAAATGCAAGAAGAACTCAAAAAGCTCAGAGAGGCCAGAATAATCATGCCTATCAGACACTCAACTTGGGTGTCCAATCTTGTCTCAGTTAGAAAGAAAAATGGTGACATCAGACTTTGTGTTGATTTTAGAAATCTGAATGTATCCTCTTTGAAGGATAATTATCAACTGCCCAACATGGAGGCTATGCTACAAAAAGTGACAGGCTGTGAACTTTTATCTATGATGGATGCATTTTCAAGGTACAATCAAGTGAAGGTAAAAGAATCTGAACAATACAAGACTGCCTTCACCACTCCATGGGGAACATATGTTTATGTGAGAATGCCGTTTGGACTGACAAATGCAGGTGCTACATTTTAGAGGGCTATGGATGTTGCCTTCGTAGGATTGACTGACTCAATTCTAGATGTATATCAAGATGACTTAACTACTTACTCAGAAAAGGAAGAGCAACATTGCATGCACTTGGAACAAATCTTTATTAGAGCATTGGAATATGGCATCTCACTCAACCTAAAGAAGTGTGCCTTTGGGGTAGTGGAAGGAAAGTTGGACACATTGTTTCCAAGGATGGAGTCCGGATTGATCCTGAAAGGGTGGTTTCAATTGACAAAATTCAGATCCCTAGAACAGTGAAAGGTGTTCAGTCTTTCTTTGGAAAAATCAATTGTGTTAGAAGATTTGTGCCTAACTTTGCAGAGACCACCAAAGATATCTCTAAAATGTTGAAGAAAGGTGCAACTGTCAAATGGGAGGAGGAAGTGACTAAATCATTTCAGAATATAAAAGAGGCTATAAAGATGGCTCCTGTGTTAAAATCTCCTAATTTTTCTAAGCCATTTCAGTTATTCTCATTTGCTTCTTTCCATACTATTACTGCATGCTTACTACAGAAGAATGAAGAGGGGTTTGAACAACCTACAACTTTCTTTAGCAGGTCATTGCAAGTTGCTGAATTGAAGTATGACATCATGGAGAAGCAGGCATATGCATTGGTTAGAGCAGTCAAAAGTTTCAGGCCATATTTGGTGGGCTCTCACATAGTTGCATATGTGCCTCATGCAGCAGTCAAAGATATCTTTACTCAGCATGAGGTAAATGGAAGAAGATGCAGATGGATAAATAAACTGTAGGAGTTCAACATTGAAATACAGATCACAAAATTGGTAAGGGGACAAGGTTTGGCAAAACTGATGACACAGTCAAATCTAGAGGCATGCCAAGTGAACGTGGTGCATAATGAAGTTATAAACATGTTAGATTCTGAGTGGTATAAGGATATTGTATACTATTTGCAAAATTTGAACTGTCCTACCCACCTCAGTGATAATCAGATGAGGACCTTGAAGCTGCAGGCTATTAAATACATAATTGTTCAAGGAGAGCTATATTGGAAAAACCCTAATGGTGTACTACTCAGATGTGTGAATGAGGATCAGGCTAGGGATATTCTAAGAGACATGCACAATAGAAAGTGTGGTGGGCACTATGCTACCTAGACAATAGCCCACAAAATTCTCAGAGCAGGTTATTGGTGGCCAACTCTCTTCTCAGACGCACACAAAATGGTAAGAAAATGTGATCCTTGCCAAAGGTTCTCAGGAAGCTAAGATATCAAGGTGTATTACCCCTTAGGACTGTAACTGTAGAAGCTCCATTTCAGCAATGGGGAATTGATTTTATAGGGGAAATTTTAGAAAAATCAAGCGGAGGACACAGTTGAATTTTGGTTGCCACTGATTACTTCACTAAATGGATTGAAGCCATTCAAACTAAAAAGGTTACAAGCAAAGTGGTGATGGATTTCATTCTAGAAAACATTATTATCAGATTTGGAGTACCAGCCAAATTGGTCACAGATAATGCTATGTGCTTCAGGTCTGGTGAGTTTATTGATTTTTGTAGCAATTACAGAATTGATTTGTCTCATACATCACCATATCATCCACAAGGGAATGGTCAGGCAGAGTCAAGAAACAAAAATCTCATGAAAATCATCAAAAGGATGATAGATAAAAATAAGAGGTCTTGGGATTCAAAGCTAAAGCTGGCATTATGGGTTGACAGGGTGACAGTAAAAAGAGCAACTAGAAGGTCACCTTATGAATTAGTATATGGTGCAGCAGCTAGATTGCCTGTGAACAACCTCCTGCCAGTTTATAGATTCATCCAAGGGAACAATGAGGATATTGGAGACCCCATGACTGAAAGAATAAATCAGCTGGTTGCACTAGATGAAATAAGAAGGGAAGCACAAAACACAAACATCAAGACACAACAAAAAGTGAAATATCTGTTTGATAGAAGGGCTATAGAGAGAAGGTTTCAGATAGGTGATTTGGTCCTTATGTGGAAAGAAAAAATCTAGGATAAGGGCAAAAATGGTAAATTTGAGCCCTTATGGACTGGCCCATACCAAATTAGCACTGTTCATGGAGATGATTCTTATTTTCTCCAGGCCCTCAATGGTGAACTATTGGAATTGCCCGTGCACGATAAATTCCTTAAAGCTTTTTTTCTCATAAATGAGTACCTTATGTGCACACTATAAACTAGGTGTAAATATTTTGTACATGCCTTGTATAGTCGGTCGTGTTTTGAGTTTTGGGTTTTGTCTGGTCTGCCCCGGAGTAGTCTGGTCCTCGTTGCAGTCTTGCACCTGCACGTCCTCAATCGGAGCCTGTGTTAGTACTCATTTATGTTTAGGGTTTTTAGCTTGAGCGTTTGCAGGTTCCTGGTTATTAGGTCTCATCCTCATGCTTTAATGTTCATCGGTTGACCGGCCCCGCGTAGTGTTTCACCACTTTTTCTCATCGCGCTTCGAAAAATGCTAAGTTTTTGTATGTTCAAGTGGTCATGTATGTTGGCGGGCTTGTGAAATTTCAATCGGTTTCCAAAGAGTCATGAGAAAAGGAGTTATATGCATTTTTAATGCATATCAAGTTTGCATGTACAAGGGGGAATCTATCACAGATTCCTGGGAATATTCTGCGATTGTATGTTGTGTTTGCTTGTTTAACAGGTTTGAATGTTCAGACATACAAGTGAAAATATACAAAGGGCGCACATACATTTGCTACAGTGCGGAGAAGATACAATTGGTAGGGCCCCCAGGTAACGAGTTTGTATATTCGGCATATAAAGGGAAGGTGCAGAGGTGTTTGCATATACAAGGTTTGGCATGCAAACAGGTCAGCGGTGGTCAACATCAGAAATGGGGCCCACCAGTTGTATGTTTGGGATTGTGTATTTCAAATATACAATCGAATGTGCAAGCAAATATACAAAGAAAAAATGTACAAGGCCTGGACGCGAAAGGTTAATATGTTGTAGTGGATGGATTTTAAAGTCCGTGGGTTGTATATCGTGTTTGTATATGTGATATACAAAGGAAATATACAAAGAATTGGATGCAAGTCGGACCTGATAATATTTCAAATTTGTTCTATAAGCCCCTGGCGTATGCGGCTTGCATGTATGTATGCTTGTATATGTGCGATATACAAAGGGGAAAGTGCAAAGGTGAGGTACAAGTCAGATTTCAAGGCAGATGTAATGTATTTCATAATTTTTGAGGTCCGCGCCTTGTATGTATGTATGAATGTATATGCACATATACAAGGCGATAGATAAAAAAAAAGGGAGGATGCAAAGTGGACTCGATGGTAATTCAAATCTGCCTCGTAAACATTTGGAGTCCGCCTTGTATGATAAGCAAGTGTATGCATGTACAAGGGTGAAAAGGGCAAAATGAGAAGGGAAGGGTCAGCGATGGAGAAACTGAGTGCCTACGTGGCACGATCTAATTGGTTCGTGACTTTTCAATGTTTTTAGGTGCCGTTGATCTTAGCGATGGAGTATAGATTGACGGTCAAGTTTTAAACCTTCGGTGATGGATTTTCCTTGTGTTTGCGGCTCTTCTTGGGCGGGAAAACTCCATGGGTGCGCTGCTACAATTTCCAAGGGGGGCTGCAGGTAGTTGAGTCGTTAATGGCAACATACAGAGGCATGGCCCGATGGTTTAATGGCCAACTACCATGTTTATGAAGAAAATCTTTGAGTGGCAGTGCGGATCCCGAGCCCACCTGCCTTCTCCTCTATTTTCTTGGGCTGCCTTCAATATTTTGGGCGCTATTTCTGGTGCAATGTATCTGGTAGGATTTTTTGACTTGTGATGTAATTAATTTGCTGGATGTACAGTTTGGCTATATGAGGGGCAAACTGTGTCATTCATTGGTTGTTGAAAATTGGACAAGTTTTGGTGCTGTAATTGGATGCAATTTCATCGATGGCTCTGTTTCGGGGTACTTTGTGAGTTTATGAGTTGTATGTTGTATGTTTTATGCATAGAATTCATCAGTTTCACGTTGATTTAAATGAGTAATGCTTTATAGCATGTATTTTGTTATTTGTCTCCAAATTGAATGTGTTCTTTTATGAATCTAAACAACTAAGGGGTGTTAGGGATTCTAGGATATGGTTTTCCCATGTTGAAATACTTAGTCTTTTACTTCTGCTCAAGGAGTAGATTAAATGTTTTGGGTTAAGTATTGAGAAGAATACATTGTAGTGAGGATGTTCATAAGCATAAATAACTGAATACTTTGTCTTAGGTATTGTCTGTAAGGCAGACATTACAAAACCCCTTGAAATCTGATTAGTGTTTTGAGTCTATGATAAACATTCACATATATATGTCTACTGACTCCGAGCCCTGGATAGGCACCGATCTGGTCTTGTATCTATGTTGCAACCCAAAGTCTCAGTTTTGCATCCAAACATAAAATCAAACTCAAACTTCATATACAAACCTTTAGGACTTTAGAAATAGTTTTAGGATCCAAAATTCTCTGTCTACAACTGAATATAGGCCTAAAGCTGGACCCTTTGTACTTATCTCACAGTTTTGGTCTGCATAATAGAGGATTTATCTGCTTTGTGTCAGCATCCTAGTCCTTTCATAGTTATATCTCATGGATGTTGAGTAGGGAATACCCCCCTTGGTTCTACAGAGCCTAAAGAAGAAGAGGAGATATTTATAAAGTCTATCTCCTATACTATTGGCCCCTGGCCCATGAACCCTGTTGATCATTGATGGCTACCTTGTAGGGGTGATTGGGAATAAGCATCTAGTCTGGGAAAAATACCAACACTCCCTATGCATGTTTTTCTTGTTTATCCTTTGTCATCTTCCAAGTGTTTGTCTTATCATTTTATGTAAAAACTTGTTTTCTCCTCATAGTGATGTGTTAACCACTTTCTATAGTAGCGAACATGTGTTCACCCTAATGAGCATGTGTTTGTCCTGGTGAATTTTGTATTATAAAAGTAGTGAATTTGTCACCTACCAAAGAACTTGTTCTAATTGTTCATATGTGTGATTTTTCTCAATTCCATGAGTTCATCTTCAATTCTTGCATCTATTTAACCCAGTTTAGTCTTAGAAACTATATTGTAACTCTTAATAGCTCTAGTCTCTACATGTATATCTTTCTTTTTTATGGATTATGTAACATCCACATTCTAAAAACATAGTAAAAATGAGAATTTACCATAAAGTAATTCAATAAGGAAAAAATGAGAGATAAATTTTTTCTTTTATTTAACATATAATCAAGTAACAACAATATACAAGATTCTCTTACATAATACAATATATCATATCGTCTTTCTCATTTACAATATTTGAAAAAGTAAATCAATTACGTAAACAAATTTGGAATAATTACTGCTTCTGAATATCTGACATCTTTATCACAAGCCCTGGCATGTTTTCTACTGGAGAGAGAGAGTATCTTCCTAGTGATTTACCTCCATTCACAGACCAGTGGTCTCCCACACATCTTCCACATAGGAAGTGGCCCTACCCTTCACGAGGAATATAGACCAAAGGCGACCCGTGGTAATTTGCCTTCCCAAGCACATAGTGTTGTATCCTACACAACTCTATCAACCATACAACCCTTGATACCCTCTAGCTAAGTATGATTTCTGATAGGTTGTGCAATCCAGATACAGTGAACCGACAATGCATGCAGAAAATGAATGCATTACTTTGGCCAAAGTTTCAATATCAATAAAGTTTGTAATGAACGTGATCGATGTGGTCACCCACCCCTACTCGACTTGGATACTGTTGTATTCTCGTAGTTTATCCTCACCCACTATGTTTACGTAGATAGTTTTATCATCTTCCCTGACAATAGTTTACTCGACTTAGATAAGTCCATATGACATAACTAATCATATGATTTCATATTCAACTCTAGGGTTTTTATTACAACCTTGAATAGTCTGACATATCAAAATAACCATATCTCATAACTTACAAGACTAAGGTTTATAACCGACCCTTGGTTTAACTTAATCAAGTTTAAGATTAATATAGTTTCTAGAATAGATATCTCCTCCTACAAAAAGGAGTACGAGAGCCTTCTACTTTCCTTAACATGATATCTTTGATAATTAGAATATATACTTATATACATTTCCATACAAGGTCATTTTCTAGTTAGACTTAGTCTACCCCATCGTAATGGTTTCAAAGAATATTATAAACAAGAATGGTAAAATAGATAATAAGGATTCTCCTATAGACCTTATTTCTACTACCAAAATATTACTAATTTTCTATCACTTGACGGGTTATACAATAATTTCCAAAGATTACTAAGAATCTAAGTCTCTTATGGATAGAAATCATTTTGTCATAGACTAAACCAAGAATTGATTTAAAATAATAATATCACAGCTTAACACTTAAACCTTATTACTCATAGCTAATAAGTTTACCTATCAAGTTTCATTTGCACTAATTTCATCGAATGTCTATTGTATGATTAACTCATAATCATATAATCAACTTGCTGCATGATAGAACTCATTCATTTAAGCGACTAGTTTACAAGGCACATAATATCTAAAACAACCTTCTTCAAGTATGTGGTTGTAAAGGTCATTTAGTTCATCATACAATGGTTTGACATGTCTAACAGTTTAAAAACAATAAGTATATGGTCAGCTCTACGTGCTATGATATAGAATTTGATTATATTAGCAAGCATTGGCCTTTCCAAGCTTAATCGATGCCATCGAATTCCTGTAGATAATTTAACAGTTTACTTTGGATGCTATTCATCGAATCATTACAACCAACTCAACTAGTTTGGGCAAATATTTATTGAATATTAAAGCCTAAATGGCATAAACAAATGTTTACAACCAGTCATAAAGTGAATAAAATACAGGATCATTTGATATTTCAATGCTATCAGCGCACATGAAGCAAGAAAGATACCTAGTGGTGGTTTAGATTAAAATAGAGTTGCAGAGACAATAAACCCAATCGACGCCTACAGGAGACCAACGTCTTGATTTCCTCTCTGAACTATTGTTTTCACCTTGCTCTTACTACGATCTCTTCATAGCATATCAACCAATTATCTCCTGAGCTCACAGCTGTTACTTCCTAACACATGACTTGATTTATATCATGCTATCGACTCTTAATGAGTTGTTCCTTTATGGACTTCAATACGACTCTTGATGAGTCGTGCGATTAACATTCTTCCACTCTTTTTAGTTGGAAATATAATGAATACAAAGCAGTCCTCAAACTGATTCAGTTTCAACTGAATCCACATAATTTGCAAAGTCTTACACATGTTAAAGGAAGACGCATAACGTAGGGAGCTCATCGAGTGGGATGTTAATACCATAGACTCCTCTTTGGAAGAGGCCGACATAACAATTAAAACATAGCTTGATCATTAATTATCACTAAGTGATCCGATCCATCACTTGTTATAATGAAGGCATTCCTTCACATAAGCCTACGACTGCTCATAAGTGAGTAAGCATTAATAACAATTATGAGGTATTAACCTCAATCGATGCATATACATATTGGTTTATATAATTAAATATGGTTTATCATGACATCTATCCTATTTGATAGTTTATGTTTTGATCAATAAACAATAATAATAATAAGTCAAAGGCTTACAGATAATGTGAATGGGTCAAGCTTGTCTCCCCTTCACAATCCTTTGTTAAATCATGTCAACTTATCTTGACCAGATCGTCATATGACGTTAAATGTCAACAATAAAACCTTATATAACTCAAGGATATTAACTTAACAATTTTGTGACAATGACGACGTAATATTTACGTTAATCATAAATGGACCCCGTCCTACTCAGATGACGTTGTTTTCTTTACAAATGACAATGTCGACACACACACGACTTGACTAGAAAGAATCAAAAGATATCGACTACTTGTCGATTAGATTCAAAAGTATACTGACAAAACATGACTTACCTCTATCCATACTGGTTCACATTTTCGTTAAACACTCATACTTGTTTTGGAAAATAATCAATTGTAAGATACTCTCTCCTTGAAAGATACTCTCTCTCTCTTTCCTCTGAGAGTCATTCGAAACCTGTAATCCTATATCAGACTTGTAATCAATAGATTATGATCAGTGCATCATTATTCAAATAATAAACCAAATTCTCATAATGCAATTATTAAATCGATATAACATAGTCATTTCCATAATTCCATAAATGACATTCAATAAAATCTATGTATTTCCTTGATATTAATCTAAGCATCAAAATAGATTTACTTATGTCCAAGTAAAGTAAAAAGTATTAGCAAGAAAAAAATTGGGGATGTAACATATCCTTCCCCTAAAGATTCATCATCCTCGATGATATAAAGTATCAAAATGTAACTAAAAAGCAAGTTCATTATTTTTCAACTGGTAACAATATTAAATAAATGAGGAAATTTCTGATAAAATTCATGGTAATCCTCCCATGTAGCATTTTCCTTAGCATACTGGTCCCATTGGACCTTGCACTGCAAGACCTCTCTATTACGCAAACAGAGCTTACGAGTTTCTAACACTTTGAGTGGCTCAATTGTGACCACCCCTGGGTCCTGCATCTGTAAAGAATTCCAATTTAAAATATGATTATCACCTGCAATATATTTCTTTAAATATGAAACATGAAAAATATTGTGCATTCTAGACAAGGCTGGTGGTAGAGCAATTTTGTAGGCAACCAGATTGACCACTTCGAGTACTTCAAAGGGTCCAACATATCGAGGAGCTAGTTTAGAAGAATTCCCAAACTCAATAGAACTTTTCTGAGGTTTGACCCTCAAAAGAACTTTCTCTCCAACAAAGAATTGTCTTGGTACACGCATGGCATCCGCATAACTCTTTTGTCTATCATTAGCTTCTGACAATCTTTTTCTGATCAGCTTAACTTTTTCTTCCATTTCAGCTAGCATTTCTGGTCCGATGCTAATCCTATCTTCTAACTTATCCCATGTAATGCCCCAAGCTTTCACACAAGACATTAGCTGAACAAACACTGAACCAACATATTTTTCACGTTTGCAAGTGTGACATTTACATGTCGCATTGCACTCACGCACACACAAGGTGTTCCAACAAACATACAACACCTAAAAAGACATCACCATTGCACAATTCAAGGTGGCACAAGTGGAAGACTTCACCCATTGTGTGACAACTCACCACGATGATCAAGCAAGAGGTGGAGCTCCCTCCCTGACAAGGATCTGATACATGTCCACGACCTCGCGCCCTCGCAAACACATGGAGTAGGATGAGGGTGACATCCACCTCAGTTTATTCCATGATGACACAAGACATCCCAAACACAAGGGTAACGCTCACCCACGGGATAGTCCAACTAGGAGGTACGATTCCTCAACCAACTAGAATGGTCACTAGTCAAACTCATGTAAAGGCACACATCCCAATGCAACGGAGGGAATAATCCAAGAGTGCATATCACATCATGGAAATGACACCAAAACACCTACGAGGCTAAAAATAGTAATCAATGCCAAAGATGATTCATTTTAACCAAAAACATTAAGTTGTCGAACCAATTATGTCCACATGTCAAAAAGAACAAAAGCGATACAAAAGGCTATGCATGTTCGACACCAACGTCGACACATGCCAAAAGAAAAGATAGGATCCTCACCTCCTATGTGGGATGAATACAATCCAACACAAACATATCCATAAACATCAAATACAACATCAAATAACTGAGTCTAAACATGCTAACATAGCTAGATTCTAACATGTAAAATCTATCAAAATATGCCAAAGTCCTCACAAACTGAGGCGTGGAAAAATACAAGACAATATCCAATAATTACAATATTCAAAGGGCTTCATCCTAAACATAGATGAATCATAGCCAACATCATAAATCAACTTAAAGCATTAATTACATCTTATTACAAGGGTCTCAAAATACCTACATTATAAAGGTTACAATAATCAATAATGATAAAATACAAGTGCATAAACCACCCAAAACCAACATGCTCTCCAAGGTACAACAAGGCACAAAGCACAAGGTAAACCACCTTCAAAAAGATCAAGGAATCCATCCAGCACCTGAAGATCATCATGAAGGACCAATGGGGAAATGTTGCTCACCTTCCAACCATATTGCCATTGTAGAGTGCAATAGATGTCTACGCAACTCTACGCAACCCCCGAGCTACGGAGAAGGTGATCATGACAAACCTGCTAAGAGCATCTCACACATCCGAGTATACAAGAAACATATGGAATACACGCCAATCAATGCACACAACACACATGACACAACTACCAATACAATGCATATAAACAACACATGGTACAACTACTATCCAATTGCATTCAAGTTGTTGGTAATCATTTATGTTGAGGGTTTTAAGCTTGGGTGTTTGCAGTTTTTCTTGTTCAAACCCTCAATTTTATGAGTCATGGGATCTTGTATTATTTTGTCTATTCAAGTGTTGGCTTTGTGTGGTGGGTTCCTGGTTGCTAAATCTCATCCTCATGTTTAGGTTTTCGTAGGTTGACTTACCCCCACACACTGTTTCATGGTTTGTTCCTATCGCTTTGAGAAAAATGCTAAGTTCTGTATGTTCAAAATGATCAAATCTGTTGGCGGGCTTGTGAAATTTCAATCAGCTTCCAAAATCATGAAAAAGGGAAATTATATGCATTTTTAATGCATATAGAGTTTGCATATACAAGGGGGAATCTTTCGCAGATTCTTGGGAATATTCTGCAGTTGTATGCATTTCTAAATGCATATCGGGCTGCTTGTATATTTCGTTTGTATGTTCAGACATACAATGGTTAGATACAAAGGAAATGTACATTGAAAAATATACAAAGGCTGACGCACATACATTTGCTACAGTGCAGTAAAGAACAAATTTGGGGCCCGCGGGTATGTACAAGTGAGTTTGTATATGGTTGATATACAAAGGAGACATGCATTCACAGATATACAAGCCGGGTTCCAAAGTATTTCAGATGTGACTTTTAATTGTGGCGAAGTCCGGGCTTGTACATTGTATTTGTATGTGTGATGTGCAATGAAATGTGCAAAGGAGAGAGAAAACTTATTCGGGCCCACCAGTTGCATACAATGGTAGTTGTATGTGTGCCGACATATAGAGAGATATACAAAACAAAGATATACAACCCGGACACGAAGGAGGAGTCAAATATAGCGAATGGTAATTTGAGGTCCGTGGGTTGTATAAGGCGCTTGTATATGCTGATATACAAGCTGAGGTACAATGAAAGGGATACAAGTCGGACCTGAATAAGTTTTTAATCTGCCTCATAAACATTTGCGGTCCGCCTTGTATGATAAGCAATTATATGCATGTGCAGAGGGCCTATATACAAAGATATTATTGCCAAGACCATATATATCGGCCAACCTTTTTGGGTCATTCCGATGGCTGATGGCAATCAAATGCATTGCAACGGAGGACGAATCACAAGCTACCACGTGCCTGGGAACTATTGCATGTATATGCATTTTGCATATACAAGGGATTTTTGAAGGGTGAACAGTGGCGATTGTAAATGCATCTTTCCTTGCATATACAAAAGCGAAAATGGCAGAATGAAAAGGGGGAAAAGTCAGCGATAGGAATATGGAGTGCCTACATGGTACATGATCATTGGTTCTTGGCTTTTCTGCAGGTTTTTGGGCCATTTGATCTTAGCGATGGAATCAAAATCAACGGCCGGGTTTTAAAGTTGTGGAGTTGGTTTTCTTTGCTTCCTCAGGCTTGTTTTGAGTGGGAAAACCTCAGGTGTGTTCGTTGCTGCATCCAGCGGGTAGATGAAGTGTTAATGGCAGAGTTGTAGCGGTATGGGTCAATGATGGACGGGACAACCCGATTGAAGATGAATGTCCTTGAGCAGCGGTGCAGATCCTAATTCCACCTGCTCCCTCCTCCTTGTCCCTCTGCTGCATTGAATATTTTGAGCGCTAATCTGAAAGATACATTGTATCTGGTGAACTTTTTGATTGGCCTTGTAATTATTTTTGATAGGTACACAGTCTTGGTATAACCTAACTGTGTTACCCATTTTGGGGTTGAAAACTGGACAAATTTTGGTGCTACAATAGGAATACAACTTTCTGGTGACTCTGTTTCAGGTGTCTTGCGAGTTTATGAATTGTATGTTGTATGTATTATGCACAGAATTATCAATTTCATGTTGATTTAAATGAGTAATGCTTCATTGCATGTGTTTTGTTATTTGTCTCCAGACTGAATGTGTTTTTCTTCTGACTCTAAACATCTAAGGGGTGTTATAGATTCTAGAATATAGGTTTTCTATGTTGAATACTGCTCAAGGAGTAGATTGAATGTTTTGGATTAAGTGTTGAGAAGAATACATTGCAGTAAGGATGTTCGTAAGCAGAAATAACTAAATACTCTCTCTTGGGTATTGTCTGTAAGGCAGACATTTTAGAAATCCCTTGAAATCTGATTACTGTCTTAGGTCTGTGGTAAACATTCACATATATATGTCTACTGACTCCGAGCCCCGGATAGGCACTGATCTGGTCTGGTATCTCTGTTGTAACCCAAAGTCCTAGTTTTGCATCCATATATAAATCAAACTCAAACTCTATATACAAACCTTTAGGACTTTAGAAGTAGTTTTAGGATCCAAAATCCTCTGTCTACAACTGAATATAGGCCCAAAGCTAGCCCATTTGTACTTATCTTGCAGTTATGGTCTGCATAAAGGAGGATGTATCTGTTTTGTATCAACATCCTAGTCAACCCACACACATATCTCATGGATGTTGAATAGGGAATACCCCCCTTGGTTCTGCAGAGCCTAAAGAAGAAGAGGAGATATTTATAGAGTCTATCTCCTATACTGTTGGCCCCTGGCCCGAGAATCCTGTTGATCAATGATGGCTACTTTGTAGGGATGGTTGGGAATATGCATCCAGTCTGGGAAAATAACCAACAGATTTTGGTGACTCTGTTGGGGAAGTAGTAAGGACCCTAATAACACTGATTCCTACTTCTAGGTGGCGACTCCGAGTAATCTCCCAACAGGTCAAAGTGAAATTTATATGCAGGGGAGAAGATCCCAGCGTAACCCTTTGCTTGAGGAACTACCCATAAAAATGATGTATAGGAAAAAGGGGGCTGTTCAGGCCAGTCAAGAGGGTTCCCCCAGCCCTAGAAATCACGATAATAATTAGAACAATCTGGGATCTTCAGAGAGGACAAAGCCTTATTTTTCAAACACGGAAGCTAAAATCCAAAATGTATATGAGAAACAACAGGGTGGTGCTTTGAGAATGAGGTCAGAAGTGTTTCAAGAATGCCCTTTCTTAGATTCCAGTGACAGATTTGAAGAGGTTGAATCCCCAAGGGATGATGATGACGATGATCAGAATATAATGAAACCATCTTCTTCTATGCCCAGAAAGGAGGAATTGGCTGAAGAAATTAAAAGTTTAAGAGTAGAATTAGAGTATCTGCAAGCAGTAAAAATTAGAGATGACATGAGACAGAAAGTGCAATCTCTGAGAGTTGCTCAGAATGATTCAATTCCCACCCTTGAAAATGCACATATGCAGGGAAATCAACACAGAAATGAGGTCCAGGATCAGCATAATGATCAAAGATAGAATACAAACAATGCTAGAATACCATTAAATAATGTAAGAAATTAGAATGCACACAGAAATGCCAATGCTAATCAATTTGGTAGACAACCTATGCAGCTAGACAGATTCAGGCAGTTAATTTTTGATGGCATTCCTGGTTACCCAAACCCTATTGACAAACGTGTGAGGCTTCAAGTGCCTAAATTTTCAGGAAATAATACTGTATCAGGTGAAGACCATTTAAAATCTTTTCAGAATATCATGGACAACTTTGAGGTTGAGCATGAGGATGTTTTTATGAAATTATTTATGCAATCCTTAGTTGATGAAGCCAGAGAATGGTACAAGGGTCTGCCTGACAGAAGTGTTTCATCATGGGATGAATTCAAGAGAATATTCAAAGAACAATATGGTGACAAGACTGATCCTAGTTTTTTCATTAATGAATTCACTGGAATCACCAAAGGATCAAATGAACAGGTTGCTGATTTCAATGCTAGATTCACAAAGGTATTGAATAAATTACCACATCACCTGAGGCCTAATGAACCTATGTGCATAGTGTTGTACATAAATGCTTTTGATGCCAAAACTACTTATGGATTAAGAGATAAGGGTCCTCACAGCCTCAGAGATGCATTCAAGATTGCAACAAATATTGAAAATAACAGAAAAGCATCTGGTAAGACAAATAGAAGAGATGATGTAAAAATTCTACAAAATCCAAATACTAAATCTCAAAGTGTTCAAGGCAATGCATCTACTTCTGAGGATAAATTAGATAAATTGACAACTATTGTCAAGGACCTGAGCTATAGAATGGCTAAAAATGAAAAGGGGATAGGTCCTGACAGGCAAGTTTACCAAAGGCAAGAAAGAAGACCGTCATTACATGACATGCCATATCATACCAATTGGCATAATGGTAAACCTATTCTCCCAAACAACAACACAGGTCAAAGGGATCAAAATGTTAAGGAAACTCCTGATCCTTTGAAGAAGGCTGTAAATACTGTTAATGACACCCCATGGTGCATCATATGCCAAATGCCTCACTCAGTCACAATGCCTGATTGCTTAGTCTTTATACAATAATGTTGTTGCCTGTGATGAGTGCAATGAGCCACATTGCATGGAAGATGAGAATGTCAATATACTGTCTACAAACAGAGAATACTCTTCTCACGATGCTGATACAAATGCAAATGATGAGATTCAGGTCTGCCAGTAGTTTCCCTATGATGAAGATAATTATGCTTACACTCAGGACTCACACAATTTTCTGAATAATTTAAGAAGTCCATCTGATGAAGAAATTAGAGCCCTCACAGCTACAGCAGTAGCGCAAGTTAAAAGCAATTACAATCTCAGAGGTAAAGCTCAGGTAAGCAATTCACACCAACTAGAGAATACTTCTGCAAGCCAGCCAGTGCAAAATTGTAAGGGGACTAAAACATATAAGAAACAATGGAACAATAATAAGAAAGGTTTTAAGCAGAAAATAGGTCATGATTCCCAAGGACCAGAAAGTAGAATTCCCCAGGTTGAAGATCAAAACAAAAATTTTCAGATCAAAGATGACAGTCAAGGAGCCATAAAAACTAAGCCTGGATCATCCCAAGATAAAAATAAAACGGTGGAGCAAGCTACGACTATCATACAAAATTATGCTCCATTTGACATCACTCAAGTCTTATCGCAGATAAAAGTCTCTGTTCCACTAATGGAACTGATGAAAGTCGAAGAGTTTAGAAATAAAGCAGTATCCTTAATTTTAGGAGTACCCTGTCAAGCCAAGTTGAGTGATGAACCTCAGGGTAAGAAACAGGCCCTGTACATTGATGAAGATGAAGTTCCTGAGGTGTATCTAGGGATGACCATGACAAAATGCCCTTAACAAGTGGAACCATTTTATGTCTCCCTTGTCATAAATGGAAAAGTGATTAAGAATTGTATGCTTGACTCAGGAGCATCAACAAATATCATGCCTTTGGCTATCATGCAGCAAGCTGGATTAAAAATAGACAAAGCATGTGGGAAGTGCTATGCCATGGATGCTAGGGAGGTACCTGTCATTGGAATCATGAAGGATGTTGATTTCAGATTGGCAGCATATCCAGAAAAGACCTACAAAATGAACATAACAGTTGTTGACATAAAACCACAATATGGCATGTTGTTGTCAAGAAGATGGGTAGCACTCATTGGTGGAAGTATGCAACTGGACTTATCATATGCCATAATCCCAATGAATGGCAAGGATGTCAAATTAATTAGAGAACTAAGATCATCAGAAACAGTTGAGGATCAAGAATCAGAGGAGCATATATGTTTTGTGGATACTGACTATGATAATTTCAAAGTTGTCTCGGATGATAAAGAAGGTAAAGGAGGAGATATGTGTATTCATGAGCTTGACCAACAGGGTCTCTAGACCATGTATTTTGATGGAGCTTGTTAAGAGGACGGCTCTGGTGCGGGAATTGTTTTTCTGTCTCCAGCTGGTAAGCTCCTAAAATTCTCTTTCTTGCTGAAGTTTTCTTGTACAAATAATATTGCAGAGTATGAAGCTCTATTGTTAGGATTGAATGTGGCCTTAAAGCATGGAATTAAGATGCTCAAAGTGTTTGGTGATTCAGAGTTAATTGTTTCCCAAGTTAGAGATAAGTATGCTTCAAAAAATAAGAGATTAAAACAATATAAGCATGCTGTCTGGGATACAATTGAATTGTTTGATGCATTCTCAATCAACTGGATAGAGAGATCAAAAAATATCAGGGTAGATTTTCTAGCTAATGTAGCCATAAGGCCAGATGATATCACTCTATCAGATGTCACAAATGTTGAGGTCAAACTTAGACTTGCAGTGCCAGATAATGTATGCAGCTGGCAAGTGTTTGATGATGATAAGGATTTGCTGAGATTTCTACATTGCATTGATGAGTATGAGAACCAAGAAATGAATTTTCAAAACTTTGTGGAGGTTGTAGATGGAAAAGAAACTCTCTTAGGGAAAAAAATATTTCAACTCAAGACAAATAAGATCCCTAAAAGGCTAGTTGCTTTAGAGAGAGCTTTTGACAATAGGGACCAATTTGTTACAAAGACATCTCCAACAAATAAGAATGATCTAGAGGAGATAAACTTGGGAATCAGACCGCCAAGAAGGTATATATTGGCAAACAGCTCAAGCCACATGTCAGAACTATGCTGATTGCATTACTAAGAAAATATAAGCATGTCTTTGCCTGGTCATTTAAGGACCTGAAAGCTTATAGAGAGGACTTATTTCAGCATGAAATCCCTTTGAAGCTTGGAGCTAAACCATTTAGACAAAAATAGAGGCCTATCAACCCAACCTTAGCTCCAAAAATGTAAGGAGAACTTATGAAGCTTAGGGAGGCTGGAATAATTATGCCTATCAGACATTCAACTTGGGTGTCTAACCTTGTCCTAGTTAGAAAGAAAAATGGTGACATAAGGCTTTGTGTAGACTTTAGAAATCTGAATGTATCTTCTTTGAAGGACAATTATCCATTGCCAAACATGGAGGCCATGTTGCAGAAGGTGACTGGCTGTGAACTCTTATCCATGATGGATGGGTTTTCAGGGTACAATCAAGTGAAAGTGAAAGAATCAGAATAGTTCAAAACTACCTTCACTACCCCATGGGGAACTTATGTTTATGTTAGGATGCCATTTGGATTGACAAATGCAGGTGCCACATTTCAGAGGGCAATGGATGTTGCTTTTGCAGGATTGATTAATTCAATCTTGGCTATGTATCAAGATGACTTGACAGCTTATTCAAGAAAGGAAGAGCAGCACTATATGCATTTGGAGCAAATTTTTATTAGAGCACTGGAATATGGCATCTCACTCAACCCAAAGAAGTGTGCTTTTGGGGTAGTGGAAGGAAAATTGCTTGGGCACATTGTTTCCAAGGATGGAGTCAGGATTGATCCTGAGAGGGTGGCTGCAATTGACAAAATTCAAATCCCTAAAACAGTGAAAGGTGTTCAGTCCTTATTTGGGCAGATTAATTTTGTTAGAAGATTTGTGCCTAACTTTGCAGAGGCCACCAAAGATATCTCTAAAATGCTGAAGAAGAATGCAACTATCAAATGGGAAGATGAAGCAACCAAATCGTTTCAGAACATAAAAGAAGCTATAAAGATGGCTCCTGTATTAAAATCTCCAGATTTTTCTAAGCCGTTCCAATTATTTTCATTTGCTTCTTTCCACACTATTACTGCATGCCTATTGCAAAAAAATGAAGAAGGGTTTGAACAACCTATAGCTTTCTTTAGTAAGTCATTGCAGGCTGCTGATTTAAAGTATGACATCATGGAGAAACAAGCATATGCACTGGTTAGAGCAGTCAAGAGTTTCAGGCCCTATTTGGTCAGCTCTCAAGTAGTTGCATATGTGCCTCATTCAGCAGTTAAAGATATATTTACTCAACAGAAGGTAACTGGAAGAAGATGCAGATGGATAAACAAATTGTAGGAGTTCAATATTGAAATATAGATCACTAAACTGGTAAGAGGACAAGGTTTGGCAAAATTGATGACACAGTCAAATCTAGAGGCATGCCAAGTGAATGTAGTGCATAAAGAAATTATAAATATGTCAGATTCTCAATGGTATAAAGACATAATACATTATTTACAGAATCTAAATTGTCCTTCTCATCTCAGTGATGATCATAAGAGGACCTTGAAGCTACAGGCTATTAAATACATCATTGTTCAAGGAGAGCTGTATTGGAAAAATCCTAATGGTGTATTACTCAGATGTGTGAATGAAGATCAGGCTAAGGATATTTTAGGTGACATGCACAATGGAGTGTGTGGTGGGCACTATGCTGCCTATACAACAGCCCACAAAATTCTCAGAGTTGGCTAATGGCGGCCAACTCTTTTCTCAGACGCACAAAAAATGATAAGAAAACGTGATCCTTGCCAGAGGTTCTCAGGAAAGATGAAATATGAAGGTGCATTTCCCCTTAGGACTATAACTGTAGAAGCTCCATTTCAGCAATGGGGGATTGATTTTATAGGGGAAATATCAGAAAAATCAAGTGGAGGACACAGTTGGATTTTAGTGGCTACTGATTACTTCACTAAATGGATTGAGGCTATTCTGACTAAAAAAGCTACAAGAAAGGTGGTGATGGATTTTGTTCTAGAGAACATTATTATCAAGTTTGAAGTGTCAGTCAAACTGGTCACAGACAATGCTATGTGTTTCAGATCTGGTGAATTTATTGATTTTTGCAGCAATTATGGAATTGATTTGTTTCATTCATCACCATACCACCCACAAGGGAATGGTCAAGTAGAGTCAAGCAACAAAAGTCTCATGAAAATCATCAAAAGGATGATAGATAAAAACAAGAGGGCTTGGGATTTAAAGCTAAAGTTGGCATTATGGGTTGACAGGGTGACAGTGAAAAGAGCAACTGGAAGGTCACCTTTTGAATTAGTATATGGTGCAACAGCTAAATTGCCTGTGAACAACCTCCTGCCAGTTTATAAGTTCATCCAAGGCAACGATGAGGAGATTGAGGACCCAATGACTGAGAGAATAAATTAGCTGGTTGCACTAGATGAAATTAGGTGGGAAGCACGGAAAACAAACATCAAGAAACAACAAAGAGTGAAGTATCTATTTGATAAAAGGGCAACAGAGAGAAGGTTTCAGATGGGTGACTTAGTGCTTATGTGGAATGTAAGAGGCCAGGATAAGGGCAAACGCGATAAATTTGAGCCCTTATGGACCGGCCCATATCAAATTGGCAATATCTATGAGAATGATTCTTACTTCCTCCAAGCCTTAAATCGTGAACTACTGGAATTGCCAGTGCACGGTAAATTCCTTAAAACCTTTTTCTCATAAATGAATACCTTATGTGCACACTGTAAACTAGCTGTAAATACTTTGTACATGCCTTGTATAGTCGGTCGTGTTTTGAGTTTTGGGTTTTGTCTGGTCTGCCCCGGAGTAGTCTGGTCCTCGCTATAGTCTTGCGCCTACACGTCCCCAATCAGACCCTGTTGGTAATCATTTATGTTGAGGGTTTTAAGCTTGGGTGTTTGCAGTTTTTCTCATTCAAACCCTCAATTTTGTGAGTCATGGGATCTTGCATTGTTTTGTCTATTCAAGTGTTGGCTTTGTGTGGTGGGTTCCTGGTTGCTAAATCTCATCCTCATGTTTAGGTTTTCGTAGGTTGACCTACCCCCACACACTGTTTCATGGTTTGTTCCTATCGCCTTGAGAAAAATGCTAAGTTCTATATGTTCAAAATGATCAAATATGTTGGCGGGCTTGTGAAATTTCAATCAGCTTCCAAAATCATAAAAACGGGAAATTATATGCATTTTTAATGTATATCGAGTTTGCATATACAAGGGGGAATCTTTCGCAGATTCTTGGGAATATTCTGCAGTTGTATGCATTTCTAAATGCATATCGGGCTGCTTGTATATTTCGTTTGTATGTTCAGACATACAATGGTTAGATACAAAGGAAATGTACATTGAAAAATATACAAAGGCTGACGCACATACATTTGCTACAGTGCAGTAAAGAACAAATTTGGGGCCCGCGGGTATGTACAAGTGAGTTTGTATATGGTTGATATACAAAGGAGACATGCATTCGCAGATATACAAGCCGGATTCCAAAGTATTTCAGATGTGACTTTTAATTGTGGTGAAGTTCAGGCTTGTACATTGTATTTGTATGTGCGATGTGCAATGAAATGTGCAAAGGAGAGAGAAAACTTATTCGGGCCCACCAGTTGCATACAATGGTAGTTGTATGTGTGCCGACATACAGAGAGATATACAAAACAAAGATATACAACCTGGACACGAAGGAGGAGTCAAATACAGCGAATGGTAATTTAAGGTCCGTGGGTTGTATAAGGCGCTTGTATATGTTGATATACAAGCTGAGGTACAATGAAAGGGATACAAGCCGGACCCGAATAAGTTTTTAATCTGCCTCATGAACATTTGGGGTCCGCCTTGTATGATAAGCAATTGTATGCATGTGCAGAGGGCCTATATACAAAGAGATTATCGCCAAGACCATATATATCGGCCAACCTTTTTGGGTCATTCCAATGGCCGGTGGCGATCAAATGCACTGCAACGGAGGACGAATCACAAGCTGCCACGTGCCTGGGAACTGTTGCATGTATATGGATTTTGCATATATAAGGGATTTTTGAAGGGTGAACAGTGGCGATTGTATATGCATCTTTCCTTGCATATACAAAAGCTGAAATGGCAGAATGAAAAGGGGGAAAAGTCAGCGATAGGAATATGGAGTGCCTACGTGGTACATGATCATTGGTTCTTGGCTTTTCTATAGGTTTTTGGGCCATTTGATCTCAGTGATGGAATCAAAATCAACGGCCAAGTTTTAAAGTTGTGGAGTTGGTTTTCTTTGCTTCCTCAGGCTTGTTTTGAGCGGGAAAACCTCAGGTGTGTTCATTGCTGCATCCGGCGGGTAGCTGAAGCGTTAATGGCAGAGTTGCAGCGGTATGGGTCGATGATGGACGGGACAACCTGATTGAAGATGAATGTCCTTGAGCGGCAGTGCAGATCCCAATTCCACTTGCTCCCTCCTCCTTGTCCCTCTGCTGCATTGAATATTTTGAGTGCCAATCTGAAAGATACATTGTATCTGGGAAACTTTTTGATTGGCCTTGTAATTATTTTTGCTGGGTACACAGTCTTGGTATAAAGGCCTAACTGTGTTACCCATTTTGGGGTTGAAAACTAGACAAATTTTGGTGCTGCAATAGGAATACAACTTTCTAGTGACTCTGTTTCAGGTGTCTTGCGAGTTTATGAATTGTATGTTGTATGTATTATGCACATAATTATCAATTTCATGTTGATTTAAATGAGTAATGCTTCATTGCATGTGTTTTGTTATTTGTCTCCAGACTGAATGTGTTTTTCTTTTGACTCTGAACATCTAAGGGGTGTTATAGATTCTAGAATATAGGTTTTCTATGTTGAATACTGCTCAAGGAGTAGATTGAATGTTTTGGATTAAGTGTTGAGAAGAATACATTGCAGTAAGGATGTTCGTAAGCAGAAATAACTAAATACTCTCTCTTGGGTATTGTCTGTAAGGCAGACATTTTAGAAATCCTTTGAAATCTGATTACTATCTTAGGTCTGTGGTAAACATTCACATAGATATGTCTACTGACTCCGAGCCTTGGATAGGCACCGATCTGGTCTGGTATCTCTATTGTAACCCAAAGTCCTAGTTTTGCATCCATATATAAATCAAACTCAAACTTCATATACAAACCTTTAGGACTTTAGAAGTGGTTTTAGGATCCAAAATCCTCTGTCTACAACTGAATATAGGCCCAAAGCTAGCCCCTTTGTACTTATTTTGCAGTTATGGTCTGCATAAAGGAGGATTTATCTGCTTTGTATCAACATCCCAGTCAACCCACACACATCTCATGGATGTTGAATAGGGAATACCCCCCTTGGTTCTGCAGAGCCTAAAGAAGAAGAGGAGATATTTATAGAGTCTATCTCCTATACTGTTAGCCCCTGGCCCGAGAATCTTGTTGATCAATGATGGCTACTTTGTAGGGATGGTTGGGAATATGCATCCATTCTGGGAAAATAACCAACACAAGTAACATATGGTACACTTGTCAAAACATAATAGAATGATATAACAACATTCAAGCATAAGGGAAATAATCACACCTTCAATGCACACCAAACGAGGCATAAATCATATTCCATCATAGACACATACAAGCATGGATTAGGCATCACAATGCACATACAATCACATGGTAAACATCACACGTCGAGTCAAACTCCGACGATGGAAGAAGGAAGAGAGACCTAGGTAGTTAGGACAAGGAGTGTCAAACGAGGGCAATACTCACCTCGTGGTAGAACATGAGGGCATAACCTCCTCATAGCAACCGGACACTACACCAAAGATTGCTCTTTACACCTAAACCCAAGCAAGGCAAACACTTCACCAACACATGCAGTTTGGTGTAGATGATCTTATTATTAAATTTTATTACCCAATGTGTTTAAATGTTATTCTTGATTAAAACTTCCCTTTGATAAATTCCAACGACCTCTTTGGGCCGTGGCACACGATGGAAGCCACTCCTTTCCTACCCCTAGACCTCTTCCTAAACACCCATAGCACCAATTTGACCAATTGGGCATGGCACAGATTTCGAGGTGACAAAATCATAATTTTGACAAAACACAACATATTCACAAAAGATGCAAAATACCATTCTAATTGGGAGACAACTCATCCCACAAACTAAAACATCAAGAAAATGCATACAAAGCAATTTTTAGGTTTTCAAAAATAGAGAAATAAGTGGCATGGATTTCAATGCACCAAAATGTCTCAAAAAATAACATAGTCTCACAAGATGCAGAATCACATAATATGAAGGAGTCAACTCTTCCCTCAAAGCAAATCATAAAGGAAATGCATAGAATTCAGTTTTCATGTTTTCTAAAAGTGCAAAATAACCATAAGGCCCTAAAAACTCCATTGGAGCTCTCTTTGGCACCTTGACCAAAGTTTGACCAATTTTCTAACTTTTGTTTTTCAATAGCTAGGGATGATCTGAGAACTACCCATTATAGATAACATGCCCAACAACCAATATATGCAATAAAAATGAGTTGGGGATTTCCACAAAAAAATTGCCAGGGTTTTGTCTGTATTTTCATGTTTCCAAAAATGAAAATACATAAAAATAAAAGCATACACAGCTAAAATAAGTTTTCTAAGCTTCCTACAACTAAGTAAAGCCATCTTCAACCATTCTAGATGGTGTGGCATGAAGGAAACAAAATAAAATAATTTAAATGAGAAGATTGTAGAAACTTACCTTCCAATACAAGCAAAATCCAAGGAAAAGAATGAGGTTGAATGTCAGATTCAATCCACACACAACAAGCTCACACCAAGCTCTTGAATCCAATCCAATCTCCAAGCAATTCTAAGCAAAACTCCCTTCCAAGCAATCAAATATCCATTTTTCAAGCAAGAGAGTTTCAAACAAAGGAGAGCAAATTTTGGAGAGAAAAATAATCATGAAAAATACATGTCTTTTTTTCTTTTTATTCCTCCAAAGACACTATCCCTTTTTTGGTAACAGATTAATTCTTTAAGCGATTTAATCAATCAATTCAAAATTATAGCCTTTGCACAACTGAATCATTTAATTCAACAATTAAATAATTGAATGTCTCTTTTGCAAATCAAATAGGCATTTCAAATAACACATGAATAAACCCTTTTTCACTTAAAACACCCAAATAATTCACTCAAATAGATAGGGAAATAGTTAGTCGAATGAACTCAACTATTCCAAACAGGTTATTGCCATTTAACTCAATCTCATTCTGAAAAGTACAAACATGCCATACTAGGCATTCAATTTCCTCATTTAATGCAATTTCTACCTTTTTTGGTAACAGATTAATTCTTTAAGCGATTTAATCAATCAATTCAAAATTATAGCCTTTGCACAACTGAATCATTTAATTCAACAATTAAATAATTGAATGTCTCTTTTGCAAATCAAATAGGCATTTCAAATAACACATGATAAACCCTTTTTCACTTAAAACACCCAAATAATTCACTCAAATAGATAGGGAAATAGTTAGTCGAATGAACTCAACTATTCCAAACAGGTTATTGCCATTTAACTCAATCTCATTCTGAAAAGTACAAACATGCCATACTAGGCATTCAATTTCCTCATTTAATGCAATTTCTACCTTTTTACAGAAAAAATATCAAATTTTAGAATTAAACCAAAATCGCTCAAATTTGTTCCACAAGCATATAATGATGCAACAAATATTTTTTCTAAAGAAAAAATAGCAATTTCTAAATTAAAATCATTAATTTAATCTGAAAACACTGAAAACATGCTTTTCGAAACATTTTAAAATAAAGTGCAAAAATGCTAAGGAAACACACGCAAATGATACCAAACACACATCACGGGTTTCCACAACACAAGGATAAGAGTGAGATGGCTTAGCGTCCCATGTCAACCTTATCCACATTTCCCACATTAGTTAACACCTGTAATTACCTACACACTCAAGTTAGCCATCAGGCATACCTGCTCTATACATAAAATAGTTGAAACACATCATAATACCCAACGTGGCATAATATTGCTTAAGCATCATAAACATGGGTCGACAATCAATCGACATCATAAAATCATCTATGCATAAATCAACTAACACAATCATACTGAAGACATCACATCCGTCCAACATATTACACAATTGAAAATAATGAAGCTGAAGCACTACAATAATCTAACATAATGCATAGTTGGAAAGCCAAATAATAAAGCAAAATGCCATTGGAAACACCTCAATGGTCATGTGGAATACACCCTCAGAACCCCTCGATGGCACCATAGACCTCATCGACAAGTTCGGTGCAATGCATCAAAGCATAATAATCACATAATACAATGATAAACACTCAGAACAACATATAACACGTGAATCAAAAGCACACAAGGCACACACTAGGGTGGGCATTACATCCCAACTTATAGGAGTTCTACATCTTCCATACAATGCTTCAAATGGCACCATCTTAATAGTGGAATGATAAGAATTGTTGTAAGCAAATTCCACAAGTGGTAAATATTCCTCCCACTTATATTGCTGATCCATGCAATACATTCGCAACAAATCTTCCAAAAACCTGGTTAACTCTCTTAGTTTGCCCATCGGTTTCAGGATGATAAGTTGTACTCACATTGAGTTTAGTCCCTAGCGCAGAGAACAAAGTTTGCCAAAACCTTGACATTATTCGTGCATCTCTATTCGAGATAATCTTTTCAGGGAAACCATGCAATCTAAACACCTCTTGTACAAATTTGCAAGCTAACACTGGTGCTCCATCAGTCAAATTCCCTTGTATGAAATGTGCTACCTTTGTGAGTTTATCAACCACAACTAAAATAACATCATGTCTATTCCTAGACATAGGTAGACCTTGAACAAAATCCATACTTATATCTTACCATTTCCACTTTGGTACATCATGCAGATACAACAATCCTGCTAGGTGTTGATGTTCTGCTTTTAGCCTCTAGCATTCTAAACAACTTGCTACAAATCTTGCAGCATCATTCTTCATTCCTTTCCAAAAACAAAGAGATTTAACATCCGCTAGAAGTTTGGTCACTCCTAGATGTCCAGAATATGGTGCGCTATGAACTTCTTTCCAAACTAGATCCCTTAATCCAGCTGAATCAAGAACATACATTCTACCTCTAAACCTCAATAGTCCATCTGACTCAAACAAAAACCCATCATACCTTGGGTCTCTAGGATTATCTTTCAAAACCTGCTTAACTTGCTCATAATATTCATCACCAGATAAATTTTGCAGCACTAAATCCTTGAAATTTCCATGAATAGAAACAATAGAAGATATATAGCTTCTACGATTCAAAGCATAAGCTACTCTATTCTCTTTTCCTTTGATGTAGTTTATCTCAAATTCATAGTTAGATATCAATTCTAACCATCTCCTTTGTCGGGCATTCAGTTGTGGTTGAGAGAAAATATACCTAAGACTTTGATGGTCTAACTTAAGTATAAAAGTTTTCCCTAACGAATAGTGCCTCCACATTTTAAAAGCATGAGTTAATGTTGCCAATTCCAAATCATGAGGTGCATAATTTTTCTCATAGGATTTCAATTTTCTAGACTCATATGCTATAACTCTCCCATCTTGCATAAGCACTCCTCCTAATCCTTCTCCTGAGGCATCTGTAATTACCTCAAATTGTCCTTCGGGGTCAGGAACCTTCAAAATTGGAGCTGATGTTAACTTTTCCTTTAAAAGATCAAATGCCTCCTGACATTTGTCTGTCCATTCAAATCACTTTCCTTTCCTTTGTAGGGAAGTGATTGGACTAGCAATACTACAAAAATTTAGAACAAACTTTCTATAATAGCTAGCCAGGCCCATGAAACTACGCACCTCATGCACATTTGTGGGTACAGGCCAATCCAGAATAGCTGTGATTTTTGCAGGATCAATAGATATTCCTTTAGAAGATATAATATACCCTAAATATTGAATTTCCTTCTGAGAGAATGTACACTTTGATAGTTTTCCATATAACTTATGTTCACTTAACCGTTGCAGAACCAATTGCAAATGTCATTGATGTTCTTCTTCATTCTTAGAGTAAATGAGTATATCATCAAGGAAGACTAGAACAAACTTGTCTAAACAATCCCTGAATACACTGTTCATGAGATTCATGAATGCGATAGGGGCATTCGTCAAACCAAATGGCAACATTGTGAACTCATAGTGCCCATATCTGGTTCTAAAAGTTGTCTTATGAATATCCTCATCTTTCAATCTTAATTGATGATATCTTGATCGCAAATCAATCTTTGAAAATATAGCAGCATTTGATCAAAGAGATCATCAATACGTGGCAAAGGATATCTGTTCTTTACCATTGCTTTATTAAGCATACGATAATCTATACATAACTGAAGGGTTCCATCCTTCTTGACAAAAATAATTGGAGCACCCCAAGGTGAAACACTAGGTCTAATCAAACCTTTTTCCAATAATTCTTGTAATTGGGCTTTCAATTCCATTAACTCCATAGTTGTCATATGGTCTAGGGTGCTTTTGATATAGGCTCAGATCCTGGTTTAATATCAATTGAAAAATCAAAAACCCTCTTGGGAGGTAGTCCTGGAAGTTCTTCTAGAAACACATCCTAAAAATCCTAAAGAAAGGGATACTTTTCTTCAAAAGATGAACTAGGGTTTTCTAACCCTTCCTCCACTTGTTCCATTTTAAATACAAACAATTGATAACCTTTTCGTCTAACCCTTTTCAATTTCTTAGCAGAGATAGATCTAATCTTAACTTCTCTTTGAATCCCTTGGAATTGGGTCTGATTTCCTAAATCATCTAAGCATTCAACTGTTTTTGAAAAATAGTCAACCCTTGCTCTATGATTCCACAACCAATTCATTCCTAGGATTACATCATAGGAACCTAAGTGAGCTACATACAGGTTTACTTTTGTTGAAAAACTAGGGAGGTCAATCTTGGCCTCAAACAAACATTGCTCTACTTCAGCCTTATATTGGTTAGCATATTCTACTAACCATGGTTTAGACATGTACCCAACTTTTCTAGGAAACTTATTCAAAATTCTAGGAGAAACAAAGTTTTCAGTGGCTCTTGTATCAATGAAAATAGATATAGGGACTCCAAACAAAGTACCTATCATTTTAATGGGTGTGAGTTGATACTCTGCTTAACGATTGTCGAGAGCTGCATGAATCCTCTACTGGAATGCTTCTTGTTGAGTAGGTAGTGTAGTACCTCTTTGTTGACCATTTTGATTCTTGTTAGGGAAATGATTAACATAATGGTCACCCCCACAAGTAAAGCATCCTCCAATGGGTCCTCTCATATATGAAGTCTTTCCATTGTTATCCTCATTCCTTTTGTAATTACCATTCTTCTTTTCATTTCTAGGTCGACCCCTATTTTTCTGATATCCTTTATCTTTTCTCTTGTTCTCATAACTCTTATCATTTCTTCTTTTGAATGGTTGATTAGTAGGAGTTCCATTAAATCTCTTGCGGTTTCTATCATGATAAGTCGAGATGGACTTTAGCTTTTGTTCTTGCTTGATCGCCTTCTCGTACACTTGATCCATTATTGTGGGAACATGTACGTCCACTTCTCCACCAATCTAAGCATTTAAACCCATGATGAATTTTTTGATCGTGAATCTCTCATCTTTCTGATACTGAGGCACATATTTCAGAAGAAGGGTGAATTTTTCCCCATATTCCACCACTGTCCTGTCTCCTTGATGAAGATTATGAAAATTAGTCAATTTTTGATCAAAATAAAGTTGTGGTAGCCATCTCATGTGAAAGAGCTCTGTGAACTCATCCCAAGTTACCCTTAGAGATCTTAAATTCAATTCCATCTTCTTATTCATCCACCATGTGGATGCTTCTCCTGCTAGTTGGTATGCTCCCCAAACTGCCTTGGTCACTTCTGAGTAATTTCTTATCTCAAAATATTTTTCCATTTCTGTTAACCAAGATTCTACTGCATCTCCAGTCACTTTTCCATCAAATTTTGGTGGAGTGACCTTCTTCATATCCTTAGAGAGTTCTGAGGTCAGTCTATCCCTTGCCTCTTTATGAGGTTCCGTACTCTTACTTTGATCTTCATGATTCTCTCCACTTTCTCCATGAGAGTTTTCACCTCCTCCCTCAGAATTCCCTTTATCATCCACCTTCTTTTCCAAATCACCCAGTCTTTTCTTGGTTTCCTCAAGCATGGTTATGATCTGGTCCAACTTATTATTTGGCGGGTGGTTTCCCTCTTCACTTTCTCCTTGGTTAGTTCTTGTCTGAACCATGTTTATCATTTTTCTCACACCTGAGAATATTGAGTTGTCTATTAGTTCATGATTATAATGCATCCCATTAAATCAAAACATAATAAACTCAAATCAAATAATAGTTTGTTACAAAAATAACTCTTTTTATTTATTTCATTTCAAAAGTACATAATATTCTTCATTTATACAAGAAATGACTTCAAAAGTCATGCTCAAGAGGAGTATATCCTTCAGATTCATTTTCAGATACATAATCTCGAGGTATATAACCTTCTAACTCACTATTGGACCTAACTTCTATGATCTCAACAGATGGGGGTATGCGGGGATCTCGCCTAACCATAGTTGTTTCCTCATCTGACATATATTCTATGATTTTAGCAGTGATCTTAAATCTTTCAATGTTTTCCCTTCTCACTCGCTTGATTCGAGTTAAGGCATTCGCAAGGGTTTCAGTATCACTTAACCAAATGTCACTCTCATCATTAGTTCCCTCAAAAGATTTAATAATGGCTTCACGTTCCCTTTTTTCTTTAAGGAAATGTTGACTCATATTAACTGACTTTCTCGTTGTCTTCTTAAGATATACCATCCTGGCATAGAAATTTTCAAACATTAACTAAACGCATAATGTTGACTACAAGTAAGCATAGTGGTCTCATAAGCCCTAGTGCTGAATCTGGTAGCTTTGATACCATATGTAACATCCACGTTCTAAAAACATAGTAAAACTGAGAATTTACCATAGAGTAATTCAATAAGGTAAAAATGAGAGAATTTTTTTCTTTTATTTAACATATAATCAAGTAACAACAATATGCAAGATTCCCTTACATAATACAATATATAATATTGTCTTTCTCATTTACAATATTTGTAAAAGTAAATCAATTACATAAACAAATTTGGAATAATTATTGCTTCTGAATATCTAACATCTTTCTCACAAGCCCTGGCATGTTTTTTGCTGGAGAGAGAGAGAGAGTATCTTCCTAGTGATTTACCTCCATCCACAGACTGGCAGTCTCCCACACATCTTCCACATAGGAAGTGGCCCTACCCTTCACAAGGAATATAGACCAAAGGTGACCAGTGGTAATTTGCCTTCCCAAGTACATAGTGTTGTATCCTACACAACTCTATCAACCATACAACCCTAGATAACCTCTAGCTAAGTATGATTTTTGATAGGTTGTGCAATCCAGATATAGTGAACCAACAATGCATGCAGAAAATGAACGCATTACTTTGGCCAAAGTTTCAATATCAATAACGTTCGTAATAAACATGGTTGATGTGTTCACCCACCCCTACTTGACTTGGATACTGTCATATTCTCACAATTTGTCCTCACCAACTATGTTTACGTAGATAGTTTTATCATCTTCCCTGACAATAGTTTACTCGACTTAGATAAGTCCATATAACATAACTAATCATATGATTTCATATTCGACTCTAGGGTTTTCATTACAACCTTGAATAGTCTAACATATCAAAATAACCATATCTCATAACTTACAAGACTAAGGTTTATAATCGACCCTTGGTTTAACTTAATCAAGTTTAAGATTAATATAGTTTCTAGAATATATATCTGCTCCTACAAAAAGGAGTACAAGAACCTTCTACTTTCCTTAATGTGATATCTTTGATAATCACAATATATACTTATATATATTTCCATACAAGGTCATTTTCTAGTTAGACTTAGTCTACCCCATCATAATGGTTTTCAAAGAGTATTATAAACAAGAATGATAAAATAGATAATAAGGATTCTCCTATAGACCTTATTTCTACTACCAAAATATTACTAATTTTCTATTACTCGACAGGTTATACAATAATTTCCAAATATTACTAAGAATCTAAGTCTCTTATGGATAGAAATCATTTTGTCATAGACTAAACCAAGAATTGATTTAAAATAATAATATCACAGCTTAATGCTTAAACCTTATTACTCATAGCTAATAAGTTTACCTATCAAGTTTCATTTGCACTAATTTCATCAAATGTCTATTGTATGATTAACTCATAATCATATCATCGACTTGCTGCATGATGGAACTCATTCATTTAAGTGACTAGTTTACAAGGCACATAATATCTAAAATAACCTACTTTAGGTATATGGTTGTAAAGGTCATTTAGTTCATCATACGATGGTTTGACATGTCTAACAGTTTAAAACCAATAAGTATATGGTCGGCTATGTGTGCTATGATATAGAATTTGATTATATCAGCAAGCATCAGCCTTTCAAGGCTTAATGGATGCCATCTAATTCCTATAGATAATTTAACAATTTACTATGGATGCTATTCAACGAATCATTACAACCAACTCAACTAGTTTGGCCAAATATGCATTGAATATTAAAGCCTAAATGGCATAAAAGAATGTTTACAACCAGTCATAAAGTGAATAACATAGAGGATCATTTGATATTTTAATGCTATCATCGTAGATGAAGTAAGAAAGACACCTGCTGGCAACTTAGATTAAAATACAGTTGCAGAGATAATAAACCCAATCGACGCCTACACGAGACCAACGTCTTGATTTCCTCTCTGAACTGTTGTTTTCACCTTGCTCTTACTGCAATCTCTTCAAAGCATTACAACCGAATATCTCCTAAGCTCACAGCCATTACTTCCTAACACATGACTTGATTTATATTGTGCTATCGACTCTTAATGAGTCGTTCGTTTATGGACTTCAATACAACTCTTGATGAGTCGTGCGATTAACATTCTTCCAGTCTTTTCAATTGGAAATATAATGAATACAAAGCAATCCTCAAACTGATTCAGTTTCAACCGAATCCACATAATTTGCAAAGTCTTACACATGTTAAAGGAAGACGCATAACGTAGGGAGCTCATCGAGTGGGGTGTTAATACCATAGACTTCTCTTTGGAAGAGGCTGACATAACAATTAAAACACAACTTGATCATTAATGATCGCTAAGTGATCTGATCCATCACTTGTTATAATGAAGGCATTCCTTCACATAAGCCTACGACTGCTCGTAAGTGAGTAAGCATTAATAACAATTATGAGGTATTAACCTCAATCGATGCATATACATATTGGTTTATATAATTAAATATGGTTTATCATGACATCTATCCTATTTGATAGTTTATGTTTTGATCAATAAATAATAATAATAATAAGTCAAAGGCTTACGGATAATGTGAATGGGTCGAGCTTGTCTCCCCTTCACAATCCTTCGTTAAATCATGTCAACTTGTCTTGACGAGATCATCATATGACGTTAAATGTCGACAATAAAACCTTATATAACTCAAGGATCTTAACTTAACAAATTTGTGACAATGATGACATAATATTTATGTTAATCGTAAATGGACCCGTCCTACTCAGACACCATTGTTTTCTTTACAAATGACAATGTCGACACACACACATGACTTGACTAGAAAGAATCAAAAGATATTGACTACCTGTCGATTAGATTCAAAAGTATACTGACAAAACATGACTTACCTCTATCAATATTGGTTCACGTTTTCGTTAAACACTCATACTCGTTTTGGCAAATAATCACTCGTAACCCAAGGTCTATATCTCTCTCAAAAGATACTCTCTCTCTCTCTCTGAGAGTCATCTGAAACTTGTAATCCTGTATAAGACTTGAAATCAATAGATTAGGATCAGTGCATCATTATTCAAATAATAAACCAAATTCTCATAATACAATTATTAAATTGATATAACATATTCATTTCCATAATTCCATAAATGACATTCAATAAAATCTATGCCTTTCCTTGATATTAATCTAAACATCAAAATAGATTTACTTATGTCCAAGTAAAAGTAAAAAGTATTAGTAAGACAAAAATTGGGGATGTAACAAATTAGAGGTTCATATTTCTTGCAATCTTGCACTTATAGCTATGAATTGGGAATTTGGAACCACCATTATAGCCTCTATAGCTTTTCTTGAATTTAAAAGATACAACACAACCTCAACAACTTTAGAATGCCTTCTGTTGGGTCTTTCTCTCCGAATTGGCAGAGGGTTTGCCAGTTCCAATGCACAGGCAGATTCGGCCAACAAATATAGGAGGTTGCGTGAGCTGCTTCCCCTTCACTTCTAGTTCTGCCGCACCAAGGGGGGTATCCCTATAGCTAAAGATTTAACCTTGACTCACCCAATGACAGAAAGATTTAGCTTTACAACAACAGACATAATACTCTCATTTCTGGACCAAGATTTATGGGATAAATCACAAGGTTGGCAGTGTTCTTGGACATATCTAACTGGTTGAGGATGAGAGTATGCAGGGGTCCTCTTTCTACTCCTACAAACTAACAAGTTTGAAGTTTTGAAATGATTTGTTTTAATTTTGGATGCAAGATAGGGAGATTTGGGTTGTAACTACTACACAAGGGCAAATCGGTGCCTATCTTAGGGCAAGGAGTCAACTAGACGTATACAAGAGAATGATTTGCACTGGCATTCAAATTTCAAGGGGTTAGGACTGGTATTTGCCTTACAAACACCACCCAAGACTGAGTATTTATATGCCTCTACTTACACATATCCCTACTGACATACATTCTTCTTCATACTTAACCTAAAATAGTTTAATCCACTCCTTGAATGGAAGTTAGAGATTAAGCATGCAATATAGAAATCTATATCCTAGAATCTTAGTAACTCTTAGCAACCAGATTCAAAAGAAGAGATGCATACAACAAATGGAGACAAACAGCTAAACACATGCAAAGATACATTTTTCATATAAAAATGACATGAAATTGAACATATGTGCAACGTGCACTCAAATGCAACTCATAAACTCCAACAGAGATAGAACAACCAAGAAATGCTCTGTTTTTGTTATTTCCTCCAAAAAAATTTGCCCAAGTCTTCAACAACTAGAAAATGAGTAACACAATCCTGATATACCCAGAACGTGTACTCAACAATTAATTACATTGGTCCACTCAAAATTTCACCAGATACAGTGCACTATCAGAATGGTGCCCAAAACATTGAATGCACCAGAGATAAGAAGAGGGAAGGAGCAGGTGAGATCGGGAGTCGTGCAGCTGCCTGGAGATTTTCTCATCAAATATGGTAGCTGGCCCATCAATCCATTGACCCATACCTCTACAATTTTGTCATAATGGCCGACCTACCCATTTTGAAATGCAGCGGATCATTGTTTCTGAAGTTTCTTCCCGCTTGATATGATGCAGTGAACACACAAATTCCTCCTTCCCTGAAGATTTGAAGCAGGCCGTTGATTTCCCCTCATCACCAAAATCGATGGCTTCAAATCGCCTTGAAAAGTCACTGGCCAATGCAATTGTGCCATGTAGGCGCCCTTTTTCCATCGCTGACTTTTCGCTTCTCCTTTTTTACCTTTTTACCCATTTTGCCTTTTCACCCTTTGCATATGCAGTTGTATATACATACAACTGATTTGGACATGTGGCAGCATCTGATTGGATCTCTATCGCTAAGCATTGGCCTCTTCATCGGTGATCCATTGTATCTCCTTTTGTACCTGCAGTTGCATATGAGATTGTATATACATACAATCACCTTTTCGGGTCCGGCTTCTATCTTTTCCTTTAGTACATCTCCTTTGTATATTGCACATACAAATGCAATATACATACAATGTGGATTCCATCACACATATGAGGCAGATTGGGATAAATTTTGAATCCAGCATTGTATCGGCACCTTTGTATGTCTAAACATACAATGCTCGAATACACAAGTGAAAGATGCATACAAACATGTCGGCCTTTATCAACTAAACTGCATACCTTCTCGGGTTCGGGCCTTGTATATTAGGAATGTATATCGCATTGTATATGTGATTGTATGTGCAAAGATACAATCGCCTATACATGTAATTGGTGGGCCCCAGACTTTGTATCTCCTCCTTTGCATCTTGTCTTTGTATGTGTCCTTTGCACATTTCTTCTTGTATATCACCCTTGTATCTTTGCGATGTACATTCTGCCTTTGTATCTTGGTGATGCATGTTTCCTTTGCATATCGCCATTATATCCACCCGTTGTATATCGAATATACAACATAATATACATGCAAACCCTTACATACAAGTATGGAATATTCCAGGAATCTGCGATGGAATCTTCAATGTACATCCACTTTTCACGCCCGGAATTGCACATACAAGTCCAATATGCATACAAAGATGCATACAACCAATTTTTGCACTTTTTGAAGCTGATTTGACTTATTTTTTGGGCCCGCCAATGTATATTCGCGCTTGCACATTCAAATGTACATACAAACAGCAATGCATATACAAAGATACATGCATGAAAAAGTGAAGGCCGACAGACTTAGAAAATTTGAAGGTTTTACAATGAAAATGCCTGTAGATTTTAGCTCAAAACCTTAACTCCAGGTGTAGGCACCAACATTGGCTCTGTCTGGGGACGCATGCCTCTTGCAGGCATGGCGAGAACTGTAGATCTCTGGGATGCAAACCAGGCCTTATCCATTGGGCTACAAAGTCCAACACTGCACCAACCTGCATCACAAATCATACTTTTGAAATATACTTGGTGGCCCAGGGCCACCAAAAAGGAAAAACAAAAATTTCCCCTTGTCAAGCACCCTGTTTTCATCTGATTTCATTGGATCAAGCCTGAAGATACTGCCATTGTCTACCCACAAACAAACCTTGTCATTTGCATATTCAAACATCTCATTGAGCTTGCTCTTGTCAACCTTATGCAAACAACCTTCAGCATCAAGCAACATGTGAATGTCATATTCATCAAACAATGCACTCTCATATGACAACATTTATCATCATCTATATCAGCAATATGCATTGTAAAATGATCTCCCAGCTGGACTAAAAATAGAAAGAACTCACTATCCACCATATAGCTAGGATCGTCAGGCCTCATTTCATCATATGCTAGCATATTAAAGAAGAAGCTTTCACATTCACATTTGTGCACATCCTGCAAACAATCATCAGCTGCACCAAACTGAAAAGGATCAAACTCAGGCACCTCTCTGCAATAATCTTCATGATATATATTGGTCGCTTTTTCATCAGGATGAAATTCAGAATCCTTATCAATAACAGTGCCTTGATTTTCACCATACTCAACTAGATCCTCCTCAGCATATGTATCATTTGCATGGAAGAGGGTTGATCCAAGTGTTTCAGCTTCATTATAGTATGCCACTGGTTCATGGGTAGCCAAACATGCATTTTCATTACCAATGAATTCCTTGTGTGGAGTATCAGCCTGTGTGTCATAAGCAAAACTATAATCAAATAAAGAACAATCATGCTCAGCACTACTACTTGTTTCAATCTCTGATTGCTCTTCATCATCTCCATGTGTCTGAATAAAAGGCAATGATTCAAACATGGAATTGCTCCTTTGTTTGCTTACTTCTTATCTATCTTGCGCACAATACTCACAATTATCTCCATAAATCCATTCAAACAAGTATTCATTGCTGTCCATAACCCCATCATTGTTTTCAGAACTAGATACCTCAACCTTGAAATGGGAGTCATCATTGATCCTCTCGTTGGCATCCTTCACTGGTGAACAATCCAGTTGAGCATTGTTTTCAGCATTATGTTCAAACATAGCAGTCTCAACTTCTATCTTCTCATTTACACATTTGTCTTCAAATGATGCCATAATCACTTGGTCATTTGCAACCACACAACTGTTACTCACACCAAAGCCTGTGGACAGGGAATTCTGTATGTGCACATCCCTCATTTTTTCTATATTTTCTAAAAACTTGTATGCCATCTGCACACTTGTTATCTTGAATTCCCTCAACATTGCACTAGAGCCCTTCTCAAAAGCTTCAGAGTATATGTCAATGTAGGTTGGAGTATCAGGTATGAAGTCTTTAGGGATTTGTGAAAGGGCAACTGCAAATCTATGACTGAAATAAATACTAGACTCTTCATCTTGTCTTCTAATTTCCATTAACTTTACAACAAGATCAAAAGGTTCTCTTGCAAATTCCTTAACAGTCAACAAGTTCATCCCAACAGGCAAAGGATCTCTTTGGAAAGCTCAAATACCAATCTCTAGCTCTTGCACCAAAGGATCTAACAAAAAACCTCATCCACATATCCTCATCTCTAAATGAGTGTTTCTCCATGAAGCTATGAAAGTTTTGGATATGTGCACCCCCATCACACACACGGTGTCCACTAAATCTAGGCATCTGATTGTAAATCTGAGTAGGCATACTTTTAACTTCATAGTCAACCCATGACAAATCTAATTGGTCATATAAAGGATCAAAAGAGCTAACAAGAGGTTTAGCATTTTGGCTAGTAGACACAACATGGTTATCATTTAACTGAGCCTGCCTAGCCTCTAAGGATATCAACCTATTCTTTATCTCTTCAATTTTTCTACACAACATTTCATTCCCCTCTTGGCTGAGTATGGGTGCATACATATTTGGATTCATATAAATTTCAATCTCAGACATCTTATGTCTGCCTAAGACCTAAGGCTTCCACTTGGCATTTAACTTATGCAATAAAACAACAAATACAAGTGGGAAGAATCCATGTACCTTTTCTCATCTAGATGCTGAGGTCTTGAACAAAATATTTTTTAGATCACAACAACATACATCAGCCTTTCATGTGCACTGAATTTTTTTGCAGAGTCACCACCTCTCCAAAGAGGATAAAACCATCAAACAACTGAAAGCTCATCATAAAACAAATATTTTTCTGAGTTCATTCCGCCAGCAGAGCACCATTATTCACATGAAAGATCCAGATATCAACTCCCTAGTAGAGTCGCCACTTTGTTGGTGACTTGAATGGGTTTTAATAACAACACTTTCAAATCACATCCCCAGTAGAGTCGCCACTTTGTTGGTGACTCGGATGGGCCAAAGATAACACTTTTTATTCAACTCCCTAGTAGAGTCGCCACTTTGTTGGTGACTTGGATGGGCAAGAATTCACTCTTTTACTTCAAATTCCCAGTAGAGTCACCACTTTGTTGGTGACTCGGATGGGCAAGAAATCACTTTTTTACTTCAGCTCCCCAGCAGAGTCGCCACTTTGTTGGGTCTTTCTCTCTGAATCAGCAGAGGGTTTGCTAGTTCCAATGCACAGGCAGATTTGGCCAACAAATACAGGAGGTTGCGTGAGCTGCCTCCCCTTCACTTTTGGTTCTGCTGCACCAAGGGGGTATCCCTATAGCTAAAGATTTAACCTTGACTTGCCCAATGACATAAATATTTAGCTTTACAAAAATAGGCAGAATACTCTCATTTTTGGACCAAGATTTATGGGATAAATCACAAGGTTGGCAGTGTTCTTGGACATATCTAACTGGTTGAGGATGAGAGTATGCAGGGGTCCTCTTTCTACTCCTACAAACTAACAGGTTTGAAGTTTTGAAATGATTTGTTTTAATTTTGGATGCAAGATAGGGGGATTTGGGTCGTAACTACTACACAAGGGCAGACCGGTGCCTATCTCAGGGCAAGGAGTCAACTAGACGTATACAAGAGAATGATTTGCACTAGCATTCAAATTTCAAGGGGTTAGGACTGGTGTTTGCCTTACAAACACCACCCAAGACTGAGTATTTAGCTGCCTCTACTTACACATATCCCTGCTAACATACATTCTTCTTCATACTTAACCTAAAATAGTTTAATCCACTCCTTGAATGGAAGTTAGAGATTAAGCATGCAATATAGAAATCTATATCCTAGAATCTTAGTAACCCTTAGCAACTAGATTCAAAAGAAGGGATGCATACTGTAACAAATGGAGACAAACAGCTAAACACATGCAAAGATGCATTTTTCATATAAAAATGACATGAAATTGAACATATGTGCAACATGCACTCAAATGCAACTCATAAACTCCAACAGAGATAGAACAACCAAGAAATGCTCTGTTTTTGTTATTTCCTCCAAAAAATTTGCCCAAGTATTCAACAACCAAAAAATGAGTAACACAATCCTGATATACCCAAAATGTGTACTAAACAATCAATTACATTGGTCCACTCAAAATTTTGCCAGATACAGTGCACTATCAGAATGGCGCCCAAAACATTGAATGCACCAGAGAGAAGAAGAGGGAAGGAGCAGGTCAGATCGGGAGTCCTGCAGCCGCCTGGAGATTTTCTCATCAAATATGGTAGCTGGCCCATCAATCCATTGACCCATACCTCTGCAATTCTATCATAATGGCTGACCTACCCATTTTGAAATACAGTGGTTCGTTGTTTCTGAAGTTTCTTCCTGCTTGAAATGATGCAGCGAACACAAAAATTCCTCCTTCCCTGAAGATTTGAAGCAGGCTGTCGATTTCCCCTCATCGCCAAAATCTATGGCTTCAAATCACCTTAAAAAGTCACTGGCCAATGCAATCGCGCCACGTAGGCGCCCTTTTTCCATCACTGACTTTTTGCTTCTCCTTTTTTACCTTTTTACCCATTTTGCCTTTTCACCCTTTGCATATGTAGTTGTATATATATACAACTGACTTGGACACGTGGCAGCATCTGATTGGATCTCTATCGCTAAGCATCGGCCTCTTCATCGGTGATCCATTGTATCTCCTTTTGCACCTGCGATTGCATATGAGATTGTATATACATACAATCACCTTTTCGGGTCCGGCTTCTATCTTTTCCTTTTGTACATCTCCTTTGTATATTGCACATACAAATGCAATATACATACAATGTGGATTCCATCACACATATGAGGCAGATTGGAATAAATTTCAAATCCGGCATTGTATTGGCACCTTTGTATGTCTAAACATACAATGCGAATACACAAGCGAAAGATGCATACAAACATGTCGGCCTTTATCAACTAAACTGCATACCTTTTCAGGTCCAGGCCTTGTATATTAGGAATGTATATCGCATTGTATATGCGATTGTATGTGCAAAGATACAATCGCCTATACATGCAATTGGTGGGCCCCAAACTTTGTATCTCCTCCTTTGCATCTTGTCTTTGTATGTGTCCTTTGCACATTTCCTCTTGTATATCACCCTTGTATCTTTGTGATGTACATTCTGCCTTTGTATCTTGGCGATGTATGTTTCCTTTGCATATCGCCATTGTATCCACTCATTGTATATCGAATATACAACACAATATACATGCAAACCATTACATACAAGCATGGAATATTCTAGGAATCTGCGATGGAATCTTCAATGTACATCCATTTTTCACGCCCAGAATTGTACATACAAGCCCGATATGCATACAAAGATGCATACAACCAATTTTTGCACTTTTTGAAGCCGATTTGACTTATTTTTTGGGCCCACCAATGTACATTTGCGCTTGCACATTCAAATGTGCATACAAACAGCAATGCATATACAAAGATACATGCATGAAAAAGTGAAGGCCGACAGACTTAGAAAATTTGAAGGTTTTACAATGAAAATGCCTGCAGATTTTTAGCTCAAAACCTTAACTCTAGGTGCAGGCACCAACACCTTCCAAATCTCTTTTCTGTATTATGCAAATATTTGGTCATTCTACTTTAGAGGTTATCATTAAATTGGACATTTGAAAGGAATAAAGAAAGCTAGATTTTAAACTAAGGAAATCATTGCATTCATCTACTTGCTCTAGATATTTGAGGTATTTCTAACTATAAGTGTGGATATTTCTTTTAATTTTAGTAGATTAGATTTATTTAGTTTGATCAATTAGGTTTGTTTAGTTTGTTTAGTTTAAATATTGTTTGTTAAAGGAGTGTTTATCAATAGATTAGATTTGATTTGTTTCACAATTTAGGAGTTAGATAGAGGTTTTTAACTTGTTTACCGGCATTTCTTTAGAGTTTCTGCTCCAAAATTCTATTAAAATCTCCTCAGAGGAAATTTTAAATCGAAGATATAATTACACAAGCAATTTCTTTTTCTTCTTATCCCAAGAAAGATTTCCCCATAGGGCTCTCTTAGGAATCCTTTAATTTGTTCATAATATTTGCAAAAGAAGCATTGGAATCTCCCTTAGTGAATGTATGTCTTCTGACCTTTAGAAACACAAATAAAACTTAAAAACCTTTTACTTTAAGTCTTTTTCTTTCAAAAAATGAACAATTTATTGTCAATTATATGTAACCTGAAAAGATAATGTTTTGAATTTCTACTTCTTTACTTCTTTTTAAGAAAGATTTTATTTTCTTACTTTAGTCAACCACATTGTTAATTAATTTAAATTGATTATTTAACTATTTTAAATTAGCTAGAGATCTAATTAATCTAGCATAATCATTTAATTAGTTATCTTTAATTCTAGTTAGTTGTTTTAATTTGTTTCTAAAAATATAAAAAAATAAAAAAGAAAGCAATTCATTCATTAGATTATATTAAAACTTGCACCATTTAATTAATAATTATTGTTTAGTTGATTTTATTAAGTTAAGAAGAGAAAAACAACTAACTCAATTTAATTGATTAATTAATTGTTATTAATTAAGTTAGTTTTAAAGATTAGAATAATTCATTTATTTAAATTGTAAAAAATAAAAATAAAATATTTTACTCGATTGCATTAGGTAATTAGTCATGTGTAATCATCTCACTGGCTAATGACTTAGAGCTATATCCCATGCTAATGCCTTGTAGTCCTTAATGTAGAGGACCATTCTTTTTGGGTCATGTGGCATCATTTCATTACTTATGCTGACTTTTTTCCTTTGTGCTAAATCCATCCAACCCTCGCAAGCCAAACTTAGTGCATTAGTGCAATCCAATCCTATACCACCATGTGGCATTTTCACAATAGACTATTATGTCCCCATGGACCAACTCTTTTGGCTAGTTGTGAAATACTAGTGGGTCCCTATGAGTTTGTATGAAGCCATTTTTTAAACATGCATGTATTTTCATTTAAAAGACTATGTCAAGTGGCACCAATCAGAGTATTGCACTGGGCTTCCCCATTATGCTAAGTTCTAATGTTAATTAAGGGTTGACTCAATGTGCTAGTGCATAACCATTGATCATAGACACAAAAGGAAATCAATGGTTGTTGTTCATATCAAGTTTTAGATTGTTTAACCAAGGTAGGCATTTCTTAGGACATGCACAAGTGATTATGTTGACACCTAGTTTTCTAGCCTAATTTTGCCCATGAATTCATTGAAAATTCTAAAACTCCATGTGGAATGCTTTGTTTTGTGCTTGGGAGTGCTCATAATCTTGTTAAAATTATGAAAAATCCTAAAAACCCAAGTTTCCTTTGTCTTTTTGTTTCTGGCAGGAGTTTTCACCCCATCGGGATCTATGGAAGTTTTCATCCCTACAAGACATGTGGGGTTTTCATAAGGATATGGATATATCCCTTAACCCCTTAGACCCCCTCATATCCCCTTGTCCCTATTATCCCCACTTTTCCTTTAATGTCCCTTTCTACGAGGGATTCATGTTCATCTGGATATATCTGCTTCCCCCGGAATATTTGTAGATCTAGGTACCCCCTTTTCCCCCAAAAACTTTCCTAAGTTCCCTTTAGCAGATATATTATCTGGATGCAAATATATCACGTCACCCTCCCAATCCCAACATCTGAGTCACCTCCACCTTCCTGCACCCCCCATTTCCCTGATTTCCCTTCTGCACTCCCTCTTATGGGGCTTTGACCCAAATCTGGATATATCTGGATCCCCCCATTTCCACACATATTTGATCCCCACCGAATACATGCCTTCCCGTTCCACCCAGATCTCTGCAAATGTGAGTACCCCTATTTCCCCACAAATCCCATAACCTCCCAAACTTTCACAAATCTGGGAGCCCGTCGGATTTTCACTTTTGCTTCAAGCATGAAAAGGTAAAAAGTAAACACTTCCAATGACCTCCATATGAATAGTAAACCTCTGTGGAATACCATTAATGTTGGGTAGATGACTCCAACAACTCCAAGACTAATGTGGCCCTCTAATGATGAATTTATTGCACTTGGGCATGGTTTTGTACTCCAAATTAAGGGTTTTTCTGACTGGGCCCATTGGAAAGTGAGGTAAGCGAAATGGTCACCCTATTCTGGTCTGCATACTGGTCAAACACATTCTTCCATGCCTTCTTTTGATTTTGGGAAAAGTGTATAATGTTTTTTGGATTCATTTACAAATGGATGAAAGAGTTTTTATGCAGAGCATAGGTCAAAAATACATAAATTTTGTAAGAAACTTGCATGTTTCACCCAACTAGGGTTTTGAAGATATTTGTGTTGTAATTCCAGTCGAATTCACATTTAAAGGCAATGAATTGATATTGTAATATACAAAGAATTAATTAGTAGTGCAGGTTTTGGTTCCTTTCAAGTGTCTCCTCGGGTGTATGTTGAATCTTTGGTATATTTCTTTTATGCCCTATTCACATTTGTTGTTTTGAGAATTCTATATCACTAGATAGTTTATGTGAATTGTAAAACACTTTTGCAATGTTGTTGTAGACACCCAAAAATGTCCATGTCTTGCAACACCTTGTCACTAGCATGTTTTGCCCTAGGTACCCATATCATTCACTTAATTTTATACCCTTTCAATCCCATAATCCTATCTTCTATAATTAAATAAATTTTATTTATTTAATTATTCATGGCCATTAATCCTCTCTAGTTAAATAATTATTTTAATTGTTTAATTAGTTTTATTTATTTAATTATCTGTCCACATCATCTCTCATCACAATCCAAATTAATTAAATATTTATTTAATTAATAAAATCCTAAAAAGATCTTCTTGCTTTCTTTCCATAATTAAAACTCATGTGTATCTAATTAATTTATTTAATTAGATAATTCATCAATTATCCTCCCATCCTTTTCGAAGATTTATTTCCTTTTTTTGAGGATTTAAAACTAAAAGCAAGCCTTTTGATCTTTTTCCTATCTTATCTTGTTTTATTTCCTCTTTTATCAAAAAAAATCAAATCAAATCTTATCTTATCAAATCTTCTTCCCTCCACATCAAAAATCAACCCTTGCCTATAAATCTACCCTCTCATAAGCCATTTATAGGCACTAAGTTTGACATCCTTATGCTACCAAAATTCTACATCTCATCCATCATCTATCTATTTTCTTCCAATCTTCTCCATCTATCTTCTTCTCATCAAATCTTCATCCAAACGTTATGCTGTGTATCTGAGCAATCAACATCAACACAATCTTCATCGATCAATCATGCATGCATCGATCCTTCAAGATATCTGAGGTATTAGAAAGGTTTTGTGCAAAAGGTAATGCATGCCATTTGTTTTATCTTTATATTTGTCCAAATTTTTCGTGTGCATTTCTGGCACACCTGATGGGAGCCACTTCTCCTGATTAAATCTTACGTTTTTGTAGTAAAAATTTGTGTTTTTCTAACCCTCGTTTGCAAGTTTGGAAAACAATTTGTTGTAGGTGATCTTCTGGACTCAATCCGACTGCACCATCATGTCAAGAAGGCTGATTCTGTGCTTTTTGACTATAAATTTGGCTATGTTTTGTCATTGTAAAATTTCTTGAAATTTTTTTATTGGCAAACCATACAGTACGATCCGTACTGTACGGATCCGCTGTACCATCTACCTGGTCTTCTATCTGAGATTGGATCCAAACTTTGCTTATGGGATATGGGCATTTTTTGCTATCTATTTTAAGATTTCTTTATTGCAGGTTTAGGGTGTTAATTGGTTAAGGGTCATTGTATGGTTGAAAACCCCTTATCACTCCTGTCGACCAAGTCCCAAATCCTCCATTCACTGCAGTCCAAAATAGCCTCTAATCCACTGACTGTCGCATGCCTTGTCTGCCTTCTGATCCGCTAGCCTCATTCAACAGCAAAAAACCCCCAAGAGTTTGTCGACGCCTTTGAATCCACTAGTCGCCACCCAAAATGTGCTAGGTTGCCACCCGCTTAAATCTCCTCCACTGCCTATTTAAAAACCATTTCAAATCCCATCAAGACATTTGAAATCTTCCACCAAATCCCTTGGTACCGCTGGTTCCTAACACCTTGAGCTTCTCCGCCACCATAAGACCATAATTGTTGACTCTACCAAAGCCAAAGTCACCATGGACTTCCTTTCTGCCATTCCACCACCAACTACTTCCCCTTGGTGTCTTCCTCCATTGCAATCGACCTTAACACCTTGGCTCAATCGCCACCCCTTTAAACCACTGCGACACTCACCTTCCTCCGTTGGCTTTTGACCACCACATGTAGCATTTATAAACCAACATTCAGTATCCCCAAATCTTTGTTTAGCATTTATAAGATTATTCGACATCATCAAAACCTTTAAGTCGTAGCTCTTTGAAAATCGGTTGCCACCTTTGTTTTCACTTTGATTTCGACCTTCGATGGCCACACATCATCATTGTTCTATCATTGTTTATCATTTTAGTTTTCTCACACAGTCATCGACTAATGTGCATTTTAACCTTACCGTTAGCAGTCAAATCAAATTGTGGGCTTGGAGTTTTAAATTTTTGAAGGGAGTGGGATTTAATTCAAACTTCAACATAAGACTGTAACCACAAACTTGACCAATTTAAAACTAAGGGCCAATTTAAAGCTGTAATCACAAACTTGACCGCCAGTGTATAACATGTGACCAAAAAAAATTGCAAAATCATCAGAAATCAAGAAGTCAACCTTTGCTCAACTAGTCAACCTGGTTTTCTTCAAACATGCCAAAGGAGGCATTTTTTTATCTTTTTGCTATAATTTGGTCATACGGAGGCCAAATCACACAAAAAAATACTCGTTGGAAAGGTAATTCGATGAAATTCGCAACAATGTCACTTTCATTAGGTGATTTTGTCATTTCAGTAGGTAATTTCTTTGTCAAAGTTTAGCTACCTTTCAAACTTTAAATAAGCATATCTTGAGCAAAACTAATCAGATTTCGACGAATGTTTTTTTGAAATTACTTAGAATCATCTAAAATTTCTGTCTATGCAGTCTATTTTTCTGTATCAGGTTAGTTATCATATATTTTTAATAGATCTCATCTTTTTGACCTAATCCTCTATTGGTTGGCAAGTTTGGTTTTCTTCTGGTCTTGGTGACTTTCAGGGGTATCTAAAGAGCTGGAGCAGCAATGGCATTAGCATACACATCAAATTTAAGGATGAAAAGCAATTAGGTGCAATCAATCCATCTCTTATCTCTAAACATTGCTTGCCTTCACACTTTGATTTGGGCTTAAAATCAATTTTGTTTGCTATCACATCCCTAAATCTGGGCTAAAACAGGCAAGTGTCTTCCTACACATTTGGCTTTGGGATCTTAAAATGAACAAGTGCTTGCATTGTCTTCTTATCACACATTTCATTTCTAAGGGTTAATTAACAATTGTGATTTATCAAACCCTATCTAGGAAGCCTGTTAGGGGATTTCATCACCCCTAGGGACAACCTCAACCACATGTTTTGGCGGGGTATATCAAAGGGGGAGAGAGAAAGTTGTACCTTAATCTAGCTACATAGTCATTGGGATAGCCTTGTGGCCCTGGGTGATTTTGGACACAAGTTGAAGTGGTATTTGCTTACGCTTATGCGACATCCCTTCAACGGGCTAGTGTTCATAGATTTGGGCCCCTCGTACCTTATGTTTATCAAGGACACCCCTAGTTAACCCTTGTGCATCCTAGCTTAAGACTCATCGGCCATACCCTACCTGATTAATCATTAGGGCTTGTTGTTGTGTTTGCAAGTGTTTGCTTAATCATAACATCTAATCTTGGAAGGAAATTTGAACATTGTGCTTGGTGTGTGTGTTTATGCATTTACATTGTGTTTGATATTCCCCAAGTCAAACTACCAACCTTTCCTTATCATCTAAGCAATCATAATCCTAATCAAACATTTTACTAGATGTGGCATCATGTCAACATTAGAAGACCTAGCACAAGAACCCATTCTCCTACTTCACCTAGCACCAAAACCTCTAGATCAACAAATCATTCAAAAGGTTCATGGCAGGATTCAACAACATCAACTTCAAACAAGCCAATCACCTCACATGCAACACCTCTTAACACAAATCCAACACCTCTTGGCCACTTGTCAAATACAACAGGCACATCATCAACAAATGCTAAATCAATCCTATGTGTCACCTATATCATCATATCAACCTCATCTACCTACATGTCATGTCATCCCTTCATCAACCTACTCCAATTCTTCTAATAGCAACCCTTATCCATATCAATCTCCATCTCAACAATCATTAACCTATGTGATTCCTCCACCAACACAACATCAACACCTTCAAACACAACAACAACAACAACAACAACAACATCAACCTATCCAACAATTCCAACAACAACCTATTCAAATTCAAATCATATCACAACAAGCCCAACCTCGTCACATTCTATCTCAATCCCATGTATCACCTCTATCTTCATGTCATGTCATTGCCATATCTACCCAACAATATTCACCTCAAACTAATCCAACTCCTCATTCCAACTTGCCAACACATCACCGAACCCATTCACAAGGCCAAAAGGTGTTCTCACAAGAGGTACATGCAAGCCCAAATAGCTCCTTGTACATAAATCAAACGTCCTTAAGTCCACTTTTGGAGCAAGATCTAATATCCTTTGACGAGGGAGATACCTATGTGTCACCTAATCCTACTCCAAGTGGCCCCTTATATATAAATCAAGTGTCCCTAGGTCAATCTTTGGAGCAAGATTTGATATCCTTTGATGAGGGAGATACCAATCTAGGTTATGCATCCTATGAGCATCCTCCTCCACCATCCATTCCAATTCCAATCCATGAGTCTATTAGTCCCATCTCGACACCTTCATGTAATCCTAATTCTAATCCAAGTCCTAATCCATCCAACCTTATGATTCCTCCATCCAATCTTGGTCCCAGTCCAAACCCTAATATATCTAATCCATCTAATCCCAATCCAAACCATCCACCAAACCTTAATCCTAAGCCTATCACACCATATACCATTATCATCCATCCCCTATATTATCCATCTACCCATACACTTGCACAAGATGTGATCCATTGGCTATTAGCGAGGAATAAATCATTTCCATGTCATTAATGTCCCATTCATGAGCCTATCAAAGAATCTCACAATACTTTGCTTATTCCTCCAACTCCACCATGTGGTCCCCAAACCATTGATCTTATTGAAAAGACTTCTCCCATAAGTCCTAGTCAAAATCCATCATGCTCTCATGTTGTTGATCACAAAGAACATATCGAGTATATTCAAGATTCTCCCAATGAGACCGCCAATACCATGTCTAGCCTTCTAATCCCATCATGTGACCCACAAGCCATCAAGCGTGTCCAAGAGTCTCTTACCTCCACTTCCATGAAACCACAAGAGCTATGTCAAGAGTATACTCCTAAGCATGTGGAAACATCAACCTCTCAACTAAGTCAAGATCAAAGCATCTCTAAGTTCAAACTATCCATGACCTATATATTTTCTATGATCAAGATATTATTTATGATCATAACCCTATTCATGAGCAAAGTGATCCCATTCATAGCCAAATTAATCCTATTTACACTCACCTTTATGATCAAAATTCCATGTATGATCATGAAAACCATGATGAGCCTTTTAGCCAAACTTTATGCAATTCATGGTCAAGAGGTTATCACTCCACCTATCCTTTCTCCCATGATCATCCAAGAGCAAGATATCCAAATTGCTCCTATCCATCCTCCATCTAACCACATCCAAAATCCCACAACATCCACTTCCCATGATGAGACACGTGCCTCCCAAGAACACATAAGCATAGAAGATCAAACAAATACCTTGGATCATAATGAACACAAGCAAAATCTTAATGATCCTCCATCACCCACCATTGACCCCATTTCAAATCCATCATCATATCCTATTGGTCTATCCACCTTTATCCATGAGTGTTCCTCCTTAGAACACCAACAACCGTTATCCTCTATCTCACCTTCTCCATCCAATAAGGAACTCATGTCTAGTGTTCCACCTACACCTTGTCCTACTGTCCATCGCATGCTCCAAAACATGAACTACCAAGGTAAAGGCTTAGGCCTTCATGAAAAAGGTATTTTGGAGCCAATCCATGTCAAAGTCCCTCAATGCTAACATGGCCTTGGATACAGACCTCAAGGCCAATGATATAACGATGTTGGTACTTCTTCTATTCATCCAAAATCTACCTCTTTTCACCACAAATCCCATCATACTCCCAAAACATATGTTGCCATTCCACCTCCATCCTCTTACAAATGTCAAAAGCATGTAACCGTACACCTCCCACTATCCAATTTGCCTCCGCTTCTTCCAAATCCTAATATCCCTCCATCGAATCTACATCCTCTACTTTGAACACCTTATCCATCCATCTGTAAATCCTCTAAGAATCCTAATTCTAACCAACAAATGCACATATTGTATAAACAAGGAGCTTCCACCAACCTCACTTCCATCATACCCATGGGATTCAAAAGCAAAAATTTGGATGCCTCTATCTATAAAGTCAAAAATCCTAAGGATCCTCATGCCTTAGGACACAAAATAAAAGAATCAAAGAACAACTCATCCTCGAAGTTGCATACACCCACACACCTCAAAGCAAAAATGAAAAAGGTGTGGGTCCCCAACCAACAAGTAATTGCCTCAAAAGATGCACAAAAGCTGCATATATCCAAACCCATACATCCACAAGCAAAGTAAAAAACTAAAATGGTATGGGTTCCTAAGCAAAAAGCAAGCAAATCAAATGAAACATCCGCCTCTCAAGAATCCCAATCATCCACTTTCGTCCAAAAATCCCATTCCGTCCAAAAGCCTTAAATTCCTCCAGCCCACATGTCAAGCAAAAACCACAAAAATACGAAGTCTATGTGGGTCCCTAAATGTCTACATCATCCATCTCCTAAGAAAACATCTCCATTGCTTCCTGCACCATCATCTATTCAAAAGCTTCAACGTTTATCATGGTGTGTGCAGCTGTTGGTCATTATTCCCTTCCATCCCATAGCACTTTCACATACCTCCATCTCCCCACCTTTCATCCATTATCCTACATATCTTCTCCATCCTATTCCTATGGTCCATGCTTTTGCATAAGCCTTTCATCCATCCTCTTCCATAAGTCCTACATAATCCATTATTGTTCCCTCCATAATCCGCTATCTACCTACTCCATCCCTCTTTCATGTCATCCCTTACCAACATCTATGAGCACACTTGACATGGTCCATGCAATGACATCCATCTAGCGGGACTATCACTTTCATGGCACTAGACACTTGAGTCCCTCCTATCCATATCCCCCCTATCCTATTAAAAAAAAAAGAACAAAAAAAATCAAAAAAATTAAAGAGAAATCCCTTCATCCAATGGTGAAAACCTAGTAAACAGGCGCCTTGGATAAGTACCATAATGAAAACCTAGAAAATAGGTGTCATGTGTAAATTGATCTTCTATGTTACTTATACTTGGGGGAACTTTGTCTCATCCACCATATCATTTTCAACCTATCTTACCATACCAAATTTCCTACCATCCTTATCCATTCCACATACATACACCTATCCCATAGCATCCATTCATCCTCCCTTCCTCCTTTTGATATGGATAAAGATTGGGGGCACAAATGTTGAAACATGTCTTGGATATCTCTTGATATACCTTATCTTTTCCAACAAACTGATCCTATCTTTATCCTTTTATCATTAGCCATCTTTCCATAAGTCCTATCGTTATAAGCGTTGCCATGAAAAATCCTAAGCATACTATCTAGAATGGGGCATGTTATTCCTATGTGACATAGCTTTTTAAGATCACATCCTTTCTCTTACGTGGACATCCTTTCCACTCCACTATCGCCTATTTGTTTATCTATCCATCCTACATCCATCCTTGCACCTAGACTTGGCTTCTCCCTTTGTCATTGATATCTAGCACACAGGGTACCCAAATTGCAAATCCATTGACATCCCAAAGCATATCAAAATCCAAAAAAAAAAAAAAAAAATTTCAAAAAATACAAAAAAATCAAAATATCCCCAAAATTCAAAAAAATCAAATAGCCAACAAAAATCCAAGCAAAAAAATCAATCCATCAAATCACTTTTTCCAATCCAATCAAATCACTTCATCAAATCAATTCACATCAATCCACTTATCACTCACCCTACCATCATTATCAAACAAAATCAGAAATACATCTCATCTTTATCATTAAATGCCTTGATTCTATGGATACAGGATATGTAGGCAATCTGGGATACGATGGAAGTGCTCAGATTCAGGCACAAGCGATACCTCTCTTTCATCATTCTTCTAATCTTCATCAATTATCATCTCCATCCATCTCCTATTTCTTCTATCATCTATCTCCCCTATCATCAGTAAACATCTAAAATCCAATCTATCAAATTCATCCATTCAATCATTCAAATCAATTCTTCTTCAATCACTTCTTCCATTCATCCGTATCACATCAATTCCAAGCAATAAATCCAAATGCAAGTCATCATCAATCCATACCAATCAAGTTAATCAATCGTGTCAAATTATCCAATCGCAATCAATTGTCTTGATCCTATCCTTGTTGTAAACCTAATCAATTAATCAATCATCCTTGTGTTGATCTAGGGATATATCATTCCCCGCAATGACAACACTATCATCATCATCAATCAATCACTTAATCATTGGTTTACATCTTGACAGGGGCAATACCTTGTTTGTTTTTGAATCATTTGTGCATTGCTACTTGCTTGCTTGTGTGTGTTATCTTTTTATCTTGCATTTGTATCAAATCCGTACCATTCCAGCTAATATTCATATCTTATATATAATGGAGTAAATTTGGCATTATCCTTCGCATCTAAGGTCATATCATACCTTTTGTGCATTAGGACTTTAATGCTCTAAGTTTTCTTCCTCATACGTCTAGACAAGGTTGTATTACGCTGGGGCACGAGACACGTCGTCACCTTGGTCCTCATACCCTAGTGCGTAACATCTAGTGCTATATCAAACATCATGGTTGCTCACTTCATTGTAGCATGACGCATCATTCATTTCTTCTATCCATTTCCTTATCTTTCTTCCTTGACCGATCCTTTTCATTTCGAGAGCCTACCCGTGTTTGTCCAACCCACCTATCCTCTCGAGGGGGCATCATCATCCTATCTTTCCATCATCATCTTTCCTCATATTATCTTTCCATCATCATCTTTTTTCCTCTATCCATACCTTAACTTCTTTGAAATGATGTTACTCGACACAAATTTCATCATCTCAAACATCATCTCAATGAGGGGCAAAATGTAGACATCCAAAAATATCCATGTCTTGCAACACCTTGTCACTAGCATGTTTTTCCCTAGGTACCCATCCTTATCACTAGCATGTTTTTGCACTAAGTTTGACATCCTTATGCTACCAAAATTCTACATCTCATCCATCATCTATCTATTTTCTTCCAATCTTCTCCATCTATCTTCTTCTCATCAAATCTTCATCCAAACGTTATGCTACTTATTTGAGCAATCAACATCAACACAATCTTCATCGATCAATCATGCATGCATCTATCCTTCAAGATATCTGAGGTATTCAAAAGGTTTTGGGCAAAAGGTAATGCATGTCATTTGTTTTATCTTTATATTTGTCCAAATTTTTTGTGTACAAGTGTCCTCTTGTTTGAATGCATGAAATTGAGTATATACTCATGGATCATTGAAGAATTCTTGAAATTTAGCCCTGCAATCCTATTATTGTTACTGTGTTGTGTAGAGTCCAACTTACATAATAGATTGTCAACATTATCTTTGTTGTTCCCTTGATTAGGTAGCAAATTTGGTTACTTTGGTATCCCTTTGTACATTTTTCTTGACGCTGCTACCCTAGTTGAAATAGGCACCAATCTATTTTCATGCACCTCTTTTTCTTCACACCATCAAACACAACAAAATATAAATACATTACTTATCAAGAGTTGTTTCTTCCATTCACATCCATATCCAGATGTATGTTTTCATATTAGGGGCTAGTATAGCAGCATTCAAAGGTCATCTATATGGCTATGTGTGTTGGTATGTGGCGACTGATCATGCAAGTACTATACACTAGTTATGTATCCTCGCCGAGGTTCAAGTTCGGGCCGGGCACCGAGCGGGGGTTCGGGGGCGGTAGCCCCTAAAAAAAAATTTCCTTCTTTTTTGCATAATCATAGTCGGTTGTTAATTTTTGTTAACCGACAAAAAGAAAAACGACAGTGCAAAACCCTAATTCTAGAAGCTTCCAAAAAGCTTGTTATAAGTGGCTGGGATGTATGTTACAACAATGTATTCGCGAGAATGTAACCTGTTTTGTACTGGATAATAAAATCATTGGATGGTTGAGTTTCTGTGGATGTAGTCCATATTGGGTGAACCACATTAAATTTTTGTGTTGATCTCTTTTGTGTTATTCCTCATTGTTATATTTGGGTTATTTAATTTGCATATAATTGTTAGTGTTTATTGCTCTGATCTGCCCTAATCCTAATAGTGTACCTATTTTATAAAGGTGTAACACCCAAAATTCATCAAACTATCATACACATTGCTTAGTGACAAAATTTGGAGATCATATTATAGTGTAGAAAAGTGTGATCTAGCCTAAGGAGATAAACTAGGTCAAAACCCTCTTCTAAAAAACAATGGGGCACAAACTGAGCTTGGATTCTACCCAAGAAGGAGAGCCAAACTATAGGGGTTCTTCCCTTTTGTTGTATATAGATGGATCAACCAATATCAAGAAAGCAAACTAAGATAAATGATTAAACACTAGAAGATGAAGATCAGACTGTAACTAACTACCGAAAGTGAATTACAACAAACAAAAAGTGCAACAGAGACTAGAGGAAGATTCATAACCTGCCCATCTTGTAGTAGAAATGCCCAAAACTAGGGTGCTTGGGCACCCTAGGCCTTTCCTATGGTTTAGCATAATCTTAGATGTCACCAAACCTGTACTTGTTTGCTCTATCGTCTTCCCATAAATCAGCTCCAGAAAGTTGTTTCTCTGACCTGCACACAAGGAAAGAGGAAAAGGTTGTGCTATGTATAAGGGCTTGCCTTGGTCAAACCCTGTGTTGGTGTTCCCACCTCCACTACAATGATGATTAGATCCAAGAGTGCATTCCCTAGGAGGGTAGAGGGCGGATCTGTAATAATATGATAGACAATGAATGATAATGATGATGACAATCACAAGAGATATGACCTTGGTTGATGAAGATGACTCAAGATCCTACACCAACAAAGGAGAGTGATGAAGAGGGATTCAAACTTCCTCCAAAGCTTGCAAACAAACTTCAATAACATCCATAAGTAGATAACACTCCAAGCATGAAGAATACTTTAGCATAGAAAACAATATGAGAGCAAATTTCGCATTAATACTCTAGGTTCCATCTAGTGTACAACACTCATTTAAATATACATTCCTGCCCACTTACTACAAATAAAACTTAATTAGGCCAACAAATATAAACTAAAGAAGTGTCCTAAGCCAATTCTGCAAAGTGGAGCTAAAGATCCCAACTGGGACCAGGGCAGTTGGGCGCCTTGGACCTTTAGCCCACAAACTTGGAGTGCCAAATATAGTGGGCTTAGTCCATTCCCAAGTTGATTCCGTCGGGTTTATTTATCGAGATCGAGATTTTATCATTTTAAGCTCAAAAAGGTGTTAAAATAGGTCTCGATTAACAAAGGCAATAAAATACGTCCAATAGAGTGCTAAACTAATTGCAAAATGCTAGTGTACACATTTTACGACACTACATTTAGCCCCCACTTTAGTGTGGGTATGAACTTACATTCGAACTCATACTAAAGGATGGAAAAAACACACAAACACAGAAGCCCAAAGAATTCCACCAAGTTGTGGACTATAAGTAGCCCCCAAACTTAGGATCCTAAGGTTGCAAACACATAAGCAAAGAGATTTCCAAACACACAAGACATTGCAAAATTAATTCACACATACGTGGAGTACTAAAAGCATACATAGGAATACACGCGAAAGACACGCAATACGCCATGCATACACACTTGACACAAAGTATACACATAAAACATAAAGTATACACACAAGACACAAAGAATACACATAAGGCACAATGAATACATAGAGAACACATGCAAAACATGATGAATACACGTGAAAACATAAGTTAAAAATTAATGCATAAAAGTAACAAGCATAAGAACACAAATAGGAAAAAGACACAAGGCACATGACTCTGACGCTAGTGTCACATCCCTAATTTTGACTATGTTTTACTTTTTACTTGTATGTAATTAGTAGATAATTTTGCATGATTTAATGATTTGACATTATTGAAAATATGAAGAAAAATCAATGATTTCACGAGTTTATGTTTATATGCATAGAATTTAGACATGTGATTATATGTTATCATGATTATTTATTCATGATGTATATGGATTAACTAATGATACACTAATCCCAATTTAGTAATTGCAAGTTGTAATCAGGAAACAGGTTACCACCCTCTAAAAAAGAGAGGGAGAGCATCATTAGAGAGAAGTGAATAGATGTAAGGAAAGGAATAGGTTGTTGCCATCTAAGTATTGTGCTTTTAATGTTTAGTGAACATTGTCATAAGAGGTAAGTTGTGTTAGACCTATTTGTTAGAGTTTTGGGGTTCATCTCAACAATCGTCGATTTGACATCAAAAACCAATAGCGTAGGTTTTGTTGAAAAACTAAGTCAGGATAAAAATGATTCTCAACGAGATAAGGTCGATAGTCATTATTTTCCTTATGCACTTTGATTATAGTTAATATATAACTATTTTATTAGAGGTTAATTTATATTATTCTTATTGTCATTGATTTCTGATAAGTGTTCAGTTACGTTAACTTATCCTTTTTCTAGTGTTTTTGAGAGATAAAGAGGAGGAGAAATCTCAACCCCATTCTTGTATCCTTATGGATGTTTGTGACAACATAAGTATTAGGTGTTTTTCTTTACCTTATGGTTATGTTTATATATTTTTTAATATGATTTAAGAAGCTAAACCTTTGAGGTGGCCATTAGACTTATTTATAACATAGCTAATATTTCATATTATTGCAAATAGATTTATGATTAAGTGGCTTAGCCCCTTTACTCCCTAACTCATTTAGAGATTAAGGATGAACTCTTAAATCGACGTGTGGAGTGGTCCTTTATGACCATCTCTTCCACTATTTGCATGCCTATGAAGAAATTATTGTAGGCTATGTTTAAGGAGAGAAAAATGTGGTATGGTCTAGTGGCTATTAGTCTTCACAAGAGTTTTCTCTTGGGACATACAGTGAGTCACAGCAGTGAACACCAAGAGTTTTAGTTTTGATCCTTACTTGAAGGATAGCAACGGTGGGCCAAGGAGAGAGGAGCTCTTCGAAGATAGGAAGATAGGAGATTGAAGGATATATCTCAACCGATTGATACAGGTTCTTTCTTTATTTGAAAGTCTTTTGTTAGTTTAAGAAACTGTGAGTTTGCATTTAGTTTTGTGACAAACATCTGAGGCTGATATACTTAGTATATTACTATGATATAAGGCTAATAGTATTGAAGTTATTTCTCGTGTCTTATATGATAGTAAATCTATGTTTATCTCTAGGAGAGATTGTTCCAAAGTCTTCAATATTTTCTGAGTATCTTATGGACAATACTCTATTTGTGTAATGGTTGATACTCTATTTGTATAAGGCCGACATATACGTATGTTATATGGCCGATGCTTTTTAAGATACAAGGTCAACATGCTTAGGTAGAATATTGTTGTGTTCTTTTGACAGATAGGCTTAGTGAAACTTTGTGATCAAGGTTTTGAACTTAGAGAAATTTGGTATGAAGTAAAGGCCGGGAGCATAGTTCATTACAGTGAAATTATTAGACAAAGTAACCTTTGATTTACGCCTTTATGATTGAGAGCTCTATGGTTTTCCTGAGCAAATCGAAAGTTCATTGCAGGATTATTTTTAAAATTCCAAATGGATAGTAACCTTAATAGGTTAGTTGCTATCTATAGTTAGTACACTTTTACAGATGAGAACTCAAATAGAAATAAACATTAGTTTGTTATATTTCTAAGGATATGTAATCCTATCATGCTTCTTATTTAAAGGGTGTCTGTGTAGCATCTAGACCACTGTTAGACACAAAGAGATACCTGAGAGTTCTAGTTATCCATAGTCATGTCTTTACTCTATTTGTAATTGAGATAGCAAAGAGTGCAAGTGTTGTGTTGTGACTTCTTAAACTTATTGAATTGCCTTTGGAATTCTAATCTGAGCCTCTCGAGTTTATTGTTTTAAGCCTTATAAATTGAGACTAGAAGTTTTGATCAAGATGTATCTTTAACTCATTTAAGTTTTTATGTTTTCAAATCAAGACTTCGGGAAAGGTTTTCTCTTATTCAAAAAGTGTATAGAAATGATTTAGACATCATTAGAAACACTTGAAGATATGATAAATATATATAAATCAATATATATACTTTCTTTGACTAGATCATGTATTTCTATCATATAAAGATGATGTACTTTCATTCTTAACCTTTCTATATCTAAAATCAGTAAGCGAAAGGAGACCATTAGGTTGAAGATATCATTATTTTATTATATGTTTAGACTTATATCCTTTTTTTGATTAAAAGATTGAACTTAGTCAAGAATACTTATACTTTTGTTAGTATTCATTAAGACCTTACATGGAAGAGGGTAAACCTTGTGTACTATTGTTTTATGAGAAAAGGTAAATTCAATTAATGACCAAGTAGTCAAGATTAGACGAGTGGTTATATTATTCACGTTATATTATGGATATCACTTATTAGTTTTTAGATGAATAGGGGTATTTTGATATTTCAAAATATTGGATTAAGGGAGTTGAGAACCCCAGATTTTTCCATGAAGAGTTTAGAAAACTTTAACTCTTAAGTCAAGTATGATATTGATTAAGCCTATTGTATACTTTGGATGATAGTTAAAAGGTCAAGAAACCATAGATCAAGACAATATAAAGATACTAAGAAGTACTTAGTTATTAGAGAGTTATTTCTAGTTATATAAACCAAGTATGGTTAATATTGAGTTGGAGAGTAGAATGACAGGAAGTCATAAACCCTGATAATTTGTGGATATGCAAAAAGGGACTCTCGAAAAAGGATAAAATTTTCCAAGATTTCATATTGTATGTATATCCTAGATAAAGAATATTTCTAAGTCAAATTGGCTTGGATTTGAGTATAGTTCATACAATTTTTGTCTTGAGATACTAAGTGATGAATATCAAATTGTAGGATGAGGTAGTTCCCAAGTCAAGTTAGAGGTGTGTGAACACATGACTACGTTTATCACAAACATCTATTTATATAGAAACTTTGGCCAAAGTGATGCATTTGTTTTTGCATGCATTAGTTGGTTCATCGTGTCTAGATGGTATAACCTATTAATAGGATCATGCTAGTTAGAATATTGTCTAGAGTTAGATGGTCGATTGAGTTACGTAGGACACAACACCAGAACTCAAATTGAAAACCTATTGGTTCCTTATTTCTATACTCTTCGTGAAGGGTAGAGCCACTTCTAGGAACGAAGGTGTGTGGGGGACTACCGGTCTGTGATTAGAGGTAAAGCACTCAGATGACGCTCTCCCTTTATAGAAGAAGACTCGCCAAGACTTGAGTGACAGATATCAAGATTCTAGATGTAGTATTCTTAATGTTTTGATGTAAAATTATTCTCATTGCCAAGGGCAATTTATGTATTGTAAATTTAAAGAGAAATATTTCTCACTATGGGGTATCTTTGAATATATTGAATTTTAAGGTTGAAAAATATTCAGAAAAGAATGTATTTATTTCCTTATATTTATGCAAATGTTAAAAAAAAATCATGTTTACCATGTTCATTTACTTCTTTGTAAATTGTTGTGTAAATCTAAGTAATATGAGAAGGCATGTTACAACTAGCTTGCTCTATCACTAGGGGTCATGTGAAGAGAAGTGCCACCATGGCTCACACACTAGTAAGGACCTTCAAATTACTAGGTGACCATGACAAGTCACATGAAGCACATAGACTAGCCAACTACGTTGCACTAGGTGGCTAATGGACCAAAGAGGAAGCATCACAGGCTAGTGAGGACTGCCAAATCATTAGGTGAGTTCCACGCCAACAAATAAATATGCAACCAAAAGAGAGCATAGCACGATGCATGCCCCCACCTTAAAGTGATTGGTAAATCGTAGTAGGGAGCAATTGCTTTAAGGTAGAACAAATCACAAAACAGGCACAAGAGCTTTCCAGAAGCACGTGCTCATAAGATATTATGTGTTCTAAAAATTACATCGCACAAAGGGTTTGCCCCCACAAAAAGCAATCTGAGGCGATGGTACAGGCATGATACACAATGGCTTGTATAGTCATGGTACGACACTGAGCATATCAACAAGATGCCACATAAATAAAAACATAAAGGAAGCAATGAATTATACTAAATAATAACACAAAGGGATCTACTTAATTAGTGTCAGTATAGGAATGGTTGTATACTAGACGATATCTCAAGACTATATATATATGGAACTATCATCATCTGCCAACTAGTAGAACTACGGAGACAAAGGAAGAAGTATCACATAAGATCACAAATAAACACCCCTTAGGTCAACAAGGGAGAATGCTGAAACATCCTACACCTTGTGTCATCCCCAAAGGACACAACAACAATAGAAATTATGACATATCAAAGAATGATGATACAAATAGAGTGAATGTAACAACGTATTTCAGTCCCTTTGTATCCTTGCACCTACAAGGGTGTTAAGGGTCATCCAAAGAGAGCTTAACAACAACAACAATCAACACAAATAAAATACCAAGCAACACATCACAGGGGAAAACAATCACATGCACTCATAAGGTACCTCAATTGTGAGTCAACCTAAAGCAAATCATCCTCCTCCCAATCTTGCTCATCATCCATTTGAAAAGGTGGACAAGATGCAAGAGGAACTATAGCACATGAGATGACAACCTGTTACCATAGGTGTACTTACTGGTTTGCAGTCATCCATACTAATTTTTTTCAACACATCCTTGACATACTTAGCTTGTGAAATAAAGATACCCTTGTCTAATTGAACAATTTGAAGTCCAAGAAAGAATGAAAGTTCACCTATCATAGACATTCCAAACTCTTTCTGCATCTCTTCTACAAACTTCTTGCACATCCCATCATTGCCACCAAAGATAATATCATCAACATATATAACTACTATCAACATGTGTTCACCTTCTACCTTGATGTATAGATTATTGTTTGCAATACCTTTCTTGAATCCTTGTTGGCATAAGTATTTGTATAACCTTGCATACCATGACCTAGGGGCTTGTTTGAGTCCATATAAAGCCTTTCTAAGTCTGCATACCAAATTTTGATCTTTTGATAGCTGAAATCCTTCAAATTTCTCTATGTAAACTTCTTCTAGATCACCATTTAAGAAGGTAGATTTGACATTCATTTGCTACACCTTGAAGTATTTGTGAACTACAAATGCAAGAAACATCCTGATTGCTTCTAGTCTTGCCACATGAGCAAATGTCTCCTTAAAATCAATGCCTTCCACTTGTGAATAGCCCTTGTAGACCAACCTTGCTTTGTTTCTAACCACTTATCCATCTTCATTCAACTTATTTATGAATACCGACTCAGGGCCAATCACATTCTTATCCTTTTTGCCTTGGAACAAGTTCCCAAGTTTCATTCTTCTCGATTTGATTTAGTTCTTGTTGCATGGCTTGAATCCAACTCTCATCCTTGGTAGATTTAGAGAAATTCTTTGGTTCTATCTTGGACAACACTGAGAAGTTTACTTGTTCTCTAGTTTTTCTCCTAGTCATAACTCCTTCATTCTTGTTTCTAACGATCTAATTTTTAGAATGATTCTTTTGAACATACTTTGTAGGTGTCTTGCTAGCCTCCTTGGGTGTTTCTTCTTCTGCAACTTCATCTTCTTCTTCTATGTAGAATGAATCATCTAAATAGTTGTCTTCTCTATTATATGTTGAATGATGTAGGTCTTGATCAATCTTAACATTTGTACTCTCAACTATCTTCTGCAGTCTCTTATTGTAGCATCTCTAACCCTTGCTTCTTGTTGAATAGCTAGGAAAAATTCCTTCATCAAATCTTGAGTCAAACTTGCCCAAGTTGTCTTCATCTCTTCTGATATAACATCTACGTCCAAATATTTTGAAATACTTGATAGTTCCATAGCCCATATGGTGTCTTAGTGTTGTTCACTCTTAGCTATCCTCTATTGAGAATGTAAACAGTAGTATGGACTGCTTCTTTCCAATACACATCGGGTAGCTTGGTTTCATTCAACATTGTTCTTGCCATCTCCTAAACTCTTCTATTCTCCCTTTCAATTACTCAATTTTGTTGAGGAGTCCTTATAGCAGAGTATTGTCTCCTTATTCCATGTTTTTCACAGAAGTCCTCAAATTCATTTGATTTGAACTCACCACCTCTATCTGATCTTAAGAACCTGACTCTAGCATTCATTTCATTCTCAACCATAGATTTGAAAATTTTGAATCTATTAAAATCTTCTGATTTATCTTTCAAAAAATTAACCCATGTCATTCTAGAGTAATCATCAATGAGCAACATGAATACCTTTCACCTTAGAGACTTCTTGGTTTGGAAGTGTTGACTCCCAAAATTACTACAACCTAAAAGCCTAAAACATTTCACAATCACTAGGGCCAGGGGTGTCATCAAGGTGATGGAAAGAGGTTTATCAATAGGTCAAGGATGATTCTAGGCAACCTATAGGTCTGGGCTAACTCCTCTGCACTTCAAGCTCAACTTAAACCTAGGAGGGATTTTCCAAGGGGTAACCTGAACAGCTATTAGGTTCAAACCAGATGAACAACTAAAAATAACAAGACAACCAAACCCAAACTGCCTTCTAGGCCCCAGAGACTATCACTAGACCTAAAACAATTGGTTATCATTAATAACCCCTATATAGTTGATTACAACACTATGCATTTGCATCCAATCATGGCAATACTATACTCCTTGAAATGAATCCACTTAACTTTTCATACACAAGATACATAGTGCAGGCATACATGTTCATGATTCACAAATGATTAAAATAATTTTGCATCACTTCAGATATATCCCTAGTTATAAAACTAAATCATGAATAGCATAAGAAAACACTAAACTAAACCTAGTCCTAGTCCTACAGCTAACAGGATGAGAGTTTGATTAAAATGATGATTGATCCATCCCCAATATGGACCGATGCCTATTCCATTGGGCAACTAAGTCATAAACAATAAAGACGAAAGAAAAGGGCTGAACAAGCATCAACAGAAAACTAAAATATATTCACATACATTTCTCATATTACACTTCATGCACTAGACATACTTATTTATCTAAAGTCAAACTACAATAACCCACTTGCAATAGAGAAATGACCCAACACAAAGCTTGTATTGATTTAAATGTTGTCATACATTATCAAATCCTATTACAATCGCACCAACAAATGTGGTGAAGGCAAAATACAAAGTTGTTGCAATGCATTCCCCTTAATTATTACAAACAACCGTGGAGACATACCAATGCATGAAAATGCACATTACAATCCTTCCTACACTGTATCAAACACATTCTTTCATTCACTGCCTAGACATTTTTCTCTACTTGATGCCCTAAAATCTTCCTTAGGCATTTTCTAGACTAGATAATTGGTTTAGCGACCAACCCTTTTTACATCTTACATTCATGCATATATAGCATTTGATTCTAATTGACCTAATTAGGTTACAATAAATTGCCCCTACGCGCCTTGTCAAAAGATATCTCGACCAGAAGGGACGTTTATCTGCTAGAAATAACTGTAAAAATTTCTGGGGTCTTGAGGCAGATGGATGATATTTTCTGCTTTAATGCACACAACTGGTTTGCTGATTTGAAACCATAAAAGCAACAAATATCTAAAAAGGAGGGGGTAGCTAAGAGGCATAGCACCTACATTGATGACATATGAGACAAATCTCTTCAAATTCACCAAGCAAAGCTTTTACAACACTTTAAATTTTGAACCCTTAAGTCTTTGTGTCTTCATCGGCTCTGAATCCTTTAAAAAATCGGCCCCTGCAATGCTGCCTAGCTGAATTTGTGTATCTTCTCGCTTTTGGGATGCCTGAAAGTCTCTTTTGAATTTTAGCCATAGACAAGTCTGATTTTAGAATTAACGACCATTGCTTTCCCTTTTGATTTTGCATTGAGGCCCAAAGATTCTGCCCATGTGACAATTTTTGTGACTTTGCGAGGAGTCTAGATGAGGCTCGACGAAGGTAAGATTCTAAGCGAAAATGTCATAGTGTCTAATAAAATGCCCTACCAGCACTTAAGTTTCATCCTCCACCACATAGAGTATTTGTGCAAGCTTTCAAGGGAAACTTTTCTTTGTTTTGTGTAGAACTTGAACCGCGCTAACACGTGGCGCACCTTGGAAGTTGCCTGCCGCTACCTTCGAAAAGGAGGAAGAACAAAGGAACAAGCTATGTGTCAGCATCTTGCAGTTGCGCATAGAATCTTTCCTGCAGACAAGATCCTCATGCGACACTGTGCTACTATTCGATCCTTAACAACCCCACCTCTTCGCTTCATCCTTCGACAGCTAGTGTGATCTGCTTCATCCTTCAGACTCATCAATATTATGGCCATAAGCCATGATATACTTTACACCTATCCTTATTTCGCAGCCATGAGGTGGAGATATGATGTCAACTTTGGCGGTCTGCGGGCTTGCGATATCCTGCCATGTGTCCCATTAAAGGAATGATGAAAGGCAAAAAGCCTCAGAGAACTTTACCCACCGGGGGTCAGTTGTCGGGCCTTCCGCAGAATGCAGCTAAGACATGTGTCGAGCTGGCACAGTTTTTTGGAAGTAGTTCTTAGCATTGTATAGAACTTGCGCCCGCCTGACAAGTGGCACACTCTTCAGAGACTTTTGACGCATTCCCTTGGAAGGAAGACGGAAGACTAGAGCTCTGACTCCTGACACTTCGATGACTACTTAGAATTTTCAAAACTTAGGCACATTCTGAGGTTGGAACTCGGAGCTGACAAACAAGGGAAGGCAAAAGACTGGAACCCTGACCCCCAAAACTCTGACAGGGGTGAAAACAAAAGGGAACCTTGGGAAACTTAAGACTTAGCTAATTTTTGGGCTTTTCCACCTTGCATTTCAAGTGACAAAGACATGAAAACCTATGAGATATGTCTCTGATCAGTTATAAGCTATAGGTTCAAGTGGGAATATGAATGAGACATGGGGGCAAAATAGGGCATTTTGGGGACTAATTTTTTAGGTGTCAACATTGGCTCTGGTTGGGGACATGTGACAAGAAGTGTCACAGCAAGAATCCAAAATCTCTGGGGTAAACCAAAAACAAAAATGAACAGGGGAACAATGTATTTACAAGGCACATAGTCATAAGCATGGGGCACAATAGGAAAGTTGACTGCAATCAAAATTTGTAGGCACATACAGGTCAAACCTACACAAGATGATCAAAACAATTTTGCCTCTATCAAAGATAAGTTGAATAAAGGAGCTGATCTCCCTCAAACCAAATTTGCATTTTTTTACCCAACTGCAACAACTAAAGGTTGTGATCTACATGCACCAACCTGTAACAAATGTTTATGAAGCCAAGGCTAACTCTACCAATGAAATCATTACTGCAAGGCAACCATAAGAGATAGGTGCTTGACCTATTCATATCCATATCATGCTTGTTCTCAACAACAAGGGGTGAAAAATATAGAACCAAGTCAACATCAAAAGAAATAGATGGAAGGAAGCATCCATCATCAACTACAACTTCATACCTTCTGACCTCTTCATGCAAATTGAGGGAAAAGGAGAATACCTCCAATTCACATGGCAGAGAGAACTATGCATGAATGCACTATTGACCATAAAGAAAACATTTCATCTTGTAGAGAAAGCTGGAAAGACTCCAGCTCAGTCATATCTTCAAGTTGGGTTTAAACATGTTGAAACTCAGGCATAAACATGTCTCGCTGCTCATTCACATCAACGTCCCATATAAAGGACTCAACCTCAACTGTAGCACCAACACATTCAAGAGCTAACACGTCTTTCACATCAAAATGAAAGCACTCATAATCATTTGTAACTCCATCAAGCTCTTGAACAAAGTTTTCATGTGTGCTACTACATATTTCACATTCTGAGTCGTGAGCATAACTCAGGCTACAACTCAAAACATTAGTACATGAATCAAGATCATGAGACACCTCAAATGAAGAACCAAGTTCTTCCAATTGTCCCTTTGTTTCACTTTAACTCTGGCAACTTACTGTGTCATATATGCTACTGCAAACTGACTGATGATAGATTTCTTCTTCTGCATTCATTTCTATATCATTTTCGTGTGTCTGAGATGAAGCACACTCTGCATGAGGAAGAGAACATACCTTGCACCCTAAAAATAGGTTCTCATATGTGTCCACATGATCACCATCTTCGAAATCTAGGGCAAGCTCTTTAGACTAAAATTCCATGGATGCACCATCAATTGTCTCTGTTTGATTATCAACATGTGCAATCACCTCTACTCCTACCTCATGCATACACACATCAGCTGCTTCATCACAAACATGAACAAAGGAGGGCAACAAGTCAATCAAGAAACAAGTTTCTTGTTCACTATCCATTTCATTTACCTATGCACAATCTTCATAATCAGCTACAAAAGCTCATCCATCTGATTGTTCATCCATGTACACAGCATCCTCATCATTCACTAAACCACATACCTTAGCATTGGGATGGATGTCACCATTGGCTTCATCATTTTCACTTTCACTTGATGAGCTATCCAGCTGAAGGAAAGGGCATACAATACTTTCATCATCTACATCGCTATCATATGATGCACCATCTCCCATTTCTGCCCTTCTGACTACACAATCATCACCATCTGATGTTGCATTCATCTGATTGCCTATATCCATAGTGCTTCTATTTGGATTAACATGTTCATTACCAGCAACACATGTGTTTGTGGATAACAAATCTTTTATGTAGTCATCTCTTATTTTCTCCATGGAGTCTAGGGAAAAATATGACTACTGCATACTCATTATTTTGAAATCTTCTCATACATAACTCAATCTAGTTTCATATGCTTCAAAAAACATATCAATGCAAGTAGGAGTGTTAGGTCTAAAACCTTCAGGAACATGGGAAAGAGCAACAACAAACTTGTGACCAAAATCCTTGCTTGACTCTCCCTCTTGTCTTTTAATTTTCCCTAGCTCTCTGACAAGATCAACAGGGTCAAGACCTTTGGCAAATTCATTTTCAAATGCTTCCACAAGTTCATTCCATGAGGCAAAGGAATGCCTTGGGAAACTTTGGATCCATTCTCTTGCCTTTCCATGCAAGGACCTAACAAAGATCCTCATCCACATGTCTTCATCCTTAAATTGATGTTCTTTCATGAAATCTGAGAATACATCAACATTTGTGTCCCCTTCCAAAATATTATACCCATCAAACTTGGGCAATTTTTTGTAGACCTTGGTTTGCATGCTCATTATTTTATAATCAAACCATGAAAGATCCAATTGATCATATACTGGGTCTAAGGGAGGAATAGGGGACTGGGCCAACTAATTTTTTGGGGAAGCAGGGAATGCTTTGGACTGCATCCTAAACTCTAGCAGCCTAATCTGATTTTATGTTTCTACTTCTTGCTGCAATAATCACTCTAGCAATTGTTTAGTTTTATCAATTTCACATTGCTGCATTGCTAAGTCTTTTTGATTTTGCATGGGTGCATACAGGTTTGGGTTTTTATAACATGCAGAGCCATGACTGGAATATGCATTGCTAGGATGGTCATGGGAATCCACATGAATGTAGTTTCTAGGGTCTGGGACAGAAAGACTCACATGAAGGAACATCCCTAGGGTATCCATGTTCATACCAATTGGCCATGACTAAAACATCCTATAATGCTGGGCAAAAAACTGAGGCATAGAAATTTGTTCCTTCAACATGACAGGAACAACAAACACTAAAAATGGAAAATGAAGAAACCGTGTACCTTTATTTCACCAGCTACTGCACACTAAGATGTAGCATTTAGATCACCAACAACAACCAAGGGGCAGCAGTAACAAACTTATGGTCTTTGACAGGATAGTCGCCACCTCTTTGAAAGAGGAATTCCTTGAAGTGTGACTAAACCTCAAGGCCGCAAACTGATTCTAGGTTCAACTCACCAGCAGAGTCTTCAATCTTTTATAACCCAATAGTATCATCCCTGACAATGGCTACAATTAGGGGTCCTCAAATTTTTTTGACCTTTCAAGTCCTCCCTGGCAACGGTGCTAAACAATATTGGCGTAAGTTGGTGGGATGCCAAACTTACCCAAACAAAAGGCACAAATACAAATCATTGTTACAAAGAGGCTTCAAATTGATCATTCTTTTAATTCACTCCCTAGTAATGGCGCCAATTTAGATGTTGACTCCCAAAATAACTACAACCCAAAACCCTAAAACATTTTCACAATCACTAGGGCCAGGGGTGTTGTCAAGGTGATGGAAAGAGGTTTGTCAACAAGTCAAGGATGATTCTGGGCAAACTACAGGAGTGGGTTAACTCCTCTACACTTCAGGCTCAACTTAAACCTAGGAGGGATATTCCAAGGGGTTTACCTGAACAGGTATTAGGTTCAAAATAGATGAACAACTAAAAATAATAGGACAATCAAACCCAAACCGCCTTCTAGGCCCCAAAGACTGTCACTAGACATAAAACAACTGGTTGTCATTAATAACCCCTATATAGCTGATTATCGCACTATGCATTTGCATCCAATCATGGCAATGCTATACTCCTTGAAATGAATCCACTTAACTTCTCATACATAAGATACATAGTGTAGGCATACATGTTCATGATTCACAAATGATTAAAACAATTTTGCATTACTTCAAATATATCCCTGGTTATAAAACAGAACCATGAACAACATGAGAAAACCCTAAACTAAACCTACTCCTACTCCTACAACTAACAGGATGAGAGTTTGATTAAAATGATGATTGATCCATCCCCAATATGGACTAGTGCCTATTACATTGGACAACTGAGTCATAAACGATAAAGAGGAAAGAAAAGGGTTGAACCAACATTAACAGAAAACTAAAATATATTCACATACATTTCTCAGATTACACTTCATCCACTAGACATACTTATTTATCCAAAGCCAAACTATAATAACCCAATTGCAATAGAGAAATGACCCAACACAAAGCTTGTATTGATTTAAATGTTGTCATACATTATCAAATCTCATTACAATCATACCAGCAAATGTGGTGAAGGCAAATTACAAAGCCGTGATAATACATTCCCCTTAATTATTACAAACAACTGTGGAGACATACCAATGCATGAAAATGCACATTACAATCCTTCCTACGTTGTATCAGACACATTCTTTCATTCATTGCCTAGACATTTTTCTCTACTTTATGCCCTAAAATCTTCCTTAGGCATTTTCCAGACCAGACAATTGGTTCAGCGACCAACACTTCTTACATCTTACATTCATGCATATATAGCATCTGATTCTAATTGAGCTAATTAGGTTACAATAAATTTCCCCCTATGGGCCTTGTTAGAAAATATCTCAGCCAGAAAGGATGTTTATCTACCAGAAATAACTGTAAAAATATCTAGGGTCTTGAGGTAGATGGATGATATTTTCTGTTTTAATGCACACAACTAGTTTGCTAATCTGCAACCATAAATGCAACAAATATCTGAAAAGGAGGGGGTAGCTGAGAGGCATATCACCTGCATTGATGGCATATGAGACAAATCTCTTCAAATTCACCAAGCAAAGCTTTTACAACACTTTAAATTTCAAACCCTTGAGTCTTTGTGTCTTCATCAACTCTAAATCCGTTAAAAAATTGGCCCCTGCAATGCCGCCTGGCCGAATTCATGTATCTTCCTACCTTCGGGATGCCTGAAAGTCTCTTTTGAATTTTAGTCATAGATGAGTCTACTTTTAGAATTAACGACCATCGTTTTCCCTTTTGATTTTGCATTGAGGCCCAAAGATTCTGCCCATGTGACAATTTTTGTGAATTCGTGAGGAGTCTAGATGAGGTTAGGAGAAGGTAAGATTCTTAGGGAAAATGCCACAGTGTCTGATGAAATGCCCTGCCGGTAGTTAAGTTTCGTCCTCCGCCACATGGAGCATTCGTAAAAACTTGAGGGAAACTTTTCTTTGTTTTGTGTAGAACTTGAACCGCACCGACACATGGTGCACCTTAGAAGCTGCCTACCACTGCCTTCGAAAAGGAGGAAGAACAAAGGAATAGGCTAAGTGTTAGCATCTCGCATCTGTCCATAGAATATTTCCTGCATACAAGATCCTCCTGTGACATTGCGCTACCATTCGATCCTTAATGACCCCACCTCTTTGCTTCATCCTTTGACACCTAACGTGATCTGCTTTATCCTTTTGAATTATTGATATTATGGCCATAAGCCACGATATTCTTTACACCTATCCTTATTTCACAGCCGCGCAATGGAGATATGACGTCAGCTTCAGCAGTCTGCCAACTTGAGATATCCTGCCATGTGCCCCATTGAAGGAATCGTGAAAGGAAAAAAGCCTTAGAGAACTTTACCCACCGGGGGTTGGCCGTCAGGCCTTCTGCGGGAACGTAGCCAAGACACATGTCAAGCCGACACATTTTTTTGGAAGTATTTTCTTAGCGCTGTATAGAACTTGCTCCAACCTGACAAGTGGCACACTCTTCGGAGACTTTTGCCACATTCCCTTAGAAGGAAGGTGGAAGACCAGAGCTCTGACTCCTGACACTCCACTAACTACTTAGAATTTTCAAAACTTAGGCACATTCTGAGGTTGGAACTCGGAGCCGATAGACAAGGGAAGGCAAAAGAATGGAACCCCGACCCCTGAAACTCCGACAGGGGTGAAAACACAAGGTAACCTTGGGAAACTTAGGACTTAGCCAATTTTTGGGTTTTTCCACCTTGCATTTGAAGTGGCAAAGACATGAAAACCTATGAGATATGTCTCTGATCAGTTATAAGCTATAGTTTCAAGTGGGAATATTAATGAGACATGGGGGGCAAAATAGGGCATTTTGGGGATTGATTTTTTTAGGTGTTAATAGGTAGGACAACATAAGTTTGTATGAATCAGTTCCAATGGCTCAATAAAATAGTACTCCTTGGTCTTGAACCTAGTCTTTTTCTACTTCCCAATTTGACATCCTTTACAAAAGGTGCTTGTAGGCCTGGTAATCTTTAGCATATCTCTAATTGTATGTTTAGAGATGATCTTCCCAAGGTTATCAAAATTGATGTGTCCCATCCTCTTATGTCATAACCAACATTCACCTGTTTGTCGTAGAAGACAATTCCCTCCTTTGACTTCACTAATATTATACAAGTTATTTTTTGTCTAGCTTGCTTCTACCACAAGTTTGACAGTGCTTGCTCTTCTGATTTCACATCTTTGTGCATGGAAAATGAGATTATACCCTTTGTTGTACATCTAACTTACACTAAGAAGATTGTGCTTGAGACCTTATACATATAGGACATCTATTGTCCTATTCTTTCCATCAATACTTATTGTGCCTTTGCCACATATTCTTACAGTGGTGTTGTCTCCAAACTTGACTGATCCACCATTCCATTTAACAAGGCTAATGAACTCGCTCTTATCTGCTGTCACGTGACTTGAGCATCCACTGTCAATAACCAAAGGATTTGCTTGTCCTTGTGCATGAAATGTGGCTTGGACAATCATTCAGTTTTCATCTTAATGATTGTTCTTCTGATTTTTAGGAGTGTCATCTTTCTTATTGATGTCAATCATCTGAGTTCTTGATTTTACCAGTCCACTTCTGCAATATTTTGCTGTGCCCAAAATTGTTGCAAATATGACATATTATGTTGAAATCAAACAAAGGAGAAAACAAATTTCTACTTACATAATTACTTTTTATCATTCTAGATTTGCATTCAATGGCTCTGTAACCATATTGATTGCAACTGAAACAATAACCAGAGAAATCATAATTAAACCTGTTCATGAATGTCTGTCTTGCAGGAGTTGATCTTCTGAATTTTCTTCTTTGAGAGATGATAGGGATGAAGTCAAATTCTTCAAATTTCTTACTCTCTTTCTTCATTGGGATTTCTTCATTTGGCATTGTATTCTCTGAGTCAGTCTTCTTTGCAGGAGCAGAACATTGTGTGACTTCATCATAACCCAAACGTGATTTTATGAATAGAGGTCTCTGAATGTTTATTATGTCATCGAAATTTTTAGAGATCTGTCCGAACTTGATATTTTTATTCAACTAAGCATGTACCTTTTCAACTTCCTTTCTCAGTGAAATAATTTCTTCTTCTAGTTTTTAAAACTCATTTGATTTGGTGTTGAGATTAGTGTTCATGATGTCTACAATCTTTTTTCCCTCTTCAATTTGAATCTTCAAGCTAACAATAATTTCCTCTCATTCTTTAAGCTTTTCCTTTTGTTTTTTGTTTTCTTTCCTTACTAATTTCAAATCTTCAAGAGTGGAAATAAGCTCACCTTCAAGATCAACTTCACATTCTTCTTCATCAATGACTGTCATGTCTTCTTCATCATTAGCAGCGTCGTTTGAGTTGTCTAGAACTGCCACAGCCATGAATAAGGCTTCTTCCCTTTCACTTTCTGATGAGCAATGATCTAATTCTTCTAATGGATTGTAGTCCTCTTTAGAGTAGAGAATTTTCTTGTTATTCCTTTTGAAACCCTTGTCGCTATCTTCACTTTCTCCAAAAGGGCATTTAGATGCATAATGACCAAATTTGCCACATTTGAAACATGTAAAGGGTAGCTTACCTTTGTACTTACTTGAACCCTTCTTTAGCTTCCTTACAAAGTGTTGGGACCCAAAATAACAACATCCCAAAACTCTGAAACATTCCTAAATCACTTAGGCTAAGGAATATCGTCAGAGTGATGGGAAGAGGTTTATAAATAGGTTTTGGGCAATTTTGGCCAACAAACAGGAGTGGGTAGACTCCTCTACACTTCGAGCTCAACTTAGACTCTAGATGGATATTCGAAGGGGTATACCTGAATAGATATTAAGTTCAAACTAGATGAACAACTAAAAATAAATGAACAGTCAAACCCAACTCATCGTCTTGATTCCAAAAGCTGTCACTAAGTCAAGAATGACTGGCTGTCATAAAACCCCTATATAGCTGATTGAACTATGCGAATGTACATGCATAGGAAAGACATTTTTTTCCCTAAACCAAAGGTGAATGATTTGTTCAATTTTAAAGAGTGATTGGTCTCTCTCCAATATGGATCAGTTCCTACTCCATTTGGCAACAGAGTCATAGAATGAAAGGAGGAAAGGAAATACATAGCAAAGGATCAAGAGAACTAGACATATATTTACATATATGACTTCAAATAGATCTTCATACAGTGGACATACTTAATAATCCAAAAGAGAACTACAATGATTCCTATGCAACAAAGCCGTGTGTTAACTTGGATGCTATCACACATCTCCAAACATCTGTTACAATCATACCAACAAATGTGGCAAGGGAAAATACATAACTGCGATTATATATTTACCAAAATCACTACAAACTTCCGTGGAGACATACCATTACAATCAAACCTGCATTACATAGCCTTCCTACACAATACTGAACAAATCCCTTCACTAACATACTAGACAAATCACGTGTTGATGCCAGAGAAAATCCTTAGGTTCTCCCAGAGTAGACAATTGGCTTAGCGACCAACCCTGAGAATGTCATTCAAACATGTATATATAGCAATCAATTTCTATAGTGTAGCCTAAGGCATTGGAACAAATCAGTCAACAAGCAATTGCACTGCATTAATTTTAGGCCCACTACCATGATATAAAATTTACAATTTAGAAGCATGCCCATACTCTGACAACTCTACAAACTGGCAGCAGAAGATTGCTTGCACCCCTTGTGCACCATCTGCAACATCTGACATATTTGCTTTGTCCTCCAAGTGCACCCGTGCATTGAAGAATATCATTGTGTCAACCACCTATAGGGTACAACTGCAAAATCATTAAATTCTGAGTACATGGCAGCTTGCACAATCCTCTTCTACATTTTCTCCCTTTATTGACAAACTGTCACTTTTTTGAACCATGGAGACTTATTCCTTTCTTCTTCATTTTCTATCTCATTTATGCCTTTTGGAAAATTCTTGTTTTCTTAAACTTGGCCTTATCTATGTCTTCAGCTTCTTCTTTTGTCTTATCGACAACTTTAATTTGGCAAACTGGGCTTGCCTTCTCACCTTTTTCCTTTGGTCGGTGAAATTGACTTTCTTCGAACTAGGTCTGCTTTGCCCTTAGTTGGCATTTTTTTTTTACTTTTGTGAACTCTTGTTTCTTTCTCTTTTTCTTTCTTTCATCAAGTTTTTTCTTCACTTATTGACAAATTATCAATTTGCTAAACTTTTCAACTAGTTCTGCCCTTAGTTGATTCTCTGACTAAATCCTTTGCTTTATCTTCTTTGTTTCTTGACTTAGTCATTTTACCCATACCGACAACATTTTACCCATATTGACAACAATCTAGTTTGCCAAACTTTTCACTTCTTCTCGTTTTCTATAATTTTGTCTTAGTCAATTTTGCCTTTGTCGATAAAAATGAGTTTTGATGAACTCTACCCTTTATTGCCATTATCGGCGATTTCATTCTTTTCCAAACTCAGTCGGTGCCTTGTCTTTTTCTTGCTATCATTTTTCTCATTATCTACTTGGTCAGAAATTTTAAACCTCTTCTTCTTTGCATCTATCTTCCCTATTTATCGGCCTATCGGCAAAAGTATGAAAAGACGAACTCTTACAAAGTTCAGGACTTTATCGATTCCCCAATAATGCCCCCCACCTTCACTTCATTCTCTCCATTATACCTTTTTCAGCAAAATTGAAATTTACTGAACCTTTCCCTCTCCCTGCCCTTTCTCTACTTAGACAAATTTCCCTTACTCCTTGCTGCGTCCATTTTCCTCTTCCTGTTGCCAGTAAATCTTCCATCGACGAAACCATTCATCACCAAACTTGGAGGTTCACGAACCTCTAACTTCACTGAAAAACCTTTTCCTTTTTCTTCTCCATGCCTTAGAAACGTTTTGCACATTGCGCTACTTTCTCCTTCCTCCCTCTGTCGGTAAAGTTCACCATTGGCAAACCTTCGAGTTCGTGAACTCCAAAAATTGCCAACAAAGGAGTCATAATACATTTTCCTACCACCTTGGACATCACTAATCACTCGCCCAGCTGCTATATAGGTGAATCAAAAAAAAAGGCTAACTTCCAAATTAGTTCAGAAGTTAGGGAAATCCTCAATGCGTTGATAAAGGGTAGAAAAGGCCAAATTTTTCTAAGGGAAAGAACCTCAAGGAAATACAAGGAAAAAAGGGGAACATAACTTAGAAATTTTTCTAAAGGGAACCCATGAAAGATAATCTCGAATCAGGTATAAATGATGGGTTTTGATTGATTTTTTTGGGTAAAGTGGGAAATTGATTGAATTTTCTAGGTTTTTTGGGGCAAAATAATGGCATTTTAGAAATTGGTTTTTCTGGGCACAAACAGTAGCTCTGGTTGGGGATGTGTAACAAGCAATGTCACAATGAGTATCCATAATATCTTCAAGTAGACCAACACACAGAACATGAAGGGACAAAACAAAAAATATATTTACAACAAAATACAACCAAAAAGACTGTATTAAAATTTTGGGACACTGCAGGTCACCCCTATAGAAAACTTGATGAAGCTACTTGCCTCTGTCAAAGACAAGCCTATTGAAGGAGCTGATCTCCCTCAATCATTTGTTGCACTGATCACCCAACATCAGCAATAGAAACATTTTGCATGTATGCACATACAAAATATAGAATTTCATATTATCATGATGAAGATGGAAAAAAATATTACCAGGGCAAGGCAATCATAGATAATATGACTCATCATCGTGCTTACCCAAATAGAGATACTCATTGTCAAGTTCCATGTTAGCATGATGCATTTTTGGGCAGCATGAAGAAAAATATCAAGCTAAAAAGTATCCAGCCCAGGTGTGGTTTCATACTAGGCTATGCCACATGACTGTTCTAATTTTGTGGCCCAGCTACACTACATATGCTAATGTGCTCCTCTATGACTGAATCAAAGGCACGATTCAGATTTAAATCTTCACCATTAGTACATAGATCTAATATTTGAGGCACTTCAAGTGAAGACTCGCAATCTTCAATTTGCCTTTCTGTTTTGGATTACTTGGCACACACTGTTGTGTAAAATGTGCCGCTAAGAAAATCACCAGTGATTTTCTCCTCTTCACCCTGTAGAACAAAAACTTGACCCACACAAAAAAATCTAGCCTAAACGTTATCAAACCCAGCCAAAGAGCTAAAAAATGTGCTCTCAACATGATCCACATCAATAAGAGATAACTGCCCCAAACAAAGCTCTAGAAGATCATCTGTGACATAGTCTTCATAGTAAGAAACAGTTACCTCAAAATCACTTGTAGTTGTAGCAGTGCCTTCATGATGTCCAGTTGAAGCATAACTCGCATCATCCTCATGCAAACAAGTGCCAATGACCTCAGTATCATCATCAGGGACAATAAGGGTAAAATATCAAATAAGAGACTAGCATCTTGTTCACACTTAACAACTTTTTGTATTCCCTCTCCGTCCACTTGTTGTCCACAGGTAGCCGTGTCATATTGCATAAAACTCTCCACCTCCAAGGCTGATAGCTCAAATTCATTGACCCCAAAGTCATCTTCAAAAAGAGGATTATCCATGCACCAATGATAATCACAAATTGTATTACCTAATGGACTTGCATGTTCTTCATAAAGGGCATTACCCTTATGCTCATCTCTTCATCATCATTTGCTTCATTAATGAATGTATGCTTTGTATAATCAACTACATGAGTTGAATTGTTCAAATTTTCACTTGCACACATACCTTCCAAGTGATCCACAATACTACAACAAGTAGTAGGGTCATAACTCTCTTCACTGGATTGGAAATCATCACTGATCTGTTCATTTTCATTCTCCACTGATGACTGATCCAATTGAATGCAGGTGCAATAACTACTCTTTTAATCTAAATTGTTGTCATAGACTACACCAGCACCTTCCTCTACCCTTCTGCATACACAATCATCACTTGACATTATGTCTGGATCATATGAAACATCCAAATCCCTATTGTGTACAACAACTTGTTCATTATCAGCTACCTTTGCATCTAAGGACATAGATTTTGCAATCATATCCTGCTTAACCTTGTCAACAAAATCAATGAATGAGTAGGCCTATTGCATACCCACTATATTGAATACCTCCCTTATAGAAACTAGGCTTAAAGTAGCATCATAATCCTGTAGATACATATCTTGATACAAATAGGAGGACCATGTCTGAGTTTTTCTGGGATGTGAGATAGGGCCACTACAAATCTGTGGTTGAGCTCCATGCTAGACTCTCCTTGTCTTTTAATATCTTCTAGTTCTTGAACAAGAAAAACAAGGTCTAGACTCCTTGTAAAGTCCTCAAATGCAGCCACCAATTGCTCCCAAGAAGCAAAATGATGGTCAGGGAAACTAACTAGCCACTTCCATGCTACTCCATATAGAGATCTAACAAAAAATCTCATCCACGTGTCTTCATATTTGAACTGGAACTTGTCCATGAAGTCTGAAAATGCCTTCATGTGTGCCCTCCCATCATAAATCTCATGTCCATCAAATAATGGCATTTGATTGTAAATCTTCTTGGGCATGGATTGTTGCTCATAACTGACCCATGAGAGGTCTAGTTATCTGTATGTATTTTCATTTGCAATAGGAGAAGGCTGAGAAAAAGAGAAACTAGAAAGAGTGGAAGAGGGACTTTATTGCGGCCTAGCTTGACATAGCCTAAATTAGCTTTCTAATTCTCTTTCTTGCTGCAGCAAAGACTCAAGCAACTGCTTTTTTTTTTCAATTTCATATTGCAACCTGGATGATTTATTTCTATTAGGCAAGGGTGTCACAACTCAATTTTTGAAAACTAACATAAAAAGTATATTCATTTAAAATACAAATAATAAACAATTTAAATGGATTACACATAAGAAATGGAGGATAAGATTTGGAAATCCACTAGAGAGTGGAGGATGCATTATCAATAAATTAAAGGAGTGGAGGATGCATTAGCATTAAACTAAGAGAGTGGAGGATGCATTATCATTAAGAAAAGGGAGTGGAGGATGCATTATCATTAAAAAACAAGGGTGGGGATGCATGGAATTTTCTATAAATGCCTAGAATTGTAAGGAAGAAAGGGACTCATCTCTTGTTTGGAGGGCTGGAGTAAACTAGATGCTCTGGTTCGGATGGGTAATCCCCAGATTTTGCAACTCGATTTACATGGTGGTTGCAACATCCGTGACATTGGAAGAAGCCGGTTCACATTCCATCAATACCCGTCTGTAGGTACGATGTTCTTGTCTTAAATAAACTATGTGCATTTTATACATCGTATAAATACTCGAAGGGAATATGTACAGTTATCATTTGTGTGTGGGTTTTAGGCCATCTAATCAAACTTGAGTGATTATAAATGAGTTGTATGAGATGTCGTCAGTTTTCCTATTATTCTTCTAGTTTTGAACCAAGCAGATTTCCTCAGCCTCCTGTCATCCATACCCTATTCCATACTCTGTTTTAAAGCCCACATAGGCACAGACAGGAGGACGTTAACAAGAATAGTGGAATATGCCTTTACATCTGCCATTTCCTTCTGCTTAAAAGTTTCAAAAGGACTTTTGAATAGAACCATTTTGTGCATATACTGCAATCGTTGATATCTCTGTATACCTATTTTTATTTTCTCCATTACCATGGCTAAGTTCCCCTTAATTAGCTTTTCTTTAAGCCCTTTGTTAGTAATAATGGAGACAAAAGTGATAGTGAATTCCCGTGCATGGGGTGATTGGAAGGCATATTTCTCAAGAACTGCCTGATGATTATCAAGTGTGTGATGGGATGGAGATCCTTCATTACTCGGAGAGGCCCTTTCGTTTTCATTCTATCTGCTCCACTTTCTGCAAATCGTGACCTGCTTAGAGTTGTTATAATTTGTGCTTTACGTGATTATTTTTTTTCTGGTGGATATTTTGAGGTGAAGGTGTGGACATTTAAGGCATTATGTCAAATAGTTCGAATGCATTGTCTATGCTTCCTTGTTTTCCACGCATGTCTGCTAGGTTTTCCATGCATTGTCTACGCTTCCCTATATTCTGTCAAACAGTAACAAATTTTTCCCTTTCGCTATGCTATGATAAAAATCCATACCCTGTTTCTAAGTGCGCATTGGGCAAAGCCAGGGAGGACGTTGGCAAAGGTTAAGGATTTTGGCTTAACACCTGCCAATTGCATTTGCCTGAAAGTTTAGCAAAGGTAGGGAGGACGTTGGCAAAGGTTAAGGATTTTGGCTTAACGCCTGCCAATTGCATTTGCCTGAAAGTTTCTAAAGCCCTTTCAACGACTCCATTTTGTGTATTCTACGATCATGCATTTCATGAAATGACATCCATCTGAGGCATTCTGTCGAATAGTTCATGTGCCCTGTCTGGGCTTCCACATTTTGCATACGTATCTATTAGAGTACACCTCTAAAAAAAAATAGTTTAAATGGAAGAGCTTAGAAGAGCATGCTTTACTTTTAAATTGAACATACTTTTCAACCCTTGTTAATCAAATGCATAAATTAATATGGTAGTCCTTAAACTCAAGAAGTCATGTATAATTTTTGGAAAGCAAATACTAAACAATATTTGATTTTACACATTATTCATTTTCATCAAGAAGTTCCTCTTACAATTGACTATAAAGAACATGTAATTTTTTTAAAAAGAAAAGGTTGCCATGAGCAAATTATTGATCACACAAGTTTATTCTACAACTACTCTTGCTAAACTAGGGTTCTATAATCTTAATAGAATAGTGGAGGGGAGGCTCGTTCCTCTACTTCCAAAGTCCTCCTAAGGAAAAGACATTCCACTATTTATTTTTCAAGTAATAAAGTTGTAAAATTCAATACACTTCAAGTAATAAAGTTGTAAAATTCAATACACTTCACTCAATGTCTATTAAAGAATTAGAATAAAAAGGTAGTAGCACATAAACACACAAATGATGTAGAATACAAATAACTACTGTTCTAATATTGAAAATAAAAAGATACAATACAAATGATAGCATACAAAATTATAGGCCTCTTGCTTGCATGAATCAAGGAGATGCCATATTCAGTAACTCTTTTTAACTCATGTTAATAGTCTCTATAATGGAATTACATTATAAAATATTGACACACAAGTCTTGGGAAGATATATAATTAACTAGGTAATGGTAAAACATTGGTTCTTAATTATAAATGGACTTGAATAACATATGAATCTAGTGAATGGTGTATTTACAAATTATACTTTTTCTTGCCTTTTTGAGAGAGAAAAAATGCAGTGTTTAAAGCCATTAAGCGTTGACTTGTTTTATTCCCTCAACTTTTGATCAATGTTGGAAGCATTGAGAAAATAATTATTCGTTATAGCGATAGTCATACCTTATGATTTCCTTTCCAAAGGGTTCAACACTAACCAATTTTATGGGATTAAACTTGGCATATTAAGGATGGTCATTTTCTTTAAAAGATTAGCAAATTGTTTGGTAGGGAGAAAGTTATAGATAAATCCAAATGATCTTCTCTAATTAGTCCATTTTGCATAAATATTTCAGTTAGTGTGCTACTTCAACGACCCCTTTAATTAAGTTGTAAATCATACTTACGACCATGGAATCTATTTGTGTCCTCCATAGTATCTTAGATAATAGTGTATTGTAGAACTCGATGTGATTTCTTGTGCATTATGATAGTTCTAGTTATGTACATAAATGCATATGACTAATCCAATGAGTGTCGGTTGTGGAGCATTAGAGACCTAAACAGAAACAACTACATACTCAACTACGGTAAGAATACCATGCTAATAACTCATTAAGCGAATAACTTTATATGCACTAACTAAATAGTTTTACGAATAACCTATGTGAGCTCAGTGTCTGATGCAGAGAGACCCAGTTGAACATACGAAACAGGTTGTGGAATCCTTGAAAGGTCCGCAAAATAGCCTTTATAGAGCATATCGGCAAGACAATTTAAATGTCACACCGAAATGTCCATATTCTTGCCTATCGGCATGATTCTATTCTATCGGCGAGCTCCTCGAATCTTCTGCCGATGCTATTGGTCACACCAATGAGTGTCTAACACATAGCTGTCAGTAAGACTTGGGCCATCGGCAACACATTTCCCGCATCCCCCGACAACACATCTCACACCGATGTGCCTAGTATCAAGAAGCTGTCGGTAAGACTTCTCGAATCTCACCCCGATCGGCTTGACATAAATCATCGGCCACTTCATAAATTCCTTCGCCGATAAGTCATCTCACTCCGATGGTTAGAACCATCGGCTAGACCGATACTGTCGGGCTAACTTTTAGTGAGTCTCCCGATGTGGTTACTCTTGTCGATGCATTAACGAGACTTCGTTGTCGGTCAGATACATTTCTTCGGTCAGACCTGAGGCTCTTCCGCCGACACTCCTTCTCACCCTGATGCCTTAGGTCAAGGCAATCATCGGTGAGACTTTCACCGTCGGGCCAGCCGATTTTAGTTCCTCCGATGATGATTCTTTTGCCGATGACTTCGGCCACACAATACATGACCTCCTACTTCCGGTAACTCTTTTGTATTTCCTTCCGCTGCGACCGCTACTGCCGATAAACATTTGTATCTACCCCAATGTACATTAACAATGTACATTCGCTCATACATACAATCATGAAATGCAATTGCTGGATACACATATATTGTTTGCGACATACAAATGACAGATACTCACAAATTGTATCTTCATACAAACACAGTATATGCACAAACTGCTCCGACATACAACAAACGTATACACATGAAGTGCTAATTCCTTCTCTGCACATTGTAACCGAACACAACACACACAGAAAACTACAAACCTACAGAACAGAAATGAATCTACCTACATGGAGGTCATTCCACTGATTTCAAAGAAATCCACCAGTGGAATGACTCCAATCGGTATCACTGTAGTTTGACCAGAAAACACAGAATTTCTTTATTCCTTCTACTTCAGAATAAAATACAATTTCTCTCTCTGTTCGTTCCCTCTCCTCTACACGAACAGAGACCAACAATATAAAGATGCTCAATTGACAGTTACACATGGTGGAAGGTGAATCACCTATAACCACCCTGCCAATCGGTTACAAACCTTTCAAACATTCAGTTCGGTTACAAATGGTAATGACACGTATACAAGCTACTCAACATTATGCCGTTACTTGGCCATGTATGACTCCATGGGGCACGAAGGCCTTACAATATTACACTTTGGACATAACATAAAATGTAGGGAATCTTCCAGATTCTTAATGTCTTCGAGGTGCTTCTGCACCAGTGTCATCTTAAGGAAATAACAGAAACTACCTTGTATATGTGAGTAGCTAATTAGGTGAATGAAGTATGCTTCTTTGATCACTATGAGGGCTTGTAACAATATAATGGAATTGGGTTACTTATTAGGTAATAATGCATGTTATGAGTAGAATTAAGATTATACATCTTTTAGTGTATTAAGTTGGTAAATATAGATGATGATTTAAATAATGATTACCATGATGCTCATACTTCAAGCATACTAATAGAAAATGAGGCTTACTGACATGTGAGTATAGATCGGGGAGGACATGTGAAATGTCAGATAGGGCAACTAGGCCGATCTAGAAACGCTGTCTAACATGTGCTCTCACCTCGCCCTCGCAGATTGTGGTGAAAATACTAGGGGATCGGGAACGAACTTAGTCACGAAAATTACCTAATTTGGCTTGGGGAAGTAAGCTAGATTTCATGAGTAGACACCTTATAGGGATTCCTCCACACTAGGACTAACTAACAAACACCCCTTTAGGTGTTTGTGGTAGTGGACTAACTTCCGTCCCTGTTTCACCGAGTGGGTGGCAGCTGACAAAGAACTGTCTGGGGCAGGGAATAACCCTAAAAAGGGCTGGGTACCAGCTCACAGTTACATCAAACATAGTGCAAAATAGAACTACATGTTCGCATTCCCCGCGTTAGTCACATGCGAAGGAGGGGGCCTTGATCCTGTAGATATAGGGTATGTAGGCAGTCTGGACGGCGAAGGATGCCCCCAGTACTCATGTCCCCTGGATGTAGGGAGTCCTACAATTAGCATCGTGATCTTCATTATCTGAGTAGTGATTACTGAGTTGTATTAACATGAGATTGTTAAGTTAATATTGTGTAGATGATAAGGATATAGTTACTAGAGGAGAAGCAAGCTATCGAAAATGAATGCAGGATGTAATGCATGACTTAAGGTATGAATTGATCCGTTGTTCTTCTAGGTTATTTTACATAATGTACCTTCTCTCGTAATGTACTCTATCTTCACTAGATTTAAATGATTCTAGGAAACTAAATTTCAAGTTTCATCGCAACTTCTATAGCATACATTAAGCACTTCTGGAAGAATTTCACATTTCCTACATCTGCCAGATCAAAATTTTTATTCTTTGGTATTTTTGAAACCAGAGTTTAATGTTATTTGATTTAGGATGAGTCGGGTCCTTACAAAGGGCTCAAAAAAGTCTGGGTTTATAAAATTAGCAAGGGTATGAACAAAAAATGCATTAACTAGATGGTCAAAGGCCATATAATTCCTAGGGTCTACAACATAAGAAGATGCACAGGAAGAATCCTCCCTAGGGTATCCATGTTCATACCAGTTGGCAATGACCAACTACAAACCACATGTGCAGGACAAATGAAAGCAAACATGTTCCTTTACTGAGAAAGAAACCATGGTCAAGGCAAGAAGAAAAAAATGTACCTTAACTAGTTGTAGTCTCCTTGAAACATGTGCACAACAAAAAGACATTGTTTCTTTTGATAGCAGAGTCACCACCTCACTGAATGAGGAAATACTTGAAGCGTGACAATCTTCAAGGCTTCAAAATTGATTTTGGGTTGTTCACACTAGCAGAGTCTTCAAATATTTATAACCTAGTAGGACATCAGCGCCAATCTATTGGCGTAAGTTGAAAAGGCTACCAACTTAGCCATAGTAACAAATTGCACAACTGTAAAAGTTGCAAACAAGGGTCTTCAGATCTCCTTGACAAAGTTCAAAACCTCCCTAGCAATGACACCATTATGTTGGGACCCAAAATAACTGCAACCCAAAACTCTAAAACATTCCTAAATCACCTAGGTCAGGGACTATCATCAAAGTGATAGGAAGAGGTTTATCAACAAGTTTTGGGCAATTTTGGCCAACAAACAGAACTGGGTAGACTCCTCTACACTTTGAGCTCAACTTAGAATCTAGAGAGATATTCCAAGGGGTATACCTGAATAGGTATTAAGTTCAAACCAGATGAACAACTAAAAATAAATGAACAGCTAAACCCATCTCATCATCTTGATTCCAAAAACTATCACTAAGTCAAGAACAACTGGCTGTCATAAAACCCCTATATAGCTGATTCAACTGTGCGAATGTACATGCATAGGAAAGATGGTTTTTCCCTGAACCACAGATGAATGATTTATTTGATTTAAAGAGTGATTGATCCCTCTCCAATATTGACTGGTGCCTACTCCATTGGGCAACAGAGTCATAAAATGAAAGGATGAAAGGAAATACACAACAAAGGATCAAGAGAACTAGACATACATTTACATATATGACTTCAGATAGATCTTCATATAATGGACATACTTAATAATCCAAAAGAGAACTGCAATGATTCCTATGCAACAAAGAATGGCAAATACAAAGCCTTGTATCAACTTGGATGCTATCACACATCTCCAAACATTTGTTACAATCATACCAGCAAATGTGGCAAGAGAAAATACTTAACTACGATTATATATTTATCAAAACTCACTACAAACTCCCGTGGAGACATACCATTACAATCAAATCTAAATTGCATAGCCTTCATACACAATACTAAACAAATCCCATCACTAACATACTAGACAAATCATGTGTTGATGCCAGAGAAAATCCTTAGGCTCTCCAAGACCAGACAATTGGCTCAGCGACCAACCCTAACAATGTCATTCAAACATGTATATATAGCAATCAATTTTTACAGTGTAGCCCAGGGCGTTGGAATAAATCAGTCAACAAGCAATTGCACTACATTAATTTTAGGCCCACTACCATGATAGAAAATCTTCACTTTAGAAGCATGCCCATACTCTGACAACTCTACAAACTGACAGCAGAAGATTGCTTGCACCCTCGTGCACCATTTGCGACATTTGACATACATGCTTTTTCCTCCAAGTGCACCCATGCATTGAAGAATATCACCATGTTAACCAACTACAGGGTACATCTCTGCAAAATGATTAAATTTTGAGTACATGTTAGCCTGCACAATCCTCTTTTGCATTTTCTCCCTTTATCAGCAAACTGTCACTTTTTCGAACCATAGAGACTTCTTCCTTTCTTCTTCAATTTCTACACATTTATGCCTTATCAACAAATTCTTGTTTTCTCGAACTTGGCCTTATCTTTGTCTTTAGCTTCTTCTTTTGCCTTATCAACAACTTTTCAATTTATTGAACTGGTCTTGCCTTCTCACCTTTTTCCTTTGGTCGGTGAATTTGACTTTTTTGAAATAGCCCTGCTTCGCCCTTAGTCAGCATTTTTTTACTTCTATGAACTCTTCTTTCTCTTTTTCTTTCTTCCATCAAGATTTTTCTTCACTCATCAGAAAATTATCAATTTGACAAACTTTTCAACTAGTTCGGCCCTTAGTCGATTCTCTGACTAAATCCTTTGCTTTATCTTCTTCGTTGCTTGACTTAGCCATTTTTCCCATATCTTAAACAATCCAGTTTGCTGAACTTTTCACTTCTTCTCCTTTTCTATCATTGTACCTTAGTCAATTTTGCCTTTGTTGGCAAAAATGAGTTTTGTCAAACTCTACCCTTCATTGCCCCTATCAGCGATTTCATTCTTTTTTGAACTCGGTTAGTGCATTGTATTTTTCCTACTATCATTCTGCCCATTCTCTACTTGGTTGGAAATTTTGAATCTCTTCTTCTTTGCATCTGTCTTCCCTATTTATCGGCCTATCGACAAAAAGTATGAAAAGGCAAACTCTTACAAAGTTCAAGACTTTGTCGATTCCTCGATAAAGCCCCCTGCCTTCACTTCATTCTCTCCATTATACCTTTGTCAGCAAAATTGAAATTTGTCGAACCTTTCCCTCTCTCTTCCCTTTCTCTACTTCCTTCCTTGGACAAATTTCCCTTTACTCCTTGCCGCATCCATTTTCCTCTTCTTGCTATCGGTGAATCTTCCATCGATGAAACCATTCGTCGACAAAGCTTTTCCTTTTTCTTCTCCATGCCTTAGAAACTTTTTGCATGTCATGTTGCTTTCTCCTTCCTCCCTTTATCGGCAAAGTTCACCATTGGCAAACCTTCGATTTTGTGAACTCAAAAAATTACTGACAAAGGAGCCATAATGCATTTTCCCGCCGCCTTGGACATCACTGATCAACCATCCGGTCGCTATATCGATGAATCAGAGAAAAGGATAACTTCTAAACTAGTTCGAAAGTTAGGGAAATCATCGATTCGTCGATAAAAGAGTAGAATAGGCCACTTTTTTCTAAGGGAAAGAACCTCAAGGAAACACAAGGAAAAAAGGGGAACATAACTTATAAATTTTTCTTAAGGGAACCCATGAAAGATAATCTTGAATTAGGTATAATAGGTGCATTTTGATTGATTTTTTAGGTAAAGTGGGATATTGATGAAATTTTCTGGGTTTTTTGGGGCAAAATAATGGCATTTTGGAAACTAGTTTTTTCTGGGCACCAACACAAAGTTTGCCTCTTCTTCCTCAGATCCACTGCTTGGATTAGATACTTCTTCTTTCTTTGTAGGTTTGAAAGTAGCTTCCTTTTTAGACATGTCTTTTCTTGCATTTCTCATCTCATAGGTAGTGAGGGAACCAAATAGTTCATCCATTGTGAGTTTATTCAAAACTCCGACTTCTTCAATAGCAAATACCTTTGAATCATATCTTTGAGGGAGTGATCTCAGTACTTTCTTAACAATCACTGGATCCTTTACTTCTTCACCAAGACCTCTGATCACATTTACAATTTCATCTATTTAGAGTAGATAGTCAGCTATGTTTTATTCTTCTTTCATCTTTAGATTTTCAAACTTACCCTTGAAGATCTTTAGTTTGGCTTGTTTTACCTTGTCATCTCCTTCATAGAGCTTATGGAGCTTTTGCCATATGTCTTTAGCCATTTTGCACTACATTACTTTGACAAACTCTGTGTTGGTCAGACCACACAAGATGACATTCTTTGCCTTGGCATTATTTTCACATGCCTTCTTATCAGCTTGGTCTGTTGGAGGAGTTGTGGGTTTAGTGTAACCATCAATCATAGATCTGCAAACATCATACCCTAGAGAAGTTAAATGGGCTTCCATCCTTATACTCCACAAAGCATAGTTAGATCCATCAAACAGAGGTGCTCTGTTAGATGAGGATCCTTCCTGACATGCCATGTGTCCAAATCCAATATCTACCTCCAGCTATTAGGCTGTACCAAGGAACTTAGCTCTAATACCAATTTTTAGAACACACAGATATACTGAGAAGGGGGTGAATTAGTATATACCAATTTTTACTTCAATTCTACTACAACAATAGAATATTTACCACATCAATCAAATTAAGTAAGAACTATTCAAACATAAGCATATCCCCACATCCATACAAGAGAACACAACACCAAATTTAAAATGTGGAAACCCAAGAAGGGAAAAACCCCGGTGAGCAAGCTGTTTGGATCTATTATCCATATCCAGCCCACAAGGAAAATTATTATTACAATATGATTTGAAGGCACCAACCTTCAGGAGACACTAATCCCCCAGCTAATACAAAGTTTATGGGCACCAACCCAAAGAAGACTACAATCCCTTGAACTGAGCACCAACCTGGATAAAGAGAGGCACCAACCTCACAAGGATCAGGAAGCACCAACCTCTGGAATCTTTGAAATGATTACAAGAGAAATGATAAACATACACTTTCACACACTACAATCATCACCTTTGATATGAATGATAAATAATGATTTGCACAAACAGAGTCACAATCCAACTATAAAACTTCGCTGTTACACTTCTCAACCCTTTTGTACTATAATTCAGAACAAAACAATATACTCTTTCAAACTTCGATACATATTGTACGACTCGAATAATCTTCTATTCTTGTCCTTCACACTCAACTCACATTCACCTGTATATTCACAATATTTCACTTTGATACTTGCATATCCAGACACCCAAAAAATGAAAAAATGATCTACTTTTCATTTCGATCTGTACAATATAATCTTCATGTTGGCTACACTGCATCGAATTAAAACATTCTCCAAAGTCAGCCTTTATATTTCAATTCCAACATGTACATATCATAAGGTTAGCCCAATCTGAAATTCCTCACTTTGAATCTAGGCCTAATTTACACAAACTGATTCAACCACCTTTTTATTTTAATTTCCAATGTGTACTTAGGTCGACCCAACTTGAATTTTTGCATTATAAGTATAGACCCAATTTAAACACATTGAGTCAGCCACATCAATTATTTTCACTTTAATTCCAGGGGAGTCAGCCACTTTATATTTCTACAAACCTTAGACTCTTCTCCTTTTCGGCAAAAGTTCGCATCCACAAACCTCAACTTAAAAACCTTAATTAGCAAAAGTTCACTTGCATGAACCATAACTTAAACGCCTTTTTCGGCAAATTATGAATCTTGTTGACAAAAGCTTATTTTCATGAACCAATTATCTTTCGATTATTTACTATCAACAAAAGTGGCTTTCCACAAACATTGGACTCTTTTTCATTTACTATCTCTTTATCCACAAAATTGCCTGTTGGCGAACTTCTCCATTGGTGAACTTTCCCGTTGGCAAACTTTTTAGTTCGCGAACCAAAGATTTTGTCGATCCTTTAACCTTTGAACTTTAAACTTTCTTCTTCATGCTTTCATCACTGAATTCTTCTATCGATGAACTGGCTGTTGGAGAAACTTGTCGTTGATGAACTTGTGAGTTCGCGAACCAAATGATTTGTCGATTGAAGGTTGAAATCATTCATGCCTTAGAAATTTTCTGTCATCTTTTTATTAGCAAACTGGATGTTGAGAAGACTATCCATCAGTGAACTTGAGAGTTCGTGAACCAAGTGATTCGTCAACTAAAGGCAAAAATCATGCCTTAGAAACTTTTCTTCTTCTATAACATCCATTTCCCTTTGACATCAATGACAATATTTCCAACACCTACACTAACCTTTTAAGGAGAGTATTGTGCAAATTTCAATCTTTTATCAATTATAGAAAGTAGAAACACATATAAACATAAAATAAATAATATACCATAACATAGGTGTACGTGGGGAAAACCCTTGTAGGAGAAAAATTTTACACTCCAAAGTAGCTCAATGTATTATTCAATAAACAACATGGTTACAATACACTTGTAGCGCAAGCCTTCACAAGAGTATCACCAACTAGAGATCTAGAGGAACTTCGACAACATAATAATACCTACTAAATTCACTATCAAAACTCTATCTCAAGCACCCAAAAAATAGGATATACAATACATGAAACCATCGAATGGTATTTAGAAAATTATGATCTAAAACCACCCAAAATAGTGGCACCCAAATCCTTAGTTAGAAATCCAACACCCAAATTTCAAGATGGGTCCACAAGCTAAAAATAGCATATTCCTTCCACTAGTCATAACCTTGTTATAATCCGCTCACAAAATTGGGCATTCCATTTTGACTCCATTATCCCCATCCAAAGATGCCTTATGATGTGTTGGTCAACAAGTGTAATTCCCCTTTACAACTCTTTTACGTGTCGATGTTTCACATTTCCAATGCAAGAGGCCCAACTTCTAGAGGCCATAACTTTTGATCTAGGAGGCCAATTGGGCCCCTTTTTTAAAATTTGTAGAGCTCAAGCAGGGCCACATGATAGGCACTAGGGAACTAGTGCTAAACAACCTAGAAAAAACCAACTCTATAACCCAAAAATTGAGTTTTTTCTATTTTTCACCTAAAAATCACATTGTTTCTAATCTTAACATTAGGTGACAGCTTAAGACACCTTTCCTAACAATTTACAAGTGGTCTCCACCTTTTATATATATAATAGTTTTTTATAGGTGAATTATTAACATGAGGTTCACTCTTTTTTATTAGATAACTAAAATAAAAAATTTACATTGACCCTATATTAAGGGAATTGCATAAGTACATGCTCCTAATTTTTCCATCTTCACTCTTCTTGGATGACCTTAACATCATCTGATACTTGAGCTTCATAGGAGGTGGCCTTTTCTTTTTAACATCAACCTAATTAGATCTAACCAAGAATGCTCATGGGTCATGTGCTATGTTCCATTTTGAACCTTGGGCTATTAGCTTTGCCCCCTTAGCTTTTCTGGCTTAGTGTTTTCTTTGCAAGAAAACCTACTGAGACCTTAAGAATCAATCCAATATCATGTGCAACAGCTAACTAAATCTACACTCGGGTCTTACAAAACATGTGAAGGAGATTAATATTATAATAAAATGGGGGGCATAATCTAAAGGAGCTTGGGATGAATCCAAACCTTGCTAAGCACTCGTGGGTACGACATAATGATGAGGCTCTACTCTAATCCACCAAGTGGGACTTCCACTTGATGAATAGTGATGAATAGTGAGGTAATATGAGTTGTTGAGACTAATAGCATGCACCCCAAGTTGGTAGGAAAGTGTTAAAACTAAAGGTATATGTGCCTCTATTTGTGTGTGCAAGTGTGTATTTGTTCTTACCCTATTGCTTCCTTTTGTTTTGTGAATTTAAAGTTCCAAGATACACCTCTAGTAGTTGTAATAGCGAGTTGCATACCATATTATTCATCTGACTAGTGTAATTTCTATGTATGCTTAATCAATGGTAAGCATATAAGTTTGATATTCAGTTACTAACCTATTAGCTGCTAATTGTTTCCTAAAGAAATATCTATAGGGAGAGGTGGTCATTGAAAATTTAAAGGAGAATGGAGTTGAGAATTTAGAAGAAATTGCTTTAATAAAACTCAATCCCTATCAACAAGCTCAAAAATCCTTGTCAACAAAAGGCCCTACTCAAATTTAAGTTAATTGACGACAATTATTAATAAGCAACCAAAAGAATAAAACATTATCACCATGAAATTTTCAATCAATTGCAAGCAGTCTAATAATATAAAATTCAAAAAGTTTAGTGTTAATCAAATTATCAAACACTATAGTATATGATCTTAGTAAATACACAAAAAAGGAACAAAGAAAAATATCAATACTATGTGTACATAGAATGTAATACTATGATGAATACAGAAGGAACAAAAGAGTAGTTGAATGTTTTTCTCTTCTCTATCAATTCTATTTTTCTTTTGTCACTTTCAGGAGTGTTGAATTGAATTGAATTAAATTGGAACTGAGATACATCATAATGCGAAAGTTTAACATTCAGACATAGTCTTCACTACTTTTTGCACTGCCTCCATCTCACTCCAATTTTTGTTACTCCTCAATATTTTATCCATTGAGAACTCAAATCCCCACTCAAGACAATCAAATCCCTTTTCGTACTAAGAAGCTCGAAAAACACCACTATGAACTTATACATGTCCCCTTGATCTTTGACATGTTTAAATTGCACTCTTTTATCTACTAATTTGGCCAAATTCTAAAATTAGAAAATTAAATACAAAATTTGTTGGCAACGTGTACATTTGACCATATTTATTAATTAATTAAATTTCAAAATCATGTTATGATCTAGATTTCAATTAGCTAATAAACACAATCAAATGTGCATTCGGCATTTGGATAGACAATATGAAATTTATTGTCGACCAAAATATTCTCTAAATTTCTCTATTGATCCATTGCAATTTGCACACTCCACTTAAAATCCATCTAGGTCCATGGTTAAACAATCAATAGCAACACCTCATCCACACCAAAAAGTGCTAAATATCTGTCCTACTTCTATTGACCAAAATTAATCTCTTACTCTTAAATTAGATGATGTTTAAGAATAACTTCTCTTGCTCTCCTAAGGTTCTTAAATTATATATATATATGGCAGTTGACCCAAACCACCTCCTTAGACCCAAAATCAGGTCAGACTATAAATAAAAGGATCCATTTTCATTTTGACGCTGGTAGGGTTAAAATAGTCCGCCCTGTGAAAGGGAAGAATTATATAAAAAACTCTTCATTCAAAGCTCACAATTAATGCTGCGCGTTGGACCTTCCGAGATATCCGGGAGCCATTCCTTCTTATCTTGACTCTGAAAAGAGGGATCCAGCTCACAGTTGCCCTTTGAACAAGTCTTTCGAGCATATGCACTCATAATTTTCATCTAAATAAATATTCATTCTGAACATAAGTACTCACAATTGTTAACAATGGCCAGAGCAATAGCAGTTTGGATTACTCTCATAGCAACATTCTCTGTTTTTCTCCAAGGTAAACATTTAACATTGCCTATTCAGACATAAAGACTACTGTAGTCTGTCATTGCTTATAATCTTTGATTAAACTAGAGAATTTCACGCTTTTACAATCTACAATTTTATTCTTGAGTGCAGGAATGAAAGTGGAGGCAACAGCGTTTGAGATCACAAACAAGTGCCTGTACACAGTGTGGGCAGCTGCAAATCCAGGTGGAGGTAAACGACTGGAAGAAGGGCAATCATGGACCATCGAACCTGGCGCCGGAACATCCACGGGCAGAATCTGGGGACGCACAGGCTGTTCCTTCGACGCCAACGGTAAGGGCACCTGCGAAACCGGTGACTGCAACGGCCTGCTGGAGTGCCAAGGCGTCGGCTCGGGGCCAGCCACTCTGGTCGAGTATTCCCTCAATGTAATGAATCTTGACTTCTACGACATCTCTCTCGTCGACGGCTTCAATTTGCCTCTTTCCATAACTCCAACTTCAAGAAACCCTAAGTGCCAGGGGAGAATTGGATGCCTGAGCGACATCAATTCCATCTGCCCCAACGAGCTCAAGGTGAGCGGTGGCTGCCAAAGCGGGTGCGCCAAATATCAGACGAATGATCACTGCTGCACAGGAGCGTCTGCGTCGAATTGCAGCCAGACCCTTTACTCCAATTTCTTTAAGGAAAAATGCCCCCAGACCTACAGCTATGCCAAGGATGCGCAATCCAGCACCTATACTTGCCCTAGCGGAAACGATTTTAAAATCGTCTTCTGCGGTAAAAGTGATTCCATTTTCGCTCTATACTTGTATATAAACATAATTAATGAGGAATAAGATTCCCTGCGCTGCGCATCATGCGTTTGAGCTCTGTATTGCACAGTAAAATATGGTCTTGTCAAAATTTAAAGATGTTTATTAGATTGAAGGGTTATAGTTTAATTGGTTGAGTTGAATCGGTGTGGATGACTAAATGTTTTTTTCATATGTTTTTATGGAGTGTGAGGCTTTCAAGGACATCAGGGACAAGTATACCAAGTATACCAGTAGTTTAACAACTCTTTCTTGGCATAGTTTATTCAGTGAACAGAATGTTGCAAAGTTTGGGGGGCTCATCCTCACTTTGAACACAAAAAGGATTGAAGTGCAGAAGACTAAAACAACAAGGTTGGTGGTCCCATATGCTATTTTTAGCCCCATGGACTTTAAAAACTATTCATTCATTCATTCAATCCCTTGGAGCAACAACTCAAACGAGCTTTGACCTTTACATAACTTTTGTCCATTGGATCCCCTTCCTCAAGGTAGCTTAGCCAAAAGACAACTTTTCAAGGAAGGGGACTCAGAATCAAAGCTTAAGCCAATACAAGAGTGAAACCCAATTCTCATTAACCTCAAAATATGTTACAAAATACATTTGGTTTAAGTGGCTAGATACCCTTACTCAAAGCTTAAGCCAATAGAAGAGTGAAACCCAATTCTCCTTAACCTCAAAATATGTTACGAAATGCATTTGGTTTAAGTGACTAGATACCCTTACTCAAGGCAACATACCCAGAATACAACTTTTGGTTTAGATGTATACTCTCACATATTAGTCAAGTGAAAATAATCCAAGCTTAAGTCAATAGAAAAGCAAAACTCAATTCTTGTCAAAGGGCCCTTCGTCTACTGGTGAAGTTGAAAGGTTCTGAATGAACCCACCAGGGATCAAGTCTTGCTGAGTGCAAGGCTCCTGACACCATAAGGAATGAGGTCGAGATCGTGTCCTGGGTGAATTTGGCGGAATGGATATCCCTTAGTGCTTGGCTCTTAGCCAAAGAGGTTTAGCCTAAGGCTCGTGCTCCCATATCAAGTAGCAAAAATGATCTTGTGGATGATCTCCATAAAAAAAGGCCCAATTCTCATTAACCTCAAAATGTGTTACAAAATACATATTTATAAACATGAAATTACCATTTAGAGTTTATCTTCAAGATGATTGTTTAACTTCTATTGTATTTAAGTAATAATACAATAAAATATTATTATTACATTTATTGCTTACACCTAGGATTGTATAATAGTGTTACGTCCCCCTTTGAATTTTTCAATTTTTGCTCTCCCAAGTATTTTAGTCAAGTCACAATGCTAGCTAGTTGTTATGTAATTGGGCAAAATTTTAATTGTACATTTTCATCTTTCACATGATGCCGAATCAAATGAAATTTTGTGTTGATATGCTCAGTTCGGTCATAAAAGAATAGATTTCTTGCTATTTTGATTGCAAAAGTATTGTCAACCATGAGAGGTGTTGAAGAAACTTGTTTCTCCTACAAATTTTCATGAATTATTTTGAGCCATAAAAAATTTTGTTGCCTTTGAAGCTACCATATATTATGCTTTCGTTGATGAGACAGTTGGCATTGATTACTTCTTTGACTTCCAAGAGATGATTGCTGATCTCATACATTAGGAAACTTGAAGTAGATTTCCTTTCTTCCAAGTCACATGCATAGTCTAAATCTAAATATCAAACTAACTTGAAATCTTGTGCCTTGGAGTATTTCATCAGTGCTTGGCTGATACGACTACTTATATATGTGCATATTAGCTATCGAATAGCACCTTTAGATGCTTTTAATAGTTTATAACAATATAACGAGTGCAATAATTTAAGAGTTTTTGATGAATATATTAAAAAAGTAACTTTGAATGTATCATAATTTATTAATATTGATAATTATTTGAAAAGACACCAAAAATATAGTTATTCTAACAATAAGAATTTAAATTCTCTCTCTCTCTCTCTCTCTCTCTCTCTCTCTCTCTCTCTCTCTCTCTCTCTCTCTCTCTCTCTCTCTCTCTCTCTCTCTCTCTCTCTCTCTCTCTCTCTCTCTCTCTCTCTCTCTCTCTCCCTCTGTCTTTACGTCTATCTCCCTCTCTCTAAACCTTGAATGTGAAAAAAACCTTAAACATTAACACTAAAGCATTAAACATAACCACTAAATCTTAATTTTAAACATTACATGTTGAATCCATAAAGGTGAAAGCTAAACCTTGAATGTAAAATCTAAACCTCAAGTTTTAAACTCTCCCTCTCCCTCTCCCTAACTCTCTTATCTCTCTTCCTCTCTCTCTCTCTCCACCTAAAATTGACACTAAATAATTAAATAGAAACCACTAAATCTTAATGTTAAACATTACATGTTGAACCTATAAAGATGAAAGCTAAACCTTGAATGTTAACCCTAAGCCTTAAGTTTTAAACTCTAAACCCTAAAAGCTAATTAGTGAGTTATCTCTCTCTCCTAACTCTCTTTCTATCTCTCTCTTGATCTCACCCCTCTCTCCCTAACATTGACACTAAAACATTAAACACAATCCACTAAATCTTAATGTTAAACATTACATGTAGAACTCATAAAGATGAAAGCTAAACCTTGAATGTGAACCCTAAACCTTAAGTTTTATACTCTCTCTATCTATCTATCTCTCACCTTGACACTAAAGCATTAAACAAAAACCACTAAATATTAATGTTAAACATTGCATGTTGAACACATAAAGATGAAAGCTAAACCTTGAATGTGAACCTTAAACCTTAAGTTTTAGACTCTAAACATTAAACCCTAATTAGTGAACTCTCTCCCCCCCCCCACAACATTGACACTAAATAATTAAATAGAAACCACTAAATCTTAATGTTAAACATTAGATGTTGAACTTATAAAGATGAAAGCTTAACCTGAAGTTAAAGAATAGTTTCCACTTACCTTTTGATTAATACTATACACTAAAATTATATCTTTTTAACAATAATTTTACATTGTCTTTGATAAAGAGAATGAACTATGAATTAGAGATACATGGTTCCAATTTAGAACCCATGAGACATCATTGTGACCTAGCATTTGGGTTTTCTTGCGTCTTATGTCTAGAGATTTCAATGTTGATACAATGATTGTATGCATGCATGCTTAGTTTTTCTTATGCCTTGGTGCTAGTCTTGTGGTCTTTGTCAATGTTACACCAATCCTTACAGTTTTTCCTTGATCCTATTTATTAGGAAGGGACCAATTGTGTAACATAGGATGACTCTTATAGCTCCTGAATGTTCTATTGAGTTTCATTTCTATGAACATTGCATATATGGTAAACAAATTTGCATTTGGTTTTACTCAAGTTCTCATTGGATTTCATTCATTTTGATGTTTTTGGTCCTATAAACATTCCTTCAATTTTAAAATCTTTGTATTATGTATCTTTCATAAATGACTATCTAGAAGGACATAGGTGTATTTCCTTAGAAGTATATATGAAGTCTTCAGTCATTTTAGAGGGTTAAGGTTTTTGTGGAAAATCAAATTGGTAGGAAGATTGAGATTTTGAGAATTGAGAATGACGATGTTTTTTAGTAGACAGATGGATTCTATAAGGTTCATGGGATAGAAAGACATATACAACTCCATATACCCCTCAACAAAATGGAGTTGTAGAAACAATGAACAAGACACTAATTTGGAGAGGGCTAGGAGTATGCTTAGTGCAACTGGCTTAGAACAAAACTTCTAGGTATAAACCATTGCTATGGCTTATTACTTGATTAAAAAATTTTCTACATTTGAAACTCTTATGGATAAGATTCCACTAAAGTCTTGGTCAGGACAAAATTCATCATTTCAACATCTTCATGTTTTTTGTTGTGAGACATATGCACATGTGCTTAGGGAGAAGCAGTCAAAATTGGAGAATAAGGCAGTTAAGTGTATCTTCATCAGCTATAGTGTTGGTGTGAAAAGGTACAAGCTTTGGGATCCTATGGTCAAGAGAGTTTTCTATAGTAGAAGTGTTATTTTTGAAGATATTAAGCCATCTCCTATAGTTTTGAAGTTAAAAGAGGATAAGAAGAATATTTGGTTTAGCTACACCCAAAGATCGAGATAGTTGAACCACAATCTCACGAAGGACCTTAAGAGGTGGATAGATTAAAGATAGTTAGATAATTTCAAAGAGGAGGTTGAACCTCCACCTTAGCTCTTAAGGAGGTTGACTTAGCATAAGCAACAACCAAACATGTATACTCCTACTTGGAGATGTATTTTTTCTTTAATTACTAATATAGATGAGCCTAGAACTATGAAGGAGGCATTGCATATGGATGGTTTTGAGTCTTAGAGTGCAAATATGTGTGAGAAGATGGTTGCATTGAAGAAAAATCCCACATGGGGCTTAGTACATTTGCCTAATGGTTAGAAACCTGTTGATTGTGAATGGGTGTTCAAAAGGAAGATCAGTTCTGACGGCAGTGTTGAGAAGTAGAAGGCTAGATTGGTTGTAAAGCTATATTCACAGGTTGAGGGAATTGATTATGGTGAGACTTTTTCTCTAGTTGTTGAACTAACATCCAGCATCCATCTAGATCATATTATCTATTGTAGTAGCCTTTGATCTTGAGATTGAACAAATGGATGTGGAGACAAATTTTCCTTTATGGTGATTTGGAAGGAAGAGATCTACATGACATATCCAAAGCACTATGTGGAAGAAGGTAAAGAATCTTTGGTTTGTAAGTTGAAAAAGTCTTTTTATGGTCTCAAATAGTCTCTTAGGATGTGGTACTGGGAGTTTGGTTCCTTTGTGTTGGGTTTAGGATTTTTGAGATCCAAATTAAATCATTGCAACTATTATAAGATGGATGGTGATCAATTCCTTGTTATTGCATTGTATGTTGATGATCTATTGTTTTTTGATAACAAGGATCTGAATTGTGACTTAAAGTCTTAGATTTATCATTATTTAAGACAAAGGACTTAAGGGTTGCTAGGTGTTAGTTTACATATTTGTCACTTAACTCTATTTTCTCATGCCCACACAAATGACAACTGCACTAATAGTTGAGTCAGATTGCAATGATATTTTTAATAACTCTCTACTTATTTTACAAGGCACGGCTACCTTCGAATGATATTAAATGAATGAAAACAATGTATGCTTTTGACTAGAAAGCATGAAAGGTAGTGCTTTTAACCAGAAAGCAATAAAGGAAATGAATCACAATATACAACTAAAACAATAAGAAACACAAAGACTTCGTACGACCATAACCATAAGCTTATATTTTCACCACATAATCATCACTTCAAATCATTCATCAAAGGAAAAACTATCCACAACAATGAGCTTAAATAAAGATTTCCAATTACTTCGATATAAAATTGCAATCTAAGAAGTTGATAGATATTCAACATAAGAAGAACATACATCCATCAACCATAACCGAAAGTTTACAATTTCAAAATTCAACTTCTCCAGCTTTCATTCATATATTGAAAATAATTGAAATATAGCATAGCACAAAAATGGCCTATCAACAACACAAAGTTTGCCAAAAGATCCTCTAAGCATTGACAAGCTTAGTATATATAGCCTTGTCATAAAATAACTATCTTTGAAATAATAATAGTTTCTTGAAGACAACCGATTAAAAGATAATTAAAAATAAGTCTTTGAAATAATAGTATATCAGAGTAATGTTTAAAGAGATAACATAAAACACATGATATGCCATCATGTGGCAGCAATTTGGTCATTCTCCTGTATCACTTCACTCTCCATGTCATGTTCGCTAGTCACAATTGAGTCCACATGTGCTCGAAGTCTCACCTTGTAACTTCTGTACCTAGAGATGATGGGAATTAGAATCTTGCCACTTGGAGTGATAGTAATGTGCACCCTAAGTTTTCATTTGCTTATTGTCTTCTCCACATTTGCTAGCCTCTTGTTGACCTCATCAGCTTCTGATCTAAAAGTTCTGAGATAAATTACAATATTCCTGAGCTTTCCCAGTGACTCTCCATTATCTATGTCAGTGCCAACAATTTCTTCAATGAGAGTCTTCTTAAAGATCTATTTTACGTCTTTTACATCTAGCAAATTTTCTCCACTTTCATCTAAAATATCCACTTCTAAAATGGTACAGTTTCTCCTAATGTCAACAAGATCAACAAGGTACTGATTGAGAATTCCCCTTATTGCACTATTATACTGTCCAAGCACAAACAACTTCCATTCAAGTGCATCCAACTATGAGACATGGTCATTTTCTTTAGGATCATTCAAAATCTTCTTAGCCATCAGAATACTTGTATCAATCTTAATAATCTCGTGCACCTCCTTAGAAACCATTAGCAAGCCACTTTCCTCCTTTTTCACATTTTGTAGATTTGTTGCTAACCCTTTCCTTTTATCATATATAAGAGCATATAATCTCATAGCCTCCTCAATGTATAACATGCTATCAAAGGTAACCTTCTCCACCCATTTTTCGATGGCTTTGTCTAGGGTTTGGTATTTTTTAATTTGTTATAGCATGCTATGATCCATACCATCAACAACAATGCTAGGATTTGCATCGAAAGACTGAGAAGTGATATTTAAAATTGATTGAATGAAAGAAGTCAAAGTGTTCACCTAGGCTTGTAATTTTGCATTCTCCTGTTGCTTGACTTTGACTCTTTTTGCCAACATGTCTATAGAAAATTTGGCATGATATATATCGCCTTCAATAGTTGGAGGACCCATATCAATCTTCCTCATGTTGAAGTCAGCTTCTGTGATCTTATTTTCATTTTTATCATTAATCAGGTCTACAGTCTCCAAAATTTGATGCCCAGAGGAAGAATCAGTTACCATCCTAGACATCCTCTTAGCCTTCTTAGGCTTAGGTGTTGTTTGCAACAACTTGGCTATAGTGTCCATGTTCATATCTACCATAGGGGTGTACCTCCTCTTTTTATCAACAACCTTCTTTAACCAAGATGGAGATGGTAGCACAACATTATTATCACTAGCACCCAGGACAACATTGTCTAGCTGATTGGGAGTATTATGTACAAGAGTTTCATTTAATCTAGGGGATGTTGGAGTTTCAAACAAATAATGAAAAACACTATCTTCTCCAATTTGTTGAAAAATCAAAGAATCATTACCAGACACAGGGGAATTAGGGGAGGCCATATGATCTGCCTATAATTGTTGCAAGGCATCTAACTTCTTCTCGGCTCCTATTCTCGCAGATGCAGGTTCACCATCCTACTCATATGCATTTTAGTCTCCTATTATCCTCAGGTTGTTCTCCATCCCCACCAAATTGTAAACCAACTCTATGTTGAGTTATCTGCGTGCTAGTTGAAGTTCTTTAGGTTTCGGGGGCCTGGGATGTTCCATGTTCTCTTGTTCTAGACTCTTTTTGCACAGGAGAAGAATTGGTGTGCTCTCGAATTCTCCCCTTTAGCCATCTTTTGGTCTTATCCAAAACAAATGAGGACCGAACCTTAATATCAGTACTCTCTTTTTCAGACCATTGTATCCAAGGTAGAGGTCTAGAGACAACATCATGGTATCCCTCATCAATAATATCAAAGTTATCATCCACACCACTTGGAGTCTGTAGAGGCAAATTGAAGGCGTGGATTTGGTCTAATGTTAACCTCATCCAATCCCTTCTTTGGACCTCTCTCTCATGAACACAATCTTCCCAATAATCTTCCAAATGTGGCTGGTGTTCATAGAGATTACCTCCGTGGAAATTTCTCTTAACAAAGTTTTTGTTGTCAAAAAATGGTCTCACAAACAAGGGACAAAAATTGTATTTCGCCATAATCTTCTCTATATTTCTGGCATTATCATTAGTTTTGCAAGTGAAAAATGACAATGACACGGGAAAATCATATCCTTTCTTTTTCATGCCATGGTATATATTGTTCACAGTCGCCATCTAGCGACAGATTTCCAAAAGAATAAAGTAATTGGATGCATATCTTGGCAATTTCAACGGGGCATTTTCATAACCTTGAACTCGAAGGTAGGTGAATCTATCAAACTAAATATAAAAACTCCCATACCTCATCACCAATGAAGCCACCTCAGGGGAAATTCTCAATTCAGGTGTACCTTCAACCCTTCTCACAGAAAACATGAGAAAAGCGTCACTGACATGACGATAATTCTTCATTCCATTTTCTCTTTGCAATAGAGGGAAATATTTGTACATAGGTGTGTTTGGTGTCAAAGACCCTTGAGTCCTTAACCCTACCTAGACAACCTCTTTACTGGCTAAAATGTAGAACAAATAAGAGCACATATAAAAGGAGACATTCTGATGAAAGTTGGCTAGTTGCAAGTTTAATTGATCACTGATCATTTTAGCCCAGTCGATATATTGGCATTCGCTGCACACCACCAAAATGAACTGGCACATCCACTTCTCAAACAAATCAGACTTTGCACTTCCAACAACACAGTGCAATAGAGTAATCATGTTAGAGATTTCTTCTTTGAAATGCGCTCTTTTTAAATTGGCAAGAACTTGAGATTTTTCCTTCTTCTCAACTTTCAACCAATTCCTCGCAATAGAGTTCAAACACCAATCTTTCTTATCCAAAAAATAATTCCACCCCATGGTGACAAACATCTCAACGAATTCTTCTCTATCGGGTAATCTCAATGAACGAGAAACAACTTTAGTGTCAATTTTTGTAATTACAAAGCCGTCAAAGGCTCTTATCTCCTGTGGGTCATGGAAATAATTCCTTGCACATTTAACAACCAAATCTAAACATGGCACAATAGGTGGAAAACCCCCAGCACGAGCTAACCCACTTGTTAGGATTTTCTTAGCTATAGGTGTTCTAGAGTTTTGCTCCATTCGAGCCTAGAAATAATCCAAGTCTATATGTCCAAGCTGAGTATATTTCACTTTAGCCAAACCATTCTCAATAATTGAAGCGACAAGGAAACCCTGATATTTATATTTCATCTTTACTTGTTTGAGAAACCAGAAAACAAAAGCTTCTGTAACTGCTAGGGACACCAAATGAATTTCTAGAACATTTGGGGAAACAAACAATTTGGACTCATGAAAGAAAACTGCTCTTCCGACTGAAATGACTCAAGAAATTCAAATTTATCACAATAAGGAGCATGTGAGAAGAAGTGCCAATTAGCTAACCTGGCTATGAGAGTTTGTGTTCATCACTTGTAGAAGATGCAGTCCAGAGCTTCTCCAAAGTATACCAGCTGCAATGCAGAATAATACATTCGTGAAGGTGGCAACCCTTAAAAATGTCTCAATAAATCGCATTAATTTCGGTGGCATGTACAGTTGTACAATTCATAAATGAGTCGCCTTAATTCTCCTTCGAAAAATGCACAATTGCACTTTTCAAGACATTTCTTATTTATTACGGAATGATAAATGTCACTTCTGCCGTGCATGTTAATAAATGGAAAGATGCCCCCTTGAAAAGCGGACCGAGCTTTGAGTTAAAGGATCGACAACTTTTAGAACTTGTGAACTATCAGTCAGGAGTTCAGAAGTTCGAAGAACTCTCGACTCGCCAACTATGAAGGACTTAGCACCGGGACTAACACAAAGCTAACAACAAAGACTTAACAAATTACTTTAAAGTAGAGTTGGGAAATCAGAAGATTTCAAAACTTAAGAACCCACCAACTAAGGTTTTGAAAAACGTCAAATTGTTGACTATCAAGGAAAAACACTTAAGTAAAAGGTCGTGACTTTGTTAAAGGGGCGAAACAATCAATAATAAAGGAGGGAACATTAACTTGACACATAAATGGCAAAAAATTTGAAAATTTGGTAACACTAGGTATATATTAGGTATGGTGATCAAAAGAGATAGAGTGAACTGTTACCTAAATTTCACTGCAGCTCATTCAGGTAGAGTTTTGATTCAAAACTTATAAGGTACATTTCATCTAGTCCTTCATACATTACATTCAAGAGCATAAATGAAATAATTCAAGAGATTATGTTTATTAGATTACTGCATTTATCCAAGTGCATGTAACATAAGAAAGATCTATCCAAATTTTTTTTTGAAGAATAAATAATCTTTTTTGAATGTAAAATGTACATTATCTCACACAAGCCGTGAGGTTAACTTTCTTATTCAATGAAATAGAAGAACAATCTATACATGAATAAGTAAATGTAAATAAATGTGCATGTAAGGTTAGAGACCAGTCATTGCCTGAGAATGACTGGTACTGGTTCTGGGGTGTTGTCCTGTTGCCTCGAGTTGTCTTTGTCCTTCCTAGTTTCATGCTGTCTCTGGTTCTTGCATCTGGCAAAAACAGTGGTGTTAGACCAATTCTACAAGCAATGAGTGGTCCCAAACCATACACGAATAAGATATCATGCATGTATAAATTGATCCTTAATTGCATTAAACAAGAAATGTATACCTCGGATGTCCTAGAGAACAATCAAGTCATCAAACACATCCAAAACATGCATTTATTTTCTAACAAGTTTGCTTCATGTGCAGATACAGGTGTAGTTATGTTTCTATTTGATTCATCAAGTTACATTATGAGTGGAACAAATGTGGCTCCCATAAGGGTTGAGCCCAGCTCATAGTCCTTACAAAACATTTCATATGCAATATACAAATGCAAAAGCACAGCCCAAGGAGCATATTTAGAAGGCAGATCACAGCTGTCAAGAACAATAATAGTCAACAAGAAGACAATCGCATGCACAATCATGATAAAGACAATCATAAAGGAAAAGAGAGAACTTGGACTATGCATAACAACATTGGGACAACAGTCCATCAGTTAGAACAGTGAGTTGCATACCCTAGCCAAAGGGACAATGAGCTTTAGCATCTTTATCATGGCTGTCAATGGTGCAACAAAAGTAAATATATTTAACCATCAACAAGAATGTTAGAACTATCAACTAAGGAGCAGCAGAAACAAAAGATGATGTAGTCATATCATGTGAAGGTGCAGCCATAAGAACAAAGCCACACACAATCAACTAAGACAGAGTACACATAATACAATCTATGCTACAAAATGCATGAAGAGCATAAATAATGGAGCAATCATATATATCATTCGAGGCAGAAATGCAGTCATCTTTATCAAAGACAACCTACGGTAAGGTAAAGAGGATAGTCAACTTTCTTACTAGCTGCATACTTGCTCATCTATGATAGAAATCTAAGGAGGAGAAGTCATCATAGTAAAGGAGTATACCAACAGTGTAGTATGAATTGTTGAAGACAATCATGCCATGTATCAACTAGTGAAAGGACATTTATGTTCAAAGGATTAGCATTGATGAAGATCAGATGAAAGAAAAGACAGTCTAATGCATGTATCATTGTTCTTGTCAAAAGGCAGTCATTTATATCAAATGAACAAGTCTTTTTTCATTTTTTAAAAAAGAAGCAGATCAGTTTATCATAAACAACAAAGATGATCATAGAGGACTATCACACAGTTGTATATGCAAGAATATATATCACCATTGCAATAAAGGAATAGCTCAGTCATTTTTAAGATAAGAAGGTACTGTCATAATAGAAGGAACAAGAGAATCTCAAGACAATAGACAGTAGACTTGAAGCATAAGCATGACTGAGGTAATTTGGAGAAAAATAGTGTATACATGCTACAGAATGCCACAAAATTTCATTGATGCAAGGTATCATGAAATGCTTATACACAGGTGGTTTCTCAAACATAGTGACAGGAGTACAAACTTTGTCAAATGAAGGGCAGCTTATGCAATGTATAGATGATACTTATCATCTCCTTCAGTTATCTTCCTTTTAAATGCATACATGACCCATACATATTCAAACCATGATCAAATACAACTATATACTAATGAAATAATGAAATAGCATGTAGCTACAAACTCCTTATGCCAATTGGAACAGTCATGACAGGCACTAGGAACAAATAAGGACAGTCATAGTGTTTCTGAAAGGAGCAACAATATCAAACAAGTCATGAAGAAAGCAGTCCCAATGATGGCAATAACTCAGGATAGCCATAGAACAGCCAGTCACTTGTCATGAAGAAACATCTGCACAATTAGAGTTAGCAAAGATAAGTTGGAAATAGATGTCAAAACAACCTGTAGGTGATAAGCATGCAGGGGAGAGTTTGAAGGAAGTATTACAATAAAGAAGACTATTGAAAGATGAATAGAGGATATCCATGCAATGCACAAATTTGACAATAGTTTTCAAGTTCCTAATAAAGCCATAGCAAGAAGATTGTATATGGGTGAGAGAGTAGTCATAAAGTCCTTCAAAACACTCACCAACAGTCATATAACAGTCATCTTTGAAGAAGATGGAGATCAATCACAACATAGGGGCCAGTCTCCTCACAGTAAGCAACATTGCACGAATAGTCAAGAAAACTAGAGACAGTTATCAAATGATGTCATCAGCAGTCAAATCTGTCATGAGAGGAGGACAATTTTAGTCCATATAAAATTGTTAAGGTCTGTTCAAGGTTTTGTTAAACATAAAAGAGTTGAGCATCCATTGGAGAGAGTTCTATCACTAGTACAAGATGTTCTTCTACTGATCCCATTTTTGTCAGACTTCACAAGTCACATATTTGCATAAACAAACTAAGGACAATGATCACAGGCATGGAGTCCAAGAGATATAGCCAACAGATAAGATAACTGCAATAAAATGCCAAGAATAACCAATAAGAACTGATAAAATAGTCCTACAAAAGAAGTTATGAAGGATGTATGCACAATGTTCATACTAAAGAGAGAGGTCTATATAAAAACCAAGAGGATAGTGATCAGAGCAGTCATTTATGACTTCTAAACAGTCAATAGTTTGTTTCCCTCCTCCATGGTTTCCATACCTTTTCTGGGGTTTCTCTAAAACATTTTTTTTGCAGGTTTCAAGCTAATGCATCAAGGCTTTGTTAAAACTTTCATATGTTTGTCATTTGAGGTTGAACAAATGATCTTAAAATATGAGAAGATAGTGAGAAGAATGACTGTCATAGAGAAAGAAGACAAAAATAAACACATTCCATATTTCATTTTTATCCATGTTCTAATGAAATCTGGCTTTTAGAACCCAATGATAGATACAGAGAAGTATTTCTAAGTGAGATTAATCAATGACCAAGCTATACAAAGATAGAAAATGAAATGTTTTGTCAATGGTTTGCTGCTATAGAACAAAAGAATATCTGATGCAAAAGGTCCAGTAAGGAAAGCCACAGAGTTCAAATGTGGAGAAGTTCAGAGATGTTCTCTTTTACAAGTTTTTTTTTGTCATGGGTCGAGCTGGAAAATGAGGAAATAGTTGCAGATACAAAGAACAAATGCAGATTTTCAAGAACAGAATGCACAGAATGCACAAATCGTACCTCTAGCAGCCCAATGCACAAAAATATCATTTTGCAAGTTTTTGTCATAGATCGAGCTTGTTTGGAGCCAATAATGCAGATACAGAGTAATATGCAACTCATTTCAAACTCTTTTCAAACACATAGATACTCAGAAAAAGCCACATAGGTTGCGCCCTGAAGCCACCAAGTTTTTTTGTGTTTGTCAAAGCAAATATGTATTTTAAACTCATTTAAAATGCACAGAGGAAAATGAGGTTTTCTCAAACTCATTAAAGACAAAGAATACACAGAGAGTGTTATCATGCTGAAGCCTGGTTGAATATAGTTCAACACCCATTTTTTTCATTTTACAGTAATAAGAATGATATAAGATAAAGAGAATATGGCCATGAGTTTTGACCACAAATGCTACAGAATGATATGGAAACGAATGCAAATATAGAGAGAGTAAGGTTTTTAAACTCATTTCAAAACAAAATACTTAGAAATGCCTTGAAATCGTGCTTCAGCATAGTCAAATGTAAGTAAAAAATTTAGAAAATGAGGAAGGATCGACAGTCAAGGGCGAATTACCTTTTCCTCTACCGTTTGTTTTGCCAAAACCACAAAAAACTCTCAAAAAATTGACCTCCTTTTCGGCCTCAGCACAGTACAAACGCAATCATGGTGGTTGTTCATCAGAAAGCCACAAAAAATACATCAAATACATCACAGTCGTGGTTTTAAAAGTCAAGATTTGTCTCTAGAACAAAGAAAATGCATTAGACATGTAACAATGGAAGTCTTTACCTTTCATTTTTAGAAAAATGCCATCGAATCCCTTAGGAAATCACAGAAGATCAGAGGGTTTCCTCTACAAACCCCAGTCATGGCGGCGCAGTAGCGAGAGGAGGAAGGTAAAATGAAATGCAAATGATATTTTTTAGGTTTTTTCTTCCTTTTGGGTCGAATTGACCTATTTGTATTGATGGTGTTTTCTGACTTTTGATTTAAACAATATCATTGCAATCCTTTGGTGCCTATGGTAAAGACTTGGAAGTCTTTAAAACCTAATGATGATACATCAAAGAGGGGCGTGAGGCATGTTTTTCTGCCTTTAGTTATTTTTCAAAGTCAAATAAACATTATAAAAGCATAGGGTTGAATGCTATCTTGCTAGGCATGTCTTATTTTTTAGATGCCATGGAGGGATAAGGTGATGCCTAAATACATAGTATTGCAATTACATGTGCATGGAAGTATAAGACCTGATGATGTGTATAGGGAGGCATAAGGGTCACTGTGAAATGTATTGCATAGGACCTTGAAATCGTGATGAATGTGGTGAAACGCATGAATGACTAGGGGTTATAAGGTGTTTTGATATAGCCATGTAATGCATCGTGATGATGCAAGTGTATGAAGAGGCAATCTTTTTCATGTATGGAGAGTCGTGTTGTTTTTGCCTAGGAATTACAAGATGTTTTTTATGCCAATTTTGCATAATCTAGAAATAGATTAAATGTTGTAAACAAATGATAAAGTAATGAATTATGAATTACTTTATCATTTGTAATAAAAAAGCAAAAGTGCAATACTAGGCAGATTTATCATACATGGTAAAGTAAGTCTTGTCAATTACTTTGTCGTTCTTTCACGACATTTAATTTGTCCCCAAACTATGCAAAATCAGGAAATTAAATGTTATATCCTAAATGCCATTATTTTATGCATAGGTTTGTAATATATATGGAATGTAAAACATTAACTAAGTGGTGTAATTATAAACCTCTTAGTCAATGTTAAATAAATGCAAAAAAATGTGTATTTATGTCATTTATTGTGCAAAATATCAGACATTTATGATGGGAGGTTGACAAACAGGGAGAAGAGTTATTGCACAAATTTGACTTGTTTCAGTGGCCTTAAAGAGCATTTAAAGACATTTTCTGGAACTTTTATGGTGGGTAATGACATGCCTTGACTATTTCTGCATTGGAAACCCATTTTGGAGGACTTTAGGCAAATATATTGGGGACATTTATGAGATGCACGAAAATGGAGTTTTCTCATCCTTATCTCATTGCAGTTGTTTGGAGAGTATATAGTCATTCATTTGACTCTTTGTATGGAGTTCTTTTTCATGCAATTTTTGGATTTAGTGATTTTTTCTACAATCCTTACTCAGTCTGAGCATGTTTTTGTTACCCTTTTGGCATATGAAATACAGAGAACACCTTGGATACCATTGATAGTCAGATTTTGTCTTCCTATTTTTGCAGTATTGGGTATCATCAAGTGTTTGATCAGGTCATTTGTGAGGTATTTTTTGTTTCCTTGTGACTTTGTCTCATGTTTCAATACCTTTTCTACAAAAGGTGTGTTTATGCAGGTTGCAAATTGTGTCTTAAAGTGTTATAAGGCTTTTTAAATTGTGAAGTTAGCTTCCTTTTAAAGAGTTTAATGCATTTAGGCCTCTTTGTGAAGTGTTTTGGAAACATACAAAAATAGGTTGTGTAGGTTTAGTTTATGTTGTCTGTGGCCAAGTGTATGCAAATATGAGTTTCATTAACCATATCAAGTTTGGTGAATCACCCTTATTTTCACATTTTCCAATTTTAACTTTCATTTTCAAAAGCATTCCTTTTCCCTTTTCCTCTACAAATCCAGTAGATTCTAGGTGATAACCAGCTAGGAAGCTGGCCTTCTCCAGAGGTTCTTTCCATCACAGGTGACCCACAGGCCTGGAAAGATCCCATGTTTCTCTAGATTGCTAAGTTCTGCAACTTAGTAAGGGTGCAAATATGAGAGACAACAGTTTTTGGCACGCCCGGTGGGACCGTTGGAATTAAAACAGTTCAAATATTACATTTTATTGCTGGTTTTGAAGTGCAGCCAGTGATTTTTAGACTTGTAAGAGGTTAAAATATGCATATCTGGCGACTCTGAGCTTTGGTTTAGCAAAATTAGTGTATTTTAGGTTATGAAAATGATACAAACCAGAAGCAATTCTTCATCTTTTGAGTATTTACAATTATCCCTAGCTAGGAGAAGAGGGATAATAGCTGAGAAACCTAAGAAAACTCGTGTCTATTCTAGGAGAGCCAAGTCTACTCCACCTGCTGTTGGAACTCATACTGTCCAAGAATCCCAGTTACAATGATTCCTAGAGCCAGAAATCAGCCATTTATTGCATTCAACCAAGGCAGCCCACTAAATTTAGCTTAGCATGATGACATTCCTGTAGCTGCCTTGAAAAGTTTACCATATTTTAATGGTGAGGATCAGACTACTCCAGTTGAGCATATAAAGGATGTTGCAAACCTGTGTGTTGTTCATCATGTGACACAAGAGAATGTTTCAATCAGGTTGTTAGCAGCTTCCCTCAAAGGGAAGGCTTTACAGTGGTTCAGAAGTCTACCAGTCAACTCCATAGATTCATGGGATTGTTTGGGAGAGGAGCTGTGTAGCTTCTTTGAAGACAAATCAGATCATTTGTCATTGGTGGAGCAGCTGTCTACGATTAAGAGGGCTCCTCACGAAGTTATGTCAGACTTCAACCACCGTTTTCAGAAGATGTGGGATAGAATCCCACCAACGGTAAGGCTTACTGTTGATCATGCTTTCTTATATTATTTGAGAGCTTTGAATAGCGATATTTCTGTTATGATTGAATCTATGGGAGGAGATTCCTTACCACAAGCTTATGCAATAGCCATAAGAGCTAAGAATAGCCTCATACAGGTTGGTAAAATTGTCCTTAGACCTCCTTTGCCAATATTCCCTGTTATGCAGCCACCAATGCCAATGCATGTGCCTCCTATAACTGTTATACCTGCTACACCAGCATTACCAACACCTCGTACTTAGCCCAATAACCAAGAGAAATTTATTCAAACTCAATCTTTTAAGTTAGAGGAGATCAAAGGGCTATTGCAATCTTTTGGTAATGAGATAGTGAACCTCAAGAGGTAGCAAGGTCAAAATTTCAGACCTTATCAACCCCCATTTTAGTCTAATTACCAACAAAATTAGTCAAATAGGCCACCTTATCAGCCAAATAATCAAGGTCCAGGGTAAGCCTTTAACTCTAGGCCCTATCAGGCCTACATTCCAAACGCTGCCAGCTCCTCGAAGGAAATTATACCCACGCAAAATAATTTGGCTCGGGACTATGACTGGTGCTTTCCTTGTAACCAGCCCCATAATCAAAATACCTGTGCCAATGGGGTGATTAACCAAGCTTTGATGGTTCAGAATAGTCCAGTAGTGCAGTCTAATGTGCCTGTAGAAGCTCCTGCTCAGCAGCTAGAAGAACAGGTACATGAGACAACACTCCTAAATTGGCAAGGAGAGGAATTCTGTGGTATGAACGAGGTTGGTTCTTCAATTGCAGCCAATACACGTAGCAAGAAAAGGGCTATAGATGAAGAGCAACAATCTGGTAAGGTTCAAACTCATGAGCATTAAGTGCCAAACATGAATCAAGGTGTTTCTAACCCATCAAATGCTAAGAAAATTCAAGTTCTATTAAAAGGTCAACCTTTGGCAGGCAAGGAGCAGCTTAATCCACCAGTTCAGCTAGCTTGTACTCAAGGTGACATGGCTGCCCCCAAAAGCCAAGTCAAATTAGGTACATCTGCTTTCAATATCCTTGGGCATATGACAAAAGTGAATGTATCCATGTCTATGTGGGATTCTGTAAGTATCCCTAGCCAAAAAGACTTGCTTCAATCAGCCTTATCAAATTTAAAATTGTCTCAAGAGTCTAATATAGATAATTCTAAGGCTGTTTTGACAAATAACATTAGAAAAAATACAGAACAACAAGCTTCAGAGGTCAAACTCCCACCATTTTACATGTCTTTAATCATAGGGGATCATTTAGTCCATAACTGCATGATTGACTCAGGTGCTAGCAGTTCCGTCATGCCCAAACAAATTGTTGACAAGTTAGGAATTGAATATGAACCATTAGAGAAGGGAGTTGTTTAGCTGGATGGAACTGTTGTTAATACAGTGGGTGTCATAAAGGGACTGAGTTTAACTCTGCATGCCTGCCCAAATTTCTCTATCCCGTAGGACATATATGTCATTGAATTACCTCCTTATTTTGTCATTTGTTTGTCAAGGGATTTTACTACAAAGATAGGAGGTTACCTATCCTCAGATTGGTCTCATATGTTGTTTAGAACGAGGTACAACACTAAGGTGACTATCAAGTTAGAACCCATTGCCAAAGACCATATTGAGCCTTACACTCCATGCCCTATCAAGGCCAACTTGGTTGCAAGTGAACAAGAGGAACAACCCGTTGCCCAAGAAGATAGTACACAAATTGAAGGTATACCAGAAGTTCTTCTTGATGAATGGGCAGATCAAACTCCAAGTGGTTGATCCATGTGAGCACCTAGAAGAGGCTAGTTTGGGTGTGTATATGAGGCATGAAGCTGATTCATTTCTGCCTAACATTGAAAAGAGTGTAGAACAACAAGATGGGCAGCAAGATAATGAGGTCTGGGAGCTATTTTTTGATGGCTCAAGGAGTAAAATGGGTGCCGGTGGTGGATGCATGCTTGTTTCCCTGAAGGGTGAAAGGTACTATTCAACTTTTAGATTCTATTTTAGCTGTACTAACAACGTGGCTAAATACGAAGCTCTTATTCAAGGTTTGGAATGGGCAAGACATAAAGGTATTGGCTGTCTAAAAGTTTATGGGGACAATGAATTGGTTGTAAATCAGGTGAGAAAACTTAATGTCACAAAAAATGATCTGCTTAAGTCTTACAAGCATAGAGTATGGGACCTCTTGGAGGTATTTGATGCATTCAATTTGATATCCATACCTAGAAATCAGAATAAACATGCTGATAGGCTGGCTGCTGTAGCGACATAATATGATATTCCCAAAGAGATTAGCGGTGGTAAGACTAATCAACATATTAAGGTTGTTGTTAGGCCTGTTGTACCAGATAACAACATGCATTGGCAGGTGTTTAAAAGTGATCAGTAGATTCTAAACTTCTTGAGAGAAGAAGCTGAATTCTCTCATACCAACCAAGAGAAGCTACATCACAAATACGGTGACCAAACCATTCAGCTCAAGCATAACAAGATGCCAAAGGGTTTGGTCACCTTAGAGTCTATTTTTAACACTGATGATGAAGCTACAAAATCCAAGTCCAGCATACAAGTTTAGCAAGATCACTATGAAGAGTTTGAGATCTTCAAGGGTAAGCTCCTTAAACTGGGCAAGGTATGTACAACAAAGGAAAAACATGAATTTATTCAACTTTTTCAAGAATTTAGTGACATTTTTGCATGAGAGTATAGTGATTTAAAAGGATTTGATCCCTAGCTTGCTCAACATACTATTGAACTTGAGCCTAATGCTAAGCCTGTTAGGCAAAAATATAGGCCCTTGAATCCTAAATTAGAGCCTCTTATGAAAAGGAAATGAACAAGCTAATTGAGAGTAGCATAGTATTTCCTATTAAGCACACCTCATGGGTTTCCAACCTTATGTCGGTTAGGAAGAAAAATGGGGAGATAACCTGGCTGTGTGTAGACTTTCGTGACTTGAATAGAGCTTCCTTGAAAGACCATCATCCTTTGCCTTCCATGGAGCAGATACTCCAAGTAGTCTCAGGATCTGAGAGGTTTTCCTTGCTAGATGGTTATTTCGGTTACAATAAGATATTATTAAGAAAGGAAGACCAGTATAAAACAACCTTCACCACAAAATGGGGGACTATGGCTTACAAGAAGATGCCTTTCAGTTTGTCCAATGCTGGAGAGACCTTTCAAAAGGCTATGGATATGGCCTTTCAAGGCCTAATGTACAAGACCGTCCTAATCTACCTTGACGACATTACTATTTTCTCCAAAGAGGCTGAGGATCATCTAAACCACTTAAGGCAGATTTTTGAGAGATGTAGGGAGTTTGGGATATCACTTAATCCCAAAAAGTGTGTGTTTGCTATCCATGAGGGTAGATTGCTTGGTTACGTGGTGTCAAAACAAGGTATCACCATTGACCCTGAAAGAATAAGTGCAATTTTGGCTCTCCTCTTACCAGCACACAAGAAAGGCCTACAGAGTTTCATTGGTAGGATCAACTTCGTCAGGAGATTTATCCCTGATATTGTTGACTTGTTAAATCCACTGACTGCTATGTTGAGAAAGAATATGGCTTTCATCTGGACAAGAGAGGGAAAAAGGAGTTTTGAGCTTATTAAAGAGGCATTGGCAGCTGCACCTACACTTCTAAATCTTGATTTTTCTAAAGATTTCACTTTATATGCTTATGGTAATGTTGATTCTATTTCTTCTATGTTGATATAGAAGAATGATTTAGAAATGGAGCAGCCTTTAGCTTTTTTCAGTTAAGCATTGAAGGATTATGAGCTAAGGTATACCTTCGTCGAGAAACATGTGCTCGTTGTTATAAGGAGTTTGAAGAAGTTTAAACACATGTTATCAAGTAATAAGATTAATCTAATGGTTGCTCATCCAAGCGTGAAGGAATTTCTGCTAAGTAAGGATCTAAGTGATAAGAGAGCTAGTTGGGTGACTAAGGTAATGGAATACGACATGGACATTAAGGTTACCAAGCTGGTCAGGGGTAAAGGGTTATGTGAACAACTTGCTGATGGTGTTATCAACAAAGAAGAACATGAACAAGAAGCTGTTCTATCATTACAAGATCAAGAACAAGCAGCTGTTTCAGATCTTGTTACTGATTGGGTGCAAGAAATGGTTCATTTCCTATAAACCAGTGAGTGTCCTCGGGGCTTGGATAGAGCCAAACGAAGGTATTTTAGATTGCAATCCATACCTTATGTGCTCATTAATGGATTGCTTTTTAGGAAAGATTTCAATGTAGTATTGCTGAGATGTATTGAACCTAACCAAGTTGAAAAGGTGTTGCATGAATTTCATGAGGGGTCAGCTGGAGGCCATTTTTCACCTAGAGAAACAACTCTTAAGGTGATGAAAGGCGGCTATTATTGGCCCAGTTTGTTTAAAGATGCACACTTATGGGTTAGAAAGTGCAAGGAATATGCTCTGTTTGCCAGAAAAGAGAAGTTGGTTGCCTTACCTTTGCAGCCAGTTCAGGTTGAACAACCCTTTATGAGGTGGGGATTAGATTTTATTGGGGTTATAAACCCTTCATCCAGTGCTGGCCATAACTGGGTTCTTATAGCCACTGATTATTTCACTAAGTGGACTTAAGCAGTCGCACTTAAAGAGGCCAATGGGTCTGCTGTTCTAAATTTTTATGAAGAGCTGGTTATCAGATTTGGAGTGCTGGAGTCCATTATTTCAGACAATGCCCTTGACTTTGTTGGTTCTAGAATCTCTGATTGGGCCGTAAGAAATGGTATTTATCTCAATACATCCTCCAATTACTATCCGCAAGGCAATGGCCAAGCAGAATCCACCAATAAGAACTTGATCAGAATTATCAAGAAGACCATGGAGGGTAACCAGAGAGCCTGACATACACAGTTAAAGTCAACATTATGGGCTGATAGAATTACTACAAAACGGTCAACAGGGCATTCACCTTTCATGTTGGTGTATGGAAAGGAAGCAAGGCTTCCTATCACACTTGAGTTACCAGCACTTGATTTGGTGAATCAGTTGGACATGCTAGAAGAAAGCCCTATGACGGTAAGGCTAGCTCAACTAGTTGAGCTTGAAGAAACTAGAAATGATGCCATGAGAAATATAGAGCATCATCAAGCTCAAATGAAGAGGTCATTTGACAAAAGGGCATCTTCAAGAACATTTCAGGAGGCTGACATAGTGTTGAAATGGGATGTGTTGAAAATAAAACCTGGAAAGCACTCTAAGTTTGATGATTTTTGGAGTGGGCCCTATATTGTTTCAGAATGCAAACATCATAATGCTTTATAGCTGTCTAAACTAGATGGTGACATCGAGCCAATCCCAGTCAATGGGATTCACCTCAAACATTGCTTTAGAGGTAGGATCTTTCATGTTTGTACATATTCCATGAAGTTTCTATTGTTAAATAAGTGATGCTGCACACTAGATTAGATGCAGATTTTATTTCCCTAAGTGTGTTTCTGCACAGTTTTTAGTTTTCCTGGGTCTGGTTATGTGTGAGGATGAAACTACTGCAATGTACTACAGTTGTATGTGTAGTCAACCATCATATAAAACAATGAATACATGTATTCACTGTCACACATCATACCTGTCCCCCTCATAAAGCTGTAATAAATCGAAATAGTTTGCTAAGTAGGTGTTCTTGTTGATTATCCCCCTTTAACCCGTCAAGTAGATGCATATCATTAGTAACAGTGATTTTCATTGGTTCACTGTGACCAACCATACCCATGCACTTGATGAATTAGAAAAGGTTGCAGTCTGAAGTGAGTTGCAGCAATGGAAAGAAATGTTTTTCAGGTTTTGGTCAAGTATGAGTGACTCTATGCCTAATGGATAAACTTTAGGCAACTGGTCTGATGTTTAGCAGGCAAACATATAGCAGATGTCGCCAAAAATGTTACCTAAATTTCACTGCAGTTCATTCAGGTAGAGTTTTGATTCAAAACTTATAAGGTACATTTCATCTAGTCCTTCATACATTACATTCAAGAGCATAAATAAAATAGTTTAGGAGATTATGTTTATTAGATTACTGCATTTATCCAAGTGCATGTAACATAAGAAAGATCTATCCAAAAAAATTTATGAAGAATAAATAATCTTTATTGAATGTAAAATGTACATTATCTCACACAAGCCGTGAGGTTAACTTTCTTATTCAATGAAATAGAAGAACAATCTATACATGAATAAGTAAATGTAAATAAATATGCATATAAGGTTAGAGGCCAGTCATTGCCTGAGAATGACTGGTACTAGTTCTGGGGTGTTGTCCTGTCAACCCGAGTTGTCTTTGTCCTTCCTAGTTTCATGTTGTCTCTGGTTCCTACATCTGGCAAAAATAGTGGCGTTAGAGCAATGCTCTACGCAATGAATGGTCCCAAACCATACACAAACAAGATACCATGCATGTATAAATTGATCCTCAATTGCATTAAACAAGAAATGTATACCTGGGATGTCCTAGAGAACAATCAAGTCATCAAACACATCCAGAACATGCATTTATTTTCTAACAAGTTTGCTTCATGTGCAGATACATGTGTAGTTATGTTTCTATTTGATTCATCAGGTTACATTATGAGTGGAAGAAATGTGGCTTCCACAAGGGTTGAGCCCAACTCATAGTCCTTACAAAACATTTCATATGCAATATACAAATGCAAAAGCACAACCCAAGGATCATATTCAAAACGCAGATCACAGCTGTTAAGAACAATAACAGTCAACAAGAAGGAAATCACATGCACAGCCATGATAAAGATAGTCATAAAGGAAAAGAGAGAACTTGGACTATGCATAACAACATTGGGATAGCAGTCCATCAGTTAGAACAGTGAGTTGCATACCCTAGCCAAAGGGACAATGAGCTTTAGCATCTTTATCATGGCTGTCAATGGTGCAACAAAAGTAAATATATTTAACCATCAATGAGAATGTTAGAACTATCAACTAAGGAGCAGCAGAAACAAAAGATGTTGTAGTCATATCATGTGAAGGTGCAGCCATAAGAACAAAGCCATACACAGTCAACTAAGACAGAGTACACATAATACAATCTATGCTACAAAATGTATGAAGAGTAGAAATAATGGAGCAATCATATATATCATCCGAGGCAGAAATGTAGTCATCTTTATCAAAGATAGCCTATAGTAAGGTAAAGAGGATAGTCAACTTTCTTACCAGCTGCATACTTGCTCATCTATGATAGAAATCTAAGGATGAGTAGTCATCACAGTAAAAGAGTATGCCAACAATGTAGTATGAACTGTTGAAGACAATCACGCCATGTATCAGCTAGTGAAAGGACAGTTATGTTCAAAGGATCAGCATTGATGAAGATTAGATGATAGAAAAGATAGTCTAATGCATGTATCATTGTCCTTGTCAAAAGGCAATCATTTATATCAAATGAACAAGTCATTTTTTTTTTTTAAAAGAAGCAGATCAGTTTATCATAAACAACAAAGATGATCATAGAGGACAGTCACACAGTTGTATATGCAAGAATATATATCACCATTGCAATAAAGGAAGAGCTTAGTCATTTTTAAGATAAGAAGGTATTGTCATAATAGAAGGAACAAGAGCATCTCAAGACAATAAACAGTAGACCTAAAGCATAAGCATGACTGAGGTAATTTAGAGAAAAATAGTGTATACATGCTACAGAATGCCACAAAATTTCATTGATGCAGGGTATCAGAAATGCTTATACACAGGTGGTTTCTCAAACACAGTGACAGGAGTACAGACTTTGTGAAATGAAGGACAGCTTATGCTAGGTATAGATGATACTTATCATCTCCTTCAGTTATCTTCCTTTTAAATGCATACACGACGCATACAAATTCAAACCATGATCAAATACAGCTATATACTGATGAAATAATGAAACAACATGTAGCTACAAACTCGTTATGCTAATTGGAACATTCACGAAAGGCACTACTAACAGATAAGGACAATCATAGTGTATTTGAAAGGAGCAACAGTATCAAACAAGTCATGAAGAGAGTAGTCCCAATGATGGTAATAACTCAAGATAGCCATAGAACAGCCAGTCACTTGTCATGAAGAAACATCTACACATTCAGAGTTAGTAAAGATAAGTTGGAAATAGATGTCAAAACATCCTGTAGGTGATAAGCATGCAGGGGAGATTTTGAAGGAAGTATTACAATGAAGAAGACTATTGAAAGATGAACAGAGGATATCCATGCAATGCACAAGTTTGACAAGAGTTTTCAAGTTCCTAATAAAGCCATAGCAAGAAGACTATATATGGGTGAGAGAGAAGTCATAAAGTCCTTCAAAACACTCATCAACAGTCATATAACAGTCATCTCTGAAGAAGATGGAGATCAATCACAGCATAGGGGTCAGTCTCCTCACAGTAAGCAACAGTGCACGAATAGTCAAGAAAACTAGAGACAGTCATCAAATGATGTCATCAGCAGTCAAATATGTCATGAGAGGAGGACAGTTTTAATCCATATAAAATTGTTAAGGTTTGTTCATGGTTTTGTTAAACATAAAAGAGTTGTGCATCCATTGGAGAGAGTTCTATCACTAGTACAAAATGTTCTTCTATTGATCCCATTTCTGTTAGACTTCACAAGTCACATATCTGCATAAACAAACTAAGGACAATGCTCACAGGCATGGAGTCCAAGAGATGTAGCCAACAGATACAATAACTGCTATAAAATGCCAAGAATAGCCAATAAGAACTGATAAAACAGTCCTACAAAAGGAGTTATGAAGGATGTATGCACAATGTTCATACTAAAGATAGAGGTCTATATAAAAATCACGAGGATAGTGATCAAAGCAGTCATTTATGACTGCTAAACAATCAATAGTTTGTTTCTCTCCTCCATGGTTTCCATACCTTTTCTCGGGTTTCTCTAAAACATTTTTTTTGCAGGTTTCAAGCTAATGCATCAAGACTTTGTTAAAACTTCCATATGTTTGGCATTTGAGGTTGAACAAATGATCTTAAAATCTAAGAAGATAGTGAGAAGAATGACTGTCATAGAGATAGAAGACAAAAATAAACACATTCCATATTTCATTTTTATCCATGTTCTAATGAAATCTGGCTTTTAGAACCTAATGATAGATACAGAGAAGTATTTCTAAGTGAGATTAATCAATGACCAAGCTATACAGAGATAGAAAATGAAATGTTTTGTCAATGGTTTGCTGCTATAGAACAAAAGAATATCTGATGCAAAAGGTCCAGTAAGGAAAGCCACAAAGTTCAAATGTGGAGAAGTTCAGAGATGTTCTCTTTTACAAGTTTTTTTTTGTCATGGGTCGAGTTGGAAAATGAGGAAATAGTTGCAGATACAAAGAACAAATGCAAATTTTCAAGAACATAATGCACAGAATGCCCAAATCGTACCTCTAGCAGCCCAATGCACAAAAATATCATTTTGCAAGTTTTTGTCACAGCTTGAGCTCATTTGGAGCCAATAATGCAGATACAGAGTAAGATGCAACTCATTTCAAACTCTTTTCAAACACAGAGATACTCAGAAAAAGACACATAGGTCGCAGCCTGAAGCCACCAAGTTTTTTTGGTTTGTCAAAGCAAATATGTATTTTAAACTCATTTAAAATGCACAGAGGAAAATGAGGTTTTCTCAAACTCATTAAAGACAAAGAATGCATAGAGAGTGTTATCATGTTGAAGCCTGGTCGAATATAGTTCAACACCCATTTTTTTCATTTTACAGTGATAAGAATGATATAAGATAAAGAGAATATGGTTGTGAGTTTTGACCACAAATGCTACAAAATGATATTGAAACAAATGCAAATACAAAGAGAGAGAGAGAGTTAAGTTTTTTAAACTCATTTCAAAACAAAATACTTAGAAATGCCTTGAAATCGCACTTTAGCACATCCAAATGTAAGTAAAAAATTCAGAAAATGAGGAAGGATCGATAGTCAAGGGGGAATTACCTTTCTCTATGCAATTTGTTTTGCCCAAACGACAAAAAACTCTAAAAAAATTGACCTTCTTTTCGGCCTTAGCACAGTACAAACGCATTCATGGTGGTCAGCCATCATAAAGCCACAAAAAATACATCAAATATAGCACAGTCACAGTTTTGAAAGTCAAGATTTGTCTCCAAAACAAAGAAAATGCATCAGACATGTAACAATAAAAGTCTTTACCTTTCATTTTCTAGAAGATGTCATCGAATCCCTCAGGAAATCGTAGAAGATTAGAGGGTTTCCTCTACAAACCGCAGTTATGGCGGCGCGGCACCGAGAGGAGGAAGGTAAAATGAAATGCAAATGATATTTTTTAGGTTTTTCTTCCTTTTGGGTCGAATCGACCTATTTGCATTGATGGTGTTTTTTGACTTTTGATTTAAACAATATCATTGCAATCCTTTGGTGCCCATGGTAAAGACTTGTAAGTCTTTAAAACCTAATGATGATACATCAAAGGGGGCTGTGAGGCATGTTTTTCTGCCTTTAGTTATTTTTCAAAGTCAAATAAACATTATAAAAGCATAGGGTCGAATGCTATCTTGCTAGGCATGTCTTATTTTTTAGATGCCATGGAGGGATAAGGTGATGCCTAAATACATAGTATTGCAATTACATGTGCATGTAAGTATAAGACCTGATGATGTGTATAGGGAGGCATAAGGGTCACTTTGAAATGTATTGCATAGGACCTTGAAATCGTGATGAATGTGGTGAAACACATGAATGGCTAGGGGTTATAAGGTGTTTTGATATAGCCATGTAATGCATCATGATGATGCAAGTGTATGAAGAGGCGATCTTTTTCATGTATGGAGAGTCGTGTTATTTTTGCCTAGGAATTACAAGATGTTTTTTATGCCAATTTTGCATAATCTAGGAATAGATTAAATGTTGTAAACAAATGATAAAGTAATGAATTATGAATTACTTTATCATTTGTAATAAAAATGCAAAAGGGCATTACTAGGCAGATTTATCACACATGGCAAAGTAAGTCTCGTCGATTACTTTGTCGTTCTTTCATGACATTTAATTTGTCCCCAAACAATGCAAAATCGAGAAATTAAATGTTATATCCTAAATGCCATTATTTTCTGCATAGGTTTGTAATAAATATGGAATGTAAAAAATTAACTAAGTGGTGTAATTATAAACCTCTTAGTCAATGTTAAATAAATGCAAAAATAATGTGTATTTATGTCATTTATTGTGCAAAATATCAAACATTTATGATGTTGCAGGGGAGGTTGACAAACAAGGAGAAGAGTTATTGCACAAATTTGACTTGTTTCAGTGGCCTTAAAGAGCATTTAAAGACATTTTTTGGAACTTTTATGGTGGGTGATGACATGCCTTGACTATTTCTACATTGGAAACCCATTTTGAAGGACTTTAGGCAAATATTTTGGGGACATTTATGAGATGCATGAAAATGGAGTTTTCTCATCCTTATCTCATTGCAGTTGTTTGGAGAGTATATAGTCATTCATTTGACTCTTTGTATGGAGTTCTTTTTCATGCAATTGCTGGAGTTAGTGATTTTTTCTACAATCCTTACTCAGTCTGAGCATGTTTTTGTAACCCTTTTGGCATATGAAATACAAAGAACACCTTGGATACCATTGATAGTCTTTTTGCAGTATTGGGTATCATCAAGTGTTTGATCAGGTTATTTGTGAGCTATTTTTGTTTCCTTGTGACTTTGTCTCATGTTTCAATACCTTTTCTGCAAAAGGTGTGTTTATGCAGGTTGCAAACTGTGTCTTAAAGTGTTATAAGGCTTTTTAAACTGTGAAGTTAGCTTCCTTTTAAAGAGTTTAATGCATTTAGGCCTCTTTGTGAAGTGTTTTTGCAAACATACAAAAATAGGTTGTGCTGGTTTAGTTTATGTTGTCTTTGGCCAAGTGTATGCAAATCTGAGTTTCATTAACCGTATCAAGTTTGGTGAATCACCCTTATTTTCACATTTTCCAGTTTTAACTTTCATTTTTAAAAGCATTCATTTTCCCTTTTTCTCTGCAAATCCAGTAGATTCTAGGTGATAACCAGCTAGGAAGCTGGCCTTCTCCGGAGGTTCTTTCCATCACAGGTGACCCACAGGCTTGGAAAGATCCCATGTTTCTTCAGATTGCTAAGTTTTGCAATTTAGCAAGGGTGCAAATCTGAGAGACAACATGAACAAAAATCTTTGATTAGGTCAAAGCAAGTATTTGAACTCAATATCAGAGAGATTCAACATGCCAATTTGTAGACCATTGTGTTTTCCTATCTTGGTGAGAACCAATTTATCTATAGAGAAGTGTCTAACTTCACCTAGTGAGATGGAGGATATGCATCAAGTACACCTTATGCTAGTGTTGTTTGGAGGTTGATGTATGGTATAGTTTTTACAAGACTAGACATTGCCCAAGCAATGGGAGTCTTGAGTCACTTTATGGCTAATCTTGGATGAGATAATTGGGATGTAGTTAAGAGGGCCTTTAGATATTTGCAGGTTTCCTCTAAGTACTCTATTTGTTATCATGGTAATTCTATAAGGGATCAACACTTAATGGATATTCATGGATTTATAGATTCAGATTGGCTAGGAGATGTTCATCTAGTATAAATACACCAATAGATATGTGCTCAATTTATTTGGTGGTGCTATTACTTGGATGACTAGGTGACAAGATGTAGTCACTTTGTCCACTACAAATGTTGAGCACATGATAGCTACTCACGCATGTAAGGAGGCCATATGGTTTAAGAGACTATGTTTAGAAGTGGGGATAAGTCAAGAGCTATCAAAGTTCTTTGTGATAGTCATAGTGTTGTGTTTGGAAAACAACCTAACCTTCCATGTGAGGATGAAGCATATTGATATTTAGCACTATTTTTTGTAACATAGTAGAGGATAGGAGGGTGATGCCAGAGAAAGTTGACAATTTGTAGAATGTTGCAGATGCATTGACGAAGCCAATGAGTACCAAAAAGTTTATTGGTGTTGTGAGTCTATAAACCCCTAGCAATTTGTTGATAGTGTTGGTACTCCCTTTTCCTTTTCAAGGTGTTTGGCAAGTGGGAGAATTTTAGGAAAGGTGTCTCAACCTTGCATCCTAATGTTAAGAACACAAAAAATGTAGTTTTTGGGCTATAGAATAGACAAACTCAAATTTTCGGCTATAGAGTTCTTTTTTATCCTTAATTTTTTTTGGATGGGCCATAAATAGTTCCTTGGTTATAATCATGTAGATCTCTTTGAGCTCTACAATTAAGAAAAAGGGATTCAATCAGTTTCCTAGATCAAAAGTTATGGCCTCCTATAATGATATGTCCCAATTTTTTTCAAATTTTCCAACACTAAAAAATAATGTTAGCAAATGAGATGCAAACATGAAACTCCTCCGCACCTTTTGTTCACCAAGTTCCCAAAATGGGCGAGGTGAGAGAATACAAGTGCTTTAGGCTAAACAAATATAATGTAGTGCAAATCAAATAGAACTTCCACTTATTCAACGAGCATCCACTTATTCAGTGGGAGTAATAAAATTAAGAGCATAGGCACTTCTGCTTATTCAGTGGGAAGCCTTACAATGAACCACTTATTCAGTGGAGTAAGCATTTTAAACATGAATATCACAGTCCACATTAGTAGTCATACCATCCAGGGGTTACAAAATAGATATTGCAAAGAGTTAGGTAATACAATGAAATGTAAAGGCTGCAATATCAACTAATAACCTTGATTTCAACAAGTTATCTCTGTTGCACTCATCATAGCACAAAAAATCATAATAAACATGAAGGAAAGCATACATAAACTACCCCAAACTATAGCACTGATGTTATACCATAATAGAGGCTAGCATATTGAAAATAGAAGGTCTGAATTGAAGCGAATGACACTGATATACTGTTGTTGCAGGTTTGAAACTTCAAACCAACAATGAAGAAAACCTCATATCAATCCATATATGCAACACAACTCCATGGAAACCACAAAATCCTCCTCACAAACATCACCAACAACCTCAGCACCCCTTGATGTCTCAACACCATTCAAAATCTGTAATGAAATAGGGGCGATTCAACCCAGCCACTCCCACACGCCCCCCAAGACGTGTTATGGCCTGGTTTATTGACACGGTCTGCAAAAAACATTATAAAATCTACAATGCATTTAAGAAATCAACATGATATTTGGTGGCTAAGCACATGGAACCTAGATGCCACACTAGGAAGATATTTGAACAATGATTATCAACATTTTTCCTTCCAAACCCTTATGTTCAGCTCCCTAAATGTACGACCAACAACAAGCTCACACAATCTCCAAAAATACTCATCAATAAATTCAAACTGGTAACCAAATCTTCACAATACATCATAACAAAACAACTCCATTGAAACACTATTCAATTTCTATATGAAATTGCTCCACTAACTCTGCCTTCATCACAATGGTAGTTTCTGAATGAAACCACACCCAATCTACAAGAGGGTTTTTGTCCTCAAGTGAATCTACAAGAGGGCTTTTCATCCTCAAGAGATAATGGAAGAACACATAGGTTCACTCCAATAGAAATCAAAAGCATAACCCCAACAATGAGCTCCTATCCTCTTTTTATAACTTTTTGAGGGAAATAGAATATTATTTTCTTTTTACCTCTTCATATTTCTCCTCAAAAATATTAATATTTTTCCTCTCCAAAAGACCCTTTTTGAAATAATATTAATATTTCATGTGCAAGACCCCGTTTTTAAGTGTCTATCTTTAAAAACACTTAATTACCTTTCCAAAGAGCTATTACACTTAAGTTATCTTTTAATAATCCCAACTTTAGATAACTTATTAAATGGCTTAATAACTCACCCAACTTATGGAAAATCCCATAATGAAGCGAATTGTGAATTAAACCATACCAACACGATCTTGAAGGTTTGGGATGAAGAATGATGCCAACTGGGTGACTTACTATAAATAGACAGCTTCTCCAAGAAGTTTGGAGAGCAAACTGGAAAGCTGAAAGTGCTTTTGAAAGCATCATTGTACTTTGGAACACCAATTGAGCTCAATGCCATATAAAAGAATCCACTCCAAGAAGGGAGCACCAATTTATAATTAATATTACACTAAGTTGCTAATCCTTATTCCAAACCTTAGGCAACCTTAGGAAATATTAATTAAACTGCCATCTATATCTAATAGTCCTAAGCTACAGAAAGCATAGAGGTGCATTGATCAAACAACTCTGACCATATCAAAGTATAGTAGAAGACTTGGGACGAATATCAGAGGGTGTCAGGTGACTGTCTAAAAATAGATGTTTCTCCAAGAAGGTTGGAGAGCACCTGAGATGTCAGAGTTGAATTCTGAAAGCATCTAAGAACTCCAAATGACTAGCCAAACTTAAAACCATGAACAACTGCTCTGCAAAATTGAGCCATGGCCACTCCACGAATGTTGGAGTCCTCTCAAACAAAACTAATAACCTCTTGAAGGCTAGAATGGGTGAAATGCGCACAAAAGGTCTATGCGTCAAAAAAGGGATATTACACCTCCAAAAGTTGGGCCCCCCACATTAGAAATGTAAGAGCATCTATGATGCATAAGAGAGTTGTAAGATGGAGTTACACTTGTTTACTAACTTATTAATCATGTTATGACACATCATAAGCCAACTTTTAATGGAGATAATGGATCCAAAATGGAGCACACAAGTTGGTGAGTGGGTTATGAAAAGCTTATGGGAGGCAGAAGGAATGCGTTATTTTTAACCTATGGACTCATATTGGGATTTGGCCATATTAGATTTTTAAATAGGGATTTGGACACCATTTTAGGTTGTTTATCTCATGGTTTCCTAATTACCATTTGATGGTTTCATGTATTGATTCTCCTATTTATTAGGAGTTTGAGATGGAGATTAGATAGTGAGTTTTATAGGTACTATTATGCTACCAAAATTGCTCCATATCTCTTGTTGGTGATACTCGTATAAGGGCATGTCCTTGCAATTGTATTATAACCCTTTTTTTAATGATACAATTGGTTCATGCCTTAGAGTGTGGGGTGTTTCTCTTGAAATGGTTTTCCCCATGTATATTGTGTTATGGTATAATTTTTTGTTGTGTATTTTCCTTGTAACTACAAAGATTTAATTTATTTTCACATACCTCTCCTCAAAGATTAGATTAGGAAGTGTTTCCACACTCTTATTTCATTTCATTAATATGTCAATGTCCAACAGTTCACCACATTGCAACTATTAGAGTGAATAATTTATCTATTCACTATAGCTTAAGTGTACTTAGGTTGATGAGGTTAGACAACATCTTGTCTAACTAAATGTGCAACCTTTTAGGCCTTTACAGGTTACCTAGTTGTTTGGTAAACCTCATGTGCATACCTTTTGAGGTTGGAAGACTTTCCATCTCACCTCAAAAGGCACTTTGTAGTCATCCAACACTTGTCACACAAGGTTATTGGTTGGCACATTCCAAGTGATCCAAAGGTTGACACGTTATAGGACACTTGTCTACTTGTTTGTGCTACATCACGGGGCACTTGTCAATCCACATGCAAGGTGGATTGCCTCTTCTATGCCTATATAATGAGGCATTTTCATGTAAATTTGTAAGTGAGATCAATATAAGTTTATGCTCAATTAGGTTCATCAATATCATCGATTTCTTATCTTGTATTGTTGATTTCCATATAGTGAGAGTGTAGATCAAGTTGCAGAGCAGCTTTGGCTATTCCAACATGGTATTGGAGCCATGTTGTAGACACACTCTTTGATTTGAGGAAATTTAGAGGTGAGGCAAAAGTTGATGCATCCTTGAGCGAAACATATTTTACCAGAAACTCACGACAGGAACTCTATTCAGGTGATAGGAACTCTGTTCAGCGATAGGATCTCTGTTTCACGATAGAAACTTGTGATAGGAACTTTGTTCAGTGATAGGATCTATGTTTCATGACAGGAACTTGCAATAGGAACTCTGTTCCACGACAAGAACCTGTGACAAGAACTTTGTTCAGCGATAGGAACCCGCGATAGGAACTTTGTTATGACAGAAGCCAGATGGGCTTCTAAAATTTGAGCCCCTCAATATCTCTAAAATTATTCAAAAAAATTCTAGCAATGTGAAATTTTTTTTTGAAAGGCAATTTTTTGTATTTTTTTAGCAAGGCTGAAAATTTCAAAGCATCATAACTTTTGCTCGGTAACTCGGATTCGAGTGCCATTTTTTGCAAAAGTGCTTAATTTTTCACCGTGAATCCATTGGTCACATTTCTACACTAAAATTATAAAGTGTCTTTTTATGTGCCAATTGGGCTAGTTTAAAGCACTAACTTGCTAAAGTGCCACATTTTAGAGGGGGACAATCTAATCAGGGGGGTTACCTAATGTGTTGATTTATATTGTCTAAAAGAATTAACCTGTTTGTAATCATGGGATATCAAATTCACTCTTCTGTAATCAACCTCAAACTGAGAAATTATAAGTCTTGGTGTGAAGGCATCTTGAAACATCTCAGGTTCCATAATTTCATACCCTATCTATATGGACTTGTCCCTGAACTAGGTAACCAATCTAAGAAGAATAAGTGGTTTAATAATCGTGATCACATTGTTGGATTACTTAGCTTACATATATCAGATGACTCTTTGTATGCCATCATGGATATTGAATGTCCACATGCATTACGGATCAAAATTTGGGACATATATGGAGACTCCAATGTTTCTCCCTTCCCGTATGATCCTGCTATGATCACAACTCACATCTTGCATCATGATTTAGATACAGAGTGTCCAATTGACATAAAGGAAATCATCATTCCTCCACTACCTATTGTTGCCTCATTAGATGTTAGTGTCGCTTCTTTGCAAGCTTCGAGTACTTCTTTGCAGCAAGATCACATTTGTCTTCCTAGCATTGTTGATTGGGATGTATATCTACATGACATTTCATGTCTGTTTGTAGAGTCCCGCATTGCTAACATGGAAGCACACATTGAGGACATCGGTCTTATTTTCAATGACAACTTCGATGAAGTTGCATCAGTCTTGTCTTCTTTAGATATGATTGCTCTTGCTTCGCCTACATCAGCTTCTATAGTGACAGTATTAGATTCTTATGGTTTTAGTTATCACCTTACATCTACGGTTCCTGTTATAGAATCTTCTATGATACCTGGCTTATTCCATTAGTATTCGTCACATCACAGCATTGGCTTGGAGATTCTTGAGCAATTTTTGAAGACATCATGGGCCTCATCTGAATCTTTGAATCATGTGCAGAATTCAAAGACTTATCATCTTCTCCCATGGGAAGATTCATTGCACCTATTTGTAGTTCTCTTTCATCCTAAAGAGAGAAACATTATTTGACTATCACGGAGCAACTTCAACATACTTCATTGAGCATCTACGAACATTGCAACATATCTTATGGGGAGCTTCCAAGTCTCTTTGTATCTCCTATTTGGGGTATTTATTGTACACATGTGATAGAAGTTGTCCTAAGGGGGGCAATGATATAAGTCCTCCTTCACTTGTTTTTTCATGCATTTTGTTTCTCCTTTTGGAGAGGAGTTTTGTTCCCACAGGGTTTTCCTTTACTCCACTTTATGAGAAACTTTGTACATGGGTACCTAACATGGCCTAGTAGCTAGGACCCATATTTATGTATCTCTTGCGCTTTTGTGATCTCCCCAAGTATCACTTGGGGGCTTGTTAGAGTGAATAATTTATCTATTCACTATAGCTTAAGTGTACTTAGGTTGATGAGGTTAGATAACATCTTGTCTAACTGAATGTGAAACCTTTTAAGCCTTTAGAGGTTACCTAGTTGTTTGATAAACCTATACCTTTTTAGGTTGGAAGACTTTGCATCTCACCTTAAAAGTAACTTTGTAGTCATCCAACACTTGTCACACAAGGTTGTTGGTTTACACATTCCAAGTGATTCAAAAGTTGGCACCTTATAGGACACTTGTCTACTTGTTTGTGCCACATCATGGGGCACTTGTCTATCCACATGCAAGGTGGATTGTCTCTTCCATACCTATATAATGAGGCATTCTCATTTAAATTTGTAAGTGAGATCAATATAAGTTTATGCTCAATTAGGTTCATCAATATCATTGATTTCTTATCTCGTATTGTTGATTTCCATATTGTGAGAGTGTAGATCAAGTTGTAGAGCATCCTTGGCCATTCCAACAACAACAAGTGTCCTCCTTTTATCCCTCAACTTTTAGTCTATAGGGTGCTTATTGATCTAACAATTCATATCCACTTATCTCCAAAATTAATGACCCAAATTAATTCTACCATAACTAGGTCATTGGCCAACTACATGTAAAATAATTTAAATTTTTTTACTATAGTTGCTCGACTATATCTTTTAAATATATTAAGTACCAAATACATTCAACGTGTATGATATATTTTCTTTGAAATCTATGAAATTGAGGCAATGAGGAAGGGACATAGTGCTTGGTAATTTCTCATTTGATGAATCATGAACTCTAAGAGGGTTTTGGGTCTCTTTGTAATATCTCAACATGTTCAATTTGATGGGCCAGGTAGATCCAATAATGTAGGTTTATTTATCTTCAAATTTAATGATACACATTCATTTCTTCTTTGACATACAATTGACCATATCATTATGAACTAATCTTTGGGTTTACACTATAATACTTCACTTTTGCCTCTTTAAATTCATTAAACCTTGCACATATCTAATGACCAAGATCAATTCCCTTTAATATTAATGGTATTAGAGAAATGGGAAGGGGACAAAGTTATTTCTATTCTTCTAGTTGATGGGTTATGATTGTTGATTTTATGACACGTGGCTAAATGTTGACTCTATAATTGTTTCATTGAATACTAACTCTTAATATTACCTAGCTTCATTTTCTAAATCTATGGTTTGGAGGTTTCTTCCTAATTAATCAACAACAGTGTTAGAAGTATGTGTGTTATTCACTTTGAAAATCCTAAGGTATACTAAATTTAATTGTTTGTATGGTAAATAATTTATGTATCTCTAGGAATCATGGAGTGAGAAAAATAAGATGCCCATGTGAGGATGGGGACATATGTAATAATTTTGTTATTATCGAGCGACTTGGAAATATTATTGTAATGAGACATTGAATGGGGGGTTACATAGTGGAGTTGTAAGAGCATCTTCCATTATTAATGGGTGTAAGATGTAATTTGTGCTTCATAGGAGAGTGCTTTGGAGTTATATGTGCAAATTTGATTAGTGGAATTTAAAGATTCATATGTAAGTAATTATAATCTATCTTGGAGGATATTCTCTTGAGTGGGTCATGAGAATTCTTACCATGATATTTTAGGACTTTATTTTGGTTTGCCTTTCATTGGTTTTTTGGGCCTCCTCAAGTATATATATTGAGGGATTGATATGGAGAAAATAATGATTATTTCTTGTAGTGTTATGCTATTGGTTTTTCTCTAGGATTTAGGAGTGTTAATCTCCATGGAAGGCATGAAGCCTATTATTGTATCGGAACATTAGTATTGTTGGGAATACATTGGTGTCACTACTTTGGAGGATGATTTTTTTTCCAAGAAGGTTTTCCCAAGGTATATTCATGCCACTCTTGTTCTCATGGTTATTTTATTCTTTTTCTCTCATTCTTATTATTTTCTAAGTGTTGTCTTATATGCCAAAATGATGATGAAATTTCTGCAGATCAATTTCTATAATATTCCCCTCATAGGATCAATGTAAAAATACATGTATGTTTTGTAGTTGAGCTTTATTTTGAGATTAATTACTAAGGGGTCTGTGAGTATATTTCCTTATAGGTGGTAGAGTAATGGTGCGAATAAACTATGAGATAATATGAACTCACCCATTGGGTCAATGTCAACAATAATAAAGTGCCATGAATCTCAACCCAATGTTGTGTCATAAAAAATCATTACTTCTTACACATATGATAATGTATGAACAAAAATATGAAGATCATCCACAAAAAAATTGTTTTCATCAAGTAATACATGGTAATGTGTTGGCTTGGATGTTCTGTGACATCACTATCCATAATGCTCAAGATTTAACTTAAACATGCATCTTAATCAAGAAATTAGTTAACAAGATGATTGAGCTAATCAATTTTTAACCAAAAGAAACATAATCTTTTCATTAATTAAGCATGTCATTCTAATCAGGATATAACAAAGCTTTCATTTCAATAATTAATTACAAATCTTTAGTTAGTAACCATCACTAATCAAGTACAAGATATGCTCAAGGCATCATAGTTCAATTAATTTATTACAATAGACCCTATGGTCATAAATGGAAATATTGTATCTAGAACCAATGACATCTGTCTCCATAAGGCTCAGCTTGTCTCATGCTTGGGAAGGAGAACATCATCCTGGTGCTTTTCCTCCAACCATGGACCTGCGATCCCCCACTCAACTTCCTAATTGGAAGTGACCCTACCCTTCATGGAAAGGTTAGACATTAGAAACCATTATGTTAGCCATCTGAGCATCTGGTGTTGTGTCCTTCCTAATGTTTCACGGTCACACACTATAGATCCACTCTAACTATGTGTGACACTACTGAAGACACTAGGCCACCTGGAACACTATGGACTGACAATGCATGCAAAGACAGATGCATTACTTTGGCCAAATATTTACATACATACACATTGCACAATGAACGTCATTGTATGTCCACCATCCTAGCTCAACTTATAAGCTGTCATGTCCTACAGTAAGTTCTCACTGACCTTGTTCTCTAGGTCTAGTATGAGTGGGATGAATTCGATTCATTGTCCATACTTGGACATTCGACTCCCATCATAGGTTGGTTAGGACTAAATGGGTTATTTTCATAACAAGGAACTAGTGACTCCTTGTCACCTTGTTCCTCTTTCAATTCATACAAAAAATTGACCAATTTTTACCACCTTGGGTCGTCTATGGTCTACAAATTTGATAACAAATCATCATATACGATGAAGTCATATTCATGGTACTCAAGGCATACCTTTATTTAGTAGAATAGAATGGTTTCATTATGCTAAATAGCTCTTATTACCTTTACAAGCTTTAGGTGCTAAACACCATTCATATTAGTTGATAATGAGTTAAAAAGAGGGGTCATAACTTGTAGTTCAATAATCGAATAGATCTTAATTTTCATTTATAGAACAAGTCTATATTATTCTCTTAGCATAAACAAGCTGCTACATGATGAGACCATGATCTTAAGTGTTCTCTCCACTTCCATAGTCAAGGGTAAACAAATACAATCTTTGATTGTTAAAACAACCCTTATAATAATCCACAGTCAAGTTTTCCATGCAAGCTAAACTTGTTAGTAGTTTAAGTGTTGCAAACACAATGATGTTTAAGTGCCTTTACGACTGCCATCACAGTCGAGGTGACTATAAGATTAGAATACATGCTAAATCATTCAACTAGAATCATTACCAATTATTTGACACTTCCCATGCCAAGAGCACTTAGGCTCTAACTACGTCGTTAATCGATGAGTGCATGATATGTTTAGAGAGTATGCTCAGCCATAATGGCTTCAAGCACTGGCTATAGTATAAAATATAATGCATTAAAGCTTGGTCGTAAGACCTTGAGCTAAGACATAGAAAAGATTATAACTCAATATAGCTCGGCCTTATGGCCTCGAGCTTATGTCACAATGAAAACATAATACAAAATGTAGCTCAACTATTAAGCCTCAAGCTTAGTCTCAGGAAAAGATTATTGTGTTTCACTGCTCGGCCATATGGCCTTGAGCTTGGTCTCAGGAAAAGATTACAATGTTTCACTGCTTGGCCATATGGCCTTGAGCTTAGTCTTAGGAAAAGATTACAATGTTTCACTGCTCGGCCATACGGCCTTGAGCTTAGTCTCAAGAAAAGATTACAATGTAAGATGGCTCAGCCATAATGGCTTCGATCCTATTCTTAATAAAGAGTTAACATGATATGATTCGGCCTTAAGGCTCTAAACCTCTAAAAGAAATAATGCTTTAATACAATATGAGCTTGACCGTATCGGCCTTGAGCCACCACTATGAAGATAATATCAAAAACTATGGGCACGACCTCACAGGCCTCGTGCCTCTGTGTTATCTATACAATGAGAAACATCATGCCATACATTCTCTGATAGAAGTTCAACACAGTTATAGCTCATTAAATCGAAAGTAAATGGAAATAATGTCCACCATTATACCTGGACAAAACCTTCGAAAGTGATGTAGTCCCAGACCGAGTCCAGTTCAAGCTGCTCTGAGCTTCTTTTCTCTGTGTGATTTCCAAAAAGACTTCACCACCCTCTTCACCAAAACCCCAACAATGAAAAAACTTCCTCTCCCCAAAAGTCCCAACTTGCAAAATGAAAACAAAATTTGTTATTCGACCGATTCTAGCATGCTGATTTGGGTGGAAACTACCACCCCACTCAGTCAGTTTCCTCAAAAAGTGGCTTGATCAAGGCATCATGTGCTTGAGAAGGATGAGATCAAAGCTCTCCTTCACTCCTCAAGGCCAACTATCAACAAACTATTACTATTTGATAACATCGAATAACAGGATAAGAAAAATAATTACAACATTATTGATGTCAACTAACAAAGAGGTTCCCTATAATAAATATACATATTCATCCTTACTTAAAGGTAAGGGTTAAATAATACATATTTAATATTAAGGATTATCACTAAAGCAATGAAATCACAAAATGATTCTCAACAAGATCATCGATTGTCGGGGTCGAGTAATACTCCCCTGAAATTGACTATCATCCTTAGTTGAATGACTAGGGAATAATATCCCCAAAAACAAAAGGATAATGAGAGACCTCCTCGTCTCTTAACACGATAGTCTCTCGACTAGAGATGATGTTCCAAGAACATCGTCTAGCCGTCACAACTAGTCGTGATAGCACCAACGATATAACGACTTACAAAGAAAATAAATACTAAGAAAAGAGACATGACTCAAGACAATTTATGAAGGGATTTAGAAGGGCATAGAAGCCGATACTCAGATGGCTAATCAACCTCATTTCTTAATGTCTAACCCTTCCTCTAGGATGATACTCTCCTTCCTTCTTCGAAGGACATTACATTTTCCTATTCACACTCAGGGCCACAAGATCATGATCAGTGCATCATTATCATATCCCATAATATAAATCAATTAATTTACAAAACTAATTAACATCAATCATTAACTTCATAATCAAAAATTAAATTAGATATTTCCACAATATCAAATCAGTTAATTATGACTAATCCTCCTGATTATCATGCCAAGTTAATGATTAAGTCTAATTGTAAATTGGGGATGTAACATGTTCCCTATAGTAAAATCATCAAAATAGAAATTAAAGCAACAAATAGATGTTCCTTGCATCTTAAGAAACAAAACACAACACTTGTCACTGGTTGATGATTGCACACAGTTCTTACAATTGGTCCATTTCATAGACACAAAAATAAATAAAATTTCTTGGATGGCATATTTGTGTATCTATGTAATAGTTCCTACAACCAATTACATATACAAAAAATGCATTTTAAATTCAAACAAAAAAAAAAAAAACTATTTTAGCCCAATGACAACTTTTCTTCATTTACTATTTAATTTTCCAACTACCTTCTATAAAGAAATTAAGCCTTTCGTCACCTGTGACAAGCATTTCAAAATTCCAATTAAAATCTAAGTCATAATATTGAAAAGAACAACATGAAATTACCTTCTATAGCCCATGCAAATGACCATCCACTATAGTGGGACAATAGGATTGTTTAGAGATATACAAGCATGGACATAATTTTACATAATAAAACAAATGCAAGGGTATTGAGATAAGAACTTCTATGACTATACATGACCCCCTTTGGCTAGAAGTAGTGCTAGGTGTGTAACTTAGTGCAATGTGATCCCATTCATCTTCAAAACACCTTGTTTTATATCAACACCAATGGCCGATATTAATTGAGAACTAAAGCAATGTTATCTATGCATTGGGAGCCTATCAAAAGGCACAACAATTTTGTTCATTTGTTCATCCACTATGTGCTCATCATTCCACTTCACTTAGCACATGGACTACAAACATTAGGCCTATTTTTATGGTCCATTAAAACATATCAATGACCCTATATATTTAGCCTCAAATCAAAGACATTAGGGCATTGGAAGGTTGTCAAAATGTTCCCTATCAAAATTGCCCAACCTCTTGCTATGGGTCCACCATTAGTCACATAGCAATATTTAAATCATCTTTAAAACATATATGGGCCCAACCACTTATATGTCTTGATCTAATATTAAATACAATTAATTTATATTTAGTAATATTCATTTCATCACAATGATCAATGGTGGAGATATCTTTGATTTCGAAATGACTGATCTTAGATCAATGGGTCAATATCTAGGCAAGCAACTTTATTAGTTTGAAGGATTGTTACTATTGTTCCTTGAACATATGTCTTGATCTTACAACTTTATTGCTTTGCTTAGCTTTATTTGCTCTATATTGTGTTAAATTTCATTCATATTAGATGGTCAAAATTTTCCACTTTAATATCAAGGGCGGAGGGAAAAATAGTTAAACATCATAATGCTCAAACATTTATTGTTTTATTTTAATCTAGTGATCACACATGGCTTCTCGAGTACCAAATTTGTATGTTAGTTTAATGTTAAAGGTCACATAGATCTAATGATTCTTATTGGTCAAAGACCAATCAATGTCTAGGTGTTAAACATTTAATGAACAAGATAAAGCCCCCTTATTTTTACCATTTTACTTATATAGTGACACATGTCCTCTAAGGCTTAGTTTGGTTAAGTCTTAAATCATTTATCATTTGCAAATCTGACAGTGCACACTTATTCATCTTTGATAGCCATGACTTATATTCATTTTTTCCAATAAGTGCATCATCTAATTAAAATGCAAAATAATTTTGATTTTAAATTTGTTGGTGGGTTCACATATTTCCTCATCAATTAAACTCTATAAAAAATTAATGGTCTAGAGAGGATTGATTCAAAATCTATGGCTTCGAGGTATCAAAATGGAGGCAAAGTGTCAACTAATAGCTTGGTTGATGGTTTGTTGTTGTTGATTTTGTGACACACATCTTAATCCAGACCTTTGATTAATATTTTATTCAATGGTTTACTTCACTTAATGAGTCGGCTAACTAGTTGATTATCTCACAAAATTATGAAATTAAGTAGCTCATTACAAAGTAATTCTAATGCTTATATTGTAATCATTTAAATTTGTTAAACATTAACACATTAAATGATTGAGATTTTCCCTATTCTAGATCTTTGGTGTTAGGACATCGATTGAGACATCAAGTATAGGGTAATTACCCACCAGTTGGGCCGAGGTTGATAGAATCATGACATGTATCCAACCTACTTATAACTAAGTTTATTATTCAAGTCCACTAAAGCTTTTATGAATTGAATGACTTAGCATAAATTATATGAGATCAAATGTTATAGATTAAAGGGTGGATTCACAACCTTTCATGAAATGGTATTGCAAAAGTTTTTGGGTGCACAAGACTACTAGTATATGTGAGATAAATTCTTGCTCCATTCATTTTTAATATCTTGTAACTTAATCATTTTGATTGTTCCTTATTAGTTCTCTCCCTTTCCATAGGTATGAATGATAACATAGAGATTGTGCACATATTCATGGCTTCATTTAGCTCCAACAAGCACCTACAAATAAAAGCATGCACTAGAACAACCCAAATGCAATCAAAGATGCAATAGAATACATCAATAGTTATATGTCATCATAGAACTTGCATAAGGATGAGCATGGAAATCCAATGCTCCACCAATCCATCCTTGACAACCCTTGCTTATTAGACACATCTATGATCCTTGTGTCCAACCCTCCATTGAATACACTAAGCTAATATTGAATTATGTGCTAGGACAAACCAAATGAATTGAACAAACATGCTTGTTGACGAAAGGATCCTCCTTGGCATCTTGTTACAAAGCTCCTTGGGACTTGCAAGCAACATCACCTTTGGTTATTTCCAAAAATGTTCCCCTAAATACATACTTGCATGTAATGATGATAGAATGAGCATCCACAATCCTACTACTCTCTCCATATGGTGAGAAAGTGCCAACTACTAGCATGTTCTCTCATGCCATGCAATGCTCAACTAAATTACTAAGCATGCAATGAAAGTTGAGTGCTAGTTTGAGACTTGCCACCATATGTTGACATGCATCTCAACTAATGACCCCCTAGAACTTGCTCCATTTACCTTCTGTAAATTTATAACTGAGAGGGTTATTGACTATGTGTTGAACACCTAGAAAGGTGAGAGGGGGGGGTTGAATCAATAATCTCTTAAACCATTTACACATCAAACATTTTAATCCATTTAGCATATTCAATTGCAGTAAAGGAAATTAAGCATAAACATACAACCACAACTCATAACACATGAATACCAAGATTTTTATGTGGAAAACCTAAAAAGGGAAAAACCACGGTGAGGATTAGCTCACAATAAATTATAATAAGGCAACCAGTTAAGTTTGATACAATTGGTGGACTCATTGTCCAATAATGCTCATTGCATGTGGCTCATTTCCAAATGACTCATTGTCCTAAAAGAAAGAGACAAAAGAAGTGGCTCACTGCCAGAACTGGTATAATTGCATCTAACATATGCATGGAGTACAGTTCCAATGAAGCTCAAGTTACAGAACAATACTCAACACATTATTCTAAAATACTGCACTACTCTGCATTCACTCAATTCGCATCCATAAGCTCTTTTTCACATCATACAGATCACATTTATGTTGTATCTCCTAAAACACCAAAAACAATCCTTCATATATATCTGCTTCTTTCACAACATCAATTAGGTCGGCCTAAATGGATGTAACATGCAAAACATGCCATATAGGACTTATCAGCCCCAAACCTTCACTCACATGCTTCACGCCAAGATTCAAACTTTGAAACAAATTGAATAGGTCGACATGGACCTAAAATAGCTCCAACTTAACTTCGCACAACTTATTTACCTTCCACATAACTTCACACTTAATAGGTCGGCACCACTAAAAACCTAATACAAAAACCCTTCCACTGTAGATTCATAAACTGACCCATATATCTCTAAAACACATGAAAATTGGAAATCACACTATATTCACATTTGTTAATATCCCCTTTAAACTGCAAAGTGAAAAACCAATTTGCGGAGGAATGTGAACTCTCTTGCACACCTGCTCTGAATTGGGAATGACTGTCTTCTATCAAGCCGAACTTCTGTTACTCATTACTTTCAAACCATACAACGAAAACATACAAAATTCTAGATTTAGAAGCTTCTAACAACTAACAACATACTAGAACTGCAGAGTAAAATATTCAACAACAGAGAAATGCGGATCGAACTACCAGATGCTCTGTAACTTAGAAATACCAGACTTGACACTTATCTAAATTTAATCATAAGTTCTTTGCCGAATCAAACCTTCTTGCAAATTTGTCTTCTACTGAGGATCAAGATCATATTAAGGAAATGAGGATCAAACCCTCTTGCAAATTTATCAATCAAACTAATATGTACAACTTATGCCTGGTTGTCACTTACCAGATCATCTTCCCTTATGTCTAGTTATCACTTATCGGATCACTATACCTTTATCCTTTGTTGTCACTGTCTCTGTCCTGTGATGTTTTTTTTGATAGGTGCACGCTTTTGACCGGAGCTATGAACCAGTGAGGCCACAACACAGGGGGCCACATCCCCAGGCATTAACACCTGGCTTGAACACCTGCAACACGGGGGACCTCAGCGCCTTGGCTTGAATGCCTGCATCAACGCTGAAGGTTCAAACTCACAAGATCGTTGGCCCAATGAAGATACACAACCTATGAGCACGCCAGCCCAGCGAAGGTGAGAAGGGGTACACACACCTGTGAGCACGGCAGCCCAACAAAGGCATGCATAACCTGCGAGCTCGTTGGCCCAGTAGGGGTTTAAACCTTAGTGGCCGCCACTACAACCGAGCGACTTGACCACTAAACCATGCCATTAACGACCTTTGTCCTGTGATGTTACTAACTTTAACCTTGTTTCTATTCTCTGGACCACTATATCTTTAGCTAATCTCTGGACCACTGTATCTTTACTCTTTGATGCCAACACTGACAACATTACAATCTTAGTTGCCATCAATCTTTGTTGCCATCAATGACAACACTGCTTAACATCATGCTTATCACTTTCTACACCATCATGCTTATATTGCCAACAATCTCCCCCTTTGGCATTGATAGCAACATAGCCAACACTCTCCCACTTTGACATCAATGGTAAAGGGGCTATTTACAAATCAAAAACTTCTTTAACTTTTCTTTACACTGCGGCCCCCTTACTATCTTATTCGTATACCAAAATATCAAAATTGTTTCCTTCTATTCTTCTACATATGTACACGAGATCAGAAAATAAGAAACTTACTGATTTGTAGGAAATATGTCTTTGTAGATATTCTTCAACTAGATAACAGTTGAGTCCCAATGCACCTTTGTAGAGTATAATATCTGTATCTATCCATTTATCTGCAAGAGTAATTCTTCTGCTTTATCCACTATTGCAGGGGCGTCAGTTATTTTTCCAACTTTATCAGCTTCTTTTAACAAACCAATCAAAGAAGCTATTTTAAAGCTAACTATCTCTCTCATCTGACCCATTTGATCTTTAGCTCTCTCATCTGACAACTCAATGTCAAGACTCTCTTGTGCATTAGCCATCATGTTATGCTTAGTTCAACAAGTCTTGTTAATGGTGCATTTGTAGAAGTTCATGCTATTGTACACAAAAGTGACAACAATCCACTAGATCTTCCACTCTTCAGTGTGATTAATTTCAAGCTTTGTATAGGACCACCTTGGGACCTTTCTCATCCATAACACATGCTAATTCTCTTGGTTACTCAAGGTGGTCGCTATCAACTTCCCCTTAAAATGATGTAGGCCTTAACAATCCATAAATCCTAAGGGCTAATGAACGAGAAATCAATAATTGATATCAACAACATAGATTGCCAAGGCTTCACATTCATTGAATTTGGAGGGTTTGATGTTTTGTTGATCTTCACATCTCCCCCACCTTCACGTGCTAGCAATATGTGTGCATGCAATATAGTGCATATGTGACCCTCATAAAACAAGAAGAATGCTTGCATGGGATTTTAATTACAAATACCCAACCATTCTATTAAAACTATTGCTAAAGTAATTGTACTCCTCAATATAAATAACTAGTATATTTATATTTAAAAATATATCTACAGTATGCTGAGAAATATCTTCCAATTTATTTTTTGGTTTTTGGTTTTGGCATTTATAAATTACTCTAGCTAATATTTGCATTTTGATTTAAAATAGCAAAAGCATTTTGAGAGTGGTGGTGGTGTATTTATTGTGGCGTTTCATTATGATCCACTACAACCATGCATTGAATTTTATTTTATTTTATTTATTTGCTATTTTTTTATTTATTTGGATTTTTGTTTACCAGTTACAAGAATTTGAATCTTTCAACCCTTACTGTGAGTGTAGAACGCCTCTCGGCGTAATTAGATTGTCATTACATTCTAACTACTATACTTAGCTTAGATAAATCTAAGTAAAAGATGCCCCAAAATATCATTTTCTGGATGTCTATTCTACTTATGTCACAAATGGAGCAAAATATATGTTATAAATCTAATTTGCATTTTTATTATTTTTAAATAAAAATAAATAATGTATTTACCTTATATTTTACTTAAGAACTAATTTATTATTAAATAGCATCACTAATATTATATTTATTATTAAATATTAATACTTTAACATGTAAATGACTCTCAAATTTAAGGAAAAGGGTTTGTTTTAAGCAAACCAAACCAACCCAAGCAGATTGGGGGGATAATAGTCCTGTTTTGGATAGTTCATTTTTTCATCACAACATTAGATGCTTCTCCCCTGCTTCTGTTATAGAACACCTCTAACAATTAAATTTATTCTCAACCATTTAGTTTTTTTTTTTTTAAATATAGCAATCTACCTAGTTTACATTAAACAAAAACTAAGTCCATTTATGCAGTCCTATTGGCGTGCCCGTTGCCCGAAGGGGTGCAATTGCGAGTAATTACGCACAGTTGTAAAGAGTCTCGCGAGAAAACGTCGGCCATCATTTGATTTTTAGCAGTCAGAGTGCACTTTCTAAGAACGAGTGTGCGTTAATCGTAGTGAAGGCATGGAGCATTCAACAGCTCAAATTGCAGGCAAGGATGGCCTATACTAACAAGCAAACTCAATTTTTTTCCATTTTGCTAATGCATATATTCATGTAACTGCCTTGTTTCAGTGATAGTTTTTATTGCACCGCAGAAAATAGAGTAGCACAAGCCGAAGAGATGGAGGCACTGCAGTCCATATATGGCAGTGACTGTACTGTTTCCCAAGAAGAGCATTATTGCCAGGTATTCAATTTAATATATAAATGGGGATTTCAAATGAAATTATGAAATAACTGGCTTATGCCTCCACATTTTCAAATCATTGAATAAGCTGCTTTCTGTTATCATGACCTGAAGTAAATTTTTTGAACTCGTCAAGAGTAAGTCTCGGCCTATTTTATGGCTTGCCAAGTGTCCCTTCAGTTTAGATAAAAAATGTTTTTGGCATATTTTCTTTAACAGATTGTATGAGAAACCCAATACATTTTTCTTGGCAAATTCCATATAACAGAACCCAACACGAAACCAAATAATTACAGGAAGCATACCTGCCAGGTTATTGGGGCTGTAATGCTAATTTAAGTTGAGCTTAATTCATCAGTTTTTTTCAACTATTATCTCGGAATGCAAAAGCAGGAATTCAGATATTATATTTGAACAAAGCATGAAAATATTGTTTGAGATTTAACCATTTTTAAGTCTTTAAGTCAAGTGTATATAGATAAAAATAATGGGTATTTGATGTAAACCAAATTATTTTGCTGCAAGGTCCTTTGCAGACGTTTCTATGCTATATGGTTTCCTTAGCTGTTTAGGTCAGGTTGTGCAGAATCACTAGCCTTCGAGGTACATCCGTTTGCCAATCCCCGACATTTGGTTCCGTATTAGTTTTTCTCAATAATGGAAAAAAGGAAAAGCAATTCCCCCCGCCCCTCCTAAAATCCTGTGATTTGGATGCATGCCAGTTCTGCTGTTAAAGTAAATAAAATATCTTTGCCATAAATCAGATGAATTTCTTGATTCAGCCTATAGCCGATGCAGATGGATCTTCAAAATCTTCTTTCACATATTAGCTTTTATTGACATTTTGATTGACACCTCAGTTATTCTCACTTTTGTACTTGCTAAAAAGAAACTAGAAGCTAAAGAAAGGGGAATTGTCAGTTTTTTGACAATGATGTCTTTTAACCATTCAACAATTGTCGGGCTCAGTATGTTCATGAAAGCAGTCATCATGGGAATGCTCATGCAATACCTATCCAGATTGTCACACTGAATCAGCATCCTTGCAATACCTATGCAATACCCTTTCCCTGCCTATTCTGAGTTTGAATGGGATTGTCCCTGCCTATTAATGCTTCTAATGGTTTCAATGACAATTTTTGAGACCAAAGTCCAAGCAATGGTCCTGTTAATATAAGATCTCATTAAAGCTTCCATCTCCAAGCAAGAAGCAAATTCTAAAATACAGTTGTTCGTGTTTGCTTCTATCCTTGATAGATCAAAAATAACAAAAGGAATAAAAATACTTATGCTCACAGGCCATCCAAATCTCCCATTCCTTGAGAAACAAATGGAGCAAAATAACAGAAGCTAATAACAGAAGCTAACGATAAAAACTTACAATGAATCCACTGCCACTTAGTCCTCATGACACCTCAGATGTAGGAAAAGGTCGAAGACTCCATATATATAGTAAAACTTGTTGAAGAGCAATTATGGCTCCTAATTAATTACACTTCCACAACAAGGAAATCTCTCAAGCTTCCATGCAACCCTCTTGAACTCTAAGATCCTTTGATGCCTTTAGAAGATGAATATTGGCATTAAGAGCCCAAACTACCCAATCAATCAGCAACTGTGTTGTCTTTTCTCCCTTGGCAACAATATTGGAATTCCAACTTGTCTTCACAACTTAAAATGCAATTAAGTGCCCTCTAGAATCCATGATCACACCTACTTCTCTTGAGACACCGAGCTTGCTCTTAGATGTGCCATCAAACATTACATTTAAACTATCCATTGGAGGAGGAAGACACTTGACCATATTCTTTCTTTTGGACCAGGGTGTCTTATTTAGCAAGCTCGAGAGATTCAATCATTTTTTGAGAATATCCATATCTCTATGGAGAAGGTCCCTATTTTTCTTAGGATTCAACAAGGTATTTGTCTTGGCTAGAGATCTATTGATCATTCTCTAGACATTATCTATTGGTTTCATGCTAATTTGGAAAATTTATTTTTATCTTTCTAGCCAAAACAACCCACAATCATTGCTAGAACTATTCTAGAGATAGCTTAAAGTGGAAGTGCTGTCGCGATTTAGAGAACATCTCATGTCATCTTAGTGGCAGTTTTAGACAAGAGTTATGGCCTTGACAAATGGGGATGCCAAAATATATAATTTTCCAACAAACATTTTCAGTTTTCTAATAAGTTTGTTATTTAAATGCTCATTTCAACTTCCAAGGACACTGGTTAGTACCAAGTGTGGTGACTCTTTGGTTCCCACTAAGATCCCTAATTTACTATTTTAGTAAGTTTTCCTTTTTTCGAAAATTCTATAGGAGCTGAATTTGAATCATGTAACAAGAATAGAAGGCATGCATCTCTCCTACAAAGTTTGCCCATTTTGTAAACACTCTCAATTAAAATAAAGATCATTTTGTTCAGCTATATTATAATCGTTAATTTTGTGTTATTTGATTTTTCAATTGTTACTTATAGTACGTTAAATTTCTCAACTAGTGTATTGTTCCCAAAATTACTAGCCTATTTTAGATTAGTGGTATCACAACCTAATTGCTCTTGCATGTACCATCGAATATGGTTAGGATATTGGAAACTTGAATTAAAGAGAAGAGATCCATTGATATTGAAGACTGAGCTACTAACACCTTGAATTCCTTAAAAAGTTGTTGATCTAGGTGACTTTAGGGAAACAAAGATTGGAGATGATGAACCAATTTGCGCTAATGCTCCAAAATACCCCAAATAAGTTGTGAGCCCCTTCAACAAGATTGTTTGGCAGTTAGACTCCCTTTAAAGTCTAGGTAAACTTTGACTTCCCTACATTTGAGGGGAAAATTGATGTAGATGTTGTTGATGATTGGATTTCTAAATTGGAAAAATTTTCTCTATAATTTCTTAGATTTAGAGAAAATTACCTTTGCCCTGCTCAAAGCAGAATTCCATGTCCAACAATGTTGGAAGGCTAGCTTTCTAGCCAAGAAGGAGTTGAGGGAACTCCACTTTGATTTGGTGATGGAGGTGAATTCTACCTCAGGTGGTTTTCTAGAGGTCATCAAGGAAGATTTTTCTTGATGGTACATATGAAGAAAAATACACCTCGTGGCAACTATTGTGAGAGAAAGTCTGTATAAGACTACACCAACACTTAACATGCATTCTATGCAAAAATTGGCATCAAGGACTCTAAGAAGCATCGGTTCCTTAGGAACCATAGTGCCTAGCATCCATCATCACTACATCTAGGTAAAAATGATGTCTTTGAACATAAAAATGTTGGGGACTGCCTATTGTTATGCGTGAAAATTGAAGAGAAATTCAAGTGCAAAGGTAAGAAAGGCCCTTTTGTAGGAGCCAAGCCAAAGGGAGACAACAACAATAGGTTTGTGGTCAAGCAATAGAGCAAGGATGTCTTGTTACAGAAACAAACACTAAAGAAGATTGATAAGAAGACCCAAAAGGACACATGCATGTAGTGTGAGATTAACAAGAGTCCATGGCATGACTAGGACTCGCTCCAGGAAGGCTTTCTTAGCAGAGTTACAAGAGTTGGACACATATTTTGCATCATTACTTGTAGATCCATTTGAGTAGAGAGAAGTAAAGCAAATCACTGGTATAGACTCACATGCCATTGCAAAGGTCCTACCATGAGAGGAAAAGGAACACCTATTCCACCCACAAATGTGGGTGAATGGGACGGCCCTACATTTCTGTTAGACTTAGGGCACACAACTGAGAGGGGCGGGGTGAATCAGTTGTGCAAAGCTTTCTCAAATTTACACACTTAAATCCTCTTAGTGATTAGCAGTATATTAAACATGAGACATAATGCATTCAAATCAAAAGCAGAAACTCATCAACACATGAGACCAAGATTTTGACGTGGAAAACCCGGTTAAGGGAAAAACAACGGGGTGGTTAACCCAAGAATGTATTCTTTGTTAGAAGAATAGAAGGAACAAAATGGCACATGCCAATTAGGGCTCACTGCCCGAGCACACTGCTCACAAGAGGCTCACTGCCTACAAGAGACACACTGTCTACAAAGAAATAAGTATCACATACATGAACTGGAGAATAGCATCTTCACCATGCTTGAATCAGTTCCATTAAGCTCAATACTTCTGCTCTGCCTTTCGCTCTCCTCTTCGCTACCACACGCTCATCTCCACAAAAAAAAGGCAAGTTCAAACTGACTTCGCAATCCCTTATTTATACAAGGCATCAACTTAGGAATGATCATCGAAGTCGGCAAACATCTACAAGAACTGGACACGATCCAAGGATCACCACAAGCTTTCCTGAATCACCAAGAACATCCGTACTTCATCTGCTTACTGGAATCCTTCTCTCCTTCATCCGGAACCTCAAGAACACAGTCTGTCAGCACTGTCATAAAGGAATAGGTTCTTCTGGACCTTCAAACCACGAACCAATCGACTTGACCCTTCACAAGGACGTTCTCAACACTTCCTCAAATCCGCAAAAACGGATAATGCATTTCTGGATCTCACCGGACCTATCTGTGTCACTCGGTCACCTCTGAACACCTGCCGGAATTGGTTCTACTTGAGCGACCATAACTTCTTCCGATCTTCATGCGGACCTCTGAAAATTTGACTGGAGCATCTCAAGACTTATAGCTACAAACCCTTTAGACCGCATCCTCTGATCCTCAACCTATCTTGGACTTTTACCTTGTCATCACTGTTCTTCACTGTTCCTGCTTGAGACTAATTTTCTCAATATCCTCAGCACATAGCTCATCCAATCCTTCTCATTAATGCAACATGAGTATGTTGACATCAATGACAACACCGGTTAGGCCCATACTTGCAACAATCTCCCCCTTTGTCATTGATGGCAACATATGATGTGAAAAACCATCAAGACAAGAACTTCTCCTTACTGTCACAACTCCCCCTATCAACAACAACCATTCGCATGTCTTCTCTCCTTTTACTGCTCCCCCTTTGATCAGCAACTACTTGTTTTTCACATGTCTTCTCTCCCCCTTTGACATCAATGGCAAAGGGCACATACTTGCAATTTCACCACTTCAGACTCATACCTGCTGCTCCCCCTCAGTAGCAGCTCCCCAACATCAATCCGGATCACAAGATGTGACTGTGATACCCACCGGACTGATGCACATTAGTGCACCTTAGTTCATCACCGGAGGGGCAATAACCCCTAATTTCTCCCTGAGGTACTCAAAAGAGTCCTTAGGTAGAGGTTTAGTAAAGATATCTGCAATCTGATCCTTGGATGACACAAATTCCAATTTGACTTCATTTTTATTCACTTGCTCTCTCAGAAAGTGAAACTTGATAGATATATGCTTTGTCTTTGAATGCAACACCGGATTCTTAGATATACTTATAGCACTTGAATTATCATAGAGGATTGTGATAGGCTCCTCATACTCTACTTTAATATCTCTTAGCATCTACTTTATCCACAAAACTTGAGTTCAACAACCTGCTGCTGCTATGTATTCTGCTTCAGTTGTAGACAGGGATATTGCCTCTTGTTTCTTGCTTAGCCAAGAAACCAATCTCTTTCCCAAAAAGAAAGCTCCACCACTGGTACTCTTCCGGTCATCCACATCTCCTGCCCAATTAGCATTTGTATATACATGAAGAGAGAAATCATGATCTCGAGGATACCACAAACCATACTCAACTGTTCCTTTTAGATATCTAAAAATCCTTTTGATTGCCATGACATGAGATTCTCTGGGATCAGCTTGGAATCTCGCAACAAGACCAACAACCTGCATTATATCTGGTCTAGTTTGAGTGAGATACAACAATCCTCCAATCATTGATCTGTATTTTGTTTGATCTGCCTTAGGAGAGTCATCATCTTTGCTCAACTTACAGCCGGTTGCCATGGGAGTATTCATTGGCTTTGAATCTTCCATTCCAAATTTCCTCAACAATTCTTTCACATATTTGGTCTGAGAAATAAAGATTCCTTTCTTTGTTTGAGTAATTTGCAGACCCAAGAAGAAATTCATTTCTCCAAGCATAGACATCTCAAACTCACTTTTCATTTGATTGGCAAAAGTTTTACACATACTATCTCTTCCTCCAAAGATGATATCATCAACAAATACTTCAATAATCAAGATGTTTTCATGATCAATTTTGAAATATAAGTTATTGTTAGCAGTACCTTTGTTGAAACCAATCTTCAACAGATGTTGGTCCAATCTTTCATACCAGGCTCTTGGGGCTTGCTTTAGTCCATACAGTGCCTTCTTCAACTTGCAGACCATATCACCATGCTCAGATAATTGAAATCCATCCGGTTGTTCAATGTACACTTCTTCTAAGTCACCATTTAAGAAAGTAGACTTGACATCCATCTGATACACCTTGAAATCCTTGAAGGTAGCAAATGCAAGAAATAATCTGACTGCTTCAATTCTTGCCACTGGAACAAAAGTTTCTTCAAAATCAATTCCTTCTATTTGAGAGTAGCCCTTGCAGACTAATCTGGCTTTATTTCTGATTACTTCACCAACTTCATTTAGTTTGTTCCGGAAGACCCATTTGGTTCCAATCACATTCTTGTTTCTAGGTCTGGGAATAAGATCCCAAGTGTGATTTTTCTCAATTTGCATCAACTCTTTCTCCATTGCTTTGGTCCAGTTTTCATCATTGTAGGCTTCATTTATTGTCTTGGGTTCAATCTTTGAAATCAGACAATATTTATCTAAATTTTGAGCAATTTTTCTTCTAGTTTGCACACCTTTGCTTTTGTCACCTATGATATGATCTTCAGAGTGGTTCAGTCTTACATACCTTGGAACTTTGGGAGTTTCTTGCACTTCTGCTTCTTGATCAGGTTCATTCAGACCTATCTCTTCTTCCTGATTTACCGGATCAGTTTGAATCTGACTTTCAGAAAAGGACTGAACTCCTTGAACCAAAACACCATTCTGATCATCTTCATCATATTCATAAAACCTTGAGGGTTTCTCTATTCCCTCATCAACCTTCACATTTGTACTTTCTATCATCTTTCTTAGTCTCTTGTTATAACACTAGTATGCTTTGCTTTGAGTAGAGTAACCCAAGAATATTCCTTCATCACTTCTAGCATCAAACATGCCTAGATCTTCATCTCTTTTGATGTAACATTTGCTACCAAAGACTCTGAAATATCTTACAGTAGGAGTAATGCCAAACCAGAGTTCATAAGGGGTCTTACCGGTATTGCTTCTGATTTGAACTCGATTGAGAGTATAGATTGCAGTGCTGACAGCTTCTCTCCAATAGATCTGAGGAACATTTGCTTCCATCATTATGGTTCTAGATGTTTCCTGGATGGTCCGGTTCTTTCTCTCCACTACTCCATTCTGCTATGGAGTCCTAGGAGCAGACAATTGTCTCTTAATTCCATGTTTCTCACAGAACTCTATGAACTCATCAGATGTGAATTCTCCACCTCTATCAGACCTCAGACATTTCAACTTTAATCTTGTTTCATTCTCTACCATAGCCTTGAATATTTTGAATTTCTCAAGAGCTTCTGATTTCTCCTTTAGAAAGGTTACCCACATCATCCGGGAATAGTCATCAATTAACAGCATGAAGTATCTATCACCTTGAATACTCCTGGTTTTTGCCGGACCACAAAGGTCAGTGTGAATTAAGTCCAATAATCCGGTAGAAGACAGTTCCTTGCTTTTGAATGTGACTCTGCTCAGCTTACCCAACTGACATTCCTTGCACAAGCTGTTAGTAGGTTTCACCAATTTTGGAAGATCTCTTACAGCCTGAGTATTGCTTATCTTGATGATATTATCAAAATTCACATGACATTCTCCTATGCCATAACCAACTCTGATCAACTTGAACAAATAAGCAACTTTTATCAGTGCCAACCAAGTGGAAGATGTTACCTTTAGTTTGGGTACCTGATGCAATCTCTGTTCCGGAGCTTTCAAAGATCTTGCATTTTCCATTCTTGAACCGGAGATCATAGCCTCTGTCCACCAACTGTCCAACACTGAGAAGATTGTGCTTCAAGCCTTCAACATATAGAACATTACCAGTTTTGTTCCTTCCATCAAAAGAAATAGTTCCTCTTCCTCTGATTCTACCAGTAGAATTGTCTCCAAACTTCACCACTCCTTCATATCTTTCCAAATCTATGAGCTTATTTTTGTCACCTATCATATGGTGAGAGCAACCACTGTCAATGACCCAATCATCCTTTTCTTCAACTTGGGCAGCCAGGGCTCTTTCTACAACCTTATGATTGACAGATACAGAGGATATTGGTTCTTCTTCCTTGATGGCAATAAACACCCATTCATTTCCTGATTTGTTTCCAGTTTCTGATTCATCATCTGTTACTCCTTCATTATCATCTTCTTCATGAACATAGTAACAGTTCTTTTGGAACCTTGGCTTGTTAGGATTTTGCCTTGAAAATCTTTACGGACACTTTGAGGCAAAATAACCAATCTTATTGCAGTTAAAACACTTAAAAGGTAATTTTCCTTCATACTGTAAGATACCCAACTAATTCAACTAAAATTTTTCCTTACTTAAACAATTTCACTTGCTATCAACTCATCAACTACTCAACAACTTGAAGATATACATCAAAGATAGCTACTTGAATGAATCAACCTTAGAGATGGGTACTTGTCTTATTACTCGATTCAATCAACTTGCAATGTCTTATTACATAGATAATGCTTTCAATAGCATGCAGTTACAAACTTATTCAAAAGGAATTACAAAGGAAGGCCTTGAAGCCTTGATGTTTACAATGTCTTCCTCACTTGATCAACTCAATGATGTCAACTGAATGTCAACACCTCACAATACAACAAGGGAGCATCACCTTGTCCGTTGAGGGAGCATCACCCCAACACTTGAAACTCGCAGGCCTCAAGATCACAAGCTCAATAGCTTTGCAGAGAGAATTTTGTTAAAATGAATAGATGCCAAATGAATGAGAGAGCTCCTCCTTTTATAGGCCTTCCAAAGGCAATGAAGGCACGTTTTTCAATGTATAAAGAGGAACCAAGGCACGTTTCCCAAGAAGCATATCCAAGGGAATATTCCATCTTATGACTCATTCTGAGTTGGCAAGCTCATATAGAGACCTTGACACGGATCCCAAAGACATTCTGTCGACCAATGAGAGCTTAGGTAGTTGCAACTACCTCATCTTCTGATCAAGCGCCAAGTGGAAGCAATTTAAACATGGAATGGCGCCCACTAAGTCCTAGGCGCCCAACTGAGGTTGCAGAGGCATGGATATGCGCCTGGTGGAGTTTGATGACTCCATATGCCCTTAAACCATTCTGGATGCCATCTGGAGGTTGGAAAGATGGGAATTTGACATCCAACTTACTTAGGCGCAAGTCTAGTGTTTTCTTGACTTGGGCGCTAGATTTGGGGTTCTGCAGAGGTTTTGGCGCCTGAAGAAGGATTAGACATCTTCCAACAAACAGATGAACCCGTTGAGTATGGATTGATTCCTTGAAGAGAGCGCCCATATCAGAGTGTTAAAAACTTGCTTTTTAGCCCTCCTCTTCATTGAGGCGCATTTGTGGGTAGGACAGGATGCAGATTGGCGCCTTAGGAAGGATGTGACCTTTTCTTGCAACAATCTTCATCTCAAACCATATCTAAGTCAAAAATACCAACTTCTACCAAGCGCCCTTCATGTTGAGTGAATTGAAAGATCTTTTCATGCTTAGGCGCATCATGGTGTCTGTGGAAAGGTGAATTGGCGCCCCCCCCTCTTGAATGGTTCATCTCCATGCAAGTGTTCACTTTTGGAGGCATTGAAGTAAGTTTGGCGCCCAGTCTTGAATTGCTCAAATCTTCCTTGAGAGCGCTCATTCTTGAAGTCTTTGAAATGAAATAAAACACTTGTCTTATCAAGCGCCTTGGCTTCTTGAGGAGTTTGGGAATCACCCACTGGAATCCTGTTTTGGCGCCTTGAAATGCCTAGGCGCTCATTGAATGGTGTTTAACCTCAACTTGGCGCCTAGAAGACTTTTACTTTCTTCACTACCTAACCTTGTTTCCTTAAGTCAGAATCTCTTCTCTGCTTTCATAAACCCCTGTCATCTAGGTTAGGCGCACTTTTAGGTTTGCACAAGAAGGAATTGGCGCCTATACTTGAAATGATCATCTTACCTGCAAATACTCACACTTGAAGCCATCAGAGTGAGTTAGGATATCATTCTACATCAGCGCCTTGACTGGGTGAGAGGCTATTTCCTGGACTAGGCGCATGTTTGAGTGGATGTCAATTAGGCGCACTTGACTGATTGATGGAACATGAAACAGCGCCTAATCTTTTAAGTGCAAATCATCTCAAACACTATGCAATTCAGATGACTCCACAAAGGTTCCTCCTTCATGCTTGGGCACTCATTCAAGGTCCTGGATTCATGATTTGGCGCCTTGTTGTTCTAGGCGCCTATTTAGGACAGTGCAACATGTTTCTAGCGCCTAAAGTAAAATAGGCCTTTTTCCTTATTCAATTTGCTTAGGAAACTTCATCCTGAAGATCAAACAACTCTTTTACCAAGGCGCCCTTTTTGGATGCACTTACTAATCTGCTACTTAATGCTAGGCGCCCCCTTTTGATGCTTCAAAACCCCAGGGCGCTTATTTAGGTGAGTTCAACCTGCTATTGGCGCCTAAGCTTGAAATTTCATGTCCTAACATCTTCGCTTGTCTCAAAACTGGGCACTGAGTTGGAGGAAGTTAACCACAAGGAGCGCCTTTAGTAGAATGCTATACTGAGAGCTAAAATGAGCTTTGGAAGTTGGGCGCCAAAGTGAACCTGATCTGTCAAGGAGTGCACCTGGCAATGATGACCACTGGAGTTGATGAAACTACTCCTAGACTTAGTCAATTTACAAGTTTCTGACATTGCTCCTGCAAAATAAAAGGTAAGTTAGTCAAAAACTAGTTCATTCCCTTATTACTTAGAATTAGCCTCTGGGAATGAGGAATAGGCTAATCCATTATACACTTGATGATCAGGCCGGAAACGGGGACATGACACATACTTACCGGATCCTCTTGGCAGCCTCTTTGCAATAAGGGCTTCAAGTTGGGCAATTTCTACTTCTTCTTCCAGATCTTTTCTTGCTTTTTCATACCATGACAATTTCCTTGAAGAATTCTCTCCCGGATCAAACCTTTGTTTACCTTTAACAGAGGCACTGGCTTTGAATGCAGATTCAGTCTTGGGGGGGTCGTCTCCAAACTTTGTCATTTCAAATGCAGCCAATTTCCCAGCCAATTGATCTCTTGCGACAGTTGTATGGGCTCTGAATTCTTCAATGGCAACAGCCTTGATTTTGTAAGAAGCAGGAAGGGATCTGAGAATTATACCAACAATCTCATTTTCATCTAAGACTTCGCCGGCATTTCTAATTCCACAAACCAGCTCATTCACTCTTGGCATAAAAGTGGTAATATTTTCATCATCTCTCATCTTCAGTTTTTCAAATTTCCCTTTTAGACTTTGTAACCTTGCACATTTAACATACTGATCTCCTTCATGCAAAAGTTCCAGTTTATTCCAAATCTCAAAGGCAGTTGGTAGGTCAATAACATTTGAGAGCTCTGAGTCAGATAATGCGCTTAGAAGAGCCTCTTTGGTCTGCAGATTGTTTTCAGCATCTGTGATTTCATTTAGGGTTGTCGGACCACCCTGTGAAGGTACATATGCTTTTGTAACCATGGACCAATACGCCATTCCCATACACTGCAAGTGACATTTCATGCGACCTTTCCAAAGAGCAAAGTTGGTTCCATCAAACTTCGGACTATCCTTCTTGTATGACGACATCCTGGATCTCCTCAAGCGGTTAAGCTCCTTTTAGAGGAACTTGGCTCTGATACCAATTGTTAGACTTAGGGCACACAACTGAGAGGGGGGGGGTGAATCAGTTGTGCAAAGCTTTCTCAAATTTACACACTTAAATCCTCTTAGTGATTGGCAGTATATTAAACATGAGACATAATGCATTCAAATCAAAAACAGAAACTCATCAACACATGAGACACCAAGATTTTGACGTGGAAAACCCGGTTAAGGGAAAAACCACGGGGTGATTAACTCAAGAATGTATTCTCTGTTAGAAGAATAGAAGGAACAAAATGGCACATGCCAATTAGGGCTCACTGCCCGAGCACACTGCTCACAAGAGGCTCACTGCCTACAAGAGACACACTGTCTACAACGAAATAAGTATCACATACATGAACTGGAGAATAGCATCTTCACCAGGCTTGAATTAGTTCCATTAAGCTCAATACTTCTGCTCTGCCTTTCGCTCTCCTCTTCGCTACCACACGCTCATCTCCACAAAAAAAAGGGCGAGTTCAAACTGACTTCGCAATCCCTTATTTATACAAGGCATCAACTTAGGAATGATCATCTAAGTTGGCAAACATCTACAAGAACATCCGCAAGACGTGTAATGCATCCGGTCGGCCAGTCTCAGGAAGAACACCATCATCCAGTGATTATTCTTCAAATGCGCACTCTAACTTCAATGCGGACCACCAACATGAACTGGACACGATCCAAGGATCACCACAAGCTTTCCTGAATCACCAAGAACATCCATACTTCATCTGCTTACTGGAATCCTTCTCTTCTTCATCTGGAACCTCAAGAATACAGTCTGTCATCACTGTCATAAAGGAATAGGTTCTTCCGGACCTTCAAACCACGAACCAATCGACTTGACCCTTCACAAGGACGTTCTCAACACTTCCTCAAATCCGCAAAAAAGGATAATGCATTTCCGGATCTCACCGGACCTATCTGTGTCACTCGGTCACCTCTGAACACCTGTTGGAATTGGTTCTATTTGAGCGACCATAACTTCTTCCGATCTTCATGCGGACCTCTGAAAATTTGACTGGAGCATCTCAAGACTTATAGCTACAAACCCTTTAGACCGCATCCTCTGATCCTCAACCTATCTTGGACTTTTACTTTGTTGTCATCACTGTTCTTCACTGTTCCTTCTTGAGACTAATTTTCTCAATATCCTTAGCACACAGCTCATCCAATCCTTCTCATTAATGCAACATGAGTATGTTGACATCAATGACAACACCAGTTAAGCCCATACTTGCAACAATTTCATCATTGATAGTAGAAGTCAGAAGATCATGATCTCTGTTGAGACAGTCAAGAGGTTGAACTTGTAGACAACACCTCATTTGCATCCATATGTTGTCAGATGGGTGAGTTAAAGTAGAGACATTAATGTAAATTGATAGTGTCATCTATCCCATTTTATCAAATGCTTCAAAGGTGAGTTGGTCTATGATGTGGCACTCCTAGATATTTGTGATGTTTTGTCGAGGCAACTCTACATGTACAAGCACCATGTTGTTTTATGTTGTTTATGTAATGTCCCCATCTTGAACAAAGTAACGATTTTCTAGTTTGAGCTTGTTTCTATACATGGAGAACCGGAATGTTGGTTTATTTCTACACACGGAGAACCGGAATGTTGGCTCAACTAGTGTTTTTGTTGATTTTGGCTAAGTGTTGATAAAAGGTATTATTTTATTTAGCCAAATATTCAAGTTCTTCTAGTGGATAGAGATTGGTACTATGGAAAATGCAATATTCAAAATTGTATTTTCATTATTTTTCTCTAGTGGAGCGACTCATGCCAAGTGGACAAGGAAAATGAAATCTTTAATTACATTTTCCTATTTCCATTTCTAACGCCCAAGTTGAGTTGGTTTGTGTGGTTAAGGTGTACATATTGGGTTTGAAACCATTCGCCCAATAAAGAATTGCAAGTTCAAATATTGTATGGGATCATGTGCCACCGATTGGAATTGGTTAGAGGTTTGTGCCAACGGTTAGAAGATATCATGGGGCTTTGAGCAATTCGCCCATAAGGAAAGACAATTTTAAATGCTTCATTGAATTTTGTTTTGGCATGTGCATTGTTTGAGGAGCCAACGACCACCAAGGAGGAGCAATTAACATTGAGTGAAGAATTGTTTGCATTGACAAGTGTGCCAATCGCCCAAGGAGATGGTCGACTATGGATTTGAGGCTTGTGTTCATTGTTTAGAGTGCCAACGGCCAAGGAGATAATCGACTATGATTTTGAAGCATGTTTTTATTAGCCAAAAGTCCCAACGGTCAAGGAGAGGATTGGCGGCCAAGAGGAGAAGGATTTTAAATGCAAAACACATCAATATTCAATACCAAGTGGCCAAAGGAACATTCGCCTAGGAATGTTATGTATCGACTATATGAAATGGAGGATTTTAAATGTCAAACGCCAATCAAGATGCATTTGCCCAGCTATAGGAGGTGATTTTAAATGCAAAAGATGAAATTTTAAATGTTTTTCAGCGATCATTTCCAGCCGCCGCCCATGAGAGATATTTCTTAATGCAAATTGGATCATCCAACCAAAGGATAAGTTTGTTGAAGGAGAAATGCATTTAAAATGATCTAGATTGATTTTAAATGCTTGTTTTGACAATTTCATGCATTTAAAATATTTCATTTGGAAGGAATTCTATTGGTGGACTTAAAAATATTTGCAAAATTGCTAAAGGAGTGGGACGTCCAGCCATGAGGAGCATAAATAGAGCCTTCCAACTTCATTTCACAACTTTTGATCAATTGATTAATTTGAGGAGTTTGAAGAGACATTTCATGTCATATGAAACCCTTGGTGATTGTGGAGTTGAACCAAGGTAGTTGAACTGAGTTTTGGAGAGATTTGTATGGTTTTTGGCATATTTTTGCATTGACTGAATTTTATGACAGCCAGCTGTTATATTCATCTACAGGGTTTTATTGCTTGGTTTCATGAAGGAGTTTGAAGTTTGAAGACAATACAAGACAAATACGTCATTGAGGAACCCATCACTTGCTTTGGAAGTGGATCTTTTGAAAGATTTTGTCATTTTCTTTATTGCTGGGTAAAAATCAGACTTACAGTTGCTGCTACAGTGAATTTACAGTCATTATCCGTCAAGATTAAAGTCCATTTCAAAGGCCCAGCTGAGCTGAATTGAAGTGAGAGACATTCTAGAGGGATTTGGCATTGTTCCTATGCAATGTTTGATCCATTTACATGCATTTTTGTACATAAATAAGGTCTGATATAAAATCAGACTGTGGCTGTCATCATTTCCAGCCGGTAAACATTTGTATAACTTTCATTTGAAGGCTGCAATAAAGTTTGATGGTTTATGGGTTTGATGTTTCATTTCTCTATTGTTCATATTTGATGTTAGTGTGGTGAATTGTTGCAAGAAATCTTATCTAAGTCTGGGACAGCAAAAGAAAAAATTTCAGTCAAAATGAGCTCTCAACCCCCTTATATAGGCACTTTTTAGGAGTTTGCACAAAAAATGATTTATTAATTAGAAAAATAGACTTTTCCACTCAAACTCCAATATTTCACCTTTTTCACCACATCAGCTCTCACTTTTATGTGCCTATTAGAAAGAGTGACTTTTCCCCATTCCAATGAACTATAATACCCATGCACTTAATAATTATTGCCAACTTTATAAGACTAAGTGCAAAATAATTAACTCTTAGCTCATTAAAATACTTGCTTTTACAGAAAATCCCAAACTTCACCAAACTGCCAAATAAACTGTACCAACATACTCCATAAGGTTTGGGATGAATAACGACGCCTTCTGGTTGACATTCTAAAAATAGACGGCTCCTCCAAGAAGTTTGGAGAGCTATCCGGGAAGTCGAACAAACTTTCGAAAAGTTGCATTGTCATCCTGAATTATCACGGAGCTCAAATCCAACATAAAAAACCAACAAGAACAACTGAACCAAGGATCTTCACAAAGAGGAACCCCTTACCATACCACATAGCCTATTGGGACTCCACGAAATAGGCTATCAGGCCCACAACTGACTAGGCTTGAGAAGGGGACATTACAACGTCTTCCAATCCTTGTTGCAGAGAATTCCTCCCTTCTGTTAGCCAAAATTTTTTCCTCTACTTGCCTTTCCAAAATCATTGATTGGGAGACAAAACTTGGATTGGACATGCCTACCTCATATAATATGTGGTCCTTTAGACCCCCTAAATATAGTTATTTCAAAATTTCCTTTGTAACATGTTCCACTCTTAAAGACAAGGTTTGGAATTGATGAGTATAATCTTTGGCCATACCTATTTGGTTTAATTTGGTAATTTGGTTGAAGTGGCTATCCACAAGATTGCTACCATAATGTGTAGTGAGTTCCTCTTGGAAAACATACCATGTGACAACACATCCCTTCGTTTTCATCTCTTCACATAGCCAATGATAACAAATGAATTGTTTTGGTTCCAAGTATAAGGATATCATTGCAAGCTTTTGTTCACATGGAACATGATGAAGATCGAAGAACTCCTCCCTTTGGCAGAGCCAATTGGTTGGATCCTTGCCATCAAACTTTCTCATATCCGTCTTTGGTGTGAAGTGCCTAACCATTAAATTATTTGGGTGATGATCCATCTTTAGATTTGAGTCAATTCCAAAAGCATCATGTCTCTTAGAAGACACATCTTCCCAAATCTTATGACGTGAATTCACTCGCATGGAGTCCATAGAACTCTCAAGAGAATCGAATTTTTTCACTAATGCCTAGATATCTTCACTCTTAGTGAACCCTTTCATCTCCTCCCTCAATGTTGAAATATCATCCTTAAGAGACTCATTATCTATGGAACCCTTACCTCAATTATTAGATCATTCCTATTCGGAGATTTTCTAGGTGTGACAGGATTCCTTCCCTTGCCTCTTGTTGAATCCTCTACCATGGTCCGACAAAATAATTTTGCAATAAATTACACAAAACAAATCCAAATAATTTGAAAATTTTATTGTAACTTACCAGAACCTCGATCTCACTTGTCAAGAAAAATCTCCAAGAAATTCACCGATTTGCAGCCTTGGGAGCGAATTTGGTGGACACCCTAATTTTGCAATAACTCTTTTAATTATGCTCCAAATGACCTCAAATTTGGACTCTATCAACTTCAATATGTCCTTGACCAACCCTCCATAATTTAGTAAAAAAATCACTATTTTACAGTCCTGGGAGCGAATTTGAGGAAACCCTAATTTCACAATAACTCCTTTAAATCTGCTCCAAATGACCCCAAATCTAGATTGTAGCAACTTCAATGTCTTTGATCAACCCTCCAAAACTTAGAAAAATAATTGCCAAATTGAGAGATATGTGCTTCACAATTCGACCTCTTGAATAAAAAAATCGTCTTGTTTCTTGCTTTTTGGATGCCAAGATCATGCTCTGATACCACTTGTAATGAAATAACTTGCCCAAGAGAAGAATATAATAGCAAATATGCTGCAAATACTTTATAATAATAAGCCACTTCGAGGGGGCAAACCTCCAGAAGTCTCCAATAAGAACACAATTCACAATATGACGTGAATAAAGTAACCGCTACCTCCTATATATACCATACTTATGCCATGGATGCCACCTACGCCGACTTAACTATCTATATAAGACTCTATTAATGATTGTATAACTTAATTAAGAGTTATGCTAGCCACAAGCCAACTACACATATCCCTATGCACACTATAGGATTAAGGGTGTAGTAGAATCAAGAACCTCAAGTCATTCTATTCTACCTGTAGATCCGCCTCCTGTTTCATCTCCACCCCATCTTCAAAACCCCCCACTCGTCATTGAAATCCCTCCTCTTATTAGCAATTCCCCAAGAAGGCAAGAACAAGGAAAATGAGCACTGAAGCGGGTGAGATCTGAGGTGAGCGGAAATAGGAAAATTACACCTTATCATATTAACTTTGCTACACTTTCATTAATCATTTCAGAATCAAAGCTCAAAAAGCCCAAGAGACAGTCTTCAGTAAAAAGAACAGTAGATGACCATTTGGTTGTTGAGATTGCTATTCCTCAAGAAGAGAAAACAATGTAAAATGTTGAACCAATAGATTTCTGAATAGCAGAGAAAAATTTGGGCGCTAGTACATGCCAAGGGGATGTCAATTTACAAGAGGTAGTCACAAAAAACATTAAGGAGAGAGTCCTTAAGGATGTAGAAGACAAGGCAGCCTTGAAGGCTGAAATCAAACAACTCTGAGGATTCATTGCTTGTCTCTTGCAACCTATTCCAAGCCCTATAGGATTTGTGCCACAAATTTTGCAATCTACCGATGAGAAAAGGTGACTAGGTCAGCTAGTTGTACATGGAAGAACATTGAGAAATGGATTGATGAGATTTATCATCAAGCTGCAAAGGTGATAATAAAGTTGTAAGCTTTGTTGGCAAAAGAAAAAGAGGTAAAACATGAGATTTTAGAGATGGATTAAGGTATGACTAGTAAGCTTTCTACTTATGAAAATTTTGTAGAGAGGCTTAAATCCAACACCTTAAGATCAACCAAGTTGAAAGAAAATCAGGGTTTCACATGGACAGGGTAGTATAAATTTTCAATATGGTTGCTTGATGAGACTAGTACTATGGATGAGCAGAAAATTAAGTTGAATGAAGTAGGGGAGCCGATTTCTTGTTCTATAACTGTTATTCCATGCATGCTTTCTAATGAGAATAGTGTACCTATTGAGCTAGATGAAGTGCAGGGAGAATGTAAGAACCTTGTCTAGATCTGAATTGAAAATTTACTTGCTGGTCTGAAATTTCTGATTTGTTTTTTTGAAGTTTCACTTAGGGTTTTGATGTTTTGTTTTCACCAATGTGTTTGGTATGTTATGTAGATGGAAAGGTTGCAATATGACATTCAAATAACATGCAATGCTGACTGAAATTAATTAAACCAACTCACATTCATATACAAAAACACAATAGAACATACCTGGATGAAAGTTTGGCCTCTTTATTTGAAATGATGTTGGCTGATTACAAATGATGAAGGTCTGATTTTTATATCAGACTTACATAAGCATGCATAAGTGATCAAATCATGAACCAAAACATCCAACAATGATATAACAATGAAGCAATGATGTACTCCAATGCTGGCTGTCTTAGAAAGGATCAATTCGGATGATGAAATGAAGCCAAAACCTAAATACAAGGACTGATTTGCAAACTGTAGGTGCAAAAACTGTTGGCATTTCAATTCGCACCTCTGGAATGCGAGTTGGAAACAGACAACTATGCACAAATAAACTACTCTCCTATTGGAAGGGGGAGTTCTCTTTTCGCTAATGTTCGCTGAAAAGATAAATAAATTAAACTTCGCCTATCTTCTTTTTGATTCTCAGCTGCAAGCACAAAGTTATAAAACTATAAACGCTGCAGAAGAGGTTTTTTCCTTTTTTAAAACTTCTACTACAACTAGGCTTAAACTGATGACGCTTTTAATCTCTTAAGTAAATTCAGAGCAAACGGATTAAAAGTGGACAAGGAATGATTGTTTTAACACAAAAACTTAAGTAAATTTCTCCCAGATTTACATCACAAGACTCATTGTACTTTAATGATGAAAGCTGAAATAAAAGTTACAGAAGCCACACATTTGACGACAAAACTTGATGATCTGAGATAGAATATCAGAGCAAAGGCAGGCATGAGATTTCTATTCCAACATCACAAAGTCGATACAACTCTAGAACAACAATACTGTAGCAAAAGGCAGGCATACAACAAGCGATCAAACACTGGAAACAGATTACACAGAGTGAACAAGCACTTTCAACAACAATTTTGCAGGCTAGAACAGGCACAACAAAATATGTTATCTTCAACACCGTTCCCTTACAATGAACACAGAGTGAACAAACACTTGGAATAACAAGATTTGCAGGCTAGAATAGGCACAACAAATTTGCTATCACAAAAGTAGCTCCATTACAATGGGCAAGGCTGCCCTTATTTATACTAAAATCAAAGGAGTAGGGAACCCTAAAATCTTCTTGATTTACCCTAACTAACTTGCCAACTTGCAAGCTTTATTTCTATTCTAAGACAAAGATTACAACTAACAAACGCTTTAAAGCAAAAAAAATTCCAACTATTACAAAGTGATTTTTTTCTAAATAAAGAATGGATGAACTTTGGATGAAAGTGAATGCTTTAAAACAAAAAGCATTTAGAGTTAAAGTTGCTTTCTTTTAAATCACATCCTCATCTACATTCTTGCTTTATTGGTGATGTCATCCATTGATATAAATATATTGCCGTGGTTGTCTATTCTTAGCCTTGAGGGCTACTTTATCTTCTACTTTGGCAAAACATTCTGCTTTTCTTTCAACCACCTCTGAGCAATCTTTTTCCGATACTTTTCTTTATCATTGTGCCACACCCTCTTACACTCTTCAATTGAAACAACTAAGTTTTCCCTCCAGATTGGTATTGAAAAACACTTTTAATATCATTTGGCCTGAGACTGCAGAGCACCCATCCATCTACTGATTGGATCTCTCTTGTGACTGAATTGTAATGCGTCATACAAACAATTACGAATTCAATACTTTGCACTGTGATGGGAAACGAAGCTGCTGCAAGTAGCCCAGAGTGATTCAAATTCTTGATAGCGCTATTTCCTGCATCTTCCAAAGGATGCAAATTGAACACTGGAAGTACCTTATGCAAGTCTGTCTCGAAAGTTCTCAAGTAATCGTGAACCAATGCCATTTTAGGCCTAATCTCCGTTGGAGAGTACTGCATACTGAAAGACTTGAAGAATGACTGTGAACACGCCTATGTCGGAAAAATCTTGGACAAAAGGCTGAAATTTACTGCTGATTTCTTCTAAAAAGCAAATTCTGAGCAAAAAAGCTGGCACATGGGTTTTGTAGGCAATCCCATTTTGAAGCAACCCAGATCGTCAGATTTTGAAAAAGCGGAGGGTTTCTCGAAAAAACAGCAAAAAAGCAGATTCCTGGAAAAATAAAATTTCCTAATCTTTAAGAGGATGAAATTCTGGATGGACCCATCTCGATGAAAATTGAAAAAGCTTCGGCCCTGTTTCTGAAAAATGATCCCCTAGAAAAAAGGACCTTGAAAAAGCGTGCCTCCTTGCTTCCTCATCCCGAAACTATGAAGAACGCTGAAAAAACACTTCGTTTGGGTCTTCGAATCTTCGTGGAAAGAAAATAAAAATCTTCCCTCTTCTGGATGCAACTTGCAAAAATAATGAATAAAAGAAGCCAAAAGCTTGTCTTTATAGAACCTTAGGGCAAAAAAGCAGCTTTCTTTGTGAAAGAATAAAACTTGAATCTTATCCATGAAGAAAGCATCTTTTAAAGCACAAATCCAAGTGGATGTCTTCGAATAGGAAGAATCCCTATTTTATAGCTGCCTATGGCTTCATATGTGAGATGATGAAAATATCTTCTTTTGATGATGTCATCAAACACGTGAGATTGCAAAAGTGTTAGCCAATTTTCCTTCATTTTCGACACTTCTGCATTCGTTTTGACTCTAAAATGGCCTGTCTCTGACTTCAACAAGATGGTAAACTGTCACCAGTGACTGAAAAAGCTGACTGATCATGGCATCTTGAAGTTTTATCAATTCTGATTTCATCTCTAGTCTCGGACTAACGATCTGACAACGTCTAACTACAAATCTTACCTCTGGGCCCTGTCGCTGAACGAAGATCGGGAAATGGCTGGAAGGAAACACTGTCATGACAAGAAACATTCTAACAGTGGATAACCCAGGCGCCCCTAGTCTCCAGGGGCGCTTGGAATCTCATGCCTTAGCCATTTTTCAAGATTTTAAATTTTCATTTTTGAAGATTTGCAACTTTTCTTCGTTCCCGAAAAAACATGAAAAATAAACTAAGTCTGGAGAAGATGGGCGCCCCTAGCCTCCTGGGGCGCTTGAGATTCCATGCCTTAGAAAAATTTTGGAATTTTTTAAATTCTGCCGTAAATCTTGAATTCTGCCAAATTTCGAAGGTCTTGCCTGATGTATATTTCAAAATATATTTAAGTATAGGAATTTCCTATACTTTAAATATTTTGAAATATACTTTCAAGATGTTTGAGATAGGCCTCAGATCCATGGGATTTGACATGCAGATTCTAGATTTTTGAGGATCCACTAGATTTCAGACTTAGTCAAATTTTTAGGGCTTCAGGACATTAGATTTAGTCAATTTCAGGATTCCAAGAACAGGCATCAGGATGAGGGTAGACTGGATAGCCTGAGCATATCTAAGATGAATCTCCTGCTTTTACGGGCCTTGTGACTGAGTTTGACTGCTTTTATCCACTTGGAAGCGCGCTGACGGAAACTTTTTGACGTTTCTCAAAAAACGTGAAAAAATTCTAACACTAGAAAAGATGGGCGCCCCCAGCCTCTAGGGGCACCTGAAAATCTGTGCCTTAGTCAATTTCCATGATTTTCAACTTTTGCTTGCAGTTTGCTCCGTTTCGCGTGCCAATAGCTGTTTCTCGTTATTGATTTCGATGATTTTGTCGGACGACTGCCGCTAGATGAAGAATGAATTGGATAACTTGGGTATATTTGATGTGATTCCTGACTTTTTAGAAACCGTTGACCAGAATGACTGCTTTATTCACCTCGGAACTGACCGACAAAGACATTTCTCGCATTTCTTGCAAAACGCGAATTTTTTTAACTCAGGTGAAACTGGGCACCCCCAGCCTCCTGGGGCGTCTAGATTTCCCAGAGTTACTCAAATTTGATGATTTTCAAATTTTCACTTCGCTTTGGATTGACCCTGCTTCGTTTTGCATTTTTCGTCGAATTGACGACTGTTTGTCAGTTCTGTGTTGTCGAAAAAGCGTTGAAGACTTGAAAATGAGCTCTGGCAGATGAGCTTCCTCCATTGATGACTTAAGAGCTTGAGCCCACGCCTTCTGAAAAAGCATAATTGACCCAGTAGAGAAAACTTGACCTTTTGTAGATTCCATCTGAACCACGCCGATTGTGAAGCAAAATCAACCAATAAGAATTAGGCACGACACCTGAATCGGAGATTCTATTTTTAGAAAATTTTGCTAGCATCCGTATCTCAAGAAACCCAGAAAACCTAATTTGACGTCTATTTTTATAAATTTTGACTTTTTGACTTTTTTGACGAAAATTTTTCTAGACTTGCTCAAAATGTCTTAATGAAGCAAATTTTTTTGATTGGGTACAACAAGGTGCTGATATGAAATCTGAAGTACAAATCCTCATAAAAATATGCTGGAAACTCCACCAAACCCTAGCCTAATGATGCCAAATAGAAGCATTGCACTCCTATGATGAAAATATGATGAACCCACATCAAAACATGGCTATAAATGCACTGATCTGAGGTCTGATATGAAGTTACAGCGGATTGATATGAATTTCAGATTGCAAGATATGTGATTCTACCTCCAATGAAGCCACTAAAGCATGTAAAACCATCAACACAACATGGCTATGAATCCCAATAGTGAAATCATCCTCAAATTGCCTTCAAATTTGAATATATAAGCCTCCAATATGCTTGATGTCTTCAAACCCTAGCTGAATCAATAAACTCCATTGAAACCCTAGTTGATTTGAAGCCTTTGTCTCCTCAAAAACGTGCAATATGCTTAATAATGGATTCTAGGTGAATCCATCTCTCATAGTGGGATGGGTTTTCGTCCAAACCACTCAAATCCAAGGGTTTTCGTCCTTAGATAATGCTGAAATTCTGTTATAGCCAAGAGAAATTCTCCAAATAGTGAAAAAGCAAAATGATTCAATGATATGAAAATGACTCCAATTGACCTCCTTTTATCCTTCTCAAGTTGGGCGCCCAAATAAGCCATTATTTTATTAATTTTGAAGTCCACCACCAAAAGAAAATAATATTTATTTATTTTCTTTTTTCCTCCAAGGGTGGCGGCTAGGAGAGAGAAAATAATAATAAAGTATTATTATTTTATAATTTTTGTTTTTTCCTCCTTGAGTGCCGATTTTGTGGGATTTATTATAATATTTTAATAATAAAATATTATAATTTATTCTTTATTCGAATATTCCATTATTCCACCTTTAAGTCATTTTCCATCTTGGCATAATATTTAATTAATTTTCGTTTTTCTCTTTGGCTAAATATTTAATTAATTTTGATTTTTCCACAAATATTATTAAAATATAAAAAATCATCTCCAAACTTCATTTTGCCAAGGAAAAATCATTTCTGCCACTAAAAACCCACTTTCCATTCTCCAAGCTTTAAGTTATTTGCCGACTTTACTTTTTCCAAGCTTGAAGTCACTTTAGCTCAAAAAATGGGACATTACAAGTCCTCCCACCCTGAGATTGCTTGCCCTCAAGCAATCACATGTGAATGGATGATTACAAGATACCAAGATCCCATATTCTTCTTGTATCACCATACATACTCAAACATACTACCTCAAAGTTGCTGGTGCAAAAGATAACATCAATGTTAAAACTGAAAATCTGATTTAAACTCATCCTGGGACCGCTTCCACTGTCATAAACTGATGCAAACTCAGCATCACTCAACCTCCAAGTGTTGTAGTGATAATCCCATGCACACAAATCCATGCAATTAGCTGCACTTATCAATGTAAATTCTGAAAATCTCTTGATCAACAATGTAGAACAGCTATCTCTTATTAATGCATGAGGTAGTGACCTATGAATTAGGGCTGCAACATCCATGCCCTCATGCTCATATCCATACCAAACCCAAACAAGTGACTCCATGACACTTGTCACAAATCCCCGAAGTAGGGCAGCCTCCAGCTCTATCAAGGAATCATTAACATGATGTACCTGAACCTCATCATGAATCAACTCCTCAAGCTCTCCAAGAATGATCAAGGGCTCAACCAAATCTGAAACACTTATGTCTCTTTCTTCATGTGTAGGCAAAATACTAGTGGCTGATCCACTAATTGAGTGTAGGTGTTGTCTTGCTTGGGCAGCCAACAACTTTGCCTCCTTAGCTCTCTATAACCATCGATCACACATGTCTTGAGTTTTCATGACATCCTCTGCTGTATGATGTATAAAATCAGAATTGTTGTGCCGTGAATCTTCAACATACTCCTCAAGCTTAACACCCAAAACTTGAGTGCCATCATTAGGAGACTCTTCCACGTCATTTTCCTCATGTGAAGTGGCTGCTATCTCATGATTATGTGAGGAAATAGGACTGCTGTCACAAAACAGAAAATCAGACCTGCTGCCATACCTTCGTGTGATGTCCTCTAAATCCTCAAACACTTCTTTTGCCGAATGTTCTTCCACAAGTGCAGATCCAAAAGGTGCTGATTTGTTCAATTCCATGTACTCCTTGCTTGTGGATGCATGAAGTTACTCTTCTTTGCCCAACTGATTTTTGCTTTTCTTTTCTTCTTCGTGTTGTGCAAGTAACTCAATAGCTGTCATGAAACATTGTTGGGCTGCGATCAAGCATTGTTGACTCTTGACCAAATTATTCATACCATTCATAAACTCTTTCATATGTCGATTCATACCATTCATAAACTCTTTCATATGTCGATCGTTTCTTTGTGGACTCATACTATTCCTTCTATCACCCATTGTGCTAATTGTTTCATAACCTGTTTGTCTTACAACCTGATTTACCCTTCAGGCTGGCAAGATCCAAGCTCTGATACCACTGTAAGAACCTTGTTTAGATCTGAACTGAAAATTTACTTGCTGGTTTGAAATTTCTGTTTTGTTTTTCTGAAGTTTCACTTAGGGTTTTGATGTTTTGTTTTCACCAATGTGTTTGGTATGTTATGTAGATGGAAAGGTTGCAATATGACTTTCAAATAACATGCAATGATGACTACAATTAATTAAACCATCACACATACATATACAAAAACACAATAGAACATACCTGGATGAAAGTTTGGCCTCTTTATTTGAAATGATGTTGGCTGATTACAAATGATGAAGGTCTGATTTTTATATCAGACTTACATAAGCATGCATAAGTGATCAAATCATGAACCAAAACATCCAACAATGATATAACAATGAAGCAATGATGTCCTCCAATTCTGGCCGCCTTAGAAAGGATCAATCCGGATAATGAAATGAAGCCAAAACCTAAATGCAAGGACTTATTTGCAAATTGTAGGTGCTGATATGAAATTTGAAGCACAAATCCTCACAAAAATATGCTGGAAACTCCACCAAACCCTATCCCAATGATGCCAAATAGAAGCGCTGCACTCCTATGATGAAAATATGAACCCACATCAAAACATGGCTGGAAATGCACCGATCTGAGGTCTGATATGAAGTTACAGCGGACTAATATGAATTTCAGATTGCAAGATATGTGATTCCACCTCCAATGAAGCCACTAAAGCATGTAAAACCATCAACACAACATGGCCATGAATCCCAATAGTGAAATCATCCTCAAATTGCCTTCAAATTTGAACATATAAGCCTCCAATATGCTTGATGTCTGCAAACCCTCGCTGAATCAATAAACTCCATTGAAACCCTAGTTGATTTGAAAAGCCTTTGTCTCCTCAAAAATTTGCAATATGCTCAATAATGGATTCTAGGTGAATCCATCTCTCATAGTGGGATGGGTTTTCGTCTAAGTCACTCAAATTCAAGGGTTTTCGTCCTTAGATAATGTTGAAACTTTGTTATAGCCAAGAGAAAATCTCCAAATAGTGAAAAAGCCAAATGATTTAATGATATGAAAATGACTCCAATTGACCTCCTTTTATCCTTCTCAAGTTGGGCGCCCAAATAAACCATTATTTTATTAATTTTGAAGTCCACCGCCAAAAGAAAATAATATTTATTTATTTATTTTTTTCTTCCAAGGGTGGTGGCTAGGAGAGAGAAAATAATAATAAAATATTATTATTTTATAATTTTTGCTTTTTTCCTCCTTGAGTGCCGATTTTGTGGGATTTATTATAATATTTTAATAATAAAATATTATAGTTTGTTCTTCACTCCAATATTCCATTATTCCACCTTTAAGTCATTTTTCCATCTTGGCATAATATTTAATTAATTTTCGTTTTTCTCCTTGGCTAAATATTTAATTAATTTTGATTTTTCCACAAATATTATTAAAATATAAAAAATCATCTCCAAACTTCATTTTGCCAAGGAAAAATCATTTTTGCCACTAAAAACCCACTTTCCATTCTCCAAGCTTTAAGTTATTTGCCGACTTTCCTTTTTCCAAGCTTGAAGTCACTTTAGCTCAAAAAAGGGGACATTACAAAGAATTTTAGTGATTGGTGAAGGACACGTTTGGAAAAGCACATTTAACATTTATGAGTTAGCCAAAATCACTAGAGATGTTTAAGAAGGTGAAGAAAATTGGTTGAGTTGTAGGCATCAGTAATAGAAGTTGGGTATGTGCTAAAGATGTAGATTATTTAGTGAAGTACCAGATGGATACAAAGTTAAAGAATTTTTTTAGGGAATTCAAGATGTTTCTACTATGCTAGGACTATCAAGTGGGGTTGTTGAGTAGCTATTTTTGGCCAGATGAGCTTTTTGAGGTTTCTCCTATTCTTGCAGTACTTTTTTTATATCTCTTATTTTAGGACATATGATATTTCGATCACTTTCTAGAGGATTTTTTTGGGTTGTAATTATCTTATAAGAAATTGATTTTTGATTTTAATTGTATCTATTGGACCAAAATTGTATTTTTCGCTTGCTTTGTGTGCAAGCAAACTATTCCTAGCTTAGAAGTTCTAGTTAGCTTTTTTTTTATTATTTTTCATGTAAAGTTTTGTAAACCCTTATAAATAAGTAACATTTGTGCTTAGTTTTCTAATAGAAATTTTAGGCCTACTTGCTGTTCAAGGGTTCTTTTGATTTTCACGTTTATTTGTTTTATAAGTTGAATATAATTTGATAAGTGTTGTAGGTTTTGCTGCAGTTTTTATTGAAAGAAGTTTTGTAGCTTTGTATGAATTCTTCATATTTAATTGATAGTAGTTTATGTATGTGTTTTATCCAATTCAACCATGTTTGTAATATCCCTCTTAGGATATTAGCTCAAATTCTAATTATTAAAGGCAATTTTCTCAATCTTGCAATTTTATCAATCAAACCTTAGGTTTGAAATCTGATTTCTGCACTCTTCTATTATAGCTCTGTCAATGTAAATATCACAAATTGATCATAGAACGATATATGGAAATTTTTTGCAGCCTTATGACATCATGAAATACACATATAATAGACAGCGAGTGATGATAAGCTAAACTGATCTTCAGTCCTTACAATTCTCCAAATTACATCAACTAATCGTAGCTCTTATGACAGCCAATAACAAGCATATCCAATGCTGGTCACTATTTGAATGATGATTAATGAGCATAGGATTCTAGCGAACCCTTTCCAAGATGAAATCACACCAATGCTAGCAATCTTTAGATAGTGGCGGCTAGGTTACTGTGCAATATGACATCGTTGCTGTCAAAACTGAAGTATATCATATACACGATGCACTCCAAAAGATCCTCAATGATCACTGCTAGAGGAAAGTGGATCGCCCTCTCTTCTAAGGTTGCACGCTGAGGTTGTAATGCTATTCGTTGAAGTGGAAGTGCTGATCTTGGTCCACGAAAGGCGATGATCTGTTCATGCAACTAAACTGGTCGCTGATCCGTTATGAAAGAAAACAAACTACAGTGCTGATCTCAGTATGCAGAGCATTGCCTTCAAATGTAATTTGATGCTATCCACTCCAAATCGCTGGTCTTAGTGTGTCACTGTCTCAATAACATCAGATCGTTGTCGAAGAGTGATAGTTTGCTGTCTAAGGGTTGGTAAACAGCTGCGATCTCCTTTGGTGATGGTCACTGGTCCACTAGAATGAAATCATTGTCAAGGGAATTGCAATTCGCCTTAGGTCTGTGCTGAATGCAACATCTTCAATGGTGGTGAGTAACCTTTTAATGTCCCCTTTTTATTCCATATTGCCTTTTTTTTCCTCTTCCTTCTGCCTATGCGTTAACTATTTATATCATTCATATGCTAAAAGGTGTGATCGCTGCCTTAGTGTGAAATGTTGCCCCCTGCCTATTCATTAATTCTTTCGTTTTATGCGTTGCCTCCAATAGTTTTAGTTAATAAAGATTATATTATTCTAAGATTGATTTCCCTAAGTGTGTTCGGGCTCATTTTCTTGCCCGATCCTTTTTGACTTAAATATTTATTTAGTAATATTTATAATAGTATTAATGATCACTATTTATATTCATATTTATATAATATATAATATATATTATATTTAATAAATTATATTACAATATCTTCATTAATATTTTATTGATATTTATATTTATATTTATATTATTATATAATAATAATAATATATTATTTCCATGTTGATGATAATAATAATAATGATACTTAATATTTATATTTATTTAATAATATGTATTATATATTGTATTGGTATTTATATTTTAAATATATTTAATCTTTAATTTGACAAACAGTACATAATCGATTCAATTACAAATCATCAATATGGGGACATGACAATGTTATACTCAAAATTTTGAGTTTTTGTGTTTAGCTGAGAAGAGTGAGTGTCTATTAGTTGTTATAGGTGTTTTTCCATATTAGATATAAAATGCAGAACCTTGTCTAGTGTGGAAGTGTCGAATCACCTTGTGCCCTAGCCTAAGAACAAAAAGACAAGTTTTAGTTTTAAGTTTGTTTGTATTGCATACTGAAATCTTTGTTAATTCTGGATATTCTATTAAATTTTGGTGTAAGGGAACTAATTATTTCCTTCACTCTTTAAAAAGGGAGCTTTGGTGTAAGGGAACTAATCATTTCCTTCACTCTTTGAAAAGGGAGCTTTGGTGTAAGGAAACTAATCATTTCCTTCACTCTTTAAGAAGGGAGCTTTCCTTACAAATTCGAAGAAAGGTTTTACCTTACATGCTGTTCCCTTTTGTGTTGCATTGAAAGGTGCAAATTAATTTTGCTAACAGGTTGTATTGTAACATACACCCTTGTGTATATGTTTCCCTGATTGATTTTTTTTGGTATTTTGTGTTTTCTATTGCTTAGAGTTTATGGGTTGTTTTGCATGTTTGATTTTTGCATTGCATGTACATAATATGAAGTAGATAAATAAACCCAAAAAATATACAACTATTTTGCAAAAACGAAAGACAACCCAGATCATAAAAAGCAACCAAACTAATTATAGAGACATACCCATATGAAATACTTCAACTTGGTTCATTGCCGAAACTTGTAGCAGCATTACATAGCCATGGATTTTGCTTCAGTTCTCATCCAATACAAAAGATATGCAGGTTTTGATAGCAGCTATTAGAAATCAGGTCCTAGGCGACCCCTTTTGATAGCATTGGAAGTTCCAACAAGGAAGGAATAGCATATAAAGAGACCCACGTCCCTATCAGCCTGGTACGGCCTTGCAGCAGTAAAGAACAGCAGATAACACACACAAAATGCCTTCTTTTCACTCTGTTTTGGTCTGCACACCTTCTCTGCCCCTAGTCGACCCCTTTCAGCCTGCTAAGAGCCCCCAAAAGTGATGAAACAGCAAGCTAAGAGTGGTACGGCCCTCTCTGGTAGTACGGCCCAGCAACAAAGATGGTATGGCCTGTAAGTAGAGGTCTGAAACAATAAGAAAATGACATAAAACTCCTCAAATCTGTTTACTAGCAGCTGCAATCACAGTCTCAATCAAATGTTCTCATTCTGTGCTCAATTCCTCTCAAAAATACGTTCCCTGAATGCACAAATGAAGCCTCTGTGTGAGACCTCCTCAAAACCCTCTCCTGATGCACTCTCTCATACACGAGGAAAGGCGAAATGTAAAGGTTTCCGTCTCTGCAATTCGATGATCAAAGCCAAGAGCCAACTCAAACCTCAAAGCTGGAGCAACTCAATATTAGAGCAAATATCATAAGCATGCATAAATAAATGAACTCTTTTTTTTTGCCCTTATAACTCCCTCAAACCCAACGCCTAAGAAAGAGAGGGAAACATAATATTTTAATTTTAAAACAACCCCTTATTTCTTCATGGGATGGGCGCTCCTTCCTAGGCACAACACCTTTTTAACTTTAAGTTATAACTTAAGGTTATAACATTAAATTATAATATAACTTAAAGTAACCACCAAATGTAATAAGTTAAATCTTTAATTTAACTTATATAAAATCGACATAGCTCTAGAAGATTCGACTCCCGAATCTTGTGCCCAGGTTCCTGCACCGCCCTGCCAAAAGTGGAAACTGGCTCTAACACAACTTACTATAAATAGTAAGTCTTCAAATTGACTACCTAAACACTGCCGTTAGCCTACGGGAATCCTGTTATAGGCTAACCCTGATCTCCCGGAGTGATGAGCTAAGTGGGGGACATTACATGTATATAGTGCTTTGCATCTCATGGATTGTAAAACACTTGTATACAAGGAGAGTCCCACAATATAGTGGGATGTAGACCTATATGAGTTGACACAGATGGATGGGGATCAGGTTGCATAAGCGAGGTTGATTGGTTTCAATTCAGAGGAGCTTTGGCTAGATGGGTCTAGCAGTTCGAGAGGTGAGGAGTTTGTCATATGCTTAGGGAGGATGATTAGATTAGTAAGGCATTGACCCATTGTACTTGAAAGTTGAAACTTGATGTCACCATGATATTGAATATAATAATATATTGATATATAGAATTTTCAATGCATTGTTGGTTCAATTAATTTATTGTGTTTACTATTTAACTTTACATAAAAGATAAATTGTAATTTCATATACATTTTTTTATAACTAATTTTCAATTACTATATTATATTTGTGCCATTGTCCCCAAATTTTGGGACAATCCCCCTATCCATGAAACTCGTCCCTGCGTCCCCCAATCCCCCATTGCAAAACTTTGTGGAACTATGATTATTTATGTATGATGATTGAACGAATAGAATGAGAGATTGCTACTTATGAGATTATTAGGTTTTTTTGTGATGTAAGATGTTTTTCTCTTCATTTTATCCTGTGCATAGGTGTTATTAATTCTTATATTACTGAAGTACATGCATACTGTTTCATTATACAATTCTGGGTTAGTTCTACTGTTTCAGTTGCTGGGTGAACCGGCAAGATTATTGAAGGCTTATTCTACACATTTTCCATTAAATTGCAGACCAATTGGTGTATAGTTGAAAAGAGTTATTGTAAATACCTGCAAACAAAGTTACAAAAAGAAGACACATCATTTCAGGGTTCAAGTTTTAAGTGAAGGCTGGGGTAGAAAGTGAACCTATTTTGTAAGTCTTTTCAAAGGCTGAATTTGTAAATTATTGGCAGGCTAAATTTGTCAAGTGCATGCAAATTGATGCCATGGTTTTTGTCAATAATTAGAACTTCATTTGCCATCTTGCTGCTAAAGATATTTTAGAAATGAAATTTGACATGTGATTTGGTTCACTAGTTTAATACTGTCTTCCATAGTTTAATTCTGAATTCTCAATTTTGAAATTGATGCTCGTATAGTAGTGTTTTACAGACATGGAAGGTTTGCGTTTTACTATAAGTTGTGCAATTTCTTTTGCGTCTGAACACTTTTTATTTCTTTGCCATTGTGTTCTTGGGAGCATTGGGTGAGGTGGAGGAATTTTCTTTGCTTTGATGCTTATGTTAAGGATTATCTTTTCTGTTTCTTTCATGTATGGCAAAGTACAATACATATAGGGTGTCTTAATAAAGTAAGTGTTAACTATTTAGCTTAGACTCTAGACATATATACATAAGACTGTATGAGAATTTCTATCAAACCCTGAAGGTATGGTACACCTTATGACAATTACTATACTCATTAGGGATGGCTCAATAATCCTTGGCTTCGACCAGCACATACAGTCCAAAATCTGCATGGTGTTGGGTTCTGACTGTTTTTTTCAGCTAATATCTAATTTGTTCATATGTTTCATTATTTCTAATATTAATCATTAAAATTGAATAATCCAAAATGCTGGGATTAAGTGAACTTGGGCTCACTTTTTTAAGTTCACCATACTAGATTTTATATCATTTATAGTAAGGTAACCTTTGGTTCAGCTAGACAACCCAACTGATGACATAATAAAAGTTCATGATTATTCCTCTTTTATCTTGATGTGCTTTTGCTTGGCAGGTGAATGTGCTTCCTTTGGAGGAAAATGGTGATTTTGATCTGGGTTTACATTTGATTGCATATTTTCCTGAGCTGTATCCATCTTCTTCTCCACCTATCACAGAGATAGATGCTCCATGGCTGCAAGAGAGCACAAGAGAATGGCTGAATGTTGAACTTGGAAAATTGTTTGATGAAAGTAATGGAGATGTTGTTGTGTTCCGATGGATAGAATGGCTAAAGGTATGACTTCTACTCAACCATTGTACTGTTAAAGAGCTTGTGATCAAAATGTCAAGTGGCTCTGTTTTTTTTTTCATGCTAATGGATACAAATAACCTGATATCAAGGCTATATAATTGACAAAACTATATAATTGGTATATAACAAGTGGTATTTAGAGAAAACCATAATTAATAACTTGTCGTCTGTAGATAGCGACCATTGATAACTAACGACGCTTAATTAGATATATAACATGGGTTTATATCTAGTTGAGTCCTCTTGAGTCTTTCTATCCATTTACAAAATCATTGTTGGTACAAAACCATAGAGCTTTCCTTTGTTTATGAATTTTATGTTCAAAGTCTTCTCGCTATCTTATTTGCATCTTGAATTGTTGGGATATGCATTACTCACATTTCTTCATGATTTTCTGATTTTAGTCCCCCTACTGTAGGGTTGAATTGGTTGCACTCTGGTAAATATCTGAGTTTTATCCAAATATAAACAGGGATACACAGTTCACAATGGACAACTCTAGTAACCAAAATTTTGATAATAGAATTAATGGTGGAAACCAAGGAAACAATGGATAAAATAATGCCGGGAAGATAATGAGTAAAGGGATTCTACACGCTGTACAACAGAAACAAAAGCTACCATCATTTGGTACCCTTATTTGGAAGAATGTCATAATCTGATAAGACTTTGCTGGATGAGTATGGGAATATGGAATTTCAATCAAAAGTTTTGTGAGGCATGTTGATGAAAGACATTTTGAACTACATTAATTAGCACACTAGTAGACTGGTATATGACATAGCATTTGTCAAAAATAAACAGAGGGCAGATGTCAAAAGATGCATTCGAATTATAATTCAAAGCTTTAAGAGTTAATCAAAACTTTATGCAGAGATATATAGTTCAAGGAAACAGTCAAATGAATTGGGAAGAGAACATCAGAGAAGATTTTTGGGACCAGTATGTGCTAGACAATGCATCATTCCAGGAGATGAAAGTTAGATGGGTTATGGATGCAGTTTTATCAAGATATAGTGTCAAGATTGAACCTGTCTTACCAGACACCTACAGTGCATTGTGCCCTGGGTTTATAGATTAACAAGAAAATGAAAAATGTCAAGAAACATAAGCAGCACAAAGCTCTCTAAGAAGAGAGTGAAGAGGAAGCCAAAGTAACTAAAACACTGGTACAAAAGGAAATTAGAAACTAATGAAGAAAGAAAGGAATTCGGTGTTAAAAATGTTTTAACTGAAAAACAATCTAAGGATGAATGCCCTTTACAATATTGTCAGCATTGAAGTGTAAATCCTGATGAAACTAATGAAGGATTTGGGAGTTAGTCCAAAATCGAAAGAACAGAAAGGAATTTGGAGTTAGAAATGTTTAACTGAAAAACAATCTAATGATGAACACCCTTTACAATATTGTCAGCATTGAAGCGTAAATTCTCATGAAATGGCATAACCTCCATTTAATGCAAATGAATAAAAAGCCAATCAAACAAGAAGTTTTGATGACAAAGAAGTTTATATAATAGAGTAAAATCAACCAATAAATGGAGGGTATTGCTGTCAGAGATAGAATAGAGGACAACATGAGAGACTAGATGATTCAAAACTAAGGATAAATTTTGATAAATGAGGAAGAGAACAGTGTGATTTAGAGTCTGTAATACATGGGATTTTTTTTGAAGATACTGCCCAATGCACGATGCTGATTATTGGTGTAAAATCTCTGGATCTGGAGATCACCATGAAGACCATTGTCCAAAAAATCAAGTAGCATGGTTGAAATAGAACTGTTGGTAGATGCTATACCCTTATAATAAGCAAAAAAATAATGATGTCAGATATGAAAACTGGAAAACAGCAAATGAAAGAGGTGGCGCACAGATGAGATAGTATGTTATCAGATATCACTAAAACCCTTTCTCACTCAGGCTGGAATCTCCTTGGAAATTTGTAAGATCCTTCAAAATATCAAGGCCCTTCACAGAAGTGTCTTGAAAGTGGTGATGGTGTTTCCAGGGAAATTAGAGGATGCTTTCAGATGATTGTGTGAAGACTTTGCTAGAACTTAAACAACAGAAAAAGTTCCTAACTCTGATTTCGGGTAGTTTGATGATATTTTGAATCATCAACTATGTAGTGTTTTGCTAATTTTAAATTGTTATGCTGATTTTGCACATAACATGGATATTATGGTTATTCTTTTTTGATGGTCGTTTCCAAGACAAATTGAACCTAGGGCCCCCAAGAAATAGCAATATTCATATCTGAATCAGTTTCTAGGTGACTTAGGTAATATTAAAAATTGAAGAGTCGACTCTTTGGTATAAATAATAAGGAAAAGACTAGGTTGACAAACCCTACGATAATGAACATGTAATATACACGCTTGTTTTTTTTTTTGTAACAACACTCCAATATAACCATATAATCATGTAACAACATCCAATATAACCATATAGCATATATGAACTTAGTACTACATCAAGCATCATATAAGATATCATGTAAACTTTTCCAAGGTAAGTCTATCATGAAATGTTGAAAGACTAACAAAGTGATAAAGTACATAATAGTACCTTAACACTTAATAAACTTAAAATTTATCATATAAAGATAATAGATATCATGCATGTTTCTACATTAACATCATTTTATCATCTTTGGATAAAAGATAAACCAAATCCCAGTTAAGTCAAATTCAGAGTTATACAACACCAAATTGTAATTAGCTTATAAAGCAATCAGGCTTTACATATATTCACAATGTTGAATACTTCAACATATAATGAAATAGATATATCAAATTTACAAGACTACATATCTTTATTAGAATTAACAAGTTTTCAATGTGACGTGGCATCTCGGTGCAATCTCTTGTCCATAGCTCCTCCGTATCGCGAAGTCGAGAGAGCATCATAGAGGCGACTTCCACCCTACCACGAAGCCAAAGCTTCCTCGTGCTACCCACACAGGCAGCTTGACCCGTCCTGAAGAAACTAGTTCGTCAAGGTCGTCATGCATGATAGTGAAATGAATTTAACTATGCATTCTACCCATTGCCCAATGCAAACATATAGATATGCAATCGTAAATTCAAGATGGCATCAATGATTTCAATCCTTCGGAAAAATATTTCCGCTTGAAATCAAACCATTCACATCAATCGTGCATGTTGGCAATAAATTTAGAACCAATTTTATTATCAGAGGGTACCATTGAACTAGTCATTAAATAATGATTTCAAGAGTTTATCATCTATAGTCCATTGTAAAGAATTTATTTTTCTTAAAATTAGTAGATGAGAATTTCCTCTTTCATTCTTTCTTGGTTATTTTCTAATGAAAATCTATTTATCATAGTAATTCTTTTACTTTCCTTCCTTCTATATTATTTTGCAGCCTTTAATAAATTATAAGGTAACCATAAAAACTTAGTACTTATGGCTCATTTGATTTATTTATTCGTTGCCTTTAAAAGGCATGTTTCCTTTTCTTAAGAACAGATTTTAAAGAGTATTTGGAAGGATTTCAAAAGGCATCTAAAAATGCTAAAGTAGTGAAAGATTATAAGATATCTTTTAAAGTGAAGAGCAATTTTATTTCATTGTTTTTTCTCTGCAACATTAAAGAGGAGGCGCCTCTAATGGAGGCGTCTCCATTGGAGGGGTTGCCTCCCTTCAATGGATCGCCCTGATTTTTTTTATGCTTGCAGCCCTCAAATTATTTCTTTTGGTTGCCCTAAAGTATGGCATATACATTATAATGAATTCACAGTTCTGCTGCAAGCTTTTATGTCTACACATACAAGGGTTTTAACAACATTTACTTCTAAATTATTTTGGTTTAAATACCTCTGTGATATGTCAAAAATCATGTACTGTATTCACTATGAAGTTATGTATCCTACAAAATGTGTTTCCTTTGGTTCTGGTTAACTGGATTAAAATTTTCTTGCAGGTATTCCAAACAGTTGGCCCTCAGCCAGAGCTATCTAATTCCACAACTACTCTAAATTAGTGAATTTACATACTATAGCAGCTGAATATACCAAATTTGTTGTTTATTTAAAGACTCATAATTTACAAGCACAAGATGAAATGCAATCTACAGCTGCTCAGAAATTTTAAAATGAAACTGAAGAAAATATCTATTGCCCTTTTGTTAAATAAGCATGGTAAAGAGTTCCTTATAATCTATGTTCAAATTAAATAGTCTGGTAAAATTCTTACTTCAATCTTTCTGCATCTTTGAAATTCTTTTGTCTAATATCTCTAGTTTTCTTCCTTCACCCCCAAATTCTCCCTTTTACTCTCTTTTCCCAATTTCATTCCTCTGTCCCACATCCCTCAAACTCCAAAATTCCCTTTTTGATAAGCCTTCCCTCCCTCTTCCCAAGACTCCAGGTGTTTGATAACATGTTATTTTATTGCCAAGTAAAAACCTTGATAAATTCCCAGTGGTCTTTGCTCAACAACTTAGTGGAGCAAAAAGCAAGGTTTTCCCGTTCAAACAGATGTCAAGCACGGGAATAATTTTATTCCATGGAGTATTAAAATAGTGCAATTATTTCCTCCTTTCCTCTTAAGTATTTAAATATTATAAAATATTACTTCATCCTTTATTTTTAATAAGATTCTGCTGATAGTAAAACGTGCTGCACATATTAATAATATTATTTGCTTTTGCCAATTACTTGGCTGTAATAACAATATTACTTTTATTGCTAAACAATTCATATTGGAGAAGAATAGTTGTGGTGGTGAAAGATCCACCTAGGTTATTATAGTGTGACTCATTCAGAGTTACAGTTTTTGTAGGAAAGGTTTGTTGGTAGATTTATTCAAAATCTACGCTTGTACTGAATGTTGGCCGGTAATGGTATTTGTGCTAAATATCTATATTTTTCCAGTGCTGAAGGTTTTACAATTTTTTTGTAGATTTGATAAATAATAAATTTGTGGAGACTAATGTTAATTTTCCTTGAGAATAGTATGATGGATTTGATAAGCGATTTGCAGTGAGTTCTATATTAGTCGTGGGATTTTATGGGTTCCTAAACCCTTGTCTTGGTATATGGTGGGTGTGATCCATAAGCATTGCATTTTAATAAGATTTCAATCAGAGTTGGTTTGTTTCTGAAGGAGTTATCTACAACTACAACAATTCACCATTATTCAGCTCTGATACACAAGTTTTGACAATAGTTTGGAGTGGTCTTCAGACAGATTTCTGAGTATTATTAGCGACAGGATTCATTTGTGTTATGCTACAACATAGTGCTTTGTATGACAATAGCTTATTATCTTGTAAATCATCATCTTTTGGGCATTATATAACAACTATTGTAATTTGAGCCTGTATAACATTGAAGATCAATACATTGTTGGAGTTTGAGGTCAGATTGTAATTATTAGTTATTTCTTTAATGCATGCTAAATGTTTGTTGAAATGCCCATGATATTTCTATGCATTGTGGATTTACTATCTAAGCAAATATTGTCTTAGATTGCATTTTGAATGATCCCATACCCAAGCACATTGAAACAATTACTATGCAAAGTGTTTTACGGAATGCCTGCATGATAGAAGCCATAATTCTTTGTGGGTGTTGGAAAAAAATGGTTTCAATTTGGGGTGGAACACTACAATTGGGTTCCATTCTAACCCTGTCTCCCCCCATAATTAAGCTTTTCAAAACCCTATAAAAAAGTTGGTTTAACTATTGCAGAATGAACCAAAGGTAGAGGATGGAGTTTCTGATTTTTTTTGACTTCCTAATCAACTGATGGCAGCTGCAATTATGAAGTTGTAATGTGCCGTACCTGTTTGTATATTTTTTAAAGATCTGTTATGTGTCTTATTTTAATTTTAGTGTGATCTTTTAGACTAGACAGAAGAATGTAGAAGGGGTTTTCAGTTTTCCTGCATATGTGTTGCCGGAGCATACAATATAGAGCATAGAATGCAAACGTAGAAAAAGTTCAATAGATATGGAGAAAATAACAAAGACCCAGATAGCAGAATAGCCAAATATTAATTACTATCACATACCCATGTGTAGAAATACAACTTCATGTTTATGCTGTTGCCGGACAAGCTAGTAGGTATGGCTAGAAATCACTCCAATCTCTCAAGAAATACAAAGATGAGCATACAAAATGATATCAGCGATACAAAGGGCTCCAAACGCCTCTAGCAATGCAAAATCCACAATACCCACAAAGAGAAATGAAGCTAAATGCCCTTACGTCACTCTTGGAGGTGTACGGCCTATGCTGGAAGCTAAGTTGCCGGTTTTGGTGCGGGTTCGGGTTCGGGTTCGCGGGTTCGGTTCGCGGGTTTGGCCAAAATTTTTTTTGGGGTTTGGGTTCGTTTTTGGGTTCGTTTTTTTATATATATAAAAAAATATATGTATATGCAAAAAATTAAGCATAGAAGCAAGAATTAAGTGTAGAAATGCAAGAATAAAGTGTAGAACACCACATAGCATCATATAATCAACAAAACCACCATCAACTTGAATATCATAAAACATAAAACTCGAACTTCAAGTTCAATAACAAGATTCAAAATAATAATATCATGTTCAACAATCAATTTTCATTGTTTCAATGTCAAATGACAAGTGTCAATCATCATATGGATTTGCTAAATCCTCCACATCATCATCATCTTCTTGGACATTAGCAGGATCATTTGAAGAACCACAACCAGCACCACTGCCACTCGCTGAAAAAGTATGCTCGCTCTCTGATCCCTCAAGTGCAACATGTTTGGATTGGGAAGTAGAAGCATCCAAGTCAATTTGCTCTGGCTCCACATCCCACAACTTTGATTCCCCCTCCTTATAGTCTTGCTTTTTGTGCGAAAGGAGGCGCAAGTTGGAATGCACATACACTAAATTCTCCGCCTTTTTGGAGTGCAATCTGTTGCACTTTATCGAGTGGATAAAAGAGTACGTGCTCCAATTCCTCTCAGATGCAGAGGAACTAGCAACCTATGATGACAAAGTAGAGAGAAAGAGTTAAAAATAAAAACTTACAAAGTTAAAACTTATAAAGTTACAAGTTATAAAATTTATAATAATTAAAAATTATGGAACTTCAAACTTCAAATTTTTAAAAGTCTTTAAGATAAAATTATAAATCATAAAAAACATAGAAATTTAGTAAACTTACTTGTGATAAAACTTTGACTGCAAGAGGCTGTAGGCACCGGAATTGTTGGCCATGAAAGTACCACCAATTGTGAGCATCTTTCTTGAATCTATCACGAAGAGCCTCAATGCTTAGACCATTGGAGTGTACAAAATCAGTGAACTCATCAGTGACCATATCATGCAAATCTGGATCAAGGAAGAGTCTACGAAATGCTGCCTTGTACCCTTCAGACACTTCTAAATCTCTCCATGGGGGAATCCTATTTGTCGCCGAAAGAATCTCACTGCTGTAATATTTTGGAGTCAATGCAAATGCAAGAAGATGTAGCGGGGTTGTCATTGTGTTCCATCTAGCCTCAATAATTTCATGCACTTGCTTGAAGAGAATTTCTTGAGGATCTTTCTCCTTCTCATTTATGATGTTCTTTATCTTTTCTATCATTGAATCAATGCCATCATATATCTCCCCCATGCAAGGCTTGTCCATGTCCGTATAACGAATCATGCTCAAAATGGGCTCGTTGAAACTAAGGAGATACTCCACACGATCCCACCAATAGTCATTTAGGATCATCCCCTTAACATTTGCTGCCCTCTCAGTGTTGCTTTGCCTCCATACGGACCAAGTAGTGCTTGTTACCATGCTGATAAGAGCCTGTTTGACCTTCACAAGTCGTCTCAAGGCAATTGTGTTTGAGGCAAAACGGGTCTTAGCAACCTATTGAAATATCAAAAATAAAAAGTACAATAAATAAAATTTAATTTAAACATTAAAAAAATTGAAAACAAACTATAACTTTTAAGAAGAAATAGAATATGTGAAATTTAAAATTTAAAGCACTATGAAAAATTTAAATTTAAAAATATATTGCTTCACTTACCTTCAACAACTCCAATGTAGAAAATGATCTAAATATGCTTTGGGACATGTGGTGGTTGGTGATGAACATCTGTATCTCCTCGGCCTCTGCATACAACTCTCTAATCCAATCAATTTTTTTCCCAATCTTTTGTAGCATTAGATTGAGAGAGTGGACAGCACAAGGTGTCCAAAAGATATGTGAATATCGTTCCTCAACCAACAACCCAGCAGCTCTACAATTTTTTGCGTTGTCCGTTATCACTTGAACAACATTACGAGGTCCCACATCCTCAATGGCTACAATGAGGATCTGAGTAATAAATTCACCATCCTTCACCTGTCCCTCACAATCCACAGCTCTCAAAAACATTGCCCCTTTAGGGGACACTGCAATGACATTGATCAAAGGCCGATTTCTTGCATCTTTCCATCCATCAGAGACAATCGACACCCCTGTCTCACTCCATGAATCCCTTAAGGGCTTCAATGCATCTTCTATATTCTTCACCTCATTCTCCAATAAGGTGCCACGCACCTTCTCATAACCTGGGCTCTTATACCCTTTTGGAGCCTCATTAATTTTTCTCACCATCTCTTGCCAATATGGTGAGCGAACAACATTGAATGACATACCATTTGCATAAATGCATCTGGCTATATGTTGGTCAGCAATATCTCGAGCCTCATTTTGAAATGATGTTTCTAAAGGTCCCTTTGGTCTCTTGTTTGTAGTGCTTGTGGGTTGCTCTTGAGGAGTGACCAAAAATGGGTGGCTCTCTATCACAACATTGGAACTAGGAATAGATGGAGGACCCATTCTTTGATTTCTGCCTCTTTTCCTTAACACTTTTGCTATTGATTTACGGCCTGCTGCTTCATCTGCTGCTTCTTGCTCGGTGATATATGCCAGCACTTGCTCTCGTGGTATAGGTTTATTACTCTTTCCTGGGCAAGCTTTGATCCCCATCCTAGGGATGTTACACAAATGGGCTTTCACCCGACTATATGAACTGTTGTATTGCACATCACAGCCATTGCATTTCCAAAGGTAACCCCCACCACCTGGTTGTTGTTGAATCATTTCAACATGCCTCCAAAGAGGTGAGTGTGGATCGATTTTGAATTTTGATTGTGATACTGAGCTAGAACTAGCTGCCATTGTGATTCCTGTCACCTGTGGGTGTGGCAATAAGTTTTGTAAACAAAATGGAAACAATGAAAACTCAAAACTTTCAAAAATCAAAACAAAAACACATGGTGATACATTCATGATTCATATAAATAGTTTTAAAAAAAAAACAAGTTGAAAAGAATTTGTTTGTTGTTCAAAAATGCAAAAAAAAATGAATAGAAAACCTACCTCTTTGCAAAAATCTCTTCCTTTGATCTTCTTGGCAGCCTCTAAACCTTTGGAAATGAGTAGGAATGGTGGAGCAATCGACTTCCAACCTTCAGGATTCAATCTTCAAGCTTCTTTCTTCAACCACAAAAAAATTCTTTAGTTCAGCCACAATGGACAATTTTTGTGTTTTGGAATGAAAGAATGAGTTGAAAATGGCAAAAGAGTGTTTATAATGACTTTTTAGGGTTATATTTGCATTTTTGAATGTTTCAAATAATATTAAATTGTGTTATAAGTGAAAAAAACATAAAAAAAATTTGAAAGGTCTGTGGGTGCACTCCGGGTGCGCTCCGGGTGCTATGTTTTGAGGCTGGGTTCGCACCCAGCGAACCCGGGTGCGTCTGGGACGCACCCAACACTTTTGTGCAGCACCCTGCCCGCACCCACAGGGTACCCGCACCCGCACCCGAGCCGCACCGCACCCGCACCGGGTCCTCTGACAGGCGAATCCGGTAACATAGGCTGGAAGTGATGAACAACAAACAAAATGGTGTATGGCCTCTGAAACAAGGCTGCAATGGACTGTATGTTGTTCCCAAGGCTAGGCGACCATATAAGAATGCAAATGCTCCCTTAAATCTCCTTAAATATCCACCTTGAAATGGTACAGCTGGGGCTGAATGGTACGGCCTGCAGCAACAATGAATAATAGTCCCCAAACTCATAGTGAAATCTTATCTAATCTGTATTTGAATCAGCCCTTCAAATTTGCATAAGGAAACCTTCACAAATCTGCAAAGAATATGTCCAAGAGCTCTCAGACCCTCAACAAATCAAGCTCCAATGAAGCACATCCGTGAACACTAAGTGTATTCACTTCGAAAGCACCTTTGGGTGGTGTTACACACCTGTAGAATGTTGCTACTCAGGGAGGTTTTCGTCTCCAAGAGCCTCTGGTTCAAATCCTCAAACCCTAAAGCCAAAGCTCCAAAACCCTAGTAGAGCTAGCATAAGAAAATATCATAAACATAACATATGAAGAGCTTTTTCCTTCTTTTATACTTTTCCAACTGGGAGTCTCTAAAATCCTCTTGCATATGGGATAAAACATGAGAGGGAAAATACATTTTAAAATATTATAATTCTTTTTAATTCTTTTCTCAACATCACCCTTAAAGTCCCCTCTTTTAAAACAACATTAAGTTGTCGTGTCTAGGCACCAAGGTCCAATATTAAATAATAATATTTAATTTATGGACTTTAAAACGGAGGCCAAGATGATGTCGGAAACCAATGATCTATAGCTCATTCGAAAGGTCTTGACAAAATGAATCCAAACCCACTTTCAAAATTCCGATCTGACACTGAACCCGAACTTACTAAAAATAGTAAGTAATGGCCATAAGCAATTGAGCCCATACCGAGGGTGCCAATTGGACCCACAAACCATCTGATAAGTCTAAGCTCAATGCAACGCTAGGAAGAGCCAACAGTTGACTGCCGAGTCACCGAAACAACGCCAAACTGACACTTACTAAAAATAGCAGTGTTCTCCAAGGACCAAAGAGAACAAACCCAGAAAAACCCATAAAGATTGTCGACATGCAAACACTTACTATAAATAGTAAGTACAGACAAGTGCTCCAAAATCTCTCCGGAAAGTGTCAACCAACTCCACTGGATCACTCGAACACCCTGGTGACATCGAAATACTCCTTTGACTATGCTGTCACCAACCCAGAAAGTCAACTCTGACTGAACTACAAGAGAATCCGAAAATGGCGACATTATAGAAGTTCACTCCCACGCCAAGGAGCGATACTCGAGCTGGCCTCACAATCCCCTTCACATCCCATATCATAATTGCCATAATTACGATTTGTGTAGGAGATAATCATTAGAAGGAGGTGCCGCCAGAATTTGAACAAATCCTGATGACCATGTCATCCAAGGCCATGTGAATCGGAGGCGCTGGCAAGAGATGATGTGGCCATCCTCCCTCCAGCTCATCTTCGTCGACGTCATCTCATTCCACATGGGTTCCATGAAATGATTTAAGCTAATGTCTCCATGTTTGGAAACAACCACCCAACTCACCCCTTGAGAAAGTCAGTTATCGAAGCAAAGCCTCCAATGATTATTGAGAATATATACTCCATCTTAGATTCTTAGTATTAGCCCAATTTATTACATCCATTAAGAAGGGATAGGTTGCGCCTCAAGACATAGGCAGCTTTGACATTACTAGGAAGGTTGTTTATATCTCTCCAACATCTCTTGGAGTTAAGGTTAACCCCGAAGTTGGCCATAGCATCTGCAACACCATTACCTTCTCTCTATATATGTCTTAATTCAACCTTATCCAACCCTAGGAGGAGGTATTTACTAATTTAATATCCTGGATGAGATTAGCTACTTGCCATCCCACTCCAGCTTTCCCTTGGACAACATCACTAACGAGTTTCGAGTCGCCCTCTCTCAGCAAAATTTTGATAGCAACGGACAAGGCAACTTTAACCCCCCAGAGGAGAGCCATGGCTTCAGCCACATTGTTAGAATTTATTTCTAACCCACCAGCATAAGCAGCTACAAGTTCACCCTTATAGGACCTCAAGACCCTGCCTCCACTAGCAGCTCCAGGCTTACCCTTAGCAGCCCCATCAAAGTTTAGTTTTATCCAACCTTCAGTAAGGGGAGTCCATCTAGTGTTCTTGCAAGCAAACATTTTAGTGTTATAAACCTTGCAATTGTGCAGAGAGACATTCCACCTTCTAAGGATATTCGTTTCTTTATTATTAGGAGGGGCTTCAGCAGCTTTCAGAGTGCAATGAGAAACATTTTCAGCTAGCAACTTGGAACAGATGCAAAATCCTTCCTGGGTAGTTTTGGGGCTATCTCTGAAGATTCTGTTATTTCACTCCTTCCACAAGCCCCAAGTGAGGATAGGAGGAATCTGGTACCACACTTCTTTATAGATTGGATGGGAGAAAGGGGTAGTCCAATTTTCAATGAAAGAAATTAGGTTTTCATTCATACTCCAACTAATACTAAGGTTTTGAAAGGCCATGCTCCACACCTCCCAAGTGTGTTCACAATGGAGAAGAAGGCGGGATACAGATTCCTCCTCCTTAACACAAAGAACACACCTATTATGGATTTGAAATCTCTTGATTTTCAGATTGTCCTGGGTGAGGATCTTATTGTGGGAAGCTAGCCACCAAAAGAAATTCACCTTAGGGATTAAGTTGTGATTCCACAGCTTCCTCCAAATACTATTATCATTAGCAGAGTCTAACAACAGATTGTAAGCCGACTTAACAGAGAAGGTGCCCATTTTATCCTTGGCCCATAGAAGCTCATCCATCCTAGGGAATAAAGGAATTTTGCACTGTTGGAGATCTTGTTGCAGATCATCAACAATTTGGGAGAGGTCACTGTGACTGACAACAGTCTGACAACTGTTTCCATTGGAAAACTCCTCCCTGTTGTAGCATGTAATCAAAAGTCAGTTCACTGAAAAAACTAGTGGCAAGATCAGCTAGTCTACTAAGATTTTGACCACTAGAGTGAGGTTGCTCCTTTAACTAGTTATCTTCCCAAAATTTTATCATTCTCCCATTGCTAAGTTTCCATTTGATTCCTTTCTATAGCAGAGCTCTAGATTTTAGGACATTGTTCCAAATAACAAATCCTTTAGGAATTCCCACTGCAGCAAGAAACCCATTGGGGTCCACATTAGCAAGGTATTTAGCCCTCATGGTGCCACTCCAATCCTTACTAAAGGTTCCAACCCACCTTAGCCATAAGTGCTTTGTTGATCAAAGGAATTTTCCTTAACCCCAACCCTCCTTGATGTTTTGGTAAACAAACTCTATCCCAATTTATGAGGGCTATCCTTTTCTTCTCTTCCAACCCAAACCAGAGAAAGTTCCTCTAAATTCATTCAAAATTTTCAGCAAGGTATTTAGGAATCTTGAAAAGGGATAAAAAATAGATCGGGACCCCCTGTAAGGAGGCCTTAAGTAGTTGAAACTTACTAGTTTGACTCAGAAGTTTACCCTTCCAGCCTGCGAGCTTCTTCTGGACCTGTTCAAGGATAGAATTCCAAAACATGGGGGAAACTTCCTTAACAAATAAATGGAGACCAAGACAAGACCCAGGCAACTTAGCTCCAACACAGCCCAAGATAGCTTTGTTTTTCTGCTGCAAGTCGACCGTGGTGTTGAAGAAGTATATGACTTTTCTTGTAATTAATACATTCACCAGAAACAACATACTCATTCAACAACCTCTTCCATTCTCAAGCCTCCACCACAGAAGCAAAACCAAAAAGTATGGTGTCGTCCACAAATTGTTGAAAGGCAGTTGGATCAATCGAAGTGGCAAGTTTAATGCTCTTGAGCTCTTTAGCTCTCAACATCCTCATAATATTTCTTCCTATACTTCAATTATTATTATGAAGAGATACGGGGATAAGGGGTCACCTTGTCTTAGCCCTCTCCCAGCATTGAAGAACCCTCTAGGGATGCCATTCACAAAGACCAAGAATTTGACAATAGTTACACATGTTTTGATCATATTGAGGACCTTGTCTTGGAAATCAAATTTCTCAAGGACTTTGAAGAGGAAGTCCCAAGAAACTCTGTCATAGGCCTTCGAAATATCAAGTTCGAAGACCATACCTAGAAGGTTGCATTTGTCCATAAAGTGAAGGATTTCATGAGTAGAGATAGCAACATCCAAAATTTGTCTATGAGGGACAAACCCTTTTTGGCAACCACTGATCAGTTTTTCCAACATAGGTTGAAGCCTAAAAACCAGAATTTTAGAGAAGATTTTATGAACTGTGTTGCACAAGCTTATGGGTCTAAAATCCCCCATGCAGGTTAGGGTCGCTTTTTTTGGGAACCACAGCCATAAAAGTGTTGTTCAATTGCTTCAAGAACTTCCCAGTTCTAAAGAAGTCTTTGGTAGCCTTCGTGACATCATGATCAACAATATCCCAAAACACCTGAAAGAAGGTTGGGGGGAAGCCATCAGGTCCCTGGGCTTTATAGGCTTCCATGGAGAAGAGGCTAGTCTTAACCTCTTCCTCAAAAACAGGTTTAGTGAGAAGATCATTATCCTCCCTAGAAAGATAAGAGGGGATATTCTCCATAAGTTGTTCATCCACCCCACCCATCTCTGAAATCTCTTGACAGGCTAGGAAATTTTGAGAGTACCTAGAAGTAGCCTGCCCCATCTGGATATCAGTGTTGGCTTCAGACCCCTGTTCATTAATCAACTTTGTTATATTATTCCTCTTCCTATGCCTCATGGTAGATTGATGAAAGAAAGTTGTGTTCTTGTCTCCCTCCCGCAGCCACTGCACTCTAGATTTCTGCTTCCAATAAATTTCCTCCCTCTTCAACACTTCGTTCCATTCTTTCCTCAGAGTATCTTCTTGATGAGAGATATCTTCCAAGGTATGTCCTTGGGCCATTTGCAACTAGACTTCTGAGAGCTTGGAGGAAATCCTCTTCTTATGCTCAAAGATATTTTCAAAAGTGAATTTGTTCCTACCCTTCACTCTGTTCTTAACAATGGTAAGTTTTTGGGCCAGCCTAAACATAGCTGATCCTTGAATAGGAGTTCTCCACCAATTAGAAATACAATCCTTGAAGCTTGGGTGGTGAGTCCACATTATTTCAAACCTAAAAGGGTAAGGGCCTTTATGATTATTCTCTTTCCAAGACAACAACAGAGGGTTATAGTCTGAAATTGTTCTTGGGAGGGCTTCAAGGTGAGAAGAGCTAAGACAATCCCAATTAGTGGAAAAAAGGAATCTATCAAGCTTAACTTGAATCATATTATCCCCAATCCCATTAGTCTAAGTGAGCAGTTGTCCTTGAAGATCTATATCCATAAGACCAACATTGTTGAGAAAATCCACAAGGTCAGCCATACTATCAGAATAGTTCGTAATACCTCCAAGTTTCTTTGAGGGGTAAAAGGGAGGATTAAAATCTCTAGCAAGCAATCCACTGATCATCTTTCTTATCCATAATGTAAGAGGTCAATTCCTCCCACACTTCTTTCCTAGCGTTCCTCTTTCCACATAGTGACGATACCCCCTAAAGCTCTGACCGCATCACTGATGCAAAAGTAAAAGAAGAATGTCCACTTTATAATCTAGAATACAATTGTTGACTAAGAATTGTTTTTGAGGACTATTCAGTCCTCTAATGTTCCATGAAAGGATTTTCATTTTCAAAACTTTTTGGAGGTGGCCTCCAACATCCTTTGTTTGCCAATGGCTATTTCCTTAGTCACTTCCCTCTGCCTTGTCTCTCTCTGGGAGGGCCTACCTGCTTTAGTTTCAACTCCCACATCTGCAATTTTTTTCCCTTGGTTCCTCCCTTTCCTTTTAGCAATCGACCAATCATCCAACTCTAGTATTTGGTCTGTACTTGACCTACTAGTTCGTGCTCCTGGGGTAAGGCTAAAGGGACTTTCCCTTGGTGAAGAGATCCCTTTCAGTTTACCTTCTACTCTCGTCTTGACCACTGGGTTGTTAAGCTGCTGGGGGACAGTGTCTGAACCTTCTGTTGACCTTGTCCCATTCGCCAGTCTCTCCCTCTGTCCAGTATTGATCTCTTCAATGCAGAGGATTTCCCCTTCCTCCATTTCCTTCTGAGTGGGGTTAAGGTTCTCCTCCTATTGCAGCTTCAACTGTTTAAAGCTTTGCTGATCAACCTTTGTTACGGAGCTGTTGATCGCTTCTTGTGTACTGGATTTGTAATGACCCTGTCTTATTCTGTCCCAAAAACTTAGTTTGAATGGATTGACATTTCGTCAAACATTTAGCATGAAAAGTATCCAAGTTCTGATTCCTTAGGTCTGATATAAATTTCTGAGAGCTCTAATGCTGGTTTGAAAGATGTTCCAATGCCAAAACATAGACAGTAACATAGAAATGCCAAATAAATGATTGCATACTCATATATAAAAGAACCCACTTGCAAATATGCCTTTATTGATCATATTACAGGTCTGATTGCACTCTGTATACACTTATGATAGGTTTTATATAGAACATATCAGTCTATTACAGTCAATATCGAATAACAATATATGACATACCCGTGATCAATCTTTCATGATGTAATGTCCCCTTTTAGGATATTCCTGATTTCTTTACTTACACACAATAATATCACTAGAAAGGGACATTAGAACTATTAAAGGTCACTCAATCAAGATAATATTGAACTTATCTATAATAGTATAACATAAACAATAGTATAATCCACATTCAGTTCAATTCATAACCAATTCAATATTGACTATGTTCAAGTCTTAATCCATACTTCCTTTCTATTCCTCAACCTTGGGTGGGGATTTACTTGTCTAGGGCGCAATGACACCACCTCATGGATTGGATTTACTCCGCCTCTCCCTAACAACACCTCGCCTCTCCTAAGGTTGTAGGCAATAGAAATAACTAAATATTAACTTGGACATATTCGTTATATTTCAACATACCAATTGATCACATTTATCCATAATACATTATGTATTGGCTATGCTCAAGTCTCAATCCTCATTTCTCTTCTAATCCTCAACCATGGATGTGGATTTACTTGTCTAGGGTGCGATGACACCAACTCAATGGTTGGATTTAGTCCGCCTCTCCCTGACAACACCACGCCACTCACTCATAGGTTGAAGGCAATAGAAATAGATAGGCCTTGAGTTTGAACATACCAAATGTGTGAATATAATCTTTATTTCATATCAAGTTTCATAATGCCTATCTTAATGATACTCACAATAATCTTTTATTGATATATACTTATCATTACTTAAAGCATTCATCATAATAAATATAATATGTTATATATATATATATATATATATATATATAATCTTACAATTCCACCTATTTAATATCCTCATATAAATCAGAGATGAAATATATTAACAAATCTTACCCTTGACGGTCCTATTGTACCTGTTTCTATCTCAGAATATTTATCTCTGCTGCTATAAACTGATTGCATAGACTGGTTTTATGTATTACCATTCTCATGAAATTGACTCCCCTTGAATTGTATTTCTGTTGTGTCCTCCGATGCCTTTTGGAGAGAGATGTAGTTCCTTTTATATATACTAAGGATGCTTTCCTTTATGGAAAGGCACATCTCTTCCTATGATCGCACCTTGGAATGGAAAGCTGATCGCAGTTTTTGGAAACTATACTTAATATACTTCACGTAATCCTTTTAATTATTTTATATGCTGATCGCTGCTTTTGCAGACTTTTCTAAAATAATCGTTGTCCATTGATTACTATATTTCATATTACTCGGTGCCTTTTTAATATTGTTTGCAGCCTATTATTAATTGCTGTTTCTTATGCTGCCAAGAATATTAGTTAATCGCTGCCCATCTTGGGTATTTAATACGATCTCTTTTGTTTTTAATAATAATTTCAGATAATTGATATATTAATATATATATATATATATATATATATATATATATATATATATATACTTATGTTTATACTATTTTATATTAATATATATATTAATATTTATATTTATATTTTCATATATGTACTTCAATTATAATATTATATATATATTTATTTTTATATAATTGAACAATGAATATATATTATATATTCTATTATTTAATATTGTTTATTTAAATGATATTATTTATATGTATTAAATGTTAATACATATGTAATTATATCTTATTCAAAGTGACTAAATACCATATTTCATAAAAGCGACTTCACTGTCTCTATCATGATGTTTAAATCTTTAATTTAAACAATGTCTTAATATTGGGACATGACAGTCCTCCCCACTCAAGATTGCTTGTCCTCAAGCAATTATAACTATGATGCTTCTAAACTCATTGATTTCCTCGAAGAATTTTTGTTTTGAGTTTTAAGAGATTGATCCTCCTAGGTTTATATGATACCTTAGTGGTCCTAAATCTCAATTAAATTCTTAGATGAAATGCTCTTCCCTTTTTCACCTCAAGGTCGAAGGGTGTTGAGTGATCTCCTCAGGATGTTAAATATAGAAGTGATTACACCAATTTATAGGTTACATGCATTGCCATTTAGTTACATAATAAAATTGAAGTAGACAACCAAGTAGCTCAAGAACGCAAGCAACCAACTCAAGCAAGTAGGCAAGTAGCTCAAGTAGACAAGCAAATAGCTCAAGCAAGTAGGCAAGTAGCTCAAGTAGACAAGTAAGTAGCTCAAGCAAGTAGGCAGGTAGCTCAAGCAAGTAGACAAGTAAGTAGCTCAAGCAAGTAGGCAAGTAGCTCAAGTAGACAAGCAAGTAGGTAAGTTGCTCAAGCAAGTAGGCAAGTAGCTCAAGTAGACAAGCAAGTAGCTCAAGCAAGTAGGCAAGTAGCTCAAGTAGACAAGTAAGTAGCTCAAGCAGCTCAAGTAGACAAGTAGCTCAAGTCATAGAGTATACACTCGAATACAAATACAAGTCATAGAGTATACACTCAAATGCATATAGGTCAATTATCATTCACAGGATGGCAGGATGATAGCTCTGATACCACTTGTAATGTCCCCATTTAGGATATTTTCTGATTTCTTTACTTACGCACAATAATATCACTAGAAAGGGACATTAGAACTATTAAAGGTCACTCAATTAAGATAATATTGAACTTATCTATAATAGTATAACATAAACAATAGCATAATCCACATTCAGTTCAATTCATAACCAATTCAATATTGACTATGTTCAAGTCTTAATCCATACTTCCTTTCTATTCCTCAACCTTGGATGGGGATTTACTTGTCTAGGGCGCAATGACACCACCTCATGGATTGGATTTACTCCGCCTCTCCCTAACAACACCTCGCCTCTTCTAAGGTTGTAGGCAATAGAAATAACTAAGTATTAACTTGGACATATTCGTTATATTTCAACATACCAATTGATCACATTTATCCATAACACATTATGCATTGGCTATGCTCAAGTCTCAATCCTCATTTTTCTTCTAATCCTCAACCATGGATGTGGATTTACTTGTCTAGGGCGCGATGACACCAACTCAATGGCTGGATTTAGTCCGCCTCTCCCTGACAACACCACGCCACTCACTCACAGGTTGAAGGCAATAGAAATAGATAGGCCTTGAGTTTGAACATACCAAATGTGTGAATATAATCTTTATTTCATATCAAGTTTCATAATGCCTATGTTAATGATACTCACAATAATCTTTTATTTATATATACTTATCATTACTTAAGGCATTCATCATAATAAATATAATATGTTATATATATATAAAATCTTACAATTCCACATATTTCATATCCTCATTGAAATCATAGGTGAAATATATTAACAAATCTTACCCTTGACTGTCCTACTGTACCTGTTTCTATCTCAGAATATTTATCTCTGCTGCTATAAACTGATTGCATAGACTGGTTTTATGTATTACCATTCTCATGAAATTGACTCCCCTTGAATTGTATTTCTATTGTGTCCTCCGATGCCTTTTGGAGAGAGATGTAGTTCCTTTTATATATTCTAAGGATGCTTTCCTTTATGGAAAGGCGTGTCTCTTCCTATGATTGCACCTTGGAATGGAAAGCTGATCGCAGTTTTTGGAAACTATACTTAATATACTCCACGTAATCCTTCTAATTATTTTATATGCTGATTGCTGCTTTTGCAGACTTTTCTAAAATAATCGTTGTCCATTGATTACTATATTTCATATTACTTGGTGCCTTTTTAATATTGTTTGCAGCCTATTATTAATCGCTGTTTCTTATGCTGCCAAGAATATTAGTTAATCGCTGCCCATCTTGGGTATTTAATATGATCTCTTTTGTTTTTAATAATAATTTCAGATAATTGATATATTAATATATATACTTATGTTTATACTATTTTATATTAATATTTATATTTATACTTTCATATATGTACTTCAATTATAATATTATATATATATATCTTGTGTATATATATATATATATTTATTTTTATATAATTGAACAATATATATATATATTCTATTATTTAATATTGTTTATTTAAATGATATTATTTATATGTATTAAATGTTAATACATACGTAATTATCTCTTATTCAAAGTGACTAAATACCATATTTCATAAAAGCGACTTTACCGTCTTTATCATGATGTTTAAATCTTTAATTTAAAGAATGCCTTAATATCGGGACATGACACATGAAGTATACAAGGTATTACTGATATGATGATGGCTGCTACAGGACTGATGTCTGATCTAGAATGCTGATGTGAAGTATGCAAACTGAAATAGCTCCAAATAATATACACATGTACTTGATAGATGCCAGCGATAGGGTCCTGGATGATGTAGAAGTGTTCTTCAATGCAAAATGACTCTGAAACACACCCAATTCACTGGAGGTTAGTCTGTATCAGACCTGATATGAAATTGTACCACCCAAATTTCTGAATGAGGACTGAATATGCAACTTCTAGGCCAGCGATAGGTCTCCAAGGATACCGATTTGATGTAGCAATGCTCAAATATCTTTGATGCTTCAAATACCTTCAATATCTTCAATCTAAAAACCCTTGGTATTCTTTCATGGTAACCAAGGGTCTTCCAATTCATTGATTTCCTTCTTTAACTATCAACCAAAGAACCGATTGCCTTCATTGTTGGTGGAAAACCTCCTTTTATCATCCTCAGCTGGGTCGATTCAGCAAACATAATTTTAATGACAATTAACCTTTCTTCCTTCGCTGGCGGCCATCATAGAACCAATAAAAAATCGCTCCTTGCAGCTGAGCGAATACATCAGCATATATATTTTATTTATTAAAATCCTCTTCTATCTGCTTGGACGAATGGTCTTTTGGGGCATTTGACATTGAATTTGATGATTTTGCATTTTAAAACTATCATCCTCCTTGAGTGCCGATTCCTCCCAGCTGTTGGTACTCATGGTAATGAAGATATGCATCAAACAAGAATCAATTCTCGTTGTAATCGATTTGCACCTTTAACAATGCTAATTTCGCATGTTTTTGCATGCATCAATTCTCCTTATTAGTTGTTAGCTCTTCACAATGAAAATATTATATTTGCTTGACACATGATCCAATGGAATACACTATAAGGCTTAGGCGTTGGCACTTAAAACCATACAATCTCCCAATCGATGGCACATGATCCAATATTATTGTTTGAACTTTGCTTATTTTTCATTGGACGAATGGCACCAAGCTCTATGCAATCCTTATATCCACACGTTGGCACTTCTAACTATGCCAATTCTCCTTACAACAAAAACAAACTCATCCTTGGTGTTAGAAATGAAATAGATGTAGGAAAATGTAATTAAAGATTTCATTTTCCTTGTCCACATGGCATGAGTCGATCCAAAAAACACTAGTTGAGCCAACATTCCAGTTCTCCATGTATAGACACAAGCTCAAACTAGAAATCATTCCCTTATCAATGCATTAGCCTACGGGAATGGATGATAGGCTAATCGTCAACTCCATATGAAGTCACTCTGGAAGTGGGGACATGACAGGATTTCTCTGTAGAGTGACCCTTAAGGTTATTAGTTTCCTTCTCCACTTCCCCTTCATGAACTTTCTGAGGAGAGCTTATAATATTAAGGATATCCTCCTTAAAGGGGTATTCCTTTGATGCATCCTTCTCACAATCCATTGTTTCAGTGCCCTTGATGGGTTGCATTCAAGGGGCTTTGCATTGTGTTATCTAATGTCCCTTTTTAGAGCAGTTTTGACAGAACACCGTAGCATTTTCATACAGTATGGGTTGAGTCCAATTACCATACTTAGATGCCAGGGTTATAGAGTTGGGGAGGGTTTTATGGATATCAACACTGACACAAAAACAAGCAAAGACTAACCTAGATTTAGCTTTAGTAGTGTTGTCTAGAGCAATAAAATGCTCAAAGGTGTTGGCGATCCAGGTGAACACTTCTTCATCCCAATATTCCAAAGGGAGTCTCGGTAATCTGACCCAAACAGTGGTGTCTTATTTAGGTCTGCCGCAGCGTTGAAGCTTGGTCTCCACCTATAGAGGGAAAGATTGTGCTTGCCATAGATCCAAGGACTGCCAGCAAGAACAAAGATTAGATCTTCTGTGGAGGTAAATTTGAAGAGAAACAACCCTCTTGCCATAGCCCTAATGGACACGTTGCCCTTTGGCCTCCATTTGGTAGCAACCATCTTTTGACCAAATCAATATTTGGCCTTAAGGAGAAGAATTTGCCCACCAGAGTATGTTCCATTGAAGAGACTATCCTCTCCATTGTAAAGTTCGGGAGTTTTAAAGTTGTCCCGCCTCCCGTCTCAAGCAGCTTAGGTACAACATAAGGGATCACGTGTTCTCCATTCCCCAAGAGAACATTCTTCCAAGCTTTGGGAACTGAAACCTCCACAAGAGACATGGGTTCGGAAGAACAAACCGAGGCTGCACTAGGGTCAACCCATACTGAAGGGGAGAGGGCCCCCCCTCTAATTGCCCGCTTCCATGACCTAAGAATTCAAAAATGCAAAAGAGCGGGAAGTTGCAGAGCATTCATGAAATTTTAAAATGTTATGTTTAGTGCAAAATAGGGTTTTCACTTAGGGTCTATACTATATAAATGTTATATATAATATTATAATATATAGATACTATATATATAACATTTATATATTATAATATTATATTAATTTTTTTGTTCATAAAACCTGTTTCTTTGGTCTAGGAACTGTCTAAAATGGGCAAAGACTTGAAGTCTTTCATTATCAACTGTTAACATCCATTAACAAACTATTTTACGCACCCTCCTTGACTGTAAAACAAAATACTTGAAGCCCAAAACAACCTACCCTAATACTATATCCAGTTCTGAACATAAAACAAAGTATCTGAGACATATATAGAGCCAGGGTAAATTACACAGGCCTTGACTCACGTTTGAGATATAGAATTACATTTTTCACATACCAAAATTTCCTTCGGCACTGGGACCTCCTCCACAATGTTGTTGCTGTCCATGTCACAACATGTGGAGAATAGAGGGATTGCCTCCTCAAGGAGTGCCCCAGTAAGCTTCTTCACCATTTCCTCGACCGTGAGCTGCAAACATATCTAATGTTTTTTGATTCCATGCAGGTGTTCCATAATACAATCATAATAAGTCTCGATGTAGTGAACCACATCCCCCATGTCATCGTGTAATAGGTAAGAACAGGTGGCAGTGGACAACATAGAGGCACATGAAACTGATTGAGCAACATCAAAGACATTCTAGCGGCTATGTGAATACCCTGGTCAAGCAAGAGCTTAGCCATGGCGGAGCGTAGATCAACCTCAGGTCCACTTCCTTAGTGACTTCCCAAACCCTCTTCATCCACCTTCTTAAGTTTGGACTCTTGAAACTCTTCTTCCACCTCTTGACAGAGGACTCTGCCTGCTTTCCTTTTCTGTCTTCTCTGGTCAACATGACACCACCCAGATGGTGCTTACCAGTAGCTGAAGCCATCGGTATCAGTGTCAAATGCCAAATGCAAATGACATGCAATTGTAGGAAGAGCCACCTCATAAGTCCGTCCAACACGCCTAGCGCCATTCCAAGCAATGAATGAATGCATGCTTCAACCTCTCCTTCGGCCAGTCTCATAACTCTCTCACACTCTCATTAATGAGAGCTCTCCTTTCCCCTTTTGATAATAATAACTTCTAGATTATTCGGTTTTCTGACCCCTTATCGGGTGTATAATATTATATTATTAATATATAACATAAATATAATAATATATTATAAATATAAATATATATTAATGATATAATATTATAATATATAAATATTAATAATATAGTATTGTTTAATATTAAATATTAATAATATAACTATTATAATAATATGTTATAAATATAATAATATAATATGTAGAATCCGCGTACATCTTCATGCTTTGAAAAGGGCGGCTTTATTAGTCATTGCCTAATTAGTATATATTTTCATATTTCTCAATGAAACACATATTTATCTCCTTCAAATTAATGAGTCTAGATGGGAAAAAAAATTAAAAATCACGTTTTTTTAACAAAATTCATCAAAAAAATTCTGAAATTTGTCACGGTAGTTTGAAATATTGTACATTGGTTCGCTCGGGATGAACCGCAAGAGTTCTTTTGGATCCCTAGACAGACCGATCCGTGGATCGGTTCTGAATCTGGACCGGGTTCACATCGGACCCAAATCCGGCAAGGTTTTGATTGAATTTGGTAACGTAGGTTAGAATGAATACTTAAATGCAGTATGGGAGCCAAAATGACGCAAAGGCAAAACATGGAAATTAAACTACAATTTTTGCTTCTTGTATGTGCTTTTTACATTTTCAAAATGCATGTAAATTGTCCATATTGTTAGTTAAGAAAGGAACAGATACTTTTTCTATTTTCTTTTCAACTATTTAAAACAACTGGAGTTACATTGTAATGTCCCCTTTTTCGGAGTGTTCACAGAAGACCTATGAGACCAATTCTCACACTTCGGGATTTTGGTGGGCGAATTGAGCCTGGAATTTGAATTATCATATTTTTCTAATGATTTTGATGTATTCCTCTTATTTATTATATTTTTCCTTCCATTGGAGCGAATCATCTTGAGAAGACAAATATTATAAATTAATGCCAATCCATGGTTGCTCTTGGAGGAGGATGACTTGGAGGGAAGAAAGAAAATGTAAAATTTAAATGTTCAATTTGAATTAGTGCCAAGGTATCTTTGTTTGGTCGGCCAAAATGAAGAGAGAGGAGAAATAATAAAATATAAAATATCTCCTTGGTCGGCCTCTTTGAGGAGAATAAAATAAAGATAAATTCAAAGTTTTTGGGCGCCAAGATGTTGCAAGGAAGGTCGGCCTTCCTTGAGGAGGAATTTAATAAAATAAGATTATTTTTAATAGCCTTAGGTCGACCAAAGTGAAGATGGTGAGGGTCGGCCCAAGTTAAAGAAATGTAGGTTGGCCAAGATGACAAAGTAGGTCGGCCTCGTTGAAGAAAATAATTTCAAAACATGTTATTTCATGCCTATGTCGGCCAGAGTTTACCTTGAGCGCCTATCTTGAAGGTGGTCGGCCTAGGAAATAAAGAAAAAAGGAAAACATGTATTTAAGCATGTATTGTGGATCATTTTGGGGCATGGAATGAGTTTGTTTATGATTTTCCTTTTGTGGATCTGGAACTTTGTTTACAACTATTCCAAGGACGAAAACCTTTGCGAATATTAGGTGAGTTGGATGAAAACCTAGCTCATCTTGTGGAGGCTTCATAACGGAACTCTAATTGCACTTCATTGGAGGATTTCGAAGGATTGTTGAGCATTCATGCCATATCATTCATAGCAGATGTGGATCGGCCATTTTGGAGGATTCTTCTCTAGGAGTGCCGATTTGGTGAAGATATTATTGCATGTTGGAGTGCCACCTTTGGAGAATCAAATTTAGATTTCTTAGATCAGATTGAGTGCCATAAATTGAGGGTTTGTAGCAGACTTCACATCAGCGATTGATTGCAGCCATAAAACCCTAGCCGCTGCCATTTTTTGGTGGGTTTCTTCATTGCTTGAGGAGCGATTGCATTGTGGAGGGATTCGCCAAGTTTTGAGGGCAGATTTTGACATCCTTGGACTGCCTTTTATCATTCTCTCTTCATCATTGATTGCAGATCTGATTTTGGAGGAGATCGCCACTTCTTGAATAGCATTTGACATCCAAATTGAGGTCAATCAGCATTGAGGATTCTGTCATCATGGATCAGCATTGAAGACTTCATTGAAGACATCATTTTTGTGGAGCACTTGACACCATTTGTCTTCTTTGCAGAGCCTAACACTTGTGGAGAGGTTCACTCACTCATTTGAATAGCATTTATCATCAAAATTGGTATGTTGAAGAATAGATTTCAGATCTGATTTGTAGCAGCAGCTTTGTGCATGCTTGTTGGCCATGTTTGAGCCACAAACTTGATGTATTTCCACTTCATTTAATTCAAGTTGGAGCAGCAGACTTTTATGATGAGAAAATTCATTTTCATGGTGTTTGAATTGTGTATTTCATGGTGTAATTTGTGAATGATAAGACTGCTGTTGTATATCTTCATTTACCATCATTTTCTATGTTTTAGAGTATGTTTATGCTTGGTGAAATCATTTGATAAGGTGCAGAAATTAAAATCAGAATTCAAATCTAGGATTTGAATCAAGTTTGAAATAAAAATCTGAAAATTTGGCAGAAGCCCTAGTTGGGATATTTCAGTGGTAGCAGAGCTTGGATCCTGCTAGCCTAGAGGGTCTGGGAAATTTTTATCCTATTAGCATTCATGAGTATAAGATCTGCAACTAAGTCCTCCTACACCCGGATGTGATTTGGCTTGATTTTATCCTTGCATGTTATGTGGAAAAGGATTTGACCTAGCTAGTGGGTTATAAATCAGTTTGGTTGCAGATCTATTTGGGTATGAATTATGGCATCATACAATGATGAAGATGTGGGAAAGAAGCTTTATAAAGTAGGTAAAAAACTTGAACATCTATCCCAACGAAAAGATGCTCTTCTTAGCACTTTAGAGGATGTAGAGGAATGTCTTCACATGGTGGATCAGTTGGCCTTTTGGGTAATGCGAGTAGCCTTGATGTCTGCAACATCTTTCTTGGGCAGGCAAAGGTTGTTAAGACACAATGATGGTGAGGTGAGACTTCTTGTTACTTCATGTTTGAGCGAAATCATGAGAATCTCAGCACCTAAAGTTCCTTACAATGGTAACACATTGAAAGAGGTGATTCAACTGATGGTGGATAGCTTCCAGGCCATTGATGATATCACATGTTTTCACTTTCCAAGAAGGGTTGCTATACTGGAAACTTTTGCAAAGACCAGATTGAATAATATTATGTTGGATTTGGGATCGAATGATTTAATCGACATAATGTTTCTCCAGTTCTTTGCCACAGTCAAGAAAGAACATGCTGATAATGTTATTGCAGCCATGCAAAGCATTATGGTTTTGACTATTAATGAAAGTGATGATGTGCCACAATCACTTTTTTATATCCTACTGGCTAACAGAAAGAAGGATGACCATGTCAAAAAGAATTTAGCTAAAAGAGTGATTGCTCAGTGTGAGAAGAAGCTGAAACCTTTCTTGGTTAATGAGGAGCAGGTGGATGAAGAGGAGTTCATAGCAGAACATTTGGATGAAGAAGAATCACTTGATTTTGACTTGCATGAGGAGGACAAAAATCAGTCAACATGCAGCCCTAAAGAAGATGAAGCCAAAAGTTCACTTCAGCCCTATGAGGACAAGATTGAAGAAGAATCACCTATTGAAGCTACAAATGAAGAGCACATGAAGATTGAAGAAGATACCGCCATGGAGTTTGTCAAACCAGCCATGTTAGATCAGCTACATGAAGGTATGGGTTCTTGTGATGTTTCACTAATTGAGCTTAACATTGCTTTATCATCTTTACATCATTTTGGCAAGGAATCAAGTTGTGGTTTGGGTGTCCTTGAGTGGGATGTTCCTCATACCTATGTGAACAATTCAGAAAATTCAGTATGTGATGAACAAAGTGACTTGGATAAGATTGCTTTGACATTGCAAGATTTGAAGGATCCCTTGGTGGTTAAGGAGGATATAGCGGTGCATACTCTTCGTAGATCAGCCAATGTAAAAGGTCATGATGTAGAAGATTCTCCCCACTACTTTGATGGTGACCCTTTGATGGAGTATGATGATGACCTAGTTTTTACACATGGGTGTAATGGAGAAGAGGCCATGAAGGAAGCTGATTTGGAGGTGCATGATTATGTGGACCAATTAGAAAATGTATTTCAAGATGAGGATTTAGAGACATATAGTTTGAAGGATCAGCTAAAAGTCATAGAGAATAAGATTGTTGCAGCCTTAGCACATTTTGATGACACTCACAAGATCATTGAAGATCTCTACTGGAAGGTCCAGATTGAGAGGAGACAGAAGGGCATGGATGGTGAATTTTCCCTTGCAGGTTTACATGTAGTCAAAGAAGCCTTGGTACCAATGAAATCTAATTTTTTGCATTTACTTTCAGACAAGGATCATATCTTCAAGATGGCTGGAGTGTATGCTAATGCTTTGAAAGGGAAAGAGGATGAAGTTAATAAGCTCACCTTGGAGCTTAGGGATACTAAGGAGGGCTTGGCGAATACACAAATGGCTCTTAAAGAAGTAGAAAACCAGCTTTATGTAGCCAAACAATCTAGGGAGAAAGCGAATGAGAAAATGGTTAAGGAAATTAAACAAGTGATTGAAGAGCTTGATAGCATTCAGGAGGATTTTGATCTAGTTCATTTTTCCATGAAATCAGAAAGTGGAAGTTTAGATCAGCAGAATGAGGATAATGATAGTATTCAGTTTGTTGATAATCCATTGTTTAAGATGGATACTGAAATAACTTTTGATAATCCACTTTGAGTCGGATGATGGAGCACCTCTTGATTTTGATAATACAAAAGAGATGTGGGATCTAGATGTGGTGTGTAACTATGAGGTGGAACATGTTGAATTGGCTGTTGGACCACACAAGATTGTTGATGGTTTGCTTCCTGCAGTGAACCTTATTGGAGTGAATCAACATGGTTTGATGGTTGACCTTGTGGGTTTACCACAAGGAAGGGAATACTATTGTGGTTTAGTGTTTGAGGGGGTGGAGACCATGGGTGTTGAAGCTTCAAGCATCATCAAATACACTCTAGGTGGTGTTCACATGAAGATCAGAGTAGCACAACATCAGCATGGGGGATTTTCTTTTGGTGTAAGTATCTATGCAAAAGATCATCTTGGGGCTATTGGTGACTAATGATGATGGAAGAAGCATACCATGGAAGGTTAGGAACCCAAAAAGCAATGATAATGCTGCTGTTCTCTTTTTTCAGTCATCTCATGAGTTCATCTGAACTCTTGCAAGTGGATTGGAGGGAGATTTTAAGCAAATTTCGGAGTTCTTCTGTGTTGGTGACTCTTGGAAGGATGTTGTCAGCCACTAGTGTTATAACTACATATGTAGATAGAGATATGGGTGATGCAGATTTGGTTTGGTCTTTGATCATTCATGGAGCACTTGAGGAGCTTGCTTGTGATGAGTTCCATCATGTTGATGACACTTTGGTAGAGTATGTAGTTGCTCTATTTTGGAGATTTGTGATGCATGCCATGGAGACACTTGCATTTGTTGGGCACACTTTGGAGGTGCAGCTGAACTATGACACAAGGTATGGAGGTATCACTATGATGATTGATTTTGAGTTACTAATGCTTGTAATTTAGTTGGACTATGACATAGGGAGTGGAAGAGAGCATGAAGATCTTGATGTTCCAGCCCTAGTTCATGAGCTTCTATTCCATATATTGTTTGGATTTGGCTGTTCTACTTCATGGAACATGGATTTCTTACATAACTCTTGGAGGATAGTGGCTGTTCGAGAGTTTGGAGGGGAGTTGCATCATATCCTCATCATTGGAGAGTGGCATAGGGTTGATATTTTATCATCCTATGACCTTGGCGGTGTTATTTGCATCCACATAGGTCTGATTTTTAGTCATGAGGTTGTTGATCTGTTCTATATCAGCAACTTAGGAGCTATTATACACTTTCTTTGTCATGTCCCCCACATCGAAGATTTGTAATCGAGTCGATTTATATTCATTCAAATCAAAGATTGAATATATATATATATATATACACATGTTAAATATTATTATCAATAATAAATTATGATTAAATATTATAATCAATAATAAATGTGGAAAAAGAGCCCAAGCACAGATTATAGAAGTCATATCCAACAAAGACATATAGGAGGAAAATGAAGTAACTTAAAGTAAAGAAGGAAAGAGAATTGATTCCAGGACCGAGTACTCTAAAGGGAAATATATATTGCTGATATATTGAGTGAAGCATAATAGCAAGCAAGAAAGAGGCGATCTATTATGAATGGCATGTGCCACATTAGATCGAAGGCTTCTTATATGAATGGCAAGCGCCACATAAGGAGAAGACCTCATATGAATGGCATGCGCCACATGAGGCCAAGTCGATCTATTATGAATGGCAAGCGCCACATTAGATCGAAGGCTCCTTATATGAATGGCAAGCGCCACATAAGGAGAAGAAGACCTCATATGAGTGGCATGCGCCACATGAGGCCAAGGCGATCTATTATGAATGGCAAGCGCCACATTAGATCGAAGGCTCCTTATATGAATGGCAAGCGCCACGTAAGGAGAAGAAGAACTCATATGAATGGCATGCGCCACATGAGGCCAATGCGATCTATTATGAATGGCAAGCGCCACATTAGATCGAAGACTCCTTATATGAATGACAAGCACCACATAAGGAGAAGGGCACCTCATATGAATGGCATGTGCCACATGAGGACTAGGGAGGGATGGTATAGCCACCCTAAGACCTAGGAAGAATGCCCTCCATCACACTCTAACTTGCAAGTATTTCTATGATCGACTTGAGGTGAAGAAATCAATATATCCTACAAAGAGACATTAGGGAAGTATAGAAAATAAAAAGTGAATTTCATTAATCATAAGACCCATGAACCAAATTCATTTCTTCCCAGAATCTCTTTGAATTCTTCTCTTGATTTATTTAACATAATACCGATACTAAGTCATATTATGGGTCCATAACCCACAAACTCCCAGGATCATTCTTCATCTATGACACTTATATTTCATCAAGTACATCTCTATTCAAGCTTACCAAATCTTCTTTAATCCATCATATAGTCAAGAACATGACTCTTCTCAATTATGAGGTCAATAACATATGACAAGTACAAGACCGAATCTCATAATCAAAGAATCTCAACACTCTCAAATCATCCCATCGTTGTTATTCAAAACATCAAACAAATGCTTTTGATCACAAATTCTCTCTCATGGAATCACAATCATTTTCTCTTCACTAAAGCATGTTCATTCTGAATCAAAACCATGACTTTGTCTCAACACATTGGAAGGTAGATGTTAAAAGTGGAAGGTAAAGAAAGAAATCATTGTGATTGCTTGAGGACAAGCAATCTTGAGTGGGGAGGCCTGTCATGTCCCCCACATCGAAGATTTGTAATCGAGTTGATTTATATTCATTCAAATCAAAGATTGAATATATATATATACACATAAATATTCTTATCAATAATAAATACAAGTATTATATTATTTATATTAAACATTATTATAGAATAACAAATATTAAATATGATTATAATATATATGATAAATATAATTATTTTTATATTATAAATAATATCATATATACTATATATTAATATTATAAAATAAATATATTATAAGAGGGACCCATCCTTTTGGATGATCGATCCCTTCCTAAAGAAAACTCCAAAAAGCAAGTTAAATAAGGATAGAACAATACAAACTCAGATTTGATTTCATACTAGACCAATTCTCTCTACGAGCAAGGGTAATACTTAAGCTATCGGTCCGAATAACAATAAAGATGCCAACAATTATAAATATGGCACACAAAATTGCAATAGACAAGTCAGCGCCTCCTCTAAAGACAAATGATCATTATTCAAGAGATAATTTAGACACTGACGATAATATGACAAAGCCATGTAATTAGTAAAGGAAATCGATCAAGAGTTAAATAATGATAGGCGCTTATTTGAAAGTGATGGAATGAAGAGGTTCATCTTGTCTGTAATGTCCCCATTTTCGAGTTCTCTTGCAGTTTAGTCAGAGTTGACTTTCTAGGTTGGTGACAGCATAATCAGAGGAGTATTTCAATGTCACCAGGGTGTTCGGGTGATCTAGTGGAGCTAGTTGACACCTTCTGGAGAGATTTCGAACAACTTGTCCGTACTTACTATTTATAGTAAGTGCTTGCATGTCAGCAATCTTTCTGGGTTTTATTGGGTTTGTTCTCTTTGGTCATTGGGGATCACTGCTATTTTTAGTAAGTGGCAGTTTGGCGTTGTTTTGGTGACTTGGTAGTCAACTGTTGGCTCTCCTAGTTGTTGCATTGAGCTCAGAGATATCGGATGGTTTGTGGATCCAGTTGGCACCCTCTGAGTTGGCTCAGTTTGCTTATGGCCGTTACTATTTTTAGTAAGTTCGGGATTGGCACCAGATCGGGATTTAGAGAGTGGGGTTGGATTCGTCTTGTCAAGACCTTTCCAACGAGCTATAGATCATTGGTTTCCGACATCATCTTGGCCTCCGCTTTAAAGTCCATAAATTAAACATTATTATTTAATTTTGGACCTTGGTGCCTAGGCTCGACAACTTAATGTTGTTTTAAAGGAGGGGACTTTAAGGGTGATGTTGAGAAAATAATTAAAGAGAATTATAATATTTTAAAATGTATTTTTCCTCTCATGTTTTATCCCATATCCAAGAGGATTTTAGAAACTCCCAGATGAAAAAGTATAAAAGGAGGAAAAGGCTCTTCATTTGACATGCTTGGATTGTTATTTTCTCTCTTGTTGAGATATCCTGTGAGGGTTTCTGGAGCTTGGTTCCCTGGTTTGGTATTGTCTTGCTAAGACGAAAACCTCTGCAAGATAGGATTTTATCTTTGGCTTTGTGGACGGAAACCTACTTGGTCATTTCTTGGAGGCTTCATTTAGGAGCTTCAGCGGAGCATTCAGATTACTCATTTTGGTGAAGTTTTGAGCACAAACGAATCATCTTTCATGGAGATTTGTGTTGCATGCCCAAACAGAGAATAAAGGACTGATTTTGTATTGGGATTGAGTTTCATTTGCTGCTGTAGTTTATTTTTGGCAGGCCGTACTCCTCAAGAAGGGCCGTACCATTCATAGGTGTGATTTTATGAAGCTTGGGGCTGATTAATGTTGATTATCCTTGGTGTTGAGAGCTGATATCAGTCTGCAGATAGATTGTGACAAATTTCAGAGGGTTTAAACATTTGCAGCTGCTGATATATACTCCAAGTTGGCCGTACTATCCAAGGGAGGACGTGGGTATTTGGTGTTTGCAATCTTTCATTGATTTGTGGCATCTATCTTCCCAAATCTTGGCGTTTGGAGCTATTTTTGTTGCTGCTACTGATTGTAATACATTTTCTCTTCATTCCTCTGAGTTGTGAGCTTTTTTTCTATGGCCTTGTGGTTGGTCTGGCGATGACCCCGACATGAAGTTGTAAATCTTGAAATGGGTATGTAATAGATCCTTGTATTTTGGCATTCTCCTAGCTGGGTCATCTTTTGTTTATGCAAAATCATTTTATATTTTATGGGTTTTTGTTATATGCTTCATTTCCTATGTATTTCATGCAAAAACACATATGCAAAGGTATGCTATAAAACCCTAAACATCAAATAGTCAGAAAAGCAAAAAATCTGGCCAGAACAAACATATATCTGAGGGTGTATATTACATTGTCAACATCCAATGATATAAGAAGGGAATCGAATACATAATGGGGAGGCATGAAATCAAATCTCCTCTCTCATACAACAATCTGCTATCAAACGCAGACATTGTGATAGCAGTGAATTGGAGTTAAGAGGGTCCGATGGTATTTATGCTGTGATTGAAGGTTGAATGCGTCATTGGGTTGATTGATCTGCTTTCACTAAGGCAGGGACATCAATTTGGAGGAACAACAATCTGCATAAGGATCATCTTGAAGACAATTTGCATTCATTACCATCCTCATAGTGACAGCGATCAGACTTGGAAGCCATTGATCAACATCCTAGGGTTTTGCATCGACAGTTTGACATTAATTGGTGGCTTATTCATATTAGATTTGAGCATTGAAATTGTTATTGTTTTAGGCTTGAAGAAGTCATAATTGAAGGTGCAGAAATTAAATTCAGTATACAGTCCTAGGGTTTTCAAATTGAAATTACAAATTTAGAAATTAGTGTTCAAACCCTAGAATAGGACATTGCATTCTTGCACCGATGTTGGGTATTCTTCACATCCATGGGAGATCTACAGGAGTTGGAGAGTGGTTTTGTGTTAGCATTTTGAGATGCTTCCATCTCTTCATGTTTGACGAATGTGGTGATTTGGGATCCATGTGGTGACATGCTTAGCACATCATTTCGTTTCGATCTAGATGAGTTGCTTCACAACTCACAGCTCATTGATGATGATTTTGACAGAGTGGAGCAGCGGAAGCTTGGAGACTTGTGGTTGTGTTTCAGAGTTCACATTCTTCATCACTTGTTGACAGGCATGGTTTCCTTCAGGGCTTTAGGTTGGCATGGTGTTTGGTCTTTGTTGGATTTAGCACTCACAGATGATGGAGCCCTTGGAGACTTGGACACTTTGGTGCTTGTGGTTGAGAGCATATTTTCAGATTTGGAGGATGGGGTCGAGTTGAGTTTGAGTGTGTATGGCTTTCGCCACCGGAGCTCACTTCACATTGCATTCTTTATATTCTTCCTTGGATATGTAGCCACAAGTTGAGGAGTTGTGTGGTCATAGGACATTTGATTGGATGGAGATACTTGTCATTTGACGGTATTTTGCAGGATGCAGGTTTGTCATTGCTCGAGGACAAGCAATCTTGGGAAGGGAGGACTGTAATGTCCCCTTTTTCGAAGTGTTCACAGAAGAAGACCTATGAGGCGAACTCTCACACTTCGGGATTTTTGGTGGGCGAATTGAGCCTGGAATTTGAATTATCATATTTTTCTAATGATTTTGATGTATTCCTCTCATTGATTATATTTTCCTTCCATTGGAGTGAATCATCTTGAGAAGACAAATATTATAAATTAATGCCAATCTATGGTTGCGCTTGGAGGAGGATGACTTGGAGGGAAGAACGCAAATTTAAAATTCAAATCTTTAATTTGAATTAGCGCCAAGGTATCTTTGTTTGGTCAGCCAAAATGAAGAGAGGAGAAATAATAAAATATAAAATATCTTGTTGGTCGGTCTCTTTGAGGAGAATAAAATAAAGATAAATTCAAAGTTTTTGGGTGCCAAGATGTTGCAAGGAAGGTTGGCCTTCCTTGAGGAGGAATTTAATAAAATAAGATTATTTTTAATAGCCTTAGGTCGGCCAAAGTGAAGATGGTGAGGGTCAGCCCAAGTTAAAGAAATGTAGGTCGGCCAAGATGACAAAGTAGGTCGGCTCCTTGAAGAAAATAATTTCAAAACGTGTTATTTCATGTCTATGTCGGCCAGAGTTTACTTTGAGTGCCTATCTTGAAGGTGGTCGGCCTAGGAAATAAAGAAAAAAGGAAAACATGTATTGTGGATTATTTTGGGGCATGGAATGAGTTTGTTTCTGATTTTCCCTTTGTGGATCTGCAACTTTGTTTGCAACTATTCCAAGGACAAAAACCCTTGCGAATATTAGGTGAGTTGGACAAAAACCTAGCTTATCTTGTGGAGGCTTCATAACGGAATTCTAATTGCACATCATTGGAGGATTTCGAAGGATTGTTTAGCATTCATGCCATATCATTCATAGAAGATGTGGGTTGGGCATTTTGGAGGATCATTTTTCTTTAGGAGCGCCAATTTGGTGAAGATATTATTACATGTTGGAGCGCCACCTTTGGAGAATCAAATTCAGATTTCTTAGATTAGATTGAGTGCCATAAATTGAGGGTTTGTAGCAGACTTCACATCAGCGATTGATTGCAGCCATAAAACCCTAGCCGCTGCCATTTTTTGGTGGGTTTCTTCATTGCTTGAGGAGCGATTGCATTGTGGAGGGATTCGCCAAATTTTGAGGGCAGATTTTGACATCCTTGGACTGCCTTTTATCATTCTCTCTTCACCATTGATTGCAGATCTGATTTTGGAGGAGTTCACCACTTCTTGAATAGCATTTGACATCCAAATTGAGGTCAATCAGCATTGACGATTCTGTCATCATGGATCAGCATTGAAGACTTCATTGAAGACATCATTTTCTGGAGCGCTTGACACCATTCGTCTTCTTTGCGGAGCCTAACACTTGTGGAGAGGTTCGCTCACTAATTTGAATAGCATTTATCATCAAAATTGGTATGTTGAAGAATAGATTTCAGATCTGATTTGTAGCAGAAGCTTTGTGCATGATTGTTAGCCATGTTTGAGCCACAAACTTGATGTATTTCCACTTCATTTAATTCAAATTGAAGCAGCAGACTTTTATGATGAGAAAATTCATTTTCATGGTGTAATTCGTGAATGATAAGACTGCTGTTGTATATCTTCATTTGCTATCATTTTATATGTTTTAGAGTATGTTTATGCTTGGTGAAATCATTTGATAAGGTGCAGAAATTAAAATCAGAATTCAGATCTAGGATTTGAATCAAGTTTGAAATAAAAATCAGAAAAATTGGCAGAAACCCTAGTTGTGATATTTCATACATGATTTAGAAGAAGACATAAGGATTGCGAGCTATTTTTTAACTAATGTATTCATTCTTGTAGGATCTCGCATGGTTATGGGATCAAGCAAAACATTGGAAGAAAGAGAAAAAATCAATGGATGGAATGATAAGTACTAACGTGAAAGGTAGACATGCTCTTTTTATAACTAACCATCAATAATTTTCATTTAATAAAAAGGATGGACTTATATAATTAAAGGATTAAGTGCTAGCTTCTCTTCTTTGACTATGGATAGAGCTTCAATGTGTAGAAGCTAGAAGACATCTTCACCTTTTTTTGTCATTTGAGTATTGGATTCAGAGTTTTAGCTTGATTCAACCTGGTGATGTACTTTTAAGGTAATCTCAAAGTTTAAACTCAGAATTATATTGAGAACAATTATGGTTCTAGATTTCTCTCTCTGTTTTTTGCATAAAGGCTTGACAAATATATTTTCCAATTGATCTTGAATTGCACAAAATGTCAACTCAACTTCTCTATGTTTCACTTTCTCAATGTTACTGCACGTACTGCTTTGGGGGAGGGGGAGAGGGAAGTATGGAGTGCTTTAACTGCAAAGCAACTCTGTCAATCTGCAAACAAGATAATCTTTATCTCTGACCAGAACAGCTTTTTTCTGTGTACATGTGGATGAATTCTTCGTGATCTACGTTAAAGCGGGTTCACGTCAGTCAAATGTACCTTCCCCAAAACTCTGCAGTAGTGTTATCAATATTGTAAATTGTGATAATCATCATTTAAGTTGCAGGACCAAAATTTTATTCATAAATTATTGCTCTCTTTAAGAAAAACATTCTGTGACCAGTCTTGTGTCTATGAATGTTGCCACCAACACTGTGCTTAGTCCTGTGAACATATTTACATCCAGTTGCTTATTTATGTTGAGGTAATTCTACCAAAGCCCAAAAATTAATTTTCATGAGCAAATCATATTCTTTCTGCATGATATTATCCTAATCATTTTTCTATGTGCTTCTTCAGAGGAACTAGACTATTTTGAAGAAAATGCTGCACCTGTTAAAGCAATATTTGCTTCCTGTTAAAAGTTGCACAAAATTCTCATGTATTATAAACTGGTTGAAAGCAATCGTTGTTTCAAACAAGGCATGCAAGTACAATTTTAATTGTTTCAACTTGTTATCCTAAAAGCTTCTTTTGAAACTCTACACTTTTCTTGTAGACTTTGTGTTCTATCATCTCTGATTGTGACTACCTCATTTTTACAACCATAAAGCTTATAAACAAATCTGTTTTCTTGGCTGTAGCCTTGGTAGCCATTAAACTGATGTACCCAACATTTTGAGAAGTATTATGAACATTATTTGTGACTATAAACAAATGATCCATTTCATTTGATTTTTTGCAACTTACTTTCACGTCTTCCATTTCTATTTCCACTGCCTCCTCTTCTCTACTAGAAAATTCAATTCGATGTAAAATGAAATTAACTAATAGAACATTAACCATACATTTCTGGAGAAACTACATAAAAAAGAATGAAAAGAAATACATCCACCCAAGGAAGACCCAAATATTTTTTTAAAAGCTTTACAAAATAGAAAAAATTGCTTGATACGGTGGCTACTAATTAAAAATTACTTCACAACAAAATTTTTAGTATTCTTTCAGATAGATGCTCTGAGTGTGAAGTGCTCCAAATGCTCTTAAAAGTACTCTTACAGGTCTTGGATTAGATTTAGACTATGCTCTCGTGAATGCATCCTATACAAATGAAGATAGGGCATGCCCTCTCAATAATCTCAGTTTGGATTCACTTTCCCTCCTAAATATCACTACAAAATCTGGTTTGTTAGATTCTTTTAATCTAGGTCTTATAATATTCAAGAGTGTGTTTGAACCTTACTTTCTTATAGGCCCTTTGACCCTTTTACAAGCTATGTGATTCTAATGATTGCTCTTACATTACTATTTATTTTTTATATCAAAACTAGTCTCTAGCAATACTATCAAAATCCAATAAACATTATCTTCTGACATTTTCCCTCCTTTACGCCTACCACTTCCTTTGTCTCTACAATTTCCTTGCAATTGTCGGTATTCATTTTACAACAATTACAAAGTTTGTTGTATTAGTTTGAAAACTACATCTTATAGTTTTCTCCCAACCCTTTCAACTGTTGCCTTTATTCCTATTTTTGCAACAACCTTCAATGTTTGAAACAGTTTTTCTGGTTCTTCGCCCTCATCTTTCTTCCATCTTTGTTTCTTCTGTAACAACCTACAAATTCTGGAATGATGACGGCATACTTCTATTGGAAACAAAAGTTATTAAATTACAATGTTTCTTTGAGTTTTCTGGACAGGGGGATGTTGGGATGGGGGATGTGGTTTTGCAGACAGAAGAACAAATTCCTGCATTTTTGGGTAAAGCGTGGAAATAAATATTAAATTATATATATACAAACTGGAGACAAATACTAAAGATGCAGTCTTAAACTCAAGTGCAAATGCATATCATATACAAACTGAAAGCAGCTGAAATTCAGCTACATAAATCCATTTTTGACTAATAAGGTATGTGCAGTATGTTATCTAGGTTTGAATTAGGGTGGGAGCTCATTGAGGATTAGGTTATGCTTTTTATTATAATTTTTGTTTTTTGTGGTTTTTAAAAAAATTGCAGATTGTTTGACAGTTGAGAGATGTCATGCCAAACAAAACCTGCATACAAAAGAACATCCCCAGAACATATGCATAACAGGGGGTACATTCCCTGGGGATGTCCAAAATGTGAAAGCTTGGGGAGCATCAAGGGTTCATTTCGTCCCCGCTCTCCAATCCCTAGGGTGTCTCAGACACTATTCCCAGATCAGGATACATCACAGTAGTATGCAGTAAAATTACTGTTTTTTGTGTGGTAGACTAATCAACATGGAAAATAAAATTTTTACTCTTCAATTTCTTAGGTGAATAATTTGTTTCCTTAACTGCTCCTTTGTTTTAACATGGTCAGTCAGTGTATTGTCCAACATTTTGGAATTTCACTGTTGATTGCTGAGCAACCAAATTCTAAGTTTATTAGTGGTTTTGTGCAGTGATTTAAACATCTACACATCAATGGCATTGTAAATACCTATAATAGCAGAAAATCATCATTAATGAATAACAGAATAAGGATTATCTCATTATTATTTTACTTGTGATCGTTTATTGTTTGTTCAGCTTTTGGAGTCTTTGTTGTCACAATATCCAACAAAGAATTGTGTGACAGTTTCATTTCTATTTATGTTTCCAGGCAGAGTAATTTTTACCATTTAATATGTTTCTGTCTAGCATCATGAAATCCCAGAGTTTTGACGTGTTATTTAACATTCTTTAACAGATAATTCTCCACTTCAAAATTAAGAGAGGACAATTCTGGTCAATGTGAAACTATTTCTTTTCCCAAAATAACTGGAACAATATTTGCTTATTTTTACACATAAAACTGCTTTTCTCTTGAAAGTGAATTGAATGAAGCGCTATTTTCTAGTAATTCCTCCAATTTGCTGAAGTTTCAAAAAAGGCCTGGATTATAATTTATTCAAACTTTTTACTTATTTTTCCAATAAGAATTCTAGTCTTATTGTTCTTTTTAGAGTATAAAGTACTTTCAGCATCGTCTCTCTTCTTAGCAAAGATAGTATTGGCTTAGCTATCGCCTAATGACGATTAACATTCATGTCCCACAAACCAATGAATGAAACTAGATGCAAGAAATAACATGATCCATTGTAATGTCCCTTTTTTCTGGCAAGCAAATAAACTAATTAATTAAATAAATAAATAACTTGTCTTGAATTATTTTAAAAAGCAACTTATATTTATTTAATTATTTTATTTAAAAGTAACTTTTTGTCAAAAAAGAAAATGGAAATAAAATAAATAAAAAGGTTACTTTTGGGAAAAAGTAATTAAAGCTTTGTCGGCCAAAAAGGAGGATTCTGGAAGAAAGGAAATGTTTTAAAAAGGGCTTGGAGGAAGGGTTTGAGCATGCATTTGATTATCTTTATTTTGATATTTTCCATTGTGGGAAAACTTTGAACAACTGGTTCAAGGGTTTTGAGCTGAATTCAAATCGGAGTTCACGTTTGAGCATAACGATTTGTGCCATTGTATTTTGTGGTGTTTGGTTATTGCTTTGTGGTGATTTCAAGTGTGCAGGTTGAAAGAATTGTGCAGAAGGTTATATTTTGCAGGTTTGGTGTATTTCTTCAGGAGGGTTCATTGCCAAATTTATTGAGATTGTAGGAAATAATAAATTTGTGTGTTGAGGATTGAAGATTTAACAGATCAAATATTTTGGTATATGTTGGATAGACAATATTTATTCTACCAGATTTGATAAATTTTATTATAAAGAAACGTGGGCCCCAGTAAGATTCACATCCTCCATTCTATACAAATCGCAGCTTTGTTGTTACTTCATACTTATACTAACTGCAGAGTTCAAGGTGGTGCGCTTCATTTTAAAGAGTTTCTTTGATTGTTAGAAGAATCGTGGGCTTTCAACGTGAGCATAGATTATAAGAAGTTTGTGGCAACCTTTTAACAGGCTTAAACTCTTTCAAATAAAAGTTTTCTGCATATTAATAAGGCAGGCGTGAGTAGAAGGGGTGAGTGGGAGTTTTTGAAGGCATTTGATATTTGCAGCTTTGGATGGAAGGGATGCGGTAGCCTGGGAGGTGACGTGGTCTCATCGGAAGGACCAAATATCATCACAGATAATGCAAGCTGGCCGCCCAGCTAGAGACTATTGATATGGTGTTAGAAAGCCAAAACTCTTGGTATGTATTGAAATGTTATTGGTTCTGAAATACTGTCATATTCTGTTAGTAAACAGCCAGAACATATTCAAATATTTAATTTGAACTATCTATTTCAACCTACAATCTGTTTGCACAAGTGTCTATTGATGTTCAATGAGTAAAACAGCAGTATGAAGGCTTCCTATGGATGATATATCCAAGCAAAACTGTTTTATAACATCATCATTCAGAAAATCAGTTTGGTAAACATTCTGTAAATTGTTTGATGAAATGTCTGCTTGAAGGAAAACAGAATCTTGTGATTTTTTTAGCAGAAATTTTTAGACTGGGTTCTTACATCCATGCCCCACTGCTGAAAATAGAATGTAGGTACATGAATCCAGTAAGTAGCACATGGAGTCCATAGAATGAAACAAGAAGTGAAGTCATACTAAATGAGAGTATGTAACTGCCATAGGCTCAACAATAATTAATTGTTCAAACTTGGTTGTTCTCTTGAATCAAATTCATGTGTGGGAGAACCACAGGCTTGTATAAATTTCCTACCTTCAATATTGTCTAGTCAGAGATGAACTTTAGGAGAGACATTGTGTGTGTCATTGAGTCAAGCACACTTATAAGAAATAACTAAATAGCAATAAATGCCTTTTCTAGGGGATCAATATATGGGGTCAATTGATTTAGTAATACCTTGGCCATGCTTGCCAAGTCCACCTCCTGTATATCCCATCTTCTGAATAATCTTCCATCCAAATCCTTTTTTTGGGAGACCATGAAAGGATCTTCTAGTTGAATGTGAAGAAGCATATGATGAAGAAGAAATATGACGAGTCTGAGGAATAATTGGTCTCTTTTGTAGATGAATCACCTTGAGAGGTGGTGAAGGACCGTCTAAAGAAAATGACCTCTTATATGAGCTCATGGAAGAAGAGTCCAAATTTTACTGAAAAATGGTTTCAACTGCATCAACTTCATTAGTTCCAGCTTTTTTACAATAAAATCATAGCTGAAATCAGCGCCTTGTTCTGGGCAATAAGGGTTTTTGTAAGGAACATGAAAGCTTTTGAATTTGTGCAATTTGTTTGTGGTATCAAGAATACCAGACACCACAACTTTAGGGCTGTTCTATGGATTCTTAACTATAAAGTGATTGGGCTACTTTCTTTCTAGTTTTAGCGATTTGGTAAATGATAGTAGATTAGAACATAACTCAGGCACATGATAGACATCATTTATCTCTCCATGCTCTACTTTTGCTCTACCATAACCAAGAACAAACATAGAATTGTATGCCACATATGTTCAATCATCCTTTTGCTAATGGTATTGAATATAGAATTATCTATTGCCATATGATGAGTGCAGTCTGAATCCATTATCAATTCATATGAATGAACATGCAAAGCTTGATAAGTAAAAATAAAAAAAGATGAGCAGCTTTTGAATGAACATTCAAGCTTCTTTGAATTCACCTCAAGATTTTCCACCCACTTGTAGTATGAGCTGTGCTCAGCCTTATTATGCCACAATAGGAGCAATTCTTGCTGTCTTTGCCTTGGAAAGTCTTTTGATATTTGTGATGGTTCCTATTCCTGCTAACTCTCATCTTGTCTTTTCCCTTGATGAAATGTGTAAGCTCTAACGATCCATGCTTTCCCATTTGAAGAAGTTTGTCTTATTCACTGATGAGAATAGTGCAGAAATCATCAAAATTGAGCTCATTCTTATCCTTGGAGGAGAACATCAAATGATCCCTCATACTGGATTGGACTATTTTGATTAGTGGAGAGTCTTCTATTTGATCTTTCACGCCGAATTCATTTAACTTAGCTTGAACATATTTAATCTTGCTCATATAATCTTCAAGATCCAAATGACCAAGCCCATTATGCATTTGAAATATCTTACCCTCATTGGTTAGGTTGAAAACCTCTGCTGCCATCCTTTTCTCTAAATGAGATCCTGAAAAAATATCCTCAAATCTTTTTGAAACTCAGCCCAATGCCTAGATGTCTTTCCAAGCTTTCCAACATTTCAAATGGTTCAAAAAACTGACATCTTTTGTCAAAATTATGGCTCCTTGAAATTTTCCCTTCAAAACCCAAAAACACATATTGAACTTTATAAAAACAAAAAAATCAAATTAACACACACCTGACCTACTTGTGCCAAGTGTTACCTTCTAACTCCTGCTATATTTTTTCTGTCTGCATAAATATATGGTCAAAAAATGTTTTCTTTTGCTTCACAGATCACTGGCTACCACATATTGGCCTTTATTTTTATTTTTGAAAACTTTGAATTCTTTTTGATTGACTATATGTCGAAGGGGTGCGGGAAAAAATGTCGAAGGGGTGTTGAGATCCAGCCTTGAAAGCTCATTTTGCCATTAGTTGTTAGTCATTTGTTTCTGCGTGAGAATTATTATTGCGGTTGAAGATTGATGCATATTAAAATGAAAAACTTATTTTGCCTTGGTTGAATTTTTTTTTAAAATTATGAAGTATTTAAATATTTTTCTTATTGACAATTATGAGTATTAGTGTTTTTATAAATTTTAATATATATAAATTATAAATTATATTATATATGAATAAATTAATAATAAAATAATAAATTATAATTTATAATTTTATTATTGATATATAAATTATAAAATAAATTACATTATTATAATTATATATAATATAATTAATTTTATAATTTTTATATAAATTATAAAATATAATTCATAATATTTTTTTTTTGCTTTTATTACCTGGTTTAGGTCTAGGAACCATCAAAAATTGGGGGATACCCCTGAGTTCAAACTGAAACCATATAGTTTGTACTGTTGACGAGGTATCAACTAGAAACATACTATACTAAACTACCCGTACTGCCCATCAATCAAATTGGCCGAAGCCACAAACTTAACTACCCTTGGCCCACTATATAGCAAAGTATCATTAAGTCTGATAAATAGCTTGGGGTCGGGGCAAATTATGTAGGCACCAACGCCCCATCAAAGACACAATTACATTTTTTACATACCACATTTTCCTTCGAATCTTTTATATCCTCCCTTTTGTCCTCGTCCTCCTCCGAATCACAACACTCTGAAAATAGTGGTATTGCCTCCTTTGGAAGGTCAACCTGCAACTTTTTGGCGATCGATTCTACGACCAGCTGCAAACAAATTTGCTTCTTTATTCCGTGTAGGTTCGCCAAGAAACAATCAAAGTGTGTTTCGACCTGGTGAACGACATTTCCTGTCATCATGCAAAAGATATGAACTTGTTGCAATGGAAAGCATGGCTGCGCTTGATAGACTGTGCGGTGTCGAATGTGTTCCATCTCCCTCTGGTATTCCTGGGATCCAATAGCAATTTCTCTATAGGAGAGCGAATACTCACCCCTGGCACGCCGCCCATATCCTTGGCTAACTCCCACATTTGGACCATCCATTGCCTTAATGCTGGATCACTTATTTCTTGATTGACAAAAGCCATAAAGTCTGCAACTGCTTCCTCACCAGTCATCCTCCTCTTCCTTTGCTTCTGTGTCTTCTCTACCTTCTTCCCCTTGCCACACCCACTATTTGCCATTCTTCCCCCCAAATGGTGAGCACTAGCTACTGAAGCCATTACATCCGCCACCCACAAAATTCACCAACGCAAGCAAGGGATAATGAGCGACCATCCAGCTGCCTTCATTATATTTCACTTCGGGACTGGGAACCATCCCATCCACTAATTACTCGCACACTTCCCACCTCATGACAGTTGCCCTGCTTGCCGTCACACTATCCTATTATCGGGAATAATATTATATAATTTATATTTTATTATTTATATATAGAATTATAATTTTTTATTAATTATATAATTATAATTTATTAATTATATAATTATAATTTATTATTTTATTTATATTTATTTTTTGCTTAGTGAATAGGCTTAAGGGACCCAAACCCCATAAAAGAAAATTAGAACAAAATATCTAAATTGGCTGCTCTGAGCAAGGGTCTTTATTATATTATATAATTTGTCTTTACATTTCTGCATAATTATATTGACATTTCTATGTTACTGCTACTATTATATTTACTATTCTTCCACCTCTAGAAACTGCCAGCTACCTTTACATCCATGGAAGACGAGTCCTTTGAATCTAGCATCTTCGACCAGTCTACACCCCCAAAGTTAGCAATACCAATCACCACTTTGAGGAAGGCTACTCCCCATTTGGCTTCGTTCTTGTGAGCCTCTTCGCATTTGCCAACTGTAGGAACAATGAAAGGAATCCATGAGCCATTATACCGAGGAAGAATTTCCAGTCACATTCCTTTCTCGGGATGGATGTCAATCCCTATAATTGCCTCGTCAATCAGTTTGTTATAACCTTCACACTAGTTTGATTTAACCAATGCATTAATCAATTCTCTCACAGTGTCTTTGGATTCGCCAAGATCCAATAAGATGACCAGAAACATAGAGGCAATATCGGCATTAACTCGATAATGATGCTTCGCGACCAGAAATGTATTGCCCAACATCATTTTTATTGCATGTAAACCAACTAGTGAATTGATCTTAAAAACCTTCTGTAGTCGCTTGTTTGAAATTCCTTTGTGGAAAGCTATTTGACGTTTTTTCCCAACAAGGCAAAAGGTGGGATCCATCGTTCTCTCATCCAAATCCTTACCATTTACCCCTTGATATAGTACTCTATATCTATTCATCTGGGAATTCATCATTTCGCTATAATGTGACTTCAATAGTTCTCACAAACCTGGAGTCCTTGCTTGTCTCCTTCGTACATTTTCCTTACTCAACTTTTATTACATCTGGTGGCAAATCCTATAGTATGATCAATCCACACGAATAACAATTTGTTCTTTACTCTTCAAGTAGTCTACATAAATACATGTCACCTAGTGATGTGGAATTTCATAACCAAGATGGATCTTGCCAAATCATGAGTCTTTGCTCCAATCACCACTTTCCTTAAGGATTAGATTCCTTAAGTCGGGTGATAAATTTTCCAAGTCATGTATTGAACTGCTAAGTAAGGATTCTCCCTCTAAATCGAATGATTAGCTAATTTGTCTGCAGCCCCATTAGCTTCCCAAAAAATGTGTCTAATGGTGAAATCATCAAATTCATTCAACAAGTCTAGGAAACATTTCAACATATTTTTGAGTTTCCAATTTTGAGTTTGTCTACATCAGATGGCATTTATCATTATTAGGGAGTCCCCTTCAATTTGTATTTGCTTAAATCCACCAGTAATGCAAGCCTGCAACCCCAAGATTAAAGCTTGAAACTCTGCTTTGTTGTTTGTGGCCATGCCCACCCTCCTGCATGCTGCTTTTATTAATCTCTCTTCTTGGTCCTTGATTATGCACCTATGCTTGATTCGCCAGGGTTACTCCTTGAGGCTCCGTTGAAGTTCAATTTTTTGCAACCATGGTTTGGGGGCACCCACCTTGCATCTTCTCTTTTCTTATTTGGCAGATGATCCTGCACCACCCCTTGACCAGGGGTATTATTTTATTTATATTATTTATATATAAATTATAAAGTTTAATATAAATTATATTTTATAATTTATATAAAATAATAAAATATTATAAACTATATATTATAATTTGTTATATAATATATAATTATCATTTAATAAAAAATATATATATATATATATTATAATTTGTTATATAATATATAATTATCATTTAATAATATATATATGTCATGTCCTCATCTTCGGAATGATCAACAAGTGGTATGAGTGTTTAGCCTATTCATCATTCCCGTAGGCTAAGACACATGGTAAGGGAAATGAAAGTGATTTTGGTTAAATAATCTTCATTGTATTTTCATATAAGCCAAAATCTTAAGGGCTTCATCATATGGGAATTGCAATTCTTATTGTAATCTCTCATATTCAGGGGGGTAGGACCTATAATTGAGGGGCCAAATTCATAAGTGTTTTCGAAGGCCAAATTGTAAAAGGGAAAATGCAATCTTTAATTACATTTTCTCTAATCTATTTCTTATGGAGTTTGAGATAGGACCTATTGACAATATGTGTTGAGTGTGTTTGAAGAAATAGGTCCAAGCTAAATAAAAAGGTGTTCAAATGCAAATTCAAATGATCCTTCAAACAGGTAATCGGTTGTCATAGAAGAGCCCAACGATTGCACAAGGAGGGAAATTCAAATTCAAATAATCAAATAAAGAGAGCATATGGTTCGAGTGAAGGAGACACTTCTCCCAAGGATCTAACGACCTTTTCAAAATAACAAAAGCAATCAAGGATTATTGGATCATGCGCCAAGGGGAAACACTTCCAACATTCAAAATAGCCAATGGTTGAGGAAGAAGGAAAAATACATAGGATCATGTGCCATTTCATCATCATAAGCCATCGTCTTAGCATTGGAGGAGTTAATGGGATCATGCACCAATAATAAGGAATTTCACCCAAGATTCGCCAAGCTAAAGGATCATGGGAGTTTTCAAGGATCGGCCTAGACTAGGAGTATCATTCATCAAGAGGGAGACAATACCCAATGCCATTCACCAAGGGAGTTTGCATAGGATCAGCTAAGGGGTGCGAATAGCACTAAGGAAGATTCATTTGCATAAGAAGATGTTTTCAACGGCCAAGGAAGGCTGCATTCACCAAAGACAATAACTAAGACACATTCGCCAAGAAGAGATATTTGGCCAAGCCAAGACCTATTCGCCCATGCCAAGAGATATTCGCCCAAGGAAGAAGTATAGACATAATGCCAAAGACACATTCACCTAAGATATGGATTTGCCCAAGATGTGGAAAACACTAAAGGATCGATGTATGATAGAAGAAAGGCATTTAATGCCAATACAAGCCATTTGTCTAAGAGATGAATTCGGCCTAGAGGAAGACTCGCCACATAGAAGAAAATCATTTAATGACATTCCATTCATCAAGGAGGATTCGCCATGAAAGGAGAAAAGCAATTGACAAACCCTATGCAATTGGAAAGAAATTAAAAGCAAGGGAACATCTATCAAGTCCAATCGGCCATGAGAGAGAAGAATAAATAGAGGACTTGATCTTCAATTGAGGACATGTCTGATTTGGTATGTTTTCTACTTCTTTTACAAGCTTGAAGATTCCAATTTTCATGCTTTATTGCAAGGAGATGACCCCTTGCCTAGTAGGGTGATGACCCCCTACGATTTGTGAGGTGATATTGCTTCTAATTTCACCTTTGGACTTCAATTTGCAGGTTTTAGAAAGATCTCAAGCATTGGATATCTTAGTTTCATCATAGAGATCATTGTTGAAGGCGTGGTATTAAGCGTTTGTGGAGTTTGGGCATTTCCCAGCCTTTTACATCTTTGCTACAGTCAGCCACAGTCATTCTACCATCACCTACAGCCATACTTTGAAGGCTATTTGAAGATTCAAGGACAAATTGAGGACCTTGGAGGCTTTTCCCATCTTTGTTGACTCTACCGATTTGCAATTGAGGGTGGCTTTGGCGTGTATAAGATAAATCATACTTGGCTGGAGTAATACAGTGATTGCATCAGCTATATCAGTCAGTTCTTGACCATCATACAGTGACATATTAGTGTGCTAGAAGGGCGGGAACCATTTGGCACTTGTTTGTAATCAAATTCCATTGTTGGGCAATCATTTGGAAAAGATTTGAAAGTCAATTTGAAGCTATTTGTAATCATTCGGAAGGGCTGATATAAAAGTTTGTGTGACTGTCATCAGGGGCAGCAAACTATTGTTTTATCATTACATCATTTGAATAACGAATAAGTATTGAAGTTTGGGGTTCCATTGATTCTATTTTGTATAAGTTGTATTGCATTTGAATGGGTTATTGGTTGCAAGTATTCTTAGCTAAGTTGGAATAAAAATTTCAGTCATTACCACTAAGGAACATTACAATATATATATATATATATATATATATATATATATATATATATATATATATATATATTATAATTTTTTATATAATATATAATTATCATTTAATTATATATATATATAGCCATACCCGTACTTGGGCAAAAAAAAATTATCGTATGCGCGTACCCAATCCTCGAACTTGTACCCGATCCCATACTAGGATCGACAACTTAGATGATACATGTTTTAACATGGAGGGCAATAGCATGCTTGCATTTATGAAGTGATATTTCTTTTGTTTTATCAAAGCTAGGTCTGTGCTAGTCAAACTAGATCCGAAAATGCTTTATTCCTTTGGGCAACATATCCAATTTATTTACCTCAACAACCTTCTCAAACTCCTCCGACACACCATTCAACACGACCATGATAGGGGCACGATCGAGTTCACTTACAAGAGAAAAAATACCTACAAAACAAGTGCCCATAGTTGGGCCTACGTCCTAGGGAGAAAAGTACTATATATTGGTTTCATCACCTTAGGGATGATGCAATCCCATTAGAAATTTCTAACACATTTCAAGCCAATAGAGAATGGTCACATTTTATTTGCCCATCTATCATGTGGCAAGAAAGATAACAATGAACCTATCAGAGAATTTATTGCTCGATTCAATTGGATCACTATTGCCTTAAGGCCATCTCCAATAATCTTTCTAAGTTGCTTCATCAATGCTCTTTTGCTTGATACTGGCCTCCTAATCAAAATAAATCGAGTAGCTAGGCTGCATGAAGCACAAGATTAGGCCATTGAAGTAGAAGCAACGTGATTACTTTAGGAATGATAAGGAAGAATTCAATTAGGCCACCTGTTCAAAGTTCAACAGATCCTCTTTTTTAGAGGGTGGTCAATGATGTAACTATCATGAAGAGGCAGGTGTTCCAAAAATATTTAGATCCAACAGTATCAAGGTCCACCAAAGAGGAAATTTATTCCTTACAACGACAATAATAAGTCTCATCTGCTTGTTCCATTGATAAGACCAACTTTGGGAGCACTTCCTCTAATTTACACATTGTAGATCCCACGAGATTGATAGTCATGATCGAAGAAATTGCCTAGAATGCATGGGCTCATACAACTATTGACAGTTTCAAATGCAGATCAAGGGACTTTTAGTGACCCTCAATGCAATGTCCCCCTTTTGACCACCAACACTGAGTAGTTACAACTGACAGGGAGTGGGTGTTGACTGGGTCCATTGTCAGAAGTTAGAAGCAGTAAGTCGGGTAGTTAGAATGTAGGTAGCTCAGTCATGTAATGTTTAGTGTTTTAATATCTTGAATAAGGGGGCGTTGTAGACAAGCTTGGAGTTATGCATTCAACAGTCAGTTGACTCCCTGAAATCTTTGGAGGGACTACTGAGTTAACAAACATGAACATGGGATTAAATTCCCAAATTTGGTGGATCACCGAGGTTGAAGGGGTTATAGGGAGCACTGGGAATAAATGGGAGTATCATATTTTGAAATAAAAAAATCTTCTTGTGAGTTTTCTTAGCTATAGAGTTTCTAAGTGCCTAGGATGAAAACCTGCAGGTATAGTTAACAGGTTCTGGGGATGAAACCCTCCAGCAGCCAACATCTTTCAGTTCACAACATGCAATAGGGTTAAGCAGGATGCAGAGAAGTTACAGCAGCTGCCAGCATACCAGGTGGAACAAAGTTCTTCAGCAGCAGCCATTACAAGAGACAACAACAAGAAATCAAGTCTAGGCATATAAGATCCAACCAGCACCCAACCTCAACCTAGAAATCAATCTGTATGCTAGGATGTATAGTGAGTTATGCAAATGATTTGTTTCTTTTCCTACAGATTGTGATAGTTGTTAAAAGAATAAATAAAATCTCCTGTTTTTCGTTTATTTTTTGCAATATTTTATGCATCTTTTAGTTAGTATATTTCACTCAATGTCTACAAGATGAACCTAATGGCGACTCCATGATGGGATACATCAAATTTGAACTTGATTTTGGTGAGGTAGTGAATGATTTGAATAACCATTGGCTTGCTGTCTTCACATGTTTGTAAAACTAGCAATTTGAGAAAAAGAACATGAAAAATAGAAGAAAGCAAAGGAGGAAAAGGTATGGATGGAGTCACCCATGAAGAAGTCATCTTTCCAAGAGAACATCCCTCTCCCTGCATTGCAAAGTCCTAGAAAGGAGACCAAGATTTTGCCTACTCCTTCAACTTTGCTCAATCTCACAGTGCTAGATGAAGGATCTTTTGTTAAAAATAAAGAAAATTATTAAATTAGAATTATTAGATACAAGAGCAATTTTCACAGGTATATCACATATTCAGTATTCTCTATTGAAGATGAGGGAACACAAACATCCAAATATCAAATTTGTGCTCTTGTTCCCACTTCCATGTAAGAAGGCCCTAGTTGCATAAGGGTTGATAATAAGTCAAGCTGCTTTGTCTCTTTATGTGAAGAATTATTTGGAATTACTTATTGTGACAAATTTGAAGAATGTTAATCTACTCGAGCTTCTCAATCTCTTCTGGTTATGGAATATTTAATGCAAGAAGTTGACGTTTTCCTTCCAAATCTTGATATAGGTTTGGAATTGGATGATGAACATGCTTTTCTGTTTGATTTTGACTCAGCTCTAAACACAGTGCCTTCTATGTGTGAAAAATGAGATATGCTTTGAAGATTCAACAGTTTTCAATAAGTCTAAGATAAAATGTTCCATCATGAAAGATGAAGAATATCAAGTTTGGGATATGGAGTTAGAATATGAGGGTTTCACCGTCCATAAAGATTTGCAACAAAATTGTGGTTTTGCAGGGTACAATCAACAAATATGCATGGATCCCGTCAACATTGAACTCTTTCCTGTTTACTTTGAGTCACAAAGTATTTTCTCATTCTCATTTATGTTTTCTTTGCATAAACCTTGATATTCTCTTGAGTCTTTGCCCATAACAAGCCTTTCTCATGGTTCCCTACATTTACTCGCTACTATGGTTGCCTTCTCAACTTGTAAGAAAGGGCGGTTGTTTTTCTCAACCCTTAGATTGCTTTTTGTAGCTTGTTTTGTTTCCCATTACCACCACTTCTAAATAAACATTTTGCTTTTTTTTGTTTGTTATGTGTTGTTTTGTTATGTACGTGTGTTAGTCTTATGATTAGGTGAATTATGAAGTATTTGACTCCATGCACAATTGATAAAACATCGATATGCTTAGCAAACTGTAGATTCTGGAAGTTCTCCTAAATTCCAAGTATGTGTTGTGGTCCCCAGAGAGCCAATTACTGTACCCAGATGAATTTTTTTGTTAGTCAGCTTTTTGAGTCAAAACACTGTTATTTTTCATGTAATGAGTCATTGTCGAATCCTTGTCTCCCATGCTCATGGGTGTCATCATCATGTTTTTAATCTCTAATGAGTGTGATTACATAGCCAACAAAAGATGCTTTCTAACACATCAAATGAGATAGAGATCAAAGCTTAGATGCATGAAAAAGATCAAAATTGTTTAAGGCATGGAAAAGTGACGGAGACCTCAAAAGAGTGCAATTTCTCACTTAGTGTTTAAAACTGGCTTTTGAAAAGTGGCTAAGACGACTAGAGCATGTGCTTTGGTACAATTTGCCTGAAAGCTCAAAACAAAAAAAGTGGTCAATGATTGAAGCACATGCCTTTGTACAATTTGCCCATTAGTTCAAAACAGAAAATGTGGCAAAGATGACTAAAGCCCACATTTTTGGCCAAATTGCCAAAAGTAACAAATGTGGCATAATAAGTTAGAAAGTGCGTTTTTGGTTAAAAAGCACACAAGTGAAAAGTGGTGTAGCAGTTCAAAAAGTGCGATTTTAGTCTAAAAAGTTAGAAAAATGACATATGACCCCGAAAGTTCCAATTCTGGTCTAAAAATCAAAAATAAAAAAGGAGAAAAAATGCTATAACAGCAAGGATTGTAACATACACCCTGTTCTGATTTTCTTTTTTTTTTTGCTGCTGTATGTTTATTTTGTGTTTTTGCGTCTTTGTTTCAAGATTGCATTGCACATGTTATAAATGAAAATATAACATTTTAACAATACTCACTGTAGAAATTAACACCAATATCAAAACTAGCAATACCCAGATGCTAAAATCACATGAACATTAATAATAAAGCATACCCATTTGCTGATAATTAATTTGCAAGTCTGATACAGCAAATTGTGTGGCTATAGGATACCCTAGAAACCCTAGCCAATGAAACCCAATCCTCAAATGCAGCAAACTCTTTTATCCTTAACCCTAGGCACCACCATTCCAATGAGAAGATAGCAGATTGAACATGGTAGCAGCTCCTCAAACCCTACGCCCTGCCTGGGATGGTGCGGCCAGCATAAAGGTTGATGGCAGCCAACTCTACTCCAACAAGTTCTTCGAACAACTCCAAAATGATCTCTGAAATGTTGTCAAATAATCTTCAATATATTGCCTTTAAATCCTTTCCTGAAAACACTGAAAATTTATCTGCATTGAAGCTCCAACATAGATCCTGAATGAACCTCTCAGCAATCAGCCTTGGAAGGTCTTTCACTTCTGCAACTGATGTTCTCTGTGAAGGTTTTCGTCCTCACAAAGCTCCCTGGTACAAACCCCTGTAAACTCTCCAAAATATATTATCTTCATGTCTTGCAAATGAGCAAAGAAAATATTTTATATGCCCTCCAAGGGCCATGATTTCCAAGACGGGGAAAATACTTCTTAATTTAATTTAAAAACTCCTTATAACTACCACATAAGCGTCCAACTTAAGTTATTTCCTTAAGCAATTTAAAATAACCTTCCCTTATGTCTCCCTGGGCGCCTAACTTAATGGGCCCTTTCTTAATTTAATTTAAATAACAACTTTATTAAAACAACATTACAATATAAGCCATTATTTAAAATTAATGTCACTAGCAATAGGTAATTTATCGACTGAGTCATCGAACACAAATATGATCAATTCAGAACGAACCCGATGCCAATGCCAAAGTTGGTGCCACAACTGCCACTGCTAAAAATCTATGCTCCCCCAAGTTTCGGGGACAGGGACAGGGGGACAAATTTCGGGGACGGCATTTTTTTTGGCCATTTTTTTTAAGGGATGGCTACTAAAAAAAAAGGATTTTTTAAAAATATAAGGAAATTTCAAATATTTATATGATAACATTGTTAAGGCATTCATTATAGACATTATAGAACCTTAAAACATGAATACATAACAATAACATTACACTTGAACCTAGTTTTCAACTTGTCACATGAGAATTGGCAAACAAATAAACAAAATTTAATTGTTTTCAACGACAATCTGCATATATATGATATCAAAATTACATCAAAATGCCCAAAGGCTGCAAGTTTCAACAACAAAATGACAAAAACATAGAGAATATATGGCTGTCCCTAATCAGCCTCTCCTAAGACTGCATCAAAATCGGAATCTGAGTCTGAATCACTGCCACCATGAGGGTCTGCCTCATCCAGCGGAACCCCAACCAATCCCTCTTGTGCCTCCTCATCAATCTGCATAACATCTTCGGGATCAACATCCCAATGTGCAGTTGGAGTCTGACGATACTCAGGTCTTTGTCGATCCTGTAGCCACAAGGCACTATGCATTGCCACCAACTTCTCTGACCGTCTAGAGGTAAGGTTGTTCCTCTTCAACGACTGAATGAAGTTATATGTGGACCTATTCCTCTCTGCAGCAGAGGAACTGACAATCTATGAAAGGAGGCGAGTGGCAAGTGTCCTCAATTCTGGTGCATCTATGCCATGCCACATCCACCATCCGATAGGGTCAATTTGAGCTAATGTAGCTCTATTTGTGCTCGTCTTTGGTTTGCTAAAGTTTGGACCAAGTAGATTGACAAAGGCCATTGTGAGAGAAGTATAGAAGCCTCCTCCTCGATATACATTTTTGCAAGGGCCTTCTTGAACCGTCGTTTCACCTCATCATCATGAGATGTAGGCACTCTTCCAGGTCTAGCTACATACCATTTGGGATTTAGAGCATAGGCTGCCATATGAAGTGGGGTGTTCATAGTGTCCCACCTCCATGTCACAATGGGCCTAAGATCCTCCTCATAAAATCCCAAAGTAGGATCCTTGCTCTGAATGGCTTGCTTGATTTGGATATCTTATGACTTCCACAATAGGTGCAATGAAGGAGCAAACATAGCCGCAAGTGCAAACAAGTTACAAAAAATGACAATTTAAGAATAAGATTTAAATTTAATAAATTGATAATAAAATGAAAATCGGCAATTTCAAATTCGAAATTTTAATTTCATACCTTATTGTGGACCGCCAATCATTGTCAAGGACCTTTTGCCTCACTTTTTCCTTCAGTTGTATTTGACTCTGGCTATCTACTCCATTCTGCATTAGCCACCAATAATTGTAGAGGCTCCTTCACCTCAACCATCCTCTCTAACAAAATGAAATAGTTGGCATATCTAGTTTCCACGGGCTTCCTTCTTTGAAAAAGTCCTAAACAATGCAAGTGAGGTTTGATGGTTGCAAATGAATATTTGTATATCTCTAGCTTCTGCCACCACTTCCTTCACCCAAGCAATCTTCCCAATGTCTTTCAATGTGTTGTTAAACGCATGAACACAACATGGGGTCTAGAAAATGTGCTTATAAGTACCCTCCACCATCAAACCGGCTGACTTACATACATGGGCTGAATCTGTTACCACTTGGACAACATTAGATGCCCCAACCTCTTCTATGGCATCCTTCAAAATCTGAAATTGGAAGTGTGCATCCTTCCTCTTCCCTGTACAATCAATAGCTTTAAGAAAATAAGAGCTAACTGGAAATGTGACAATGATATTGATGAGTGGCCAACGTTTGATGTCCATCTACCCATCCATGACAATAGAGTAGCCATCCCTAATCCAAGTTTGTCTCATGTCTTCCATCAACACACTCACCTGAGAATATTCTTTATCAAATAAGGTGGTGCGTAGCTTATGTTCTCCAGGGGGGACAAATGGAGGACCTACAACTGTTGCATCTTTGAACATTTGTTTGAAATAGGGAGAGCATGCCACATGAAATGGTATGGCATGGGCATAGAAAAATCTAGCAATGGAAGACTCAGCCACCTCTCGTGTTTGTGCATTAAACAACCCTGCAACAGTAGTAGTTCTTTTCTTTCCCTTACAAGAAGTAGAAACCTCTTCCATTTGGCTATGTGTAGGCAATGACACACTAGGCATACTCTCCATTGACAATCCCTTAGATCTTGCCTCCCCCTCCATGTACAACCTAGTTGCCTCAACCTTCTAAGCCAGGGTAATTTTTTTACAACCCTTTACCCCTACTCTACCCAAATGCAAAAGGTGAGAATAAACTCGTGTAGCTGCCCCTATAGTCTTCATTGCAAATATGATAGCCATACTCTAGAACCCCCAGAATTCTTTTTCTTGTCATTGTCTATGCGGCTTGGAAATTGTAAGAGATGTTTTTTAGGATTAAATGGGCCTTTTACATATTGGGCAAGTAGTTTGGAAGGGCATTCAAATGGATTTGGATTAGATGAACTCACATTCCCTGTGGCTGTACAACTTCCACCAGCAGAACCCCCACTCTTTCTATGACCTCTAGTAGTAGTTCTACTTGCTTGAACTTGAATTTCAATCTCATTTTCTTCACTTTCAGTACCCTCACTGCTGCTCATATTTTTTTGTTTGACAAATGACAAAACATAGTTGTAAGCAAACATAGAACAAAAAATAAACAAAAAAACCCTCCCTATGTGTTTGAAATTTAAAAAAAACTAAAAAAAATACAAAGGAATATGAACAAATAAACAAAGAATGTCAATCTTACCTCAAATGATGATGATTTGATGCCCTAATGTCTTCTCTTGATTGCTGTTAGCCTCTTCAAGCTGCTGTTGCTCCTCTTCAAACTGCTATTCACCAATGCCAAAATGAGATAGTGAGTTGTGTTTTTTTTTCTTATTGCATGATGTCTTGTGTTTTAGGTTTAGGTTTAGTTTGGAGGGATGTGGGGGTCCTTGTGGGCCCCCCATCCCTTTTTTAAAAAAAAATGTGTTTTTTTGTTTTAAAATGACGTTGGGTCACTGCTGGGTTGTCAGGGACGGCTAGCCATCCTTGGGACAGTCGAGGGACATCTCGGCCGTCCCTTGCATCCCCCAAAAATTAGGGGACGTCCTCAGGGAAACGAAGATGGTCAGGGGATGTTTCCTGCCCGTCCCCGCATCCTCGGAATGTCCCAGGGACGATACTGAGGCTCCTGGAGCAGGGGATGCATCCCCGTGGAGCACAGCTAAAAATAGTAAAATGCGGACCATGTGTCCGAAACACACCCAAAAAGTGTCTCCATAAGCCTCCTAGAAAATCGATCTCAAATAACACCTGGGAGCGTTCACAAGAAGAAAATCAACACCCCACAAACCATGGAATTCTCTAACCATGCCGTAATAGCCTACGGGAATCCCAGGTAATAGGCTAATGGTCAATACCACTAACAATGCTTAGGAAGGGGACATTACAGTCCGCCCTCCCCAAAATTGCTTGTCCTCAAGCAACCGCAACTCCAGATGCTGTAAAATCTGCTCACTCTCCCATGTAGCATCCTCAACTGGTAAGTTCTTCCACTTCACAAGATATTTCCTGATAGTCCTCCGCCATAGAGTACGCTCTCTAGTATCAATGATGGCCTCTAGAATCAAGATAAGTTTCCCTTCCTCGTCTAATGGTGGCAACTCAGAAGAAGGAACCACATTATGTCACATTATGTACTCTACTGTCTGTCGACAACTCTAGCTCATAAGCCACCTCTACTACCCGCCTGGATATCCTGAAAGGACCATAAAACCGTGGTTTAAGCTTCTCCACCCGACTCTTCTTGAGAGTAGACTGTTTGTAGGACTGCAGCCTCAGATAAACCATGTCACCAAGCTCAAAAGTCCATTCTACTCGGTGCTGATCAACATATAGTTTCTACTGATTTTGGGCCTGCTACAAGTTCTCCTTCAAAGATTTCATAATATCCTAACTCTCCTGGAGTAAATCCCTGGCCTTAGGTACTCTGCTATCACCAAATAACAAATCTAGAAAGCTTGGAGCCTCATACCCATACAGTGCCATGAATGGTGACATCTTGATTGACATGTGGTAAGTGGAATTATAACAATACTCACCGAGGCGCAACCACTTCACCCAAGCTTTCTGCTGCCTTGAAATGTAGTTCCGCAAGTACCCCTCCATCCATTTGTTCACTATCCCAGTTTGACCATCAATCTGAGGATGATAAGAGGTACTAGGAGTGAGCTCTGTCCCACTCAACCTGAAAATCTCCTGCCAGAATAGACTCAGGAACTTGCTGTCCCTGTCACTGACTATGCTCCTAGGCATCCCATGTAATATGAATATCTCCCTGAAAAATAAATCAGCAACCTGTGCTGCTGTATATGTTTTTGAAATCGTGAAGAAATGAGCAAATTTTTGTTAGCCGTTCAACAACATATATACTATCCTTACCTTGCACCTTCAGAAGCCCATTGATGAAGTCCATAGAAATGCTTTCCCATTTACGATTAGGAATAGGTAGGGGCTGCAACAAATCGGCTGGAAAGGTATGCTCATGTTTGTTCTGCTGGCATGTGAGACACTCGCTAACATACTTAAGGACTTCATTTTTAAGTCCTTTCCACGTGAATCTCTCCCGGATCTTTCTGTATGTCTTGAAGAAACCCAGGTGACCAGCCATAGGTGTATCATGAAATGCTCTCAACACCTTCACCTTAAGCTGTGAGTTGGGCACTAAGTAAATCCTCTCCTTGTAAATGATCAAATCTTCTACCACTGAATACCTGCCATCCTGAATGGTGTCCTCAATGATGCTTGATGCCCATGAGTCCTTAGCATACTTAGCTGTAATCATCTCTTTCCAATCAGCTGTAATTTCCACTAGAGCACACAAATGAGGTCTCCTCGAAAATGCATCAACAACCACATTCTTCTTCCTTTTGACATACACAATAACAAAGTCATATGCCTATAATCTACTCACCCCCTTCTATTGTCTTTCATTGAGATCTCGCTGATTCAGAAAGTATTTAAGGCTATTGTGGTCAATTTTAATAGTGGATTTTCCTCCCACAAGGTACGGTCTGAACTTGGCCAACGCATGCATGATGGCAAACATCTCCCTATCATAGATAGAATAGCTCTTCTCAATGCATCTCATCTTTTGACTCTCAAAAGCAATGGGATGCTTGTCCTGCATCAAAACAACTCATATCCCATCTCTCGATGCGTCACACTCCAACTCAAATGGTTTGGAGAAATTTGGAATGGCTAGAACTGAGCAAGTACATATCATTTGTTTGAATTGATCAAAGCATCTCTGTGCATCATTTGACCAAGCAAAAGTGCCCTTCTTGGTTAAATCTGTGAGTGGGGCAACCACCTGTGAAAAACCCGTAACAAATCTCCTGTAGAATCCACAAAGGCCAAGAAGCCTTTGAGCTGTGTAAGATTTGTCAGGGGAGGCCAATCCATAATAGCTTTGATCTTCTTAGGATCAACTCGAACACCCTGTGAACTGATAATATGCCCAAGGTAGAGAAGCTTTGTCATCCCAAACTCACATTTTGACTCCTTGGCATATAGTGACTCCCGCTCTAGGATGCTCAAAACCTCATCTAGGTGTCTCATGTGCTCCCAAGTCTTGCTATAAATCAAAATATCATCAAAGAATATGAGGACAAACTTACGAAGCTGATCTCTGAATACCCTGTTCATACAAGACTGGAAAGTAGCTGGGGCATTGGTTAAGCCGAAGGGCATAACCAAAAACTCGAAATGTCCATAATGACATCTAAATGTTGTCTTCTCCACATCCTGCTCCCGAACTCGAATCTGATGATAGCTGGATCTCAAATCAATCTTGGAGAAGTAGCAAGCTCCATGCAACTCGTCAATGAGCTCATCTATACGTGGAGTGGGATACCTGTTTTTTATAGTCTCTTGTTCAGTGCTTTGTAGTCAACTCACATGCTCATTGTCCCATCCTTCATTTTCACTAACACCACCGAAGAAGCAAAAGGGCTCTTACTAGGTCTAATGTGTCCCATCTCAATCATCTCCTTAACTGTCTTCTCAATTTCATCTTTGAGTCTCTTTGGGTGTCTCTATGGTGTAGTGATCATTGGCTTGGTGCCTCCTCTAACTCAATAACGTGCTCAATACCTCTTTCAGGAGGCCTCCCAGGAGGTATACTACTGAAAACTTTGCTATTCTTAGATAGAAAACTTGAATGTCTGGATGGTAACTCTGCTTCTGCTGCTCCGAAACAGTAGGCATGATAAGACATTCTGCTGCCCACTCTACCTGGTCATGTTTGGTAAGTCTCTCCATTCTTCTGAAAGATACTACCTGTAATCCGCCATCAGACATACCTCTGAGTACGTGTTTTCTACCATTCACCTCAAACTTCATCTCCATAGAGCGTAAGTTCAAGTAAAACTCACCGATAGCACACAACCATTGTATGCCAAGAACTACATCCATTTCTCCCATGCTCACCACATAGAAATCAGCCTTGAGTTCATAGTCACTCAACTGGATACTCAAATTGGAGATCTTCCTTTTACAAGTGATGATGAATCCATCTACTATCCGAACTCTGAAGCCTTCAAATTCTTCCATTTTGAGACCTCTCTTCACTACAAGCCCCTCATCAATGAAATTGTGTGTAGCTCTAGTCTCAAGAAGAGTGACAATCCTCTGCCCTCCTAAAACTCCACGAATCCTAAATGATCCCTCTTTCTGAATGCTAGAGAGGTGGGCTGCTGGACTCTCCTCCCCCTGTTCCTTATCTGACTCATTGGAGGAGTTCTTCATCTCTGAATCTCTTGAATCGGAATGCTGATCTTAATCTTTAGTTGCTGATTCTTCAGCTGAAAAGTACTCAAACTGTTTTGCCTTTGCTTGGGCAGCACACTTGTGCGTTGGATCCCAAGGCTCCCTGCAATGAAAGCATAGTTTCTTCCTTTTGAGTTCATTGAGCTGATCACTATCCAATCTAGAGGACATCTTAGGTTGATTAGAGTCCTTATGATAAGTCTTCTTATCCTTATCCTTCTTATGCAAGAATCCTTCTGACTGAAATCTGCTTTTGTAAGAAGAGGATTCCATATCCTTTGCCTTTTTAATTGCCTCCTGTAGTGTGGGTGGATTAAATCCCTTAATCCAACCTCTTAATGGTTCAGATAATCCATCAATAAACAACACAATTAGTCTTCTTTCTGAAATGTCGGTTATTATAACCGATAGTCTCTGGAAATCAGAAATATATGCATCTACTGTTCCCCACTGCTTGAGCTGTGCCAACTCCTTAAAATGTAATTTGGGGTCACCTTTGTCAAACTTGTTAATTAATCTCTCTGTGAACTTAGCGTATGACACAATCTAATCATGGCCTAAAGTGACTAGCCCATGATACCACCATTCATGAGCACCCCCATCCAGGTGTAAAGTAGCATACTCAATAGCATCATTTTTAGTCATGGAGTTAAGCCGTAAATAATTGTCCAGTTTATGTACACATGCTCTAGCTGAACTTTTACTTGAGCCATCTAAATAGGGGATAGTCTTTGTAATGTTCCACACCTGTTGGTTCTTTTAAGATTCTTAATAGTGTTATTTTTAATGTTTTAGAGTGTTCTTTCAGACTAGAGAGAAGATGTAGAAGGTGTTTCAGTTTTCTTGCTTTGTGTGTTGCCGGAACAATACAATAGATAGCATATAATGCAGACCCAGAAAAAGTACAATGAATATGAACAAACTAACAACAACCCAGATCATAGAATCATCAAGAACTAATTATCAACACATACCCGTGTTCCAGTTTACAACTTCATGTGTCCGCTGTAGCCGGACCAGCAATATACATATGGGTATTTGATGTGCATCACAACAATAATGAAGGGAGTGAGTCCCAATTGTTACCGCAGCTACCTCTAGCTCAACGACCTCCCAAACACAGTGTTTTGACCTCCAAGGAACCACCTAAGAACCCACAAGGAATGATGGCCAGTTCTAGGAAAAGTACGGCCCAGATGAAGATAGAACTTAGCTACAAACAATAAATACAGTCTGCAATCTGCTCAATACTATGTACAAACCTTCTCCAGTCCAAACGTCTAGATGTAGTGACTATAAATAGCCCCAAATGCAATCCAAATGCCTCTAAAGGGTGTACGACCTGCATGGACAATGGTATTGCTAGCAAGAGGAGGTACGACCTACCTGAATAAGTTGCAACAACAATGAAAACTCTCTAAAGAGGCCTGCAATTCCTTTAAAAACCCTTGCACAGCTCCAATGACCTTGGACGCCAAGTATAGAGTGATAAAGAAGACCGAGCTAACTGCAAATGCCTCCTATTAATGGTATGGCCCAGCTGGTTATGGTACGGCTAGCAAGGTAAATAGATACAGCTGCTGCTAACACATTTCCCACACTAAAATCAAACTTCTTCCCATCATCTTCGGCTGCATACAATCTCTAAATATATCTTCGATTAACTCCTTCAAACCCTCAATCAATGAATCTCAATGAAGCACCAAATGCAAATACTAGATGCATCCGCCAATATAGTATTTGCTAATGGAGGTTTTCATCCCCAGGAGCCAAGATCAACACTATCTTGCAGAAATTTTTGTCTCAGCAAGTTTAGTCCAAACCCTCAAGCTCTTCAAGCCCAAGAAACAAGAAGAAAAATAATATTCCAAGCATATCCAAATGAGCTCATTTTTCCCTCTTTTATTTCCTCTCTATTAGGGCGTTGGCATTAAGGAGGGAAATGTTATATTTTTAATTCACTTAATTTCCCCTTGGGATGGGCACCCAAGCTCTCTTTTAGTGACTGTTGCAGGAGCACCCATAGGTCTTCATGCTTTCAAGGGGTCAAAAGTTAACATTTTGTTTTATTTTTGGTGTTTTTCATGTAATGAGGTCTTCTAAGACCATTCTTGTGTGTTGGAGTCTAATTTGAGTCATTAGGTGTAAGTTGGAGTCTAGAGGAATATGAAAAGTCTCAATGTTGCACAATGAAGGAATATGAAAAGTGTCAAAAATATGAACCAATGTAACTGAAAATTGCTCATGAACCATTGGAACATGTTTGTTAAATGTTTAAAAAGACCTTGTGTGGTCAAAATGAAGGGGGGTTTTTGAAGATTTGAAGTTTTGAGCAATAAAAACTCTGTTTTCTACATTTTCTGAACGTTTTTTGATGTTCCCAGGCATGGTACGGATTTGTACGACTTGTGTATGACCTACACGTGGTATGGTTGGAAAGACAATTGAGTTACCATTCTAATGCTTTTGGTTTGGTTGATTTTTATCGTGTTTTGTGAAAGGTATGATCAAATTAGTGATTGTCACTTCCAGATTTTTATGGTGAAACATCAAAAAAATTGCTTAGTATGGTTTTGTATGATCTAGTACGGCTGAATGACTGATTACCCATCATAGAGGGCTTTCTTTCCTTTAATGGGTTTTCGATTTGGTCCATTTTCATTGAGTATCAAGGAAGATGTTTTCATTTTTCTGAAACTAGTCTGATTTGGTATTTGAACCTTGTTTGCAAGCCTAATCAACAGAGGAACAGTCAAAATTTGAGCCTTGTGTTCCAAAGTAACTCCACCTGCATGTTGGATATGTTAGATAAAGCCCAAAAGGGTATCTAAATCTGTGTTTAAATTCTGGGTATCAGGTCTGAGTTGGAAATTATGAAAGAAATTGTCATTTTGGAGTACTAGTAGGCCTAGTCAAGAAGCGGGACAATCAATTTTTGAGCCTTTCTGTACAAAATAACCTTGTCTGATTTTGAGATATGTTGTATAAAGCTCAAATGGGTATCTAGAACTGTGTTTACATTTTTGATATCATGTCTGCACTAAAAGTTATGATCAAAAAACCCAATTTGCTGCCCCCATGTTTTAGGCTTTAAGGATTGACGGTTTTTGGAGAAAAACCCAGCATTGAATGTTTGGAAGCTTGAAAATTTTGTTGATTGAGATTGGTTTGGAGTTGACCATTCCTGCTCTGCATCAAATTGGTATCAGAGCCTGAAGATCTGGGCAAGATAAGGTTTTTTTGGAGTTTGTGTATTGTCTTTTTACAGGTTAAAGAGAAGAGCCTGGATACCAAAAGACTAGGCCAAGAGAAAAGAAAGGGGCCTAAGATGAGGTATCACGAAGACAAGAAGCATTGAAAAGAAGCAAAGTGAAAGAGACTTGCTTGAGAAAGAAGAATGGAAATGTTGAGAAGATTTGTCTATGGAGACTTGCAGAGTAAGGAGGTACCAAGCAAGAAACAAGAGAAAAGAAGAGAGAAAAGTGAGATGAAGAAGAAAAATGAAAATGAAGAACATATAAGTATTGAACAAGAGATAACAAGGATGAGCCAAGCCTTGGAATAAATGGAAAAAAGAATGGAACTTGAGATGCAACAGCTTCTTGAGAGAGCAAAACAAGAAAGTAGTTGGCATTTACCAATAAGGAAGAAGGTTAAGTGGCCTATCAATAAGATTATTCTGAAGAGAAGAATGCAAGAGAGGACAACAGAACCAGACATTGGAGAGTCTTTGTTGATGATGGAAGAGCAAAAGCCATCTGAGGAAGAGGAAAAATGTAAAGAAAATGGGTCCATTGGGACTCAAGATTTTATTTCTAACAAAATTTGTGAGTGTGTGGTCACAGGTGCAACAGTTGAAAATGAAGATGGAAAAGAGTCTAAAGAAGGAGGAGAAGTGCATTTAGTGTATGAAGATTGTTATAAAAATATAACACACTATAGTGAAAAAGATGTTGCCAAAACAATTGAGGTAATGGTTGCATTTTCTGATTTCATGGATGATGAATGTGCTGACATATTGTATTCCAATGATGAAGATGAAGACATAGACAGTGGTACTGAGGCATATGAACGGGAACTCGAGTTTTGGTACCTTGAAGCTGAGAAGATGCTAAGAGGCGGTACAAGAAGACGACAAAAAAATGTAGGGAAAGTTGCAGAAATGAAGGACAAGTTGCAGAATAATTGGAAGACTAAGAAGAAAGAGAAGACCCGAACTCAAGTGGACTTGAGTTTTTCTTTTCCCTGGGAGTATGGTGCAGGGGCACCCACAGGTTTTCATGCTTTCAAGGGGTCAAAAGTTAATATTTTGTTTTATTTTTGGTGTTTTTCATGTAATAAGGTCTTCTAAGACCATTCTTGTGTGTTGGAGTCTAATTTGAGTCATTAGGTGTAAGTTGGAGTCTAGAGGAATATAAAAAGTTTCAATGTTGCACAATGAAAGAATATGAAGTGTCAAGAATATAAACCAATGTAACTGAAAATTGGTCATGAACCGTTGGAACATGTTTGTTAAATGTTTAAAAAGACCTTGTGTGGTTGAAATGAAGGGGGTTTTTGGAGATTTGAAGTTTTAAGCAATAAAAACTCTGTTTTCTACATTTTCTAAATTTTTTTGCTGTTCCCAAGCATGGTACAGATTTGTATAGCCTGTGTATGACCTGCACGTGGTATGTTTGGAAAGATAATTGAGTTGCCTTTCTAATGCTTTTGGTTTGGTTGATTTTTGTCATGTTTTGTGAAAGTTATGATCAAATTAGTGATTGTCACTTCCAGATTTTTATGGTGAAACAACAAAAAAATTGCTTAGTATGGTTTTGTACGATCTAATACGACTGAATGGCTGATTACCCATTGTAGAGGGCTCTCTTACCTTTAATGGGTTTTTGATTTGGTCCATTTTCATTGAGTATCAAGGGAGATATTGTCATTTTTCTGAAACTCGTCTGATTTGGTGTTTGAACCTTGTTTGCAAGCCTAATCAACAGAGGAACAATCAAAATTTGAGCCTTGTGTTCCAAAGTAACCCCACCTGCATGTTGGATATGTTTGATAAAGCCCAAAAAGGTATCAAACGATGTGTTTAAATTCTGGGTATCAAGTTTGAGTTGGAAATTATGAAAGAAAATGTCATTTTGGAGTACTACTAGGCCTAATCAAGAAGTGTGACAGTTAATTTTTGAGCCTTTCCGTACAAAATAACTCTATTTGATTTTGAGATATGTTGTATAAAGCCCAAATGGGTATCTAGAACTGTGTTTACATTTATGATATCATGTCTGCACTGAAAGTTATGACCAAAAAACCCAATTTGCGGCCCCCATGTTTTAGGCTTTAAGGATTGAAGGTTTTTAGAGAAAAACCCACCATTGAATGTTTGGAAGCTTGAAAATTTGGTTGATTGAGATTGGTTTGGAGTTGACCACCCCTGCTCTGCATCAGTGACCCGTTTAATATTTGCTTTTCATAAGTCACTTAATATTTATAAAGTCCCGTCAATTAAATAAGTTATAACTTCGGATTTTAAAATAAATATGAAGATGAAGTCGGAATCCAAAGATATATAGCTCGTTGGAATGGTCTTGACGAGACGAATCCAACCCCACTCTGAAAAACTTGATCCGGCATCGAACCCGAACTTACTGAAAATAGTAAGTGTGCCACAAAGCACCCAACTGTCACTAACAACTGCCAATTACCAATTGAGAAGCTAGCAACACCAATACTGGGCTCTCTAACCACCATTATTAGCCTACGAGGACCCGATGATAGGCTAAACCACCAACTTTGATGCTCGCTCAAAAAGGGGACATTACAGTTCGCCCTCCCTAAAATTGCTTGTCCCCAAGCAATCACCACTGAATAGGAAAACATCGCTTCTTTAGAGGCCCAAAGAAAGAACTATAGGATGACCCACATGTCACCAAATAACTCAAACAACACCAGCATACACACCATTGTGCAAAGATAAACATCATGCCATCTGTCCAACTTCTGTACACAAGATTTGTGCATCGAAATCAGCCCGTATACCCGTGAATCAACGATGAACCTGTATGCATACCACACAATGTACATGCTGTAGAACTCATCAGCAAACCCTAACTGGAATCCTGATGCACAAGGAGGATCCTGTAGCAAACTGTAGTGGGTCCAATAATATATCCCTGGGTCCCAAACCCAGAATGGAAGTCGGCCATACACATCACCCGTTGACTTCCACTACGCTACTTTGATATAATCTTCACCATGCAGAGAGTGGTGAAGCAACACATTGGAATTCAACTGAACTGTCATGCCAAACCTGTCACCACCTGGATCCCAACACATCAGAACCACACATCCATCAATCATGAAGAGGTAATTAAACCTTGAAGTGTCCGAAACACAACATCCCCTTTTATCGTCTGCCAAACTCCTATGGATGTGTTGACTATCCAACATAGGTGCTAGAAGATATGAAACTACTCTCAAATTGAGGGAATGATAAAACTCTCCTCCATCACCGCTGTAAAAACTAAACATGCCATCATGCCAACTGACACTGCAACCTCTTTGAAGCCATGTTTCCAATGGAAATTTCAAGACAAAGAAGTTGCAAGCTTTGTCTGGTACATATCACCATGATGGTAATCTGATTTTTGACCCTGCAAGTAATCCTCTGAATGTATCCGAGTCAATCACCTGCAATCCCTACTTCCATCTTCTGTAGATGGCAACCCTTCATCCCACAATGGATGGTATAAATCCCAAGCTAATCCACACTTACACATCATCAGGTCATCCGTGGGTGGACTAAAGGAGAAATGATGAGCACTCCTCACTATGCAGTCAAAATGAAAAGCACCTGCCTGTGTTAATGGTTGACTGTCAGTCATGGGGAACACACTCCTCATCACTCTCATCACTCAAATCAGATGATGGCTCATGTCTCTGATCTTGAATGGCTAATTGGGTAGATACTCTGCAAGTCCTCTATGCATACCCAATAGCAAAATCCCGATTTGATAGCAATTGGAGGTATTCTGATTTAATCCACTCTATGGCATGCTGGATAGTTTGCAAATTAGATATAGAAGTGCCCACTACTACCCCTATTTGCCTTTCCTCCAATTGTGTCGTCCAAAAGAGATCCTCCACAAACTTGTGGTTACTGTCAATATGAGTTAAGGTTTGTACAACCTTACCCTCGGTAACCTTAAGCTGATCTCTCCATCTCTGTGGCTCAATAAGTTGTCGATCACAATCAGCTACATAGGATGTAATCTCTGATTTGCTTTTTGGAGAGGGAAACAAATCAACATGAGAATCGATCTCCCCACTGAATGATGCCCTGCATATATCCTGTGAAAATGATGTAGTATGGTGATCTGTCACATAACTCTCGGGGAAATCCACCAACTCATCACAAGAGCTACCAATAACTTGCTCTGCATCACCTGTCATGGGACTAACCTCAGAGACCCCTGATGCAACATCTGGTTCTCTACTACTCTCAACCAAAGCACCCATCCCATCAATATCACCTGCACCTGCAACTGTAATGGGTGTAGCCATATCCACAAAGTACTCCTTACCACTATCCGTGGGTGTATGCTCATCACTAGTAACTGTCATAGATATTGGGACTGTGACTGCTGGAGATGAAAATTGAGCTACTTTCAACTCCACGGTAAGCTCATCTATCTGTAACTTTGACTCTTGAAGGGCTGATTGAGTGCTCTTCAAAGAGTCTGTGGTGACCTCAAGCTCATAGGTGAGCTCATCAACCTCCTCTTCCTTTCCCTTTAGAGCATCATAATAGATACCATCGAGCCTGAGAAGATGATCTCTATCTGATAACAACTGTAGGTAATTATTCTTCATGATCCCAACTACATCTCTAAGTGCCTAAAACTCAGCAAGGGAAAGTCCACTATCAAGGTGCTCATATATACCTAGAGTCCAACAACAATGTGTCACCACCTATTAAGCAACATCAAAGTGTTCTAAGGTTGAAGCAATCATGCCTTCGTTCACCTTCAATTGCCCCGCCAAATGATTAGACCCCTTTGACAAATTGTCTCCACACAAATTTTCTGATGTGTGATCTGCACTATGGTAAGAGGCTGCATCATCATCACTCACCGATTGGTAAGCATTCTCATGTGTGCTATCCACTTTGCACACATTCTCATTAAGTGTACTGTTGTTATGAACCTCTATGGGTGGCTCAAATGACATGCTAGAGGCTGCTGATTTGCCAATATCGATGCACACTGCGTCCTCCAAAGTAGATGCATGTTCAACCAAGGATCTAACCCGGGACCCATCACCAACAAGTAACTTTTCTGATTTGTTCATATCTCTCAGGGTCTGATTTACAAAATCAAACTTGTTGTGGCTTGAATCAGTAACAACTATTGCATCGATGTCACTCGTCAAATTGAGTGTCTACATTAGGTGGCTCCACATAACCAACATTTTCATGTGTAATGGCAGTAACTTCACGCTGATGCAAATAGATCAGATTGCTGTCACAAAATTCAGAACTGTTATGGCTTGTATTCTCCTTGCTTTCCTCATGTTTGACACCCATATCTTGTGTGCCAACACTAGAAGTCTCTCTTACAACATTTTCCTTATTTGCCATATCATTTAAATCACGACTACACTCAAAAGAATGACTGCTGTCATAAAGATCAGAATTGTTATCAAGGCTGATAACAACCTCTTGAGTGCTGAAAGCAACTTCATCTGCCAAACCATCATCACTTTGTGAGTCCCTTTTATTTGTGCATTGGTGGTTAGGCTCCCAAAATTCTTTGCAAGAGAAGCATAGGCCTTGTCTTCTCATTTGGTTCTTGCTCATTATAGGAATCCTTGTAACCTGTAAACCATAAGCAATAGATTCATCTTCTGTCAAATGGTTTTTAATTTTCTCAATTCTATGCTCGACCATTGTCTTAGACAACCAATGTGCTTTCGGTGAAACATGTTGTTCCCTTCTTCAAATACTTAGCAAGTTAGATAATAACAACTTGGAGATATCATCATCTTCATCTAAAATCAGAGACAAGATATTTTGCATTGCTGCTTTAACACCATCCACATGATATTTTCTGATTTTATCAACGAAACAATGAAACATTTTGAGAATTAAACCATCACACTTGACATCAATCAAAATGACTCATGACCTAACCTGAGCCATAATCTCTATCATTTTAGCAATCTTTTTAAAAGATAAGCTTCTTGTATCACCCAGCCCACGAAAGCTTTCAATAATCAGCTGCAACATCTCCTTCATTACATCATCATTGTAAGGTGCTTCAGGAGCTGTAATTCTCATAATTTCACTGATGCATGTAATAGCCGCCAATCTTATATTCTTATTTGGATGCTTCAACAACTCAGGTTCACACAACCAAGTCTTTGAAAGACTTAAAGCTATCGGCATTACCCTAGAAGGTGATTGAGGAATTTTAGATAAACATTTCTCAACTTCTTCCACGACACTGAGAAGACTCTCATCTGACTAATGCAAAGATCTTAGTTTCATTCTTGCATCAAAAAGATTGTTGTTCAAGAGAGATGCTATGATCTCACATTCACTGATCAAACCTTTCAACTGCCCAACTTTGAACACTCATGCAAGTGCTGATTACTCACATGCCAAGTTAAGAATCTGTCCAACACTTGAAGATCTGCAAGAAAGGGTAGCAACCCAAACAGGCTGCATGTTTCAATTTTTCATCTGCATGTCTGAATTTGACCTTACAGGATGGCAAGATCTTTAGCTTTGTTACCACTGTAATGTCCTGCACCTGTTGATTCTTTTAAGATTCTTAATAGTGTTATTTTTAATGTTTTAGAGTGTTCTTTTAGACTAGAGAGAAGATGCAGAAGGGGTTTCAATTTTCTTGCTTTGTGTGTTGCCGGAACAATACAATAGATAGCATATAATGCAAACCCAGAAAAAGTACAATGAATATGAACAAACTAACAACCAAGATCATAGAATCATCAAGAACTAATTATCAACACATACCCATGTTCCAGTTTACAACTTCATGTGTCCGCTGTAGCCGGACCAACAATATACATATGGGTATTTGATGTGCATCACAACAACAATGAAGGGAGTGAGTCCCAACTGTTATCCGTAGCTACCTCTAGCTCAACAACCTCCCAAACATAGTGTTTTGACCTCCAGGGAACAACCTAAGAACCCACAAGGAATGGTGGCCAGTTCTAGGAAAAGTACGGCCCAGCTGAAGATAGAACTAAGCTACAAACAATAAATACAGTCTACAATCTGCTCAGTACTATGTGCAGACCTTCTCCAGTCCAAATGCCTAGATGTAGTGAATATAAACAGCCCCAAATGCAATCCAAATGCCTCTAAAGGGTGTACGGCCTGCATGGACAGTGGTATTGCCAACAAGAGGAGGTACGGCCTGCCTGAATAAGTCGCAATAGCAATGAAAACTCTCTAAAGAGGCCTGCAATTCCTTAAAAAATCCTTGCACAGCTCCAATGACCTTGGATGCCAAGTATAGAGTGATAAAGAAGACCGAGTTGACTGCAAATGCCTCCTATTGATGGTATAGCCCAGCTGGTTATGGTACGGCCAACACGGTAAATAGATACAGTTGCTGCTAACACATTTCCCACACTGAAATCAAACTTCTTCCCATCATCTTTGGCTGCATGCAATCTTCTAAATATATTTTCGATTAACTCCTTCAAATCCTTAATCAATGAATCTCAATGAAGCACCAAATGCGAATACTGGATGCATCCGCTAATATAGTATTTGCTAATGGAGGTTTTCTTCCCCAGGAGCCAAGATCAACACTATCTTGCAGAGGTTTTCGTCACAACAAGTTCAGTCCAAACCCTCAAGCTCTTCAAGCCCAAGAAACAAGAGAAGAAAAATAATATTCCAAGCATATCCAAATGAGCTCACTTTTCCCTCTTTTATTTCCTCTCTATTAGGGCGTTGGCATTAAGGAGGGAAATGTTATATTTTTAATTCACTTAATTTCCCCTTGGGATGGGCACCCAAGCTCTCCTTTAGTGACCCTTTTAATATTTGCTTTTCATAAGTCACTTAATATTTATAAAGTCTCGTCAATTAAATAAGTTATAACTTCGGACTTTAAAATAAATATGAAGATGAAGTCAGAATCCAAAGATCTATAGCTCGTTGGAATGGTCTTGACGAGACGAATCCAACCCCACTTTGAAAAACCCGATCCGACACCGAACCCGAACTTACTAAAAATAGTAAGTGGGCCACAAAGCACCCAACTGTCATTGACAATTGCCAACTACCAACTGAGAAGCTAGCAACACCAACACTAGGCTCTCTAAACACCATTATTGGCCTACGAGGACGCGATGATAGGCTAAACCACCAACTCTAATGCTCGCTCAAAAAGAGGACATTACAGTCATCTTACCCTTTTTTCTTCGCAAGTCCTGATTCTGAGGTCTACCTCCTCCATCTCCATGGGGTCTATTCCTTCCCTGAACGCCAAGTATGCCTGAAAGGGCATATCTGTTCGAAAATCTGCATCCATTGCTCTCCAGTCCCTCCAGTATTGGGCATGATGTACCTGCTCAGTTGGTTCATTTACTTCTTCAGGAGGATTGTTCGCTGGAATAAATTGAGGCATTAGAGGCCTTGTGCTGGTTGATCCCACAAAAGTACGCTGATGGGCAGCCCTGTTATTAACCGAGTTATCTCCATGGTTGCCATTATTTGTATTGTTTCCACAATTGTTTGCATTGTTCCCTCCATTTTACTGATTGCGTCCACCATTATTTGCATTGTTCCCGTTGTTGTTTGGTAATAATTTGATGAGAATTTGAGCAAGTTCAGTTTGAGATCGTTCCATTCGTTCTAACATATCTCGCTGCCCTCTAGCCAAATCATTTACTGCATGCAACAAACTTGCCACATCAACTTTCCCTTCATTGTGATGATCTCTGCTAGATTTGCCTTCTCTATCACCCATGGTTCCTGTTGCTATTTCTTCTTCTTGGTGGGTTTCTAATTGTTGTTCTTCAAACTCTGTTGGCCACTGTTCCCACTGTTCCTATTCAACTTCTTTTTTCCCTTGTCTTTCAAGATATCTTCTTTCCCTGTCACTACCTCTCATAGAGCACATATCTCATGCATGGGAAACTCAACTACACAGGTTGGCAAGATACATCCTGCTCTGATACCACTGTAACATACACCCCTATTGTATTTTTTTTTTTTTGTTTTTGCTGCTATATGTTATTTTGTGTTTTTGTGTCTTTGTTTCAAGATTGCATTGCACATGTTATAAATAAAAATATAATATTTTAACAATACCCACATGCAGGAATTAACACAAATATCAAAACTAGCAATACCTAGATGTTAAAATCACATGAACATTAATAATAAAGCATAACCATTTGCTGATAATTAAATTGCAAGTCTGATACAACAAACTGTGTGGCTATAGGATACCCCAGAAACCCTAGCCAATGAAACCCAATCCTCAAATGCAGCAAACCCTTTTATCCTTAACCCTAGACGCCACCATTCCAATGTGAAGATAGCAGATTGAACGTGGTAGCGGCTCCTCAAACCCTATGCTCTACTTGGGATGGTGCAACCAGCATAAAGGTTAATGGCGGCCAACTTGTAATGTTCCATTTTTGGTGCATTGATTATTGTGAGCATTTTGGCTTGTCCTTAGTCTCTTGGTGGCTTTCCGGCTTTGTTGGGAGAACTCCAATGTTCTTGGAATGACCACAGATCAGTTTTACAGAGTAATTGGTTATGGCTTTGAGCTCAAATGGTGTTCAGGATCGCAGTGATGCTTTTTGATGTTTGATTGGGTTCTCGGTTTGCTCTCCAAGATTCTTGGAGAGGCCGTCTATTTTTAGAAAGTCACCCGGAGGGCATCATTCATCTTCCCAAACATCATGGAGTATGTTGGTATGCTTAATTTTGCAGTTTGGTGATATTTGGGATTTCCCATAAAATCAGTTGATTTAATGAGCTAAACAATTAATTATTGTACTTAAGTTAAAAAGGTTGGGAAATTTTAATTTAACACTTAAGTGTTATAGCTCGTTGGAAAGGGGATGAAAAGCTCTAAATCATGGATGCATCATATTGGCACCTTGTGAATCAAATATTTCCTTTATTTTGATAAAGGGGTCTTTTGAGCTAAGGGGAGCTTTTAATTAAAAAGGTGACTTTAAGTTGCGCACACATAATGAATTATTTTTTATACTTTTGAGGAGATATATGAAGGTATAAAGGAAATAATATTTTATTTCCCTCAAAAAGTTATAAAAGGAAGAGATGGGCTCATTGTTTGGGCATGCTTATGATTTGTATTGTTATGTTGCCGAAATAAATTTGCGAGTTCTTCCATTTCTCTTGAAGACGGAAACCCTCTTGTAGAAATTCTTCTTGAGGACGAAAACCCTCTTGGAGTAGATCGGTTTTGGTGGTGAGAGATCCACCCTAGCTGAAGTTGGTGTGGTTTCATACAGGAATCACCATTGTGCTGAAGACGGTGATTGGAGCAAACTTATCCAGAGTTTGTCATTGTTCTTTCATGGAATTTTTGTTGTGTATTCTTGTTTATTGTTTGGTATTGGGATTGTAATATTTTTGGTGTGAGATCACTAAAAGATTGCCGTGTCTTTGTTGTGGGCATAAGCGGGCCCTACAAGGTGTCCGTACCATAGTGAGGGATGATTTGATCAAGCTATCAATTAAACCTTGTTTGGAACAGATTTTGCTTGTATTGTCATTGACAAGTGCTGACACCTATATGCAGATATAAATCCTTGATTTCTGGGCAGTCTTTATGGAGTTTGATGAGATTTCCGTACTACACACGCTGTACAGAATTGTTGAGGGGCAATTTAGGTTTTGATGTTTACCTTTCCTTGTTTTGGGCAGATATTGATTTCATTCTCTTTGTCTGATATGGGCGACTATTTGCAGATTTAATTCTTTGAGAACTGGGTAGAGATTTTATAGCTTGGATGAAGTTCGTACCAGGCAGGTCGTACGGACCAGTGTGAAGGGATTTGAACTGTGAACAATTTGATTTCTTTATGACAGTCTTTTAAATCAGTTGTGGTGTTATTTGTTGCTCATAGTGAAGGCAGTTGGTATTAAATGTTGGTATTTATGTGCATTGTATGTATGACTGTCATGTTATAGGTTGCCATACAACACAGAAAAGAACAGTTTTGTATCTCAGTTCTGAATCAACAGGGTTTCAAAATGTTTCTCCTGATATGGACATCATAATTACCTTAAGTTATGAGATTCTAACAGTTTGTGCAGGGAATGAGACGATGTTAATCACATGGTATTGTAATTTGAGGAATATTGTATTCCATTTGATAAGCACTCAGCTGAAGCTATTGTTTTCTATTAGTTTATGTTGCATAAACATCTAATAACCCCTGGATGGTTTACCGCCAGTGTGGAGGAAAGAACCTTTCTTTATTGTTCTCATCTACTGAATAAGTGGATGGCTTTGCTTTCTTTCTTACCCACTGAGAGTGGTGAATCCCCACAGCTTGTGGATGCCTGCATATGCAGATGAATGTTTAATTGTTGCACCATGTCATGTTTTATAAACCAAGGCACATTATGCTTTCACCTCGCCCAGTTGGGATCTTGGTGATCAGAAGTGTGGAGGTCATTTAGTTGGTTGATGCATTTGAGCTAACATTGTCATATCATTGTATGTAATTTTTGAAAAATTTGGGGTAGCATCTTACACAACTCTACTCCAGCAAGTTCTTCAAACATCTCCAAAATGATCTCTGAAATGTTATCAAATAATCTTCAATATATTGCCTTTAAACCCTTGCCTGAAAACACTGAAAATCTATCTGCATTGAAGCTCCAACACAGATCCTAAATGAACCTGTCAACAATCAGCCTTGGAAGGTCTTTCACTTCTGCAACTGATGTTCTCTGTGAAGGTTTTCGTCCTCACAAAGCCCTTGGTACAAACCCTTGTAAACTCTCTCCAAATATATTTTCTTCATGGCTTGCAATTGAGCAAAGAAAAGATTTTATATGCCCTCCAAGGGCTAGGATTTCCAAGAGGGGGAAAATACTTTTTAATTAAATTTAAAAACTCCCTATAACTCCCACATAGGCGTCCACCTTAAATTATTTCCTTAAGCAATTAAAAATAACTTTCCCTTATGTCTCCCTAGGTGCCTAACTTAATGGGCCTTTTTTTAATTTAATTTAAATAACAACTTTATTAAAACAACATTACAATATAAGCCATTATTTAAAATGAATGTCACTAGCAATAGATAATTCACCGACCGAGTCATCGAACACTATTGAACACACCAAGATACTGAGAGGGGGGGGGTGAATTAGTATCTAAACAATCTCCAATATTAACAACTTCAACTTATCTGGAGTAGATTAAAACTTAATCATCACCGCATTAACATGAACATGAAAGATTAATACAATGCACATCAACACATAACATTAGATATACATGGAAAACCCTAGAAGGGAAAAACCACGGTGAGGATTAACTCACAATATATGAAGCTCAAGTAATAACTTTGTTTTAGGGCTACAACCCAATGAAGCTGCTACTCCCTCAGGAACTTTGATTTAGGGTCACTCCCAAGGAAGCTTCTACTCCTTGATGACTTTGTTTTAGGGTCACTCCCAAGGAAGCATCTACTCCCTGAATTGAGAACACACTTACAAAAGATTACAGTATGACAATCCTTCTACTATCTAAAAATTGACCTTTGATGATTGCACTTCTGCCTCTTCACACTTTCTTCTGATGATCTGATTAGTTAGGCACACTCTACACTTGATCATTGTCACAAATATGTCTTCAAGATGAATCAGGACAGCATCAACAACTTTTGCTCTTTGTCCTTCAGTCGCTCATCAATAATACATTCATTCTGCCTTTTCTCTACTTGTGAGCTTTTCAATCAATTTGCAATCACACTCTCCTAACTCAATTTGATTCACTATTTATACATGATATTACATTGATTACATTGCTTGTTGGTTAGTTACAACATGAAAAATACATTTACAAGTCGGCCAGACAACACACAATATGAAACGTGTAGAAGATAGGTCCTAAATGAAGCCATATGTTACACCAGCAGAAGATCCATGCCTTGCGGACACCAACACTTGTTTAACCAGGTCCAAAACATCCTTCATAGCTTCAAACACCAAGGAATTACATCCGCACACTCTGCTCATTTGGAAATAGGACAACTTTAAGCAAAACAAATGAAGACTTGAAGTATAACGACCACATCAACTTGAAAACCTTGTGCGGTACTAGAAGCAAGAAAGATCTTCGTGAAACTTTTCCAGATCAATTCACATGACTCATACAACATCCCGAAACACTCCTTTGCCACCGCACATCAAAGAATTGTGCCGCACAACTTCAATCATTAACTCTAAGAACAATCTGTTATCCGAAACACACTGCAACATGCTGTCATTTGAAAAACTAAGCTGTGGACCACCAAGAACCTTGAAACTGCAAGGAAGTATGTAATATACATCCATAAACATGTCCTCAAAATCGCAAGGGCAATCATTCATTTCCGGAGGAACGCAGAGTATTCCAACAGGCCTTCAACACTAGCAAACTTTGCCAGAACACATGCCGATACTCTATCATGCATAACTTTCACAGCGGAAGGACAAATGATCTGAAAACTTGGAATTATCACCTTCACTGCATCCTTAACACAATTGCAAAACCACATGGCCATATCTGCAAATGCGGAGGAATGCGGAGTATTCCATTGTCCTACACAGAACATCTTCACAGAGACAACACTGTCTTCCATCAGACAATAGCAAAACACTCTTCTGGTAATGCAATCATCATGGAACTTGGAACATACATACTTTAGGCCACCAGTTGCACCAACAACACATTTGATCATCTTTGTGCTTCTAATTCCCATCTTAATATGAACTATATCTTCACTCTTCTCTTGTTGGATGGGATGTGACATCCAACCATGAATTGTATCTTCTTCTCTTGTTGGATGAGACATGACATCCAACCATGAGCACCATCACACCACCATGACAGTGTTGACATCAATGACAACCTAGTGATAGTGTTGACATCAATGACAACCCTAGGAACCGTATGTGTAAGAAACACAAATATGATCGATTCGGAATGAACCGACGCCAAAGCCAAAGTCGGTGCCTTAACTGCCACTGCTAAAAATAGTAAAATGTGGACCATGTGTGCGAAACATGCCCAGAAAGTGTCTCCACGACCCTCCTAGAAAACTGATCTCAAATAAGACTTGGGAGCGTTCACAAGAAGACAATCAACACCCCACAAACCATGGAATTCCCTCACCATGCTGTAATAGCCTACGGGAACCCTGGGTAATAGGCTAACGGTCAATACCATTGACGATGCTTAGGAAGGGGACATTACAAGGATGCCATTGTTGTTGGTAGAAAAGATGTTTTTTTCATAAAACATAAACAATGATCTAGGTTCTTGTGATATGAAAAGGGGTTTTTACATAATTTGTGTAGAACATCCCTACAAGTTTTTAGCTCGACCCAATTTGTAGACTTTCTAAAAATGGTAAAAAACTAGATTTCAAGCTTTTAGAGTGAGGTGCCTAGATATAGGAATCGTTTTGCAAAGCTTGGAACCTTAGAGGAGCTGATTAATGTTTGAGAATAGCTATTTTTAGGTATTACGATTTTTGGCAAGTTGCTATCATTAGAAGAAATCAATTTGTAGATTTCTTATTTTCAAACAATTTGTTTTAAGCATTTTTTCGTATTTAGAGATTGCTTGATTTTCAAGCATACTATTTTGGACAAAAGCTTTAGTTAATTCATTTTTGTATTTATTTTCAATAAATTGCATCACCATGCAAAATGTGAAATTGATTGATTGCATGAGTATGCAAATCTTTGTTAAAACATATATTTAAGTGCTTTATGCACTTATATTAAAAGCCAATAGTAATTTTATGCTTACTTGCTACTGAAATTGCTGTTCAAGCTGATTTGTATTATCTTGTGTAAGGGATTTTGTGAGTAGATTGGAGTTGAATGATTATTACAGGCTTTGTATTGTAATATTTATTAATTGGAGTATTGGTAGCTGTTATGCAAATCTCTGATATTTAACTCGCAGTATATTGTGTGTTTATTTTCACTTCAATTCTTGTGTGTTACTCATTCTTTTTGGTCTATCCTTTTAGCTAGAAAGCATGGGTGTGTTAGCTGTTATAGATTAGGCTGTTAGCATCAAGTCAAAAGATTATAAAATTTGTTGTCTTGTGTAGAACTATTTGGTCTCTTGCCCATGCCTGAGAACAAAAAAGATAAGTTATCTCATCGAGTTCTAGGATTTAGTCTAGTTTTTAGTCACAAGGAAGCTTCTGCTTCTCAGTTGAAGAAAGGTTTATCCTTATATGCTGTTCTGTTTTTTGTTGTTCTAAAAGGGACAACATAAAATGCTAACAATGTTTTCCCTCTATTAATGACTATTACTATGCTGTTCCCACACTTTCAGTTGCTGTTTTTAAGAAATTTGAAAATTTTGTCATTTAGCGAAGTATTTTTTAATAGGAAATCTGTATATTACCCAAAACATTAAATCAATTGAGATGAGAGAAAAGATATGGGGTATGAGTATTCAAAATGAATCTATGACCTATTCTGACATATTTCCAACCACATATGGACCCCAACTGGAACAAGGACTATTGATTTTAATAAAATAGAGTTTTTTAGCCTTTTGAAGGATACAATACTTGGATCAGATTTTATTCTCCTACAACAAAGTTGTTAGGCATAAAACCTTCCAAATAAATAAAATATTAAAAAACAACATTTTTTTTATCTTTCTTTGATTGTTACATCAGAAAATGAAAAAATTGCATTTTGTCAAATACTTAGGGAAATCACCTCCACGTGATTCTTCACTACATACCAGGAAATGCATTCAAAACTTTATTTATCTTCCATAAGGGTCGAAAACCCATTTCAAATCTGTTTTTGTTTCACTGTGAGAGCTTTCCAATCTTTCCAACCTTTATACGGCCCAGATGTCCCTATTTTTGCTTCCTATTTTGCCCAGTCTTGGAAAATTCCTCTGTTGTTACATTATATCAAGTTCTTTCCCTGTTTTTGAGAGGTAATCCTATCTATTTTTCTTCCCCAAGGTCTTTTTTGCACTCAGCAATTATAAAAATGTTTATTTGGCCACAAAGAGTGATGTTTTTGGATGATTTTCTTGTCCCAAAATTCCCGTTCAGGGCTGCCAATTAAAAAAATTGTCATTCCCATTCCATCTTCATGTCCATACCACAAGAATTGCAGTTACAGTTTCTCTGGATATGGTCTGTCAACTTTCATCCTTCACCTAGGCACCAAAATGCCTTCTCCAATGCAATATTGTTGTTTCACTTCAAAGAGGGATCCTTCTGGTTGCTTGTGAGTTTGAATAGGTTAGTGACATCTCTCAAATCATGGCCAAACACAGTTTTCTGGTTTAAGCACTCTCCAAGCCTCCTGCGGAAAACAAGTAGCAAAGACTTGCAACTTGTTTCACAATGTTCAATCTTCTTTGGATGGTTGTATGAAGATGTTATTACCTTGAAACTCAGCAAGATAGCCCATAGAACATTCCTATCAATGTCAATGCTGACTTCCAGGTTGAGGCTAAGTGGTGAGAAAAGGCAAACCCAAATAAAACCCACTCGTTAGTGTGTTGAACTTCTTTGGAACTTGTTGAGCTTCTTTGGAGTTCCAAGATAACACCACAAGAAGCCCACCCATTATTGAGTGCAACAAACTTGTTTTTGGTTGATACTAGATAGCCACTTCAAAACAAGGATGCCCCTGCATCAAAAATTTGTACTTTTTAGGCTCAGAAGAAGTTAACACTGAAATGTGTAATTGGCCCTCCTAATTTGTACAGCATGTAAGTATCCCTTTTGGGGTTTTTTTGCAGATCTCTTTAGTTTGTCTGTTGATTGTCACCTTTGGTTTGGCTTGATCGTTGATTTTCCAAAAGTTATATAAATAGCTTGTTATTAATGTCCAACTAGAAATTATGAGAGCTAGAGCTACTCAGTCATTCAGAAATGTATCATATTTTCTTGTATTCTTGGATAAAGCCTCTCTTATGGTTATTTTTTTGTTCTTTATGTATGACAGAAAGAGAATCTTGTGCTATTGCAAAGCCTCAAAAGGATTGTACATCAGAAGTGTATGTCAGGGTTTTGAAGTTCTTGAACACTTACTGTTATAATATTTTCCATACGGTGATTGCTTGCTTATGAAATATGACCAAGGAAGAAAAGTTTGTCCACTCAACATTCATGTGCATTCACACATTTGAGCAACTTATACACATCATGTGAAGGCAGCAAGATGGTTTCTTTTATTTCAGATTACCATTATTGACTTTAAAAACTTTACAGGTCAGAATTCCATCTGATGAAAAATCTACAAGATGGAATCTCTGAGGATAGTCATATGCCATCTGATGATAAATCTTTGGAGGATTCAGAAAGGATTCTTGGTATTGTTCATGGTGTTCCCTTCACCGAAAAGAGAAGTGAGCAATATGCTTTTGTTAGTCAGTACCTTTGAAGATACAGTTATATAATTTATGAATCTAGTTGCTTTTTGTGCAGTAAATCCATCTGATCACGCATTCTAGAGCACAGGTACATTTCAGGCTCATCTTTCACCTGTAACTGGAGCTGATCAAGTAGAAATGGTGATTGGCACTCTATTGCAAAACCGCAAAATTGCTGCAGCTACACACAATATAATGGCTTATCGAATTGCTATTCCAGAGAAGGGAACAGTATGTACTATTTCTTCTTACCTCATTTTTTATTTTTAAATTTTGTTCATTTAAGGAATATCAACGACATAATTATAAAGGAGCTAAAATGGTAGATACTTATACGAATGTAATTATCACTTACGCATTCTGAGCCTAACTGAAGTTCATAATCCACTTCATTTAAAATGCTTTTACAATGATATTTGCCTCATACCTTTTTGTGATGTCTTCATAGATCTTAAGCACCTCTCCCTTCATGATTGGATGCTCATCAACAAGTGCTGGTCCAAGAGATGTATCCAACTGAAAATCACATGCCTTAGTAGTGATGATGTTGGCGCCAAGGCTGATCCAAACCTCTATCCTCTTGGCTGTCACGTCCTTAGGTGTATCATTGTTTATTGCTTTCAATATTAGTTGCTTACCCTTGGATGTGAAATCAAGCTCCATCTTTTGGAAATCTTGTATGTATCTACCAAGTGATTGTAGCCATTGGATTCCCAAAACAATCTCTGTCTCGCCAATTCCAACTACATAGAACTCATCAACAAATGTATAGTTATCCAATTGAATGCTCAACTGTGAGATCTTGCTTGTGCAACTCATCTTGAATCCATCTGCCAAGATGTCGCTGAATCCAGGAAACTCCTCTACCTGTAGTCCTCTCTTGACCACAAAGCCCTCATCAATGAAATTATGTGTTGCACCACTATCCACTAAACAAGATACTCTTTGTCCCTTCACAATTCCTCTTACCCTAAAAGGATGGTACTTAGGAACACTTGATAGGAAAGCAGTTGTACCTTGTGCCATGTCATCAAGCTCCAACAGATGCTCCTCCTTATCACCATCTGAGCTAGTGTCTGGAATCTCCTCATCAACATCGGAAGTGACCTCAACGTAGTATGCCTTGCCTTTGCCAAGGCATCTATGACCGCTCTAAGGCTTTTTGCATGAGAAGCAAAGCTTCTTTCTCCTTAGCTCGTTCTTCGCCTCTAAGTCTGGTGTTGTCTTCTTAGGCCAATCCTTCTGAAATCTTTTTTTCGGGTCCTTTCTAGATGAAGAGAAAGGCTTACTCTGAAACTTAGGTTTAGATGGCGCTGAAATCTTCATACCTCTAGCCCTCTTGATGACTTCTCTCAAAGATGGTGGATCTAGGGTCTTCACCCATACGAAGTGGCTCCTCAAGACCCTCAATGAAAAGTTAGGTCAATCTAGTTTTTGAAACATTAGGAACCAACACGGCAAGCTTCTGAAAATCAGAGATGTATGTGTCCACAGACTACTTCTGCTTGGGTTGTGCCAACTCTCTAAAGAACTGCTTAGGATTTGACTCATCAAATCTATCAATTAACCTTTGGAGAAATCCACATAAGTAGTAACAAGGCTATGTCCTTGAGTCACCATACCATTTTACCACCAATCAAGAGCATCTCCCTCCAAATGTAGAGTAGCAAACTAAATGGCATCTTTCTCGAACGTAGGGCTCAATGTGAAGTAGTTATCCAATTTCTAGATCCATATTCGTGCTGTGATCTTACCCGAACCATCAAAAGGAGTGATGTTCTCCTTACCCAATTTTCTTTGCAACTCATGATTGTTATTGTTGCCCCTTTCTCCTCTAGGTCTATCCCTATTCTTGTACTTTACATTGTAAAACTCCGGCCAAGGCAAGTCATCTTGGCATTCTTCACTTAATGCTAACCACTCTCTCCTATAGTCATCAAAAGGTCTCCCCGGCAATATGTGGATCATTCTCAGGAGCTCTTTGCTGATCCAAGAAGGTAGGCATGAGAGGCCTAACCACGGATGCATGAGATGCATGAAAAGGAGTGCCGCCATTATTTCCAGAAGTGCTAGCATCATTATTGCCTTTATGTCCATTGCTTCTATTACCTCCATTGCCTCCATTATTGCTCATATTATTCCGCATAAGTTGAGACATCATCTGCACTAGATTTTTCTGTCCTCTAGCAAGGTCTCGGAGGATATCGTTCATTCTAGGTTCCTCATCACTTCTATCACCCATGTTAGCTTCTTCTTCAAAACCTGTATCAACAAATCGTTGCCTTCTCCTGTATGTGATAAATTCTGTATCTTCGAGATTCATACATGAACATTAGATGATCACCAATGCAAAACACACATATAAAACCTCTAGGCTGGCAAGATCAAAGCTCTGATACAACTGTAATATCTCCAATGGGATCTGCCCTAAAATTCTAAAAATAAATTTTTGAATTCTACCCTAATTTTCTGCATTTTAGTTTTCTGCTCCAAACCCTAAATTCTGAGTTAATTTTCTGATTTCAAACATGTACTCACAGTGAACATATATAGATCCAAACATGACAAATAATCATGGCAAATGATTCTACAAGTTGATATTCATAACAAACATGAATTACACCATGAAATACACAATGTAGGGCATGTAAATGCAACAACCGAGTCTGATTTTCTGAATAAAGCTCTACTGCTACAAACTGAAAGTTTTATCTGATTTTTACTAGGGCACAAACACGCCAAACGATGCCCATAATTTCTGCACTACAAATCAGACTTCTAAAGTATGATTGTACATACCAGATACATGCAAAATAGAAGGCAAATGATCAACCCTAGCTGGGAGAAATCTCCATGAGGTGCGCCTAGGGTTTGCTGCTCCAAATCGCCCTCCAAACAAGTGAAATCACCCTCAAGATTGGGCGCTCCAAATCTGCTCCAAAAGGTGGCGCTCAAAGGGTAAAACCCTAATGCAAGCTGCTCCAAAATGCCACCAAAATGCTGCTCCAAAAATGATCTTCAAATCTGATTATGCTATGAAGTTCTTCTCTTCCTAATGACGCCAATGAAGCACAATTAGGACTCTGTGATGAATCCTCCACAAGGATGAGCTAGGGTTTCGTCCAACTCACCACATTCTTAAGGGTTTTCGTCCTTGGAATGAAGGCTAGCAATATTGCAGCAAAAGAATATAAACTCAATGAGGAAAATATGATGTGAATGATGATGAAATGAGCTTAAAACATCTTATATTTATAGCCCTCAAAATAACCTCCTCAAGCTGGCCGACCTCCTCTTGGCAATTTCTTTTATTTTCTTTTTTCTTTTCCCCATGAGGCTGACCTCATGCTAGGCATCCAACTCAAATAAAAATTATTTTATTTTATTTTCTTTTCTCCTTCTTGACCGACCTAGACAAGGTATTTTATTCTTCTTATTTATCTTTCCATTCTTCAAGTGAGGCAAACCACTTTGGCATCTCATACATCATGTTTTTGACCTTCAATTAGGTCGTCCACCTCAAATGGAAATCATCTTAATTTATTCTTATTTTTTCCTTAAAATCTTAGACATTTTCCCTCTTTCTTCCTTTTCATTTTTCTCTCTCCCCTTGGCCGCTCATCTCTAGGACAAATTGCCTTATTTATTTTGACTTTATGAATAAGGCCACAAAAATACACAAAGTCATCTCATATCATAAATTTGCCCTAATAAAATTGACTAAGTATGAAATCTAGTCAATTAGGTTATTCCCTTAACCTTCCGGCTTAGCCTACGGGAATAGGATAGGCTAGCCAACTCCATTAGGTGATCACTCAGAAAATGGGGACATTACATTGGCTGGGTTTGGAGAGCCACAAAAATTCAACAAATATTTTGTAGTAAAAAATGTAGGATTTACATAGGCAGCATTGGCAATGGGAGATAAAGGGAAAATATGCATCTTGATCCTTGTTCTTCTTCACACAGGCCAAAAATATGGAAGACAATACTTGATAAGGATTTTTAAAAGTATGGCATGAGTAGTGAGGGTTGGATAGTTTTAACTCCCACAATTGCTTTAGGACCAAAGATGGTGCAAACCACATTATGGGGCACAACAAGTACCAAAGGGAAGCAGAAGTAGAGGTCCACACCAGTAAAAGGGGCAACTCTATCAGACACCATCACTCGGGAGAGTCTCATTTAAAACCAATGTAGGCTATGGTGGACAAATAAAGTAGATGATCATCCATTGAAGGCTGCCCTATCTTCAACACAAGTTGATAAAATGCCGCAAATGCCTTATTTTAGTGTTAAGAGACTTTGAGTTGTATTTGGTTCAAATGGGCTCTAGTTATGATAGAGTGAAGAAGAAATCTTTTGTGCGATATATGAAACATGAGGTAACAATCACATACATGCTTGCGAACTTTTCTAGGGTGTGTGTCGTACCATGCATAGGGCCCTTTGTAAAATAAAGCCCAATACTAACATCACACAAGAAGAAAAAGATTTTGTTGTCCAAACACTTTGTAGAGAAAATTTACCTAGCAAAGAGCTCAATAATATGTGGAATAAGGGCAACTATGGGTTGAAAAGGATCTTTTGGCGAATGAGTGGCATTGCATCTTAGACCTCACAAAGAGTAGACTCATAGGAGCCACTAGGGCATCCAAAGTTGCAGTATGGATGATCGACTACATGATAGGCCAAAGCAAGGGTGAAGTGTACAATTGGGTAGAACTCCTCTCCCTTAGAATCCATGAGTTTCTCTCACTAAAACACAAAGGATTTTATATGATGTAGCATGTGATAGGGCTATTTCTCAATGCAGTGTACACAAAAGTTTCAATTTAGCCAGATATGGCATATGACTCCACTTGGCCATCCTTCTTTAGATGGAAATCTCTTGGCATCTAGTTGGCTGAAGTACAGCGTGAAGAACTTCCAAGGGTTGTGTGTACTTCAAGAAAAAGGAAATTGGCAATAGCGAAGTTGTCATTTGAAGAAGAAGCACTTATAGAGGAAGTGGAAAGCGAAGAGGAGGAAGAAGTTGAGGAAGGGGAAGCAATTGTAGTCCCTTCTCAACCTATTGTCCTAGTAGTTCTAGCCAATGACAAGTCTAGCCATATTGATGGGTTGCTAAGTCTACTTGGGGCTCCTATAGATAGAATGAACTATCCTCTAGTAAGCCCCATACAAAACATAGAAGAGCCTTCTCTTGAGGTAGAACCATCAAGAAGGGATGTAGGATGGAACTAACCAACTAGGTACTGAGACAAGTATGGAGCAGCAACAGCCAAGCATGGAACATCGTGACCATGTTGAAATATCAATGTCGACAATTTGAAGCTGGATAGTACATCATCTGAATATGATGAAGTGATAGCCATACAAATTTCACAACCAAATCCTGAAAATCCACTTTGTATAGTGCAACAATTTGTCCAAGATTTGGAACTGATGGCACAAGTGATGTTTGAAGTAGCTGAAACAGTAAGGAGGATGGATAGTTCACACTCTCCCTTGGTGTCACAGTTTGTAGAAGGAGAATGCCATATTGGATATATAATTGTCTTCCTCAATCATGGCTGGCCGAATATAGAAACTCTACAAATGATTAGTAGTTGGATACCAATACAAATGTGCCCCTTATTTGGAGGTTTAGGTGGATGAGTCTTAGTAGCCCTTTACTCTATTGAATATTTTTTAAGTATCTCTACCTTAGGAGTACACTAAGTGGTAGTAGAACATCTTTACTATGACTTGTGGTTGGTCAATTGATTGCTGGCTTGTAATTGCAATCTTTGATCAAATCTTGTTCAGTATTTCACTTTTCAACTATACACTTGTCTTGTTGTTAGGAAAAAGTTTATCAAATTTTTAAGACAATTTTTTTTTTGAAAACTAAAATATAAATAATATTTTTTAAAGTTTATTCAAAAGTAGGTTTTTAACTGTCAAAGAAACCCAAACCAAAATTTTGTTTGTTGCCAAATAAAATAAACAAATTAAAAATGTATATTTTATAAATTTATTGAAAATTTTATTCAATGTTTAGAAAATGTACAGGATGATGATTGACAACATATAGGCATTCTTGTATAGATGCCATTAGGTCACATATGGAATGGCACACAACCATTCATCTGTCATGTCCCCTTTCTAATAAACTTACTTTGGTGAGATTATTAGCCCATTCCTATTTTCCCATGGTTGATGTAAATCAAAAAGGAAAATATTTTATTTAATATTTTAATTGTAATCCCGCAAATCAAGGATTTATTATGTTCGTGAGCAATTAAATATTAAATAATATTATTTTATTGCACAAGTGGGGGCATGGGATTTAATGAGGTGTAATTATAACTCCCAAGAGTTAATTTAGGAGATTTTATGATGATTATGATAGATTCTATGACAAGTTCCTAAAAAATAGCTAATTCTATGACAACTTGTAAGAGAGGAGTTATTGCTTATTTTTAGCTAGGAATCTTGCAACGGTTATGACAAGTGAACACTATTTGAGGGAATTTATTGGAAATACAATTATTTTAATATATTTTTCAATAGAGGGGTGTTTGGATTTGGGGCTATTATAAATATGCAAGTGTTTTCTTTTAGAAGAACTTCGATCATATTTTTCTCTCATATTTTCTGTATGAGCACTTATGCTTTTACAATTCCTTCTGTGGATGAAAACTAAGTAGAGATTAGTGAATGAAAATCCATTGGTTTCTTAGAGCAATCTTACTTAGAGGTTGCATTGGAGCTTCAAGGAATTTGCAAGATTTTGCAGGTTGTTTTAGTTGTGCAGTGTGTGTGTTGTTTGCAAGTTTCCAATGAAGTTGTGTGAAGATTTGTGGATGTTATGTTTTGTGGAGTGTGTTGCTGTTGTAGCTCAGTTTGTAGCTGTTATAGATCAGTAGTTTGATGTTCATTTGTCCTTCCAGATCATCTTTTAGAGTTGTGAAGATTCATCTTTCAGATTGTGACAAAATAGTGCTACTAGTGTTGTGTAGTTTGCAGTTTTTGTGTTGTATCTTAATGTACTAGTTTCTAGATTTTGTTGCTGCTATAGATGCTATTGTTTTGTCTTTCATAACAGCACATATCAGTGTACAAATCAGATTATATAAATTGAATAAGTTTCCAAGGGTTTCTTGATGAAATTGCCAAAATTTAAGTTGACTAGTTTGGCTTAATTTGTTGTGATTGTTTGGGATAGTTCAGTGATTTGTTTCAGTTTTTTGATGCTTTTGTTCGTTGTTGTATTGGCTGTAGTAACAACATATATCAGTGTAAAATCAGAAATTTATCAATGGAGAAAGTTTCAAGAGTTTTTGGGTGAAATTGTGTTAATTTGTGTAGTTTAGCAAGACTTTGTTTATGCATACAAATCTGAAAATTATCTACAAAAAATATTAGTTTGGGGATATTTTAGTGGTATAAGAGCTATGATCTTGCCAGCCTGCAGAGTACATTGAGATGTTAATCATGGGAGAATTCTTGAGATTTTTAAAAGATAAGAAAAATGCAGATTTCATCCAAGATAAAATGATGGAAATAAAGAGGAACCAAGATAAAATGATCAATTCACTTCAAAGCTTGTTGGATAGCATGCAGGATTTAGTTCCAGATAAAACGTCTCAAAAAGAAGAAAACATAGATCCCATCCAAGAGGAGTTTATACAAATACAGAAAGAGCAACAAAAAGCTAGAGAATCATTTGAAGAAGAATTGCCAAGATTGCTAGATGGATACCATAAACAATTTGAAGCTTCCAAGGTAGATTTATCTTTTGAAAAATATGTTGAGCTAGCAAGGAAATACAATCAGAAATGGAAAATGCTTAAGAGCCAAGAGGTAGAAAAGATGATCAAAATCTGTATGGAATACTAAGACAAATCATAAGCTTTCAAAGCTGCACTATGTTTTAAAATGTACTTAAGAGCTGAAAGAGAGATTTATAACTACATAAGAAGTTCGAGAAAGGAAGAACGAAAGTCAAAGGTTGTTAAGGAGATCATTGAGCATGAGTGAGAAAATGTTCTTGAAAATGAAGAGAATTTAGAATCAGAGCCATAACCAGCCCCAAAAGAGCAAAAGGAATCCACAAGAGATGTTGAAAGTAAAGATTATTTAATTAAAAATAATATTTTAGTGACTTCTAATGAGTCCTCACATCAGAAAAATGTTCTCTTGATGAAGTTATTGAGAAATCAGTTTTGCATGTTGAAGATAAAGATTTAATAATAGAAGAAAAGGTTCCAAAAATTCCTATTAGTGTTCAAGAAACACCTACAGAAATTCTAAGTATTGAAAAGAAGGAGCCAATGCCAAGTGAGAATGGTCAACATAATAGCCATATTGATGGAAATGATTTCATGAAGGATGCTTTAGTTAATTCTTATTCTACTAATGATTTTCATTGTGAGAGTGATAGTGTTGCTGTAAATTTTTCAAATTCCAAATCAGCGAAAGGAGGTAAACACTTTGATTGCTTGTGTAATTACAACTCAAGAAATAAAGAGGATGATAGTAGAAGCAAGGATTTATTGCATCATTTTGATATGATGTTATTACAATGTTTTTTGTCATAATAAGAAGTATTCTAACAATGGTTAAAAGATGAAGGGCACAAAATGTTTAATGTCCCCAATTGGCGCTTAGCCAAGTCATAAACAATTAGCCTATTTCTTGAGTTCCTGTAAGCTATTTGGTATGGTTAGGGGACTCCATGTTTTTTGGAGAGCACAGGTTCAGGTCTTTTTTATTCCTTTGGCATTGAACTTAGTTGGTGTTCAGGTTCATAGTGATGCTTTCCAAAGCATTTTCAGGTTTCTGGTTTGTTCTCCAGACTTCTTGGAGAAGTTGTCTATTTATAGTAAGTCACCCAGTTGGCATCATTCTTCATTCCAAACCTTCAAGATAATGTTGATATGGTTTATTTTGCAATTCGCTTCAGTTTGGGATTTTCCGCAAGTTGGGTGGGTTATTGAGCTATTTAATTATTAAATTCACTTGTCTTCTAAAGTTGAAAATATTTAATGATGACTTAAGTGTAATAGCTCATTGGAAACGTAAAGTGATTAATTAATTGATTTGGCACATTAAAGTGAGTGCCTTGACATGGGAAAATGGGGAATTATTGAAGTCGGTGAAAAGTTAATTATTTTCAAAAAGAAATATATTCCCATGTAACCTAAAATTGCCTATATAAGGAGATTGAGAGCTCATTGTTGGGGAATGCTGAAGATTTTTTAATGTTATGCTGTCGGATTGAACCTACGAGCTCTTCCATTCCTTCTTGAGGACGAAAACCCTCTTGGAGAAGACTAGTTTCGGTGTTGAAAGTTCCACCCTAGTTGGTTGTAGTGATTTCATATAGAAATCACACTTGTGCTGCAATGGATTTTGATGTGTTTTGATGATATTTCTTTGTGGAATGATGACATGATTGCAGAAGATCATTCTTGGAGAATAAAGATGGAGTTTTTTGGATGGATTGAGTATGTTGTGAGAATCCTGGAGCTGTCCCACGATTTCATTCAGCTATTGTAGCTTTCTGGCAATCTAAATGTGAAGTTTTTTCCAAGATTTAAATTGAATATTGCAGATTGAAATCATACTTCATGGCTGGGCACTGTAATATCCCAAATAGGATATTAACTATTTTTTCTGATTTTAGGGTTTTGATTTTTGCCCTAATTTTCTGATTTCCAAATCTGATCCAAAACCTTAATTTCTGCAGTTCTGATTTTCTGTTTCAGACTTAAACAAACACTTATAACAGCCACTCAAACATCATAATAATCATGCCAACACGTGCAAATATCATAGTTGAATTACACAATGAATCAACACCAAAATGCAACTGATGTGACTGGAAATTAGGATCAGAAGTCTTCTGTTATAGAATCAGAATTATGAAGTCTTCAAGTACATCAAAATATCATGGGCACACAATCCAATATGCCCAGCTATAAATCTGCTATAAACCCTAGGGTTTATACATACCAAATACAAGCAAAATGACCTTTGAATGATGACAATTGACCTCCAAAGTGTGGCGCGCAAGTTAGGGATTGAAACCCTAGAACAATGAATCTTCAAACACCAAGAAAGCTGCTCCAAATGTGGCACACAGGTCTGCTAGGGTTTTCTGCTCCGGCAATGATGACAAATAATGCCCAAGGATGCTCCAACAAACCTCCAACTCCTCCAAATAATGGTGCTCCACAAATAGGGTGAAACCCTAATCAAACAATGTCATAAGCACCAAGAAACACTTCACAAACAAGGACGAATTAGGTCTGATCTGCTGCTGCTATAAATCTGAAAATATCATCAAACCCTAACTCCTCAAAAGCACCAAAATCGCCCTCCAAAAGCTGGTCACTCCTCCCTTAGAAAGTGGCGCTCAAACCTAGGGTGAAAACCCTAGTAAAATTGCAACACAACTCGCCAAATGAAGTCTTCTTCAAATCTGATCTGAAAATCTGATGTAGAATTCTGCTCTTCTCCTCCTCCAAATAGCAATGAAGCACAAGTAGATCCCCGTCACAGAATCTCCAATGGTCTGCCATCACTATCTTCACCCAATCTATCTTCTCTATGTCTTTCAATGCATTGTTCAATTCATGAACACAACATGGGGGCCAAAAAAATGTGCTTGTAAGCACCCTCCACCATCATGCTAACTAACTTCCACACGTGTGCTGAATCAGTGACCACCTTTACAACTTTTGAGGCACCAACTTCTTCTAAGGCATCCTTCAAAATTGGAAATTGGAAATTTGTAGATCCTTATGATTCCTTGAACAATCAATAGCTCTAAGAAAATAAGAGCCAATTGCACATGTAACTATGATATTGATGAGTGGTCGATGTCTAATATTGGTCCACCCATCCATGATAATAGAGCAGCCCATCCTTAGCCAAGTTTGTCTCATGTCCTCCAACAAATTGACCTTTGAATACTCTCTATCAAGGAGGTTGGAGCATAGTTTATGTTCTCCAAAGGGGGCATATGAGGGACCAACAACATTTGCAACTTTCAACATTTATTTGAAATAGGGAGACTATGCCACGTGAAATGGGATGGCATGGACAAAGAAAATTTGGCAACCGATGAATCTACCATTGCCTGTGACTACACATTCAACATCCTTGCAATTGTCCCTGACCTCTCACTAGTCTTCCTCTTTTATATTATAGAAACCTCACATGTAATGTCCCCTTTCCGGAGGAGTGTTAGCCTATACTTGGTTCCCATAGGCTAACTATGGTGGTTAGGGAACTTTGGCAGTTTGTTTGGTGGATTTCGGGCACTTTAGCAGAAACTTACTATTTTTAGTAAGTTAGGGTTTCGCTCGAATGAGGCAGTTCATGATGGGAGGCAAAGCGTTTCGTCAAGACCTTTCCAACGGTCTATAATTTATAAGATTCCGAGACCGTTTGGGTTTTCATATTAAAGTTCGTAAATTATATTAATTATTAATTTTTGGACTTTAATATATAATGTGGTGACTTAGGAAAAATGAAGTGAAATAAATATAAAAGTAAGTCACTTGGACTTGGGCGTTGAGGGAAGAGTAATAAAGTTAATGAAATGAAATATTTTCCTCTAACCTATGGTTTATTTCATGAGGAAATATAAAAGGCAAAAAGTGAAGCTTTTCATTCATTCACGACATATCATATTTTCTCATGTTTTGCTCTGCAACTTTAAGGGTTTGGAGAACTTCTTCCAACCATGGCATTTGGTAACGGAAACCACCATTTGTAACAGCGATTCAAGGGTGTGAGAGATCATCTAAGGTTGCTCGGGGTAGCCATACATCTGTGGTTACATTTGTGCTTCATTTATACAGTTTGGTGATTTGTTGCTTTGTCACGGAGAGGTAAACTTCAAGATATCATCCTGTATTTGCCTTTGTAATTATTGTTGAACAATGGAGAATAGATTGCAAGTGATTGCAGGTATTTTGGAGCAGTTTTAGTGTGCATTCTTCCTCATAACCTGGCCGTACCTTTGCTAGAGCCAGCCGTAACTTCGCTAGAGCCAGCCGTACCATATTGCAGCTTTATTTGTGATTGTGGTGAGAGTTTGGACCTATTTCTTGTCCTAGAAGGGGCGCCCTATTTCTTGTCCTAGAAGGGGCGCCTTGCTTCTGCAGATTGGATAGCAACAATTGGGAATGATTTAAGGCAGACATTAAGAGTTTGCAGAGCTGATTACACCCAGCAGGGCCGTACCAGTCCTTGTAGGGACGTGGGATCTCTTGGCAGCCAGGAAACTATATTGGGTGTCATTTATATGGCCTTCTTTGAGGTGTCTATGTATTGTTGCTAATGTGGATGTGGTATTTGTTGTAGAAGTTGATGTTTTAGCTCCTTCATTTATACAGCCTGTTGTACTGCAACATTTCTAGCCATTTCTATGTGTTCAGCATAATGGGTATGTTAAATACTTCATATTTTGGCTAGATATTTTTCTGGGTATTTGATGCTTAGATAATAGGGGTTATTATCTCAATTGGGTACTTGTTATTTTTACAAATCATTGAATATTTTTGGAGATATTAATATCTGGAATTTTCAGCAGTTTATGCATATTTCATATTTTCTATTATTCACAAAATAGATACATGCATGTATGCTTGTCAATTCAAAAACCCCAAAAACCGCATCAGGAATCAACTAAACGACAGAAAACATTGGAAACTGTGAGAAAAAATCTTAACCCAGTTCAGATATTCATAAATATATAACAGGGAGGGTTATTTCATCACCACCAACAAGCATGGATGCATAGGAGATTTTGTAGACTCTACTGGCATACCCTAAGATCTTGCTTCACCCTCCAAAAACAATCTATTTTCTTCTCCTTTCTTAGCTATGGTTATCTTTGGACAACCCTTAACCCCTTGTCCTGCAATGCCCAAAAGTGACTAGATATCTTGGTGTAGCTCCCTATGAAATCTTTGCAGTGGCTGAGGTGACAAGCTAGATGATCCTTTGCCACCTTTGCCTAATTGTGGTTTAATAGCTCCTATGGCTTGATGTTTATTTGTAATGTTATTTTGCTCAATGGGCACCTTAAGACTCTTAATTTTTTTTGTAATGTCCCGTATGGGAACAACACTAATTTTACCCTAAATTATCAATTTCCAATCAAACAAAGATTGAGAGAGTACCTTGGCTTGATTTAATCCTTGCAAACAAGTTAGAAAATACTTACAATAATATTTCTCACAGTCAAGTTAACATGATTAACAAATTCATAATAGCATTATTAATTCAAAGGCCTAACTATCTAGGAGACTCAACCATAAGAGAGTTGAGGAGTGTGACTTCGATAGGGTGTCCCGGATATCCTAGGCCTAAGAGCAGATATACCATCCCCCTTGGCCTCATGTGGCCCATGCCATCCATATGAGGTGGTCTACCCAGTGAGGTATCCGTTATCCCATTATCCCCTCATCTTGTCATTTCCTTTCCCTTCTCTTCTAAGCCATGCCATCCAAAAGGGTGCCCAAGCAGCCATCTCTTCTAAGCCCAAGGGCAGTACCCTTTGTACCCCCTTGGCCCCAATGGGATTATTCAATCCCCCCTAAAGGGGTGGCATACCTAGAAGAGTGCCCCATCACCGTACCCCCTCTTGCACCACATTTATTCCATCATAACATTCATACAAGAATCCATATTAATCAAACTCATAGTTGCAAACAATCATATCAGCAATGCATAATGATTATGAAGGTGACATATAAATGATAATGTGTGTGAACTATTGATGATGATATGCATAAACTACTAATCAGATTTAGACAACATCCTATATAAACACTCTACCACAATTATATGCACTCACAATCCTCTTTAAGGTTTGCTTTCAAATATATTCCTTCTTGCTGTTTTCTCTTTATGTTTCACTGCTGTAGTTTGAAGATTCAGAGCAGATGTATATATTTCTTCCTTGTTATCGTATTCCTTATATATAAATATATATTCAGATATATCTCCCTTGAAATTGTCTCATACTTAGATTGTATATATATATCAGAAATATATATATGTAATTCTAATTCCCAAATATATTTCTCTTGCTTCTGTGTATTCAATTCAGATGTTATATATTTCTTCCTTTTCAGATCTGCTCCTTTTCTCCCTACTTATTCCTCTCCAAGCAAGAGACACATCTTTTGATTAATGAAACGATGAATCCTTTCTAAATCAAACTTCAAGCACTACCTTATCAATGCTGCAATCTAATTTTATTAACAAATTAGTAATCGCTGGTTTATACTCAGCGCTGCCTTTCACAAGATGAGTCGCTGTTTAGAAGATATTAATCACAACCCCTTTTGATAAATGCTAATACCTGCCATAAGATTCGTGGCATGTTTAACTAATAGTCTTCTTTTTCTAAGCAGATCGTACCTTTATATTTCTTATTAAATAAGACTAATTTTAACTTGGGAACGCTGCCTTGTCTTTTGCATAAATCATTGTCTTTTATAAACCTTACCTTACAATCACTACTCTTAAATAATAATGATTTCTGCCTCTACGTATTATTGTCTTGGGTTAGCTTTAATTGTTAATGCTTTCTTAAGCCTGTCCGCTGCCTTATGGGATTTGTATCTCTTTATGAATACCTTTATAAAATATATTTATTTTTATACTATTAAGTTATAATAATATTTAAATTGTTAATATCTATATTTATATTTATAATTATATTTATATATAATAATACATAAATATATTATATTTTGATTTATATAAAAATTATTTATATAATAATATTATTTAGTAAATATTATATATCAATAATATTATATACGTTTATTGATATATCAATAATATTATATATGTTTATTGATGTATACACAATTATCATTCAAATTGACAGATGGAAAATGCCTTATCATTCATCGTTTATCATAATGTTTAAATCTTTAATTTAAACAATGCCTTAATATCGGGACATCACATTTTTGCATTCTTATTATTATGATTTTTACTTAGGAAACTCTATAATATTATAAGGAGATTCTCATATTTGTGAAGAATTGCTTTAATGGCCTTGTTTAATTATTTGTTTAGAATGATGGTTATTTAAGATCTTTTGTGCTTCTTTCTAGATCTGCAGGACTGATTTGACTTTGTGGACTTCCTTCAATGTGTGATCCCATTATATAGAGTTTGAGAGATGTAAACAACAATAAATAATTGTGACACTTACCCAGTATTCTAAATGCCAATAATAGCTAGTGGCAATGACTGTTTTTGTAGTGGATCATTTAACTAAATATGCAAATTTCTTTGTCATCCTTACTGTGTTTAGAGTACCATAGGTCGCTGACCTATTTTTTAGAGAGGTATTCTAGCTAGATGGCTTACCCAAGACCAATGCTATTGACAAGTATAGCAGATTCCTCAGCTTCTTTTGGTAGGAGTTATTTTGTTTGACTGACACCGAGCTCACTCCTAGTACTAGCTATCACCGCTAGATGGATGGGTAGACGGAGATAGGTAATAAGTGGGCCGAAGGGCACTTAAGGAGCTATGTCATAGATGAATAGACAACATGGTTTAAGTCATTGCACCTTGGAAAGCATTATTATAATACCACTTAGCACTTACCACATGTACATTAGCATAACACCATCTATGGCACTATATGAATATGATGCACTTACCTTCACTAATTTGGTGTTCATTGACAACTGTGTACCAACAACTGGTGGTTTTGTGGAGCATAGCAGAGATATTTTGAGGTCACTTAGAGACCATTTGTAGTAGGCACAAAATCAATAGAAATTTAGGCAGATTGGCACAACATTGAGATCATTTGAGGTAGGAGACATGATTTTTCTACATCTGCAGCCTTATAGGCAGACTTGCATGAAACAAAATCGGGTTGAAAAGCTCACACCTTGCTTCTATGGATTGTACAAAGCAGTGTTACAAGACCTGGACTTGCCAAAGACTTGCCAAGGTGATTTTTGGCAATTACTTGGACTCGCCACCCAAACTTGCCCAAGACTCGACAATTTGAAAAACACATGAAATTTAGAGATTTTTAAGGATTTAAGACTTGTTTCATGCACCCTTTAATAGATAAACCTTTAAAACACAATAAAATCATCAAATAGAAGCTACTTTGATCACATACACAAGTATACATCGATCACATAAGTATAAACTCAAATTTTAGCTGAAGGAAATAACACATTTAGATATATAAATATTGTCAAATGTATACAAAACTCATGGAATATGAAATCCATGGCATAAAAAATTCAAAACAAATATCAAAACAAAAACTAGAAGTCTATGGGTCAGGGGGGCTTGCATCACTCGACCCAATATTATGGCTAGTCCTACATGGGCATTTAAGAAAGGTCCGGGATGATGATGCAGCCATTTTATTTGCCTGTCTCAGTGGCACTCACGCCAACATCCAAGGTGTCTCCTCGTGGTCTAGCCTCCTCTGCAATGGCTACTGCCTTTGCCTCTCTATCCACCTGGTCAATCCAATCAAGGTCCTCATCACCAAAGATAGGATCCTCTGCCTCAGTGATCGACTCTGATTGTGGATCAACCTACTCTAGTGAGATTGGTGATAAGTCACTACCCAAAATTTGTTTGTAGCGAAGGTAGTGCCCCTTTAGGGGTTTGGGGACAACGCCCCAACGGAGTTAAAGGGCAATGCCCCTTGCGGGGGTTTGGGCGCAGCGCCCCCAGCGGGGTCGAGGGGTGGAGCCCCTCGCCACCAAGACCAAATTAAAGCCTTTGAGACCACAAAGACCTTCATGGTGCATGTCATTTTTCATAATTTTATTGCTTTTAAATAGCCTTGAAAAATCCTCCAAACCCTTCAAAAAATGCTTGACTTTCACGCTTTTACATTTAACTGTTTTCCATTTTTTATTTTTTATTGACTTGGCCAAGTCTTCCTAGCAGGACTCACCCAGACTCGGCAAGTCTAGCAAGTCTGGCGAGTACCCGACTGTCGAGTCTCCCAGCCTCGCCTAGGCTCTCCCAGCTCGCAACTCACCGAGTCTGGGCGAGTCTTGTAGCAATGGTACAAAGTATTGAGGAGAGTTGGTGAGGTGGTCTATGAGTTGGAGTTGCTAACATATTCACAATGTTTTCACTTTTCAATGTGTCTTGCCTTAAAAAGGCACTTGGATAGCATGCTGCGCTATTAATGGATCTGCCACCCTAGGATCATGAGGGGAAACTTGTACTGGTTCTAGATGCCATTATTGACACAAAAGAAGAGATTGAGGAACAAGACCATCATGGAGTACTTGGTTCGTTGGAGGAGCCTACTTGTGGAGGATACTACTTGGAAGGGTCCATAGATACTTGAACTTTTGGCATTGCATTGCTTGTGGGCAAGCAATTTCAGGAAAAGCAGACTTGTAATATCCTCTTTTCACTAAGTTGACACATGTGGGACTCAAAAGCCCATTTCTATACTTCTTAGTGCACAAGTGATGATTTGTGAGGATTTGTTTCATTCATTTGACCTTGGTATTTTTATGATTTTTGGACCGTTTCCTATATTTTAGGGGCATTTCTTAAATTTTAGGTTGGTTGGAGGTGCGACTATAAGCATTAGTCTCCTCATGGGGATTTACTCTAAGGTCCCCGCTTTATTGTTGATATTGTTCATGCCCTGGGAGATATATAAGTGTACATGTCTATTATAAGTGCCTTGGGGAAAACTTATTCCTATTTTGTGGGTGCTCTTGGAGGGCTAACAAGGACAAGACCATGTCATGCACCCTATCATTGGATTTGGGGGTGACCCAGCTGTTAATAGTTCTTTATCTCAAGTCTTTTTGGCGAGTGGTTCTCGAGCTATGATTGTTTTATTGGTGAGAGGTCAAGGTTTATTGGCTACTTGGGCAATTAAATGTTATTTCACTAGTGCCATTTTATGGGGTACTTGATTGTTAAGTGATATTAGTGTGATATAAAATAAAAATAATCTTTAAGTAATTAACACTTGGGCTAGGCACCTAGGGTTGGGGAGCATATTAATGAATAAATAGAGGCTGCCCAACCTTGATAGGATCATTCTATGCTTATTTCTCATCTTTTAGATCTAGAGAGGCATGTATATCACGCAGCACTCATCTAATGATTTAGAGATGAAAACCCTTACATCCGGAGATTAGCAGATGGAACCCTTCCTAGTTTCTTTTGGGTATTCTCATCTAAAGATTGCATTGAACTGAAAGCATTCTCTTTTCTATTGGTAGACTGATTTGTGATGTGGTTGTAGCAGCATCAGTTCTGATTTAGGGAAAGATCTTCCACCAGGTGCTTGAGTTCTAATTCGTTGCACATTATTCTTAATCTATTGATGTAATCTAGCAGATTTTATTAGTATTACTCTATTGATATATTCCAACAGATTTTATCAATAAAATAAAGCTCTAGGGTTTTTTTTAAGGTTTACTTTTGTGATGTCCCGATGTTAAGGCATTGTTTAAATTAAAGATTTAAACATCATGATAAAGACGGTGGAGTTGCTTTTGAAAAATATCAATTCGAATGATAGAAATAATTACTAATATATATTATTTTAATAAATAATATGAATATTTTAATATAATTAAAATATAATATATTTATATTATTATATTCATATAAATATAAATATATATATTAATATATAAATATTAATATAAATATAAACATATATATTAATATATGAATATTAATACAAATATAAATAATAGAAACATAAGCATAAAGGTAGCGGACATAATATCTTACATATTATAAGAGATTCCTAAAGACAATCATAGGGGTTATATGAGCGCTGAATTTACATGGCCCAGATCCTTGATAATAAGTGATCAGAAATCAGGCCGACTCCATCTGGGTGCTAGTTAGTAAGGTAAAGTAATTATTAAAACCATAGAAGCAAAAATCACCAAAAAATCGCGAATCGCCATGTCTGGCGATTTTTTACCCCAAAAAATCGAGATTTTAATATAAATCACGCACGTCCTTTCGTTTTTAGGGTTTTCGTCATGGTTTTCATCATATTTCTGCGTTTTCTGTATTTGTAAATACTAGTACTTAGCACCCATAGGAGGTTCAAGGAATTCTTCATATTTAAACGACATGAGATTGTTTCTTGCACGATTATTTCCCGGCGTGAGAAGAACCGATAAGTTTCGAAAATCTTCCGGCGTGAATTTTTTTACATCGTGAGAAGAACCGACGAGTTTAGAAAATCTTCCGGCGTGAATTCTTTTACGGCGTGAGAGAATTTTCCAAGCACTATAATGCTCACATATAAAAGCCTAATCGGCTAATTAATAATATATTTTTATATAATATTATTAATATTAAATATATAATACATTATTAGTATTTATTTATTCTATTTATAATATTATAATATAATATTTATCTTATTAATTTATATATATTAATATATTATAATAATATAATATTATATATTATATATTATATTAGTAATATTTATTAAAATATAATAATATATTATAATAAGATTTTTAATAATATAATATTAATTTATATATATTAATATAATAAAATATTATATATTATATATTATATTATTAATATTTATTAAAATATAATAATATATTATAATATTATTATATTTATATATTATATTATATTATATTTATTATTCTATTATAATATTTATATCATTGATATAATATTAATATTATTAATATATAATATATTATTTATATTTATAATATTATAATATAATATTTATATCATTAATCTATATTTTTTACATTAATATATTATAATAATATAATATTAAATATATTATATTATTAATATTTATTATAAATATAATAATATATTATAAATATTATTATATTTATATTATATTATTAATAGTTATATATTATAATAGTAAAATATAATATTTATTATTCTATTATAAAATTTATATCCTTTTTATATATTTCTAAGATTTTGGGAGATTCGATTTTTTTGCGATTTTTTGAAACAATCTTGTACTTTTGATTTGCCGATTTCATCTCCAAACGATTTAAAACAAACAATATTAATAAGTTTGCAATTAAATCTATGGGCAGATCTGTTTGAGAAGGCTGTGATCAGTCTTGAAGAGACATCACCCTGTCAAAGGGATGTCTCTTAACATGATGATGTAAAGATATAAAAGGAACGAGTATATCTGATTTTAAGGGGCAATCAGCAAGCATTTCAAAATATAAATCATTCCATATAAATCAGTCCATCATCAACAAGCATTTTTCTGAGCCTATATATATTATGAACATAATACAATTCAAATTCTATGAATCAAGCATTTCAAACATCAATCTCAAGTCTATAGCAGATGGAATAAACACAGCAGAGCAGTCAAGTGGTCTAGGCAGATAAGAGATAGGAATATGGAGCGGAAATAAGGGATATTTTCTGAGTAATAGGGAATAAGGAATTATTTCTGAGCAAGGCAGAATTAAAAGAATATATGTATTCTATATAAGAGCAGACATAAATCTGATATATACAGATCTGCAAGGAAATAAGAGATAACTTGGAGTTGGGAGAAGCATATAAAACTGCAGTCAACACTAAAAGAAAGGAATACAATCCTTAGATCTCCAAGGATACAAAAGAAGAATGATATACTTGGTATGCTGTATCTAACCCTATGGTTATTACGATGAATGCCATACGGTAAGTAATGTGACAAATGCATATTTAGTATCATCACATATCTATATATATGCACTGTGAACTTGTTATGAAACATATACGGACAACATCCATAAATTATGTCATGATACATTGAAGTAGTTATGTGTTCAAACCCAATGCCTATTTCTAGTGATTCCGACCTTAGGAGAGGCGGAGTCAAACCACCAAATGGGATGGGCCCCAAGGGTGAAGGGCGAATGTGCCGGAGTCTGGGTTCATGCTCTTGAGATGGTGTCATTGCGCCCTAAACACATAGATCCCCATCCAAGGTTGTAAACTAGAATAGAAATAAGGATTGAGGTTTGAGTATAACTAAAACTGAATGTGCTTAAGTATATCGAAGTATGTTCAAGTTAATACGTAGTTATTTCTATTGCCTACAACCTTAGGAGAGGCGAGGTGTTGTTGGGGAGAGATGAGGTGTTGTTGGGGAGAGGCGGAGTAAATCCAATTCATGAGGTGGTGTCATTGTGCCCTAGACAATTGAAGTTGTTAGGGAGAGGCGGAGTAAATCCAATCCATGAGGTGGTGTCATCGCGCCCTAGACAAGTAAATCCCCATCCAAGGTTAAGGATTAGAAAGAAAGGATTAAGTCTTGAACATAGTTGATACTTAATTGTGTTATGAATTGAATCAAATGTGGATTATTCTATGATGATTTGATCTCATGTAGTACTGCTCTCATTATTAATTCTATTATAGATGAGTTTAGTATGAATGATAGATGAATTTAATATGAATGATGCTATGAACTGAATATTATCTTAATTTATTGATCGTTAATATTTTTAATGCCCCTTTCCAGCGATATTATTGTATGCAAGTAAAGAAATCAGGAATATCCTAAAAGGGGACATTACAAGTGGAATTAGAGCAGTCATCCTGCCATCCTGTGTATACTACGTGTGCCTTACATGTATTCAAGTGTATTCAAAGGTTTACTTTGTGACCTATGTGTATGCTTTGTAACATATGTTCATGTGAATACTTTGTGTATTACGTGTATTCCCGTGTATGCTTCATACGCATGTGTATACTTGGTGACCTTGGGATGGTGGACCCATGGTGTAGTATGGGATGCACCGAATCCCCTTCCCAATTGTCCGACAGTATACTTCATGACTACATATTTGAGTGTATTTGTATTTGAGTGTACTCTATGACTTTGTAATTGTATTCGAATGTATACTCTATGACTTGACTATGTATTGGAGTGTATACTCTATGACTTTGTATTTGTATTCAAGTGTATACTCTATGACTTGACTATGTATTCGAATTGTATTCAAGTGTATACTCTATGACTTTGTATTTGTATTTGAGTGTATACTCTATGACCTTGTATTTATATTTGAGTGCATACTCTATGACTTGTATTTGTATTTGAGTGTATACTCTATGACTGTGTATTCAATTGTATACTTGATGACTTCGAGTATTCGAGTGTATACTCCATGACCTTGTGTGTTCAAATGTATACTACATGATTTATGTGTGTACTCATGACTTATGTATGTTCAAATGCACACTTCATGACTTGTATTCATGTGTATATTTTTCGTGCGTATACTTGCGTGTTACATGTATGCTTCATGCCTTATGTATTGTGTGCATATACTTTGTATGCTTCATGCTTTGTGTATCAAGTGTATGCTATATGTTTTATGTATTACGTGTGTATACTTGTGTATTACATACTATGTTCATACTTCATGCTTTGTATACTTTTGTATTATGTGTATGTTCCATACTCCATGTATTAAGTATATAAGCTTGTGTATGCTTCATGCCTTACGTGTATTTATGCTTTGTGTTTTACGTATCACATGTACGATTCGTGAATCACATATATTTGTGTGTGTATACCTCACATATTCCGTGTATCTATGTATATGCTTCATACGTGTATACTCTGTGTATCAGGGGTACTTATGTGTGATTCATACCTCGCATGTATTTAGGGGTATACTTCATGTCTTATGTATCACGTATGCATATCTATGTGTGTGGTTAAACGAGAGAAACTTGTCTCAAACATAAATCTGATTTCAAGGGGCAATCAGCAAGCATTTCAAAATATAAATCATTCCATATAAATCAGTCCATCATCAACAAGCATTTTTCTGAGCCTATATATGTTATGAACGGAATACAATTCAAATTCTATGAATCAAGCATTTCAAACATCAATCTCAAGTCTATAGCAAATGGAATAAACACAGCAGAGCAGTCAAGTGGTATAGGCAGATAAGAGATAGGAATATGTAGCGGAAATAAGGGATATTTTCTGAGTAATAGGGAATAAGGAATTATTTCTGAGCAGGGCAGAATTAAAAGAATATACGTATTCTATATAAGAGCAGACATAAATCTGATATATACAGATCTTCAAGGAAATAAGAGATAACTTGGAGTTGGAAGAAGCATATAAAACTTCAGTCAACACTAAAAGAAAGGAATACAATCCTTAGATCTCCAAGGATACAAAAGAAGAATGATATACTTGGTATGCCGTATCTAACCCTATGGTTATTACGATGAATGCCATACGGTAAGTAATGTGACAAATGCATATTTAGTATCATCACATATCTATATATATGCACTGTGAACTTGTTATGAAACATATAAGGACAACATCCATAAATTATGTCATGATACATTGAAGTAGTGATGTGTTCAAACCCAATGCCTATTTCTGGTGATTCCGACCTTAGGAGAGGCAAGGCATTGTTAAGGAGAGGCGGAGTAAAACCACCCAATGGGATGGGCCCCAAGGGTGAAGGACAAATGTGCCGGAATCCAGATCCATGCTCTCGAGATGGTGTCATTGCGCCCTAAACACGTAAATCCCCATCCAAGGTTGTGAACTAGAATAGAAATAAGGATTGAGGTTTGAGTATAACTAAAACCAAATGTGCTTAAGTATATTGAAGTATGTTCAAGTTAATACTTAGTTATTTCTATTGCCTACAACCTTAGGAGAGGCGAGGTGTTAGTGGGGAGAGGCAGAGTAAATCCAATCCATGAGGTGGTGTCATCGTGCCCTAGACAATTAAAGTTGTTAGGGAGAGGCGGAGTAAATCCAATCCATGAGGTGGTGTCATCGCGCGTCATCGCGCCCTAGACAATTAAAGTTGTTAGGGAGAGGCGGAGTAAATCCAATCCATGAGGTGGTGTCATCGCGCCCTAGACAAGTAAATCCCCATCCAAGGTTAAGGATTAGAAAGGAAGTAAGGATTAAGTCTTGAACATAGTCGATAATTGTGTTATGAATTGAACCAAATGTGGATTATGCTATGATAATTTGATCTCATGTAGTATTGCTCTCATTATTAATTCTATTATAGATGAGTTTAATATGAATGATAGATGAATTTAATATGAATGATGCTATAAACTGAATATTATCTTGTTGTGCCCAATTAATTTTTTTTGCTTCATAAGGCATTTTGTGAAAGTTTACAAAAATTTTCGTCAAAAAGTCAAAAAGTCAATTTTTAAAAATAGAAATTTTCTATTTCTAGAAAGTTTCTAAAAATAGACGTCAAATTTAGGTTTTCTGGGTTTCTTGAGATATGGATGCTGGCAAAATTTTTTAAAAATAGAATCTCTGATTCAGGAGTCCTGCCTGATTCTGACTGGCTGATAGTGCTTCACGATCAAGGTTGTCCGGACGGATTCTGCAAAAGGTCAAGTTTTCTCTACTGGGTCAATTCTGCTTTTTCAGAAGGTGAAGCACGAACTCGAAAGACATTAATGGAGGAAATTCATCTGCTAGGGGTCAGATTCAGGTTTTCAGTGCTATTCAGAAGGTGAAGAACTGTTGAGCGACCAACGACCGGCGAGAGACGGAAAACGAAGCACGACGAATCCAAAAAACAAAGAAAAGTTGAAAATTATCAAAATTTGGCTAAGTCTGGAAATCCCAGGCACCCCAAGAGGCTAGGGGCACCCAGTCTTGCCAGAGATTATTTTTGTATTTTCTCATAAAACGTTAAAAAGACCTCGTCAGCTCGTTTTTGGGTGGTCAAAATCAGTCAAATTCAGTCAACAAGCCCAGAAAAGCTGAAGATTTATCTCAGATATGCTCAGGCTATTCAGTCTACCCTCATCCTGATGCACGTCCCTGAAATCCTAAAATTGACTAAGTCTAGTGTCCTGAAGCCATGAAAAACTAACTCTGAAAGCTGGTGGATACTCAAAAATCTAGAATCTACATGTTAAATCCCATGGATCGGAGACCTATCTCAAACATCCTAACAGTATATTTCAAAATATTTAAAGTATATGACATATACTTAAATATATTTTGAAATATACGTCAGGTAAGGGGACCTTCAAAATCTGGCGAAATTCAAGATATGCGGAAGAAAATGAAAATCATCAAAAATTTTCTAAGGCATGAAATCCTAGGCGCCCTTGGAGGCTAGGGGCGCCCAACATCTCCAGTGTTAGAATATTTTTTGGTTTTTTTTGGAAATTTGCAAATCTTTGTCAGTCTGGTCAGATTCATAGAAAATCAGTCTGATCGAGTTTTTAGGGCAGGCAGAAGGTAGAATTGATTCAGTTTCCATCAGGCTTGCTTGATTACCTGACCATCAGTCTTAGTTTTGCTCTGTTAAACGAAATTCAACATTCAAACAGGGGCCCATAGTCACTGAAGCACGCGCAAAAAATAGAAAATGAGAAAAATTGATCCCGAAAAAATGGCTAAGGCATGATATCCCAAGTGCCCCAGGAGGCTAGGGGCCCCTGGAGTCTCTAGTTTTAGAATTTTTCATGTTTTGGCAGCGCTTCTTGCAGCCGCTTCTCAATTTCGTCCGGCGACAGTTTCCAGAAGTCAAAATTGCAGTTAAACGTCGTTGGATCGTCAGTTCGAGGCTGGGGATGAAATTAGGATTGATAAAACTCCGAAATGCCATGATCAGTCAGCTTTTTCAGTCAATGGTGACAGTTTGCCATCTTGTTGAAGTCAGAGGTAGGCCACGCCAGAGTCAGAACGAGAGCAAAAGCTTCAAAATGAAGGAAAATTTGGCTAACACTTTTCTAGCTTCACGTGTTTGATGACATCATCAAAGAAGAAGCTTTTTCATCATCCTCACTGTCATATCCCCAAAATTGTACTGATGGAATAGAATAAATATAATATATTATTTAATAGATAATATTAAATAATATTATTATATGAATATTTTAATATAATTTAATTATATTTATAAACAATAAATAAATGACAAATATAATCTAAATATTATACTATAATAGTATATAGAACTAAATATAAATAAATATATATAAATATTAATATATTTAAATATTATAGTAATGGGCATATAAGACAAATTCTCACGATCCCATATTTGGCATAGCTGACTTTAAAGGAGTCCAGCCCATAATAACATGATCGATTTGACCTTTGCCTATATAAATCGATACACATAGAATAATGCAATACAAGATTTGCATGAATGAAATTCTCTTATAACTATCTTATGTTGACTGGAGCAATCATATAACAAGTATTACGTAATATCAAGTACACCCAAGTCGACGATCAGGAATAAGACTAGATAAAATATTGGATAATGATGAAGCAGCGCAGAGGATGAATAGCTAACAACTAATATGTGAACAACAAATCAAATTATAATAACTAATGTGGACGTCTTGACTATGATCGACCTCCTCATAATCGGTGATCTCTCAGATAATAATGAACGATCTCAAAATTGATAAACAATCAATTGTTGTTAATAGCGATCACAAACAAATGAGATAAAAGGCCACGTAACAATCATTGATTAGTAAAGAGTTGCAAAGAGGGTGTCTCTTATGGTAGGCAGGTCCATCGAAGGGATGTGACTATTAGAAATCTTTTATTATATGAGGAAAAAAAATATGAAGGGAGGCATCGAAGAGGAAGTTGCAAGGGATATACCAATAGAAAATGGGAGTTCCACGTAAGACTCAAATGTGGGAATTAGAGATCATTACCAGTGCTGTTTTTGGTGACAGGCCAACAACTTCATATGGAATGCAAAAAAATCTCAATGGGCTTTTGCTTTAGCCACCCATATGGAAATCCCGTCCATAAAGACATCCATTCTATTCTTTCTTTTGTGAATCTTGGATAATCATCATCAATACGAAAACATCGAATCATCTCATTCTAAAACCAAACGAAGATAGCAATTAAAAAATAATCAGACCCGCAGACAAAAGCAAACGAATAATGTAAACTTAGATTCTATCAATCGATGAAAAAGGACAATAAGAAGGAACAGAAATAGACGAGAAAAAAGCATTAATATATATATATATATATATATATATATATATATATATATATATATATATATATATATATATATATATATATATATATATCTGCAGTCTTCATCAACTATCAATCTTATCAGCAAATTCAAGTGTCCCTACTCAGCAAAAATCACAGGTATGTTAGATTAAAAGGTATGAATAATCATATGTCTCATAATTGCAATTTATCTCAGCTATAAGTGAATAGAATGCATAATATGTTGAATGTAAACAATAGAAAAAATGCTAAATGCATTTGGAATAGTTGAATGATAATGCCTGAATATAATAGATACTCACATACATGAATTGAATAGTAAAGTTAATGAATGATATAGTAGATGTTTATGAATAGAAGTAGATGCCATCATTGATATGATAAGGAAACATGTTAGAAAGTTATCATAGAGAAAAGAGTTCTTATAAGCATAATTGAAAGAGATGAATAAAAGAAACATAGAATGATTATGTATAGATATAATAAAATAGAATGACTTACCATTGTGAATGCAATATCCTTGAATATGAACACATCATGGATATAATATCCTATAAATGATTATGGCAAGTATGATGCCAAATGAATGGAAATAAAGAGATAGTGTGAAATGATTAATGGTACTATCTTGTGATCCATGAGGATCACGAGATGGTAATAACGAGTAAATTTGGTAAAACGATAATGACAAGCAAACCCATGTTATACTCGGAGCTGACAATCAGACTTGTCCTTTAACCCCTCTATCATCATTCGAGTAGGATGTAAGTTAAGGAAGGGCGGTATATTGAACCTAGGTGACCCTCATCTGGACGAAAAACGCCAAGTGTGCGTTAAGTCCCTTGAGCCAAGAGACGAAGAATGCCAGGTGTTGTGAAAAGCTCTTGGGCCTAAGGTATAACTTGCATAGTTATGTGCCCTACGGTAGGTGACCCTTGACTGGATGAAGAATGCCGGGTGATGCATGAAGTCCCTCGAGCCAAATGGCGAAGAACACCGGGTGTTGTGTGAAGCCTTTGGGCCTCTGTATGGTATGGTTACACTAGCACCTTAACGTAGTCATACTCGCATAGGGTGGTGACATAGAGCTGGTTAACGTTCAAGTCTAGGTGATGTCCCTCTGAGATATATCATGGACAAGCTATATGAGAAAGCAATGTGAATGTGAAATGCATTTAAGAAATGAAAATTATTATAGTTTATGACTATGAGGTTACTAACCCTAAATGGCAAAATGAAAGTATATGAATTTTGATATTGATATTCATAAGTGTTCATTAACCTTAAGGGTAATATTTTGAAATATAAGGAGAATCAAATACTAATGTTCTCTTTTACTAAGTTGAAATTGTGCAAGGTTGTGAAATTTTTTGGCTTATTAGAAGGGGACATTACACTCACACGTGAGCCATAGGCAGCTATAAAATAGGGATTCATCCTATGCGAGCATATCAACTTGGATTTGTGCTTGAAAAGTTGCTATCTTCAAGGACAAGCTTCAAGTTTTATGCTTTCATAAAGAAAGCTGCTTTTTCACCCTAAGTTCTATAAAACAAGCTTTTAGCCTCCTTTATTCATTATTTTTGCAGGTTGCATCCAGTGGAAGAAAACATCTTTTTCTTCTCATGAAGATTTGAGAACCCAAATGGAGTGCTTTTCAGTGATTTTTGTGGTTTCGAGAGTGGGAAGCACAGAGGCATGCTTTTTCGAGGTCCATTTTTCTAGGGGATCAATTTTCAGAAACAGAGCCGAAGCTTTTTCAGTTTTCATCGAAATGGGTTCATCTGGAATTACATTCTCTTGAAGATTGGAAAATTTTAGTTTTTCCAAAATATGTTTTTTTGCTGCTTTTTTTTCGGGAAATCCTCTACTTTTTCAAAATCTGATGATCTGGGTTGTTTCAGAACGAGATTATCTACAAAACCCATGTGCCAACTTTTTCTCTCAAAATCTACTTTTTAAAAGAAATCAACAAACAGTTTTCAGTTTTTTGTGCAAAATATTTTCAAACATAGGCGTGTTCACATGCATTCTTCAAGTTTTTCAGTATGTAGTACTCTGCAGCCTCAGGCCTAATGACATTGAGAAATGTTTCTCAAATACCATTGTGGAAGAAGAACTTCGTCATTTCTATTGAAGAATGCGAGAAGGTGTGGCATGATGACAAGGAAAAATATTAGAAAAGAATTTCTCGAAAGTGGCTGAAAAAAAAAACAGAATGTTTTGCCATAGAACATTGGACATGGATGACTTCAAGGTGGTCAGATCCCATCTTAGTAGAAGTACCGGGCACACGGATGTGAATCTCGTTGAGGTTGCAGCAGATAATCTGAAAGAGAGAGTGTTGGACGGAGAAGATAAAGCAGCCCTCAAGGCTAAGAATCGGTGACCGCGGCAATATATTTTTATCAGTGGATGATGTCACCAATGAAGCAGCAATATAGATAAGGATGGGACTCAAAAAAGTAGCTTTAAGTCAATGTTTTTTGATTTAAAGCATTTGCTTTCATTCAAAGCTCATCCATCCTTTAAATAGAAAAAAACACTATGTAATAGTTGGAGCTTTCTTTGATTTAAAGCAGATTGTTTTAAAGCATGTGTTAGTTGTAATCTTTGTCTAGAATAGAAATAAAGCTTGCGAGTTGGCAAGTTAGCTAAAATCAAGGAGATTTTAGGGTTTCCTACTCTTTTGATTTATGTATAAATAAGGGCAGCCTTGCCCATTGTTGAGTAACTGTAATTGTGATAGAAAAATTTGTTGTGCCTATTCTAGCTTGCAGAAATTGTTATTTCAAGTGCTTGTTCACTCTGTGTTATCTGTTATCCAGTGTTTGATCGCATACTATATACCTGCTTTTTGCTACAATATCGTTGTCCTGGAGTTGTAATAACTTTATGATATTTAGAATAGAAATCTCATGCCTGCCATTTGCTTTGATTCTATATCTCATGATCATCTAGTTTTGTCGTTAGATGTGTGGCTTGCGTAATCTTACTTTCAGTTTTCATCTCAAAGTACGATGAGTCTTCTGATGTGATCTGGAAGAAGTTTATTTGAGCTTTTATGTTAAAACAAATCATTTTTTGTTAACTTTTGATGTCTATGCTCTGAATTTACTTAGGTGATCAAAAGCGTCATTTAGTTTAGGCCTAGCTGTAGTTAGAAGTTAAAAAGAAAAACCTCTACTGTAGCGATAAAGTTTTGCAACCTTGTGCTCGTAGCTGAGAAGCAAAAAGATAGGCAAAATTTAATTTATTTATCTTTTAAGCAAACATCAACAAAAAGGGAACTTCCCCTCATAATAGAAGAGCAATTTGTTTGTGCATAGCTGTTTGTTTCCAACTCGCATTCCAAAGGTGAGAATTGAAACGCCAACAGTTTTCTGTCGTCCACTGTGGGGCACGAGGCATAAAACTTCAAGCAAGCTTAAGCTTACGTCACGGGAATGACTATCTAGTGTCCTACTGCTCCTGTTCAACAACTGAATCTTACACCACCTACTATTCAACCAAATCTTGTACGTGTGGAAGGAGAGCAAACAGACATCATTAGTAGCCTGAGGAGTTTCATATTTGCACAAAAGGAAAGTCTTGCTCAATGGAGAAACATGGCTACTATTCTTGACGAAGAAGAACACAAAGCAGATCTTGCAGCCGGAAGACCAGTATTACCACCTCCTGCGTGGTGGTAGATAATCTTGGTTCACAGGGTTTATACAAGAAGGGGAAGAGACGGTACTACATAACCATCCTTCCAAGATCTTGTTCCTACAGAAGTTGGAGAAGCATCCAACATAGTTCCTGAAGTCCAGTTAGTTCCTGAAGTCAAGCAGAAATAACCTCAAGAGGAACCAATAATCCAGCCTAGAGCAATGGATGATGCAAATAATAACAATCATAATAATCTGAATCAGAGGCATCCACACCCATTACCTTGGGGTGATAACATTGGACCTTTGGCCCTGCAAGCACATCATGAGCTACCAAAGGGGTCAAGGAAGCACTTTCCCCAGTTCCACGGCGATGGGACTCAACATCCTGATGAACACATCTCTGCATTCACAATAGCTTGCGCCGTTTTGCATGGATCACATGAAGACGTGCGTCTCTTCGTTGAGACTCTTGTGGGAAATGCTGTCGACTGGTTCAATCATCTAGAGCCAAGCATCATTATAGATTGGGCAACTATGAGCGAGAAATTCTTGGCAAGGTTCAAGCTTGCGAAGACGGTCATAGATTGTTCGCCGGCGCCCAACTCTCAAATTCAAAGATGGAAAACAATGAACCGATGAGGAAGTTCGTAGAAAGGTTTAATCGCCTGGTTACATGCCTTTCTCATACACTCAATCCATCTCCGGAGATTCTATTGAGCAGTTTCATTAGCGCTCTTCCTTCTGAGATAGCCTTTTTCTTGAGATCGGCTGATGAAACAGAATTATCTAGTGCACAAGACAATGCCATCAAGTTAGAGGATAACATGATTACCTCTGGCAAGATGAAGATGGATTCAATTAGGCCTCTTGTTCAGAGTTCTGCGGATCCACTGCTACAAAAGGTAGCAAATGAAGTGACTATTATGAAGAGGCAGTTGCCTCCTCAGGGGCAACTTGCACCGTAGCTGTATCAGTCACCACAACAATAGTACCAACCCCAACCACAATTTTAACCACAACAACAGTATCAACCACAGCAACCATATCAGCCTAAGAGGAACAATTTTCAGCCTTTTAATAATTTTAGGCCCAGGTTGCTGGCACCTCCACCAAGACAAATAGTTGATGCTGCCCAAAATACAATGTTTTGTTCCTTTCATGAAATCGATGCACATAATTCCACTGTAAGAACCCTGCTGGTTCTAACTCTGACCACTGCTGAAATAGGAATTTTTTTTGTAATTTTTGTTTGTTTTATAATTTTTTTTAATTTTTTTTGTGATCTTATAGACTAGACAGAAGATGCAGAAGGGGTTTCAGTTTTCTTGAAATGTGTAGTTTTGCCAAAGATGGTAAAAGATGTACATGCAACTAAATCCAATACAAAGGGAAACTGAAAGCAATTAATAAACAACAAAACACCAACTAAGAAATTTAGTTACATACCCATCAGATCTGCATATTATATTCATTGTAGAAATTGGATCTGCAAAGCAAATTACATACAAATGGTGGTATTGGCCTGGGAGAGGCTCTACATGCAACTGAGTGTGATGGATCTGAAGGATATTGCTGATATAGTACTGCTGCAAGCTCAGATCGGCAATATAGTCACCTAGAACTTGTTCAAAAATGCCCAAACGAAGACCCAGAGTAGGCCCTCCACAAAGATGAACTGGGTTGTCGTCCAATCCACCATAATCCTTGAGAGTTTCCGTTTCCAAAGGACTGAATGCTGCTGCAACTCTTCCTCAGAGTTCAGATCTGCCAAAAAGTTGAATAACAAATGCCAAAAGAATAACCAAAAAGTGAATCCAAATTCACTTTATGAGACTCCCAAGTTGGGCGTCCACTTTTAGGGTTCAAAAGACATCAAAATGAAGAATCTTTGAAAGATTCTTTTATTCATGAAGACTCCTAAGTTGGGCACCCAAGTTGAGGGTCCAACTTCTTCATTAAAAAGGCCACCTTTTTAACACAACATTATGTCATCTAGGTGGGGGTCCTTTTAATATTTTATTAATATAAAGTGACATTGTTAATCACTTTATTTTATTCTTATTAAATATTAAAGTCAACACTTCAATATTTAACCTTTATTCCATTTCCATCACCTGGCCATCTGGAACTGAAAACTGATGATGCACGTGCCATAAAGGTGAAGTCGCCAAGTGACAGGCTAACTGATAGTCCCCTCCTAAAAAATAGGGATACCTCCTAAAAAATAGGAATTGTGACCAATCTCCCAAAATGCTCTTGGAGGTCCCCTGATGCCTCCTGGTCAACTTTCAGTCAAACCCTAAAAAATAAGGACCCTTAAAAAATAGGAAACTGTCACAAATTGTCTGGAATGGCCTGTAAAGCTTCCTGCCAAGCTCCACTGCCCTTGGATTGGTCCCCTAACCACTCTACTGACCTACGGGAACCCAAATAATAGGCCAACCAATTACAGTCCGCTCTCCCTGAATTTGCATGTCCTCATGCAAACTCAATGCTGGATGCTATAAAATAGTCTCTCTCCCAAGTAGCATCCTCCACTGACAAGTCCCTCCACTTTACCAAATATTTCCTGATAATTCGCCTTCGAAGATGGCACTCTCTGGAATCCAAGATGGCCTCAGGTACTAAAACCAACTTCCCCTCATCATCTAAGGGTGGTAAATTTGTAGAAGGAACTATATGCTGCCCTAACGCCTTCTTGAGGTGTGACACATGAAACACATTGTGCACCCGGCTATCGGCCAGTAGATCCAACTCGTAAGCCACTTAGCCTATTCGCCTGATAATCCTAAACGAACCATAATATCGTGGCTTGAGTTTCTCTGCGCCCCTCTTCCTAAGAGTGGACTGCCTGTAGGGCTGAAGCATCAGATACACCATATCCCCAACCTCAAAAGATCGCTCCACCCTCCTCTGATCAGCATACTGTTTTTGCTGATTCTGAGCCTTCTGCATATTCTCATGAAGAGCTCTCATATTATCCTGGTTCTCCTGTAACAGATCCCCTGCGCTAGGCACTCTGCAATCGCTCAACAATAAATCAAGGAAACTAGGCGCATCATATCCATACAGAGCTCTGAAAGGTGTCATCTGAATAGTCATATGGTAAGTGGAATTATAGCAAGTGGTACCACATGTCCTGAAAATTTAAGAATGAATCAGATTATGGGATATGCTGACTGCATCCATTTCAAATATTGTCCCTTCCTCAAGTGCGAATGTTGTCTTACTACAGACAGAGAACTTCGATGGCAACTCTACTACGGGATACTTCCAGAAAGAACCTGTTTTTAAAAAGGAAGAACAAAAGGATCTTCATCAATATTCTCTTGCGGTAAACCATGAAGATTTTTTGGCGCCTGTGTTTACACATGCTCAGCATTTCAAGGCATAGAAAGAAGAAGAGGATAAACTAAGATCAAAAGAAAAGGGGAAGGAAGTGGCTTCCACTTCTAATGTTAAGTCTCCACAAGAAAATGTCAAGGCTGCTCAAGATCCGTCTTTGGTAAATTTTGATATAGTGGATTCTATGATGAAGACAAAGGTGCAGATTTCCTAGCTAGAATATCTTGAGGACCATCCAGATCAACTGGATAGAATTGTTAAGTATGTCAAGAAGGAGACTGTCATATAGCCTACATTGCTTGAATCCTTCGTTCCAGCAGAAGAGAAGCCCAAGCCTTTCTATATCTCTTTGTATATAGGAGGTTATAAATTAAGCAATTGTATCATTGATTCAGGAGCCTCGGACAATGCCATGCCTTTGCAGGTAATGAATGCATTAGGACTCTTGTGCACCAAGACGCATGACAAGTGTTATTCACTTGAGTCTAAGTCAGCGTTGTTGGTCGAACAATTGAAAGACGCTCAAGTATGGTTGGCTGCTTGTCCTGAGAAGAAAATTATGATTACTATCTTGATAGCCGACATTCCAGCCAGTTATGGGATGCTGCTAAGTAGAAGCTTCTGCAAAGATCTTGGAGGAGAAATACAATTGGATTGGTCATCCACAACCATTCCTTTAAAGAAAGGTAGTTTCAAGTTGGAACCAGAAACCAAGTCTCGGTTCAATGTGGTGAAGTCGAGCAGGATCCTCAAGCATAAGTACTATATCAAGAAACGGATCCTGGTACCTATATTATGCTGTCAGAAATAACTGAGGAGAATCAGGAGTTTGTGTGCACGGTTGGCAAATCAAAGGAAGTACCTGAAGAAATACACAACTTGCATGCTTTCTTTGAGGAAGAAGTGCAACAATCTTCTCAAGAGCAAAATTACGAGGAAGAGATCAAATATGTTGCAGAGTCAATGATGAATCCAATTTGTTCTTCTCATCTTTTGAAGGTTGGTTTGAAGAACCTGTGTCAGATATATTCAAAGGAGAAGAGACCAAAGAAGCATTGCAATTGGAGCAAGAACAAGATCTTTTTTATTTTGAGGAAGAATTGGAGATTATCGACAATTTTCTACATCACTTGGAGAGTGATTCTATAGTAGAGGATACTGTAAATTTTTCTTTACAGTTTAGCCCATCTTCATCTTTGTCTCAAGAAGTTTTCATACACACTAGTGAAGAAGATGATACTAAATTTTCAGAGATTATCCATGAACCTATGTAAGAAAGAGACATCACAAATATGATAAAATCGACACAAAATGCAACATATGAAAGGCTTGTGGAGAAGAAACGCTTATGGAATATTCAGTCTTGGTTACTGAAGAGAATCATATGGAAAAGTCAAAAATTCTTGACAAGTGTTTTGTGAGATATGCCATATGTGAGATCAATCAAACAAATGAAGACGAAACACAAAGCCTAGAAGAATCTGTCTTTGATCCTGCTTACCTATCAGAAGAAGAAAGGTACATGGTTGCTGAAAATGAGATGCTACCAGATATTCGCACTCATGGTCTCGAGGATACATTTATTGAAGAAGATTGCTCTGTGGAGATTGATGAGACTCAAAATGATGGATGGTGAAGTGAACTACTAGGTGAAGAGGTTATCCATCAAGTGTACTTTAATAATGATCAGGTGCTCGAAGATTCAGATCTTGATGATTTATCACATTTAGATTCTGAGGATTGGATGGACGAAGACATGATTGTTAAGAATGATGAAGTACCTGAATTACTAGATAATTGATGATAACAGTTGTGGATCCGGTTAACTATGAACCAGTAATGGAAATTCTGTATCAGCAGCTTTGACCTTTTTCAGAGGATGATACATTGACGGAGTTCAGGGTTGCATATGTTGAAGACATAAATGAAGAAAGTCAAGTTCTATATGTGGTGGTTACCGTTCCCACAAGTATACTTTGGCCACAAGACCTTGCTTCATATCTTCAAAAAGAGGTTCTGTACCTTCACGTGTTGTAGAGGCTTCTTGCTTTGGAAGAAGTTGATCAACCTGAGCTCTGGCGTATCAATCAATTCATCATGAATTTTTCATGGTGTGAATGTGAACACCCACCTGAATCATGGCTCTTCGAAAAGGTGTTGCAAAGGAAGAAAAGTTGTGTTGTCAAGACAAATCTCATAGCTCAAGAGAAAAGGCTCTTATTTTTCTGAACTGGTCGATGGTTTTGTGTAACAGTTTTTGTTCTTCATGTCCTCGCTCAAAAGAGTGTTTGTGTGTGTCTTGTGTTTATGTTGTGTCTCCTTAATCGTTATGTTGTAATGTGTTTCCCCTTTCCGTAATGTGGCAGTTGTGTTTTTGTGTTTTGTGGGAAGTTCCAACTCTTACGTGATTTTAGGAAGTCCGGTCCTAGGTGATTTAGGGAAAAAGTCTTGTTCTAGGTGATTAGGAAAATGTTCTGACTTTATGCCCAATGGACAAGGCATTGGTCTAAGCTAGAAAATTCAGAGATTCTTGGTTCTCCTATGCCATAAGTATTCGACATGGCCCCCAGACAGAGCGAATTGTTGTGCCCAATCAAATTTTTTTGTTTCATTAAGGCATTTTGTGAAAGTCTAGAAAATTTTTCGTCAAAAAGTCAAAATTTCTAAAAATAGAAATTTCTATTTTTAGAAAGTTTCTTAAAATAGACATCAAATTTAGGTTTTCTGGGTTTCTTGAGATATGGATGCTGGCAAAATTTTCTAAAAATAGAAAGTTTCTAAAAATAGAATCTTTGATTCAGGAGTCCTGCCTAATTCTGACTGGCTGATATTGCTTCACGATCAAGGTTGTCTAGATGGATTCTGCAAAAGGTCAAGTTTTCTCTACTCGGTCAATTCTGCGTTTTCAGAAGGCAAAGCACGAACTCTGAAGACATTAATGGAGGAAATTCATCTGCCAGGGGTCAGATTCAGGTTTTCAGTGTTGTTCAGAAGGCGAACTATTGAGCGACTAATGACCAACGAGATGGAAAACGAAGCACGACGAATCCAAAAAACAAAGAAAAGTTGAAAATCATCAAAATTTCGCTGTCTAGAAATCCTAGGCGCCCCAGGAGGCTAGGGGCGCCCAGTCTTGCCAGAGATAGATTATTTTTGCGTTTTCTTGAAAAACGTTAAAAGGACCTCGTCATTCTATTTCCAAGTGGTCAAAATCAGTCAACAAGCCCGAAAAAGCTGGAGATTCATCTTAGATATGCTCAGGTTATCCAGTCTATCCTCATCTTGATGCCTGTCCCTAAAATCTTGAAATTGACTAAGTCTGGTGTCCTGAAGCCCTGAAAAACTAACTCTGAAATCTGGTGGATCCTCAAAAATCTAGAATCTGCATGTTAAATCCCATGGATCGGAGACCTATCTCAAACATCCTGACAGTATATTTCAAAATATTTAAAGTATAGGAAATTCATTTCATATACTTAAATATATTTTGAAATATACGTCAGGCAAGGACCTTCAAAATCTGGCGGAATTCAAGATTTGCGGAAGAAAATGAAGATCATCAAAAAATTTCTAAGGCATGAAATCCCAGGCACCCCTGGAGGCTAGGGGCGCCTAGCATCTCCAGTGTTAGAATATTTTTTGGTTTTTTTCGGAAATTTGCAAATCTTCTTCCGTCAGTCTGGTCAGATTCACAGAAAATCAGTTTGATCGAGTTTTGGGGCAGGCAAAAGGTACAATCGATTCAGTTTTCATTAGGCTTGCTTAATTACCTGACCATCAGTCTTAGTTTTGCTCCATCAAACGAAATTCGACATTCAAACAGGGGCCCACAATCACCGGAGAGCGCGCGAAAAATGGAAAATGAGAAAAATTGAAAATCCCGAAAAAATGGCTAAGGCATGATATCCCAAGCGCCCTAGGAGGCTAGGGGCGCCTGGAGTCTCCAGTGTTAGAATTTTTCATGTTTTGGCAGTGCTTCTTGCAGCCGTTTCCCGATCTTCATCTGGTGACAGTTTCTAGAAGTCAAAATTGCAATCAAACGTCGTCGGATCGTCAGTTCGAGGGTGGACATGAAATCAGGATTGATAAAACTCCAAAATGCCATGATCAGTCAGCTTTTTCAGTCAATGGTGACAGTTTGCCATCTTGTTGAAGTTAGAGGCAGGCCACACCGAAGTCAGAACGAGAGCAAAAGCTTCAAAATGAAGGAAAATTTGGCTAACACTTTTGCAGTTTCATGTGTTTGATGACATCATCAAAGAAGAAGAAGCTTTTTCATCATCCTCCGACGTGAGCCATAGGCCCCTATAAAATAGGGGTTCATCCTATGCAGGCATATCAACTTGGATTTGTGCTTTAAAAGTTGCTATCTTCATGGATAAGCTTCAAGTTTTATGCTTTCATAAAGAAAGTTGCTTTTTCACCTTAAGTTCTATAAAACAAGCTTTTGGCCTCCTTTATTCATTATTTTTGTAGGTTGCATCTAGAGGAAGAAAACGTCTTTTTCTTTTCATGAAGATTTGAGAACCCAAACAGAGTGGTTTTTCAGTGTTCTTCGTGGTTTCGGGATTGGGAAGCACAGAGGCATGCTTTTTCGAGGTCCATTTTTCTAGGGGATCACTTTTCAGAAACAGAGTCAGCTTTTTCAGTTTTCATCGAAATGGGTTCATCTAGAATTACGTTCTCTTGAAGATTGGAAAATTTTAGTTTTTCCGAAATCTGCTTTTTTGCTGCTTTTTTGGGAAATCCTCTGCATTTTCAAAATCCGACGATTTAGGTTGTTTCAGAACGAGATTATCTACAGAACCCACGTGCTAGCTTTTTCTCTCAAAATCTGCTTTTTAAAAGAAATGAGCAAACAGTTTTCAGCCTTTTGTGCAAAATATTTCAAACATAGGCGTGTTCACATGCAGTCTTCAAGTTTTTCTGTATGCAGTACTCTACAACCTCAGGCCTAATGACATTGAGAAATGTTTCTCAAATACCATCGTGGAAGGAGAACTTCGTCGTTTCTATTGAAGAATGCAAGGTGTGGCATGATGACAAGGAAAAATATCAGAAAAGAATTGCTCGAAAGTGGCTAAAAGAAAAACAAAATGTTTTGCCAAAGAACATTGGACGTGGATGACTTCAAGGTGGTCAGATCCCATCTTGGTAGAAGTACCCGGCACACGGATGTGAATCTCTTTGAGGTTGCAGTAGATAATTTGAAGGAGAGAGTGTTGAAGGACGGAGAAGATAAAGCAGCCCTCAAGGCTAAGAATAGGCGGCTGCGGCAATATATTTAAATCAGTGGATGATGTCACCAATGGAATAGCAGTTTAGATAAGGATGGGACTCAAAAAAGCAACTTTAACTCAATGCTTTTCTATTTAAAGCATTTTCTTTCATTCAAAGCTCATCTATCCTTTAAATAGAAAAAATTACTATGTAATAGTTGAAGCTTTCTTTGCTTTAAAGCAGATTGTTTTAAAGCATGTGTTAGTTGTAATCTTTGTCTAGAATAGAAATAAAGCTTGCGAGTTGGCAAGTTAGTTAAAATCAAGGAGATTTTAGGGTTCCCTAGTCCTTTGATTTATGTATAAATAAGGGCAGCCTTGCCCATTGTTGAGTAACTGTAATTGTGATAGCAAAATTTGTTGTGCCTATTCTAGCCTGCAGAAATTGTTATTTCAAGTGCTTGTTCACTTTGTGTTATCTGTTATCCAGTGTTTGATCACATATTGTATGCTTGCATTTTGATACAATATCGCTATCCTAGAGTTGTAATAACTTTATGATATTTAGAATAGAAATCTCATGCCTACCATTTGCTTTGATTCTCTATCTCACGATCATTTAGTTTTGTCGTCAGATGTGTGGCTTGCATAATCTTACTTTCAGTTTTCATCTCAAAGTACAATGAGTCTTCTAATGTGATTTGGAAGAAGTTTATTTGAGCTTTTATGTTAAAACAAATCATTCTCTATTGACTTTTGATTCCTATGCTTTGAATTTACTTAGGTGATCAAAAGCATCATTTAGTTTAGGCCTAGCTGTAGTTAGAAGTTAAAAAGAAAAACCTCTGCTACAACGATAGAGTTTTGTAACCTTGTGCTCGCAGTTGAGAAGCAAAAAGATAGGCAAATTTTAATTTATTTATCTTTTAAGCAAACATCAACAAAAAGGGAACTTCCGCTCATAATAGAAGAGTAGAATTTACTTAGGTGATCAAACGCATCATTTAGTTTAGGCCTAGCTGTAGTTAGAAGTTAAAAAGAAAAACCTCTGCTGCAACGATAGAGTTTTGTAACCTTGTGCTCGCAGCTAAGAAGCAAAAAGATAGGCAAAATTTAATTTATTTATCTTTTAAGCAAACATCAGCAAAAAGGGAACTTTCCCTCATAATAGAAGAGTAGTTTATCTGTGCATAGCTGTCCGTGTAACAATGAAAAAATAGAAATAAGCTAAAGTGTATCAGGATCACAAAATTGTTGGATTGATGTGTGGTCTCCTCCAAAAGCAACCAGCTATGTTGGGTCTAGTTGGAAGAAAAACTACCAGTAACTTAACATTCATAAGTGATTTCAGATACATGTTTGCAAGCTACTCTCATGTTCACGTTATCATCTATGCTTAGAAGTCACCAAAAATCTAGGAAAGGTTATACGTGCCAAAAGCATCATTCACGGGATGTAAACAAAAATATTTATGGTTGCTGCTAACCATAAAAAAGAAATACCAAATTGTTCCCCCCTAAAGTGACATTGCCCAAAATAGTTGTGTCACATATTAGCCCTATCAATGTTTCAAGACGTGATATTCTAACAAAACTTTCAAAAATTTTAATTATACTCCTAAAGGTTTGTGTGTTTTCCTAGAATGTCCATCTCTTCTTAGTTGTCAAGATATTCAATATGGTTTTTATACTTCCGAGTGTTTCTTACCATCTAAATCTTTTGAACTTGCAAACAAACTATTTGCTCCAATTAGTTTACCCTAAAGTTGTTTGAACACATTTTTCCCACTTTTTGAAAACCAATCTATGATGGCCTCTATCTAATTTTTTTGTTTTTTTATTAAACCAGAATGATGCTAGTAAAGAAGGAACAATGTATCACACCAATATACTAATGAAGTTGTAATGTCCCCTTTTAGGATATTCCTGATTTCTTTACTTGCATACAATAATATCGCTAGAAAGGGACATTAAAAATATTAACGATCAATAAATTAAGATATGTTGGCGTTTCAATTCGCACCTGTGGAATGCAAATTGGAATTGTTTCTTTTAGCTTTGTTTTTTTTGAAGATTCTTTAGGCAGTCTATGACTAGATGTATACTATATGTCGTTATGTCACTTAACTCTCGCGATCACTTTGTTGTGGACATTACTAAAATCTTAATTGTAATTTGTCACTTCATTACTAATGGAACTTAGCCTGGCAATGGGATTTTAGATATTTCTTCAGCAATTAGCATGTTTCAAACATTTGGAAAAATACCTCTATCAGATTCTGTTGTTTGTCTTGGTTAATTTAGACCATGGTAGTAAGGTTATCATTGAATAATGCACTCATTCTCAGGTGAAGCACTCTTGTATAATGCAATGGAGTTGTTACTGAATTGTCTTCTAAAGCTTACTGCCATTGAAATCCTGAGTTTAATCTTTTTTTTCATAATATTTATCTGGTTTTCCACTGTGAGGCGGACATCCTTGGGGCACACCCCTTTTCAAGATTATAGAACTTTCAGATTATGTTCTTAACATGTATATATGTTTTTACCTGTAACGTTTATGCTTTTGTAGTTGATTTTCTTTGTTCATTAAAAAAGAAAAAATTATTCTTTGTAAGTGACCGGGAACTAAGACTGATTATAATACAAGATTATAGGTACAAATCACTAGTTACATCACCCAAAATTTTCACAGAAGATCAAACAAAAACTGGAACTTTACATCACTACCATACTAGAAAAGGAAACACAGTGATTTTTGAATTTCTTACTATTGTGATACACAATTTGAGCAGTTAACCTCCCTTTTTTGAGTGAAGATATACAAGAAACAATATTCAATTTATGCCTTTATTTTAATTCATGTCTAATTAAAGGTCTCCAATCCAGATACTCCAAGATTATGATGATGATGGGGAAACTGCTGCTGGAAGTCGACTTCTTCATCTCTTACAAATTGTTGATGCTACCAATGTGGTGAGTGTTGGGGAAGACCTTTTTAAGCCATGTTGATACTAACAGGTGTTAAAATTCAATTCAAGTTTGTGATGAATAGTTGAACATAAAATATCTTAAAAGTTAAAACTATTTTATAATTCTCTTTTCTATTTTTGTATGGATGCTTTATTTTTGTTGGTTGATACAAGATGTTCACTTTCAAAATTCTATTTCATTACTAATTTACTTTCATGTCCAGTTATCACGTTTGCTGTGTACTCCTCTTGAACCACATTTTTGTTTGTAAGAAATAATTATGTCACATGCTAAAGTTGCAAAGCTTCAAAGACGTTGAGGAACATATGCAATAATACAATAATGTTTACTAAAAAAAAATTGTTTGTTGAGAATCATGTTTATACAATTCTTATGTCTTTATATGCAAGTTCTTACTATTTAAATTATCTATACATAATCCTTGCTGGATTTTTCTTAATTTTTATTATTTTTCCATTTTCAAATAGATGTGGTAATACTCCATTTTATTATACATATAGACAAATTCATCAATCATTTTGTCTTTTCCATGCAATTAATCATTCCATAGGATTAGACTAGGTCAGCGATTTTTTTAATTACGAATCTTCACCAATTGATGAATAGTTCATATCTGCAAATTCGAATTTGGCAAATAGATTGCAATCGGCGGGGAGCCAAATTGCTCGAATTTATGAATTATTGGTCAAATGCATTTCAATTCGCCACCAATTTATTTAATGAGGCATTTGTAACTCATATTTTCGCCACAGTAACCTATGCATTTCTAATGGTGATTCGCCTAGAATTTTGGAGGCATGTTTTAATTTACCCACATATTCGCCAATAGCATTAAAAGTTCATTGTATATGAGGACTCATTTCGCTAAGACCATTATAACTCCATGCTAATCTGAGAGCCATAATCACCTTGAAAATTACAACGTTATGTGTTTGATCGAGGTCCAATTCGCCCAACATTTATATGCACCATTTTATAATCACGCGAGATTCGCCAAATTAATATTCTACCGTTTAAAAATCCCGCGAGTTCGCCAAATATGGATTGATATAAATACAATCGAAACTCTAATTAATCTTTATACATTTTGTTCTGCTCTGAACTCTTGATTCGAATCATAAGCAAGTTACAACTATAGGCATTAGCAAGTTAGTGAAAGCCTAAAGGTAAGTGATCATTTCTTTACAGTGTTATAAGATTCCTCTTAATTATTTATCTTTTTGCTAGTTTTACTTTATTCTTACAGATGATATTGAGTAGGGAGACATCTAGGACCCAGGGATCTATATTCTATGATTCCTTTTTAAACAAAAAGACATTTTTTGTAGCTTTTATTTTGTGAAGATGTTGAGCAGGAACAAGTTTCCTGAAAGTGGTGAAGGGATGTCATCAAAACACAAAAAACATAATGTTGTACTTTGACAATGTTTGTGGTCCATCAGATAGAGCTACAACATCAACACTTGTGGGTAAGTGCAAGAAGATGGGGGGCCAAAAAGGGGTCTTAAGTGGCCACTTTTTTTCTGAAATCAGGAAATACTGGCCTTAGATGAGAAATTGAGCATAGTTACACTCAAAATTTGGAGATGCAACCAAAACAATGTTCGTAGTGCTCTGAGTCTACTTTCTAAACTACTATTTTTTTTTTTAAAATGACATAGATTAAGGGGTTATAAAGAGGGAGCCACAGAAATTGGTGTTGTTTTTGTCAAAAAAACATAACATTAGCATGTTTTGTGGCTCCCTCAAAAGGTCAACTTTTTTTTGGTATTTTTAAAATCGCTTCGGTGAGAAATTAGCTAATAGAATGTAGTTTATGCCCGATTTTTCTGATAATTTTTTGATGAATATTTGATTTTTTACTAATTTTCAAAGTGGACACATCCTAAAAAACAGAATTTTGGCTGTGCTACCCCTATAAATTTTGAAAACTAATTGAAAATCATTTTTTTCTTTTTTAAATATTTGTAGAATGGAGTCTAGTTTCTAAATATGTAATTTTTTTGAAATTTCAATGAATAGTTAATTTATAATGAAAAAAAGACCAAATAGTGGTTTTTGCCCAAAAATGGACACACAAACAAAGGAAATTAAAGATGAAAGGCTTAACATTGTTAAAATGTGAAAAAAATTACATCGTTAGATAGCTAAGAGAAAGCCTAACATTACCCAGGTGTTCGATTTGTTCGACCTTGAAACACGTGCAAATCTGAGGGTTAGCACGAACGAAATTATGTGAAATCTTGAAGAATATGGAGAAACACGTCTGTGACTGTTCAAAAGGCAATCCAAGCCTTTGGGTTGGAAATCCAAAGCAAATCCCAAGCCCAAGGCTTGGGATTCCCAAAGCAAGACATAACGCGAGCGCGTTATAACGCGCTCGCATTATTGTTTTCTTTGCATTTTTCCTTTTCCACAAAAGTTTGTGCTGTTTTTCATGTTTGAAATAACGCAAGTGCGTTATGTTCAACTTAAATTTTTTTATGTTCAAGGCTATTAATCATGTATGTATGTATGCCTATATGTATCTATGTATGCCTATATGTATGTATGTATAGTGTCGAGGGTAGAGGAGGTAGAGATGGGAGTGAGCCAGATAGGGGAGGAGAGGGGGGTGGATAAGGATTGAGTGATTAAGGTTTAAGGTTGAGGGTTGAGCATTTAGGGATAGGATTTAGAGTTTAGGGATAAGGGATTAGAGTTTAGGACCTTGAGGGATTAGGGTTTAGGGTTGAGGCTTTAGGGATAGCATTTAGGGTTAAGGGTCGAGGGATTAGGGTTAAGGTAGAGTGTTGAGGGTAGAGGGATTAGGGATAGGGTTTAGGGTTGAAAGTTTAGGGTTGAGGGATTAGGGTTTAAGGTATAGTTTAGTAGTTCTTGTGGATAGAGCCAGTAAACAATGGGATATTATTTGCCTGTTTCATAACAATATACCTCCCCTAAGTGCGGGGTGGACAGAAAGAAACATAAATGTACCTCAATGCAAAGCTTTTCTCATAATGATCATCCTTCTGATTTCAACTGTTAATTACTCACTGTGGATGTACCATACGCAAAGCTTTTCTCATAGTGTGTACACCTATTGGCATAATGAACCCCATATGGGCCAGAAAAACATGCCATATAACATTACTAACATTAAAAAAGTTCATAGCCATTTTTCTGACATATTCTTGCAACTCAAATATCTTTAAGAGAAGAGTGTCAAAAATGATGGGTTTAACAACCTAATATAAGGCAAAGTTGGGTTTAGGGTTTAGGGTTGAGGGATTAGGGTTTAGGGTTGATGGATTATGGTTTAAGGTATAGTCTTGAGGGTTGAGGGTTTAGGGATAGGGTTAGGGTTGACGGATTAGGGTTTAATGTTGAGAGTTGAGGGTTGAGGGTTGAGGGTTTAGGGATAGGGTTGATGGTCAAGGGATTAGGGTTAAAGTAGAGTGTTGAGGGTAGAGGGATTAGGGATAGGGTTTAGGGTTGAAGGTTTAATGATTGATGGTTGAGGCTTTAGGGCTGAGGGTTAAGGGATTGGGGTTTAAAATATAGTGTTGAGCATTGAGGGTTTATGGATAGGTTTTAGGGTTTAATTTTTAAGGGTTAAGGATTGAGGGATAGGGTTTAGGGATAAGGGATTAGGGTTTAAGGTATAGTGTCGAGGGTTGAGGGTTTAGGAATAGGGATAGAGTTTAGGGTTTAGGGATGAGGGATTAGAGTTTAAGGTATAGTGTCAAGGGTTGAGGGTTTATTGATAGTGTTTAGGGTTGAGGGTTGAGGGATTAGGTTTTAGGGTTGATGGATTAGGGTTTAAAGTATAGTGTTGAGGGTTGAGGGTTTAGGGTTAACGGATTAGGGTTTAGGGTTGACAGATTAGTGTTTAATGTCAAGGTTAGGGTTAGAGTGTCGAGGGTAGAGGGATTATGGATAGGGTTTAGGGTTGAAGGTTTAAGGATTGAGGGTTGAGGCTTTAGGGATGAGGGTTTAAGGCTTAAGATATAGTGTCAAGTGTTGAGGGTGTAGGGATAGGGTTTAAGTTTTAAGGGTTAAGGGTTGAGGGATAGGGATTAGGGTTTAAGGTATAGTGTTGAGGGTTGATGGTTTAGGGATAGGGTTTAGGTTTGAGGGATTAGGGTTTAGGGTTGATGAATTAGGGTTTAATGTTGAGAGTTGAGGGTTGAGGGTTTAGGGTTTAGGGTTCAAGTTTTAAGGGTTAAGGGTCGAGGGATCAGAGTTAAGGGTTGAGGGATTAGGGTTTGCCGTTGAGGGTTGAGTACATTGAGGTTTGAGGGTTAAGGGTTTCAAGATAGGGTTGAGGGTCGAGGGATTAGGGTTAAAGTAGAGTGTCGAGGGTATACGGATTAGGGATAGGGTTGGAGGGTTTAGGGATAAGGGATTAGGGTTTAAGGTATAGTATCGAGCCCATTGAGGGTCTAGGAATAGGGATAGCATTTAGGGTTTAGGGATGAGGGATTAGAGTTGAGGGATGATGGATTAGGGTTGAGGGTTGAGGGATTAGGGTTTAGGGATAAGGTTTAGGGTTGAGGGTTGAGGGATTAGGGTTTAAGGTATAGTGTTGAGGGTTTAGGGATAGGGTTTAGGGTTGAGGGATTAGAGTGAAGGGTTGAGGGATTAAGATTTGACGTTGAGGGTTGAGGGTTGAGGGTTGAGGCTTTAGGGTTTAGGGTTTAGGGATAGGATTAAGGGTCGAGGGATCAGAGTTAAGGGTTGAGGGATTAGGGTTTGACGTTGAGGGTTGAGTACATTGAGGTTCGAGGGTTAAGGGTTGAGGGTCGAGGGATTAGGGTTAAAGTAGAGTGTCGAGGGTATAAGGATTACGGATAGGGTTGGAGGGTTTAGGGATAAGGGATTAGGGTTTAAGGTATAGTATCGAGCCCGTTGAGGGTCTAGGAATAGGGATAGCATTTAGGGTTTAGGGATGATGGATTAGAGTTGAGGGATGACTGATTAGGGTTGAGGGTTGAGGGATTAGGGTTTAAGGTATAGTGTTGAGGGTTTAGGGTTGAGGGATTAGAGTGAAGGGTTGAGGGATTAGGATTTGACGTTGAGGGTTGAGGGTTGAGGCTTTAGGGTTTAGGGTTTAGGGATAGGGTTGAGGGTTGAGGGATTAGAGTTAAGGGTCGAGGGATTAGGTTTTGACGTTGAGGGTTGAGGTTTGAGGGTTGAGGGTTTAGGGATAGGGTTGAGGGTCAAGGGTTTAGGGTTGAGGTAGACAAGGAGCGACTGAGAGACATAGAGAGGGGAGAGGTAGAGAGGTGAGGGGGAGAGATAAGTGAGATATAGAACATGAGATAATGGAACTAGAGGTGAGATATTGTAAAGGTGCTATCGAAGGTGAGATAGGCACAAATATTAATGGATCAATCTATAGCAGGACAAAACGCGAGCCAGTAAACAATGGGAGATTATTTGCCTATTCATAACAATATACCTCCCCTAAGTGCGGGGTGGACAGCAAGAAACATAGATTTAGGGTTGAGGGATAGGGTTTAGGGTTTAGGGTTTAGGGATAGGGTTTAGGGTTGAGGGTTTAGGGATAGTGTTGAGGGTTGAGGGTTTAGGGATAGGGTTGAGGGTTGAGGGATTAGGGTTTAGGGTTGATGGATTAGGGTTTAATGTTGAGATTTGACGGTTTAGGAATAGGGATAGCGTTTAGGGTTTAGGGATGAGGGATTAGGGTTGAGGGTATACAATAAATAAACTAGAATTTAGGCAGGGTTGGAAAAATTTTGTGAATCATCATGGGTTGGAGATTGGAGATTTTGTTGTGTTCAAGTACATATCCAAGTCATATTTTAAGGTTAAGATATTCAAAGAATAGGGTGTGTGAAAAATATCAATGCTCTTCAGCTTATGAATACCAACATTGATACAAATAAAAGATTCCCTTTTTCTAATAGAATATGCAGTTCAAGTCAACCAATGGGTAGCAAGTTGCTGAATGAATTGGTTTCTGATGGGGAAAACAACAATGATGTTGAATCAATGGAAGAAAATCAAAATTAGGGTTGAGGGATTAGGGTTGAGGATTGAGGGTTGAGGGATTAGGGTTTAGGGTATAGGGTACAGGGTAGAGGTTTGAAGGTTGAGGGATAATGTTCAAGGTTGAGTGTCCAAGGTTAAGTGTAAAGGGTATATAGGGTTTAAGGGTTTAAGGTTTGAGGGATTAAGGGTTTAAGAGTTGAGGGATTAGGGTTTAAGGCATAGTGTCGAGTGTAGAGGGTTTAGAGACAAGGTTTATGGTTGAAGGTTTAAGGGTTGAGGGTTGAGGCTTTAGGGCTGAGGGTTAAGGGATTAGGGTATAAGGTATAGTGTCGAGGGTAGAGGGTTTAGGGATAGGGTTTAGGATTTAAGGTTTAAGGGTTGAGGGTTGAGGCTTTAGGGATAGGGTTTAGTGTTTAGGTTAAGTGAGACACCTAAATGACTAAGGACGGATGAAGAGGCAGGCAAGGAATGACTGAGAGACCTAGAGAGGGGAGAGGTAGAGAGGTGAGTGGGAGATAGAGGTGAGAGATAGAGAGGTGAGGAGAGAGATAGAATAAAATGAGAGTGAAGTTGACAACTTGAGGGAAAGATGGGTAAGGAGGGAGAGAGGTGGAGAGGAAGGGAAATATCTAGAGAGCCCTGAGAGATATAAAAGTGAGACCTACAACCTAGGGAGAGAGGGGTGAGAGAGATAGGGGAGAGATGGGGGTGAGGTAGATAGGGGAGGAGAGGGGTGGATAAGGGTTAAGGGTTTAAGGCTTTAGGGTAAGGGTGAAGGGTTTAGGGTTTAAGGGTTGAGGTATTAAGGGTCTAAGGGTTGAGGGATTAGGGTTTAAGGTATAGTGTCGAGGGTTGAACCCTAATCCCTAACCCTCGACACAATACCTTAAAACCCTAATCCCTCAACCTTGGGGTTTAAGGTATAGTGTCGAGGGTTGAGGGATTAGGCTTCAACCCTCGACACTATACCTTAAACCCTAATCCCTCAACCCTTAGACCCTTAATACCTCAACCCTTAAACCCTGAACCCTTAAACCCTAAACCCTTGACCCTTAAACCCTCAACCCTTATCCACCCCTCTCCTCCCCTATCTACCTCACTCCCATCTCTCCTCTATCTCTCTCACCCCTCTCTCCCTAGGTTGTGGGTCTCTCACTTGTATATCTCTAAGGGCTCTCTAGATATTTCCCTTCCTCTCCACCTGTCTCCCTCCTCCTTACCCATCTTTCCCTCAAGTTGTCAACTTCACTCTCTCATTTTATTCTATCTCTCCCCTCACCTCTCTATCTCTCACTTCTATCTCCCCCTCACCTCTACCTCTCCCCTCTGTAAGTTTCTCAGTCACTCCTTGTCTACCTCTCCATCCGTCCTTGGCCATCTAGGTCTCTCATTTAACCTTAAACCCTAAACCCTATCCCTAAATCCTCAACCCTTAAAACTTAAATCCTAAACCCTATCCCTAAACCCTCAATCCTCCACACTATAACTTAAACCCTAAAGCCTCACCCCTCAACCCTTAAACCTTAAACCCTAAACCCTCTACCCTCGACACTATACCTTAAACCCTAATCCCTTAACCCTCATCCCTAAATCCTCAACCCTCATCCCTTAAACCTTCAACCCAACCCTCTACCCTCGATAGTATGCCTTAAACCCTAATCCTTCAACCATTAAACCCTCAACCCTTAAACATTGGGCAAACTTTTGCAAAAAAGAAAAAATGCAAAGAAAACAATAACGTGCTCGCGTTATAACGCGAGTGAGTTATGCTCGCGTTATGGTTTTGTGTTGCCAAGCCAAAGGCTCGGCAACACCAAGCCATAACGTGAGCGCGCTATAACGCGCTCGCGTTATGGCTTTTTAAAAAGTTTTAAGAATTTGGCCACTTTTTGGCTCCCCATCTTTTTGCACCCGCCCTTGTACCATATATTAACGAACAAGGAAATACTTCAGAGGAAGATCGGAATGAGTTCATTCATTGACTTGGATGATAATGTCGTAGATGATGTTGCAGGGGATACCTAGGGTAGTTGAAATGAGTTCATTGACTTGGAGGACAATGCCGCAAATGATATTCCAAGGGATACCCAAGGTAGCAAGAATGATAATATGAATAAATCGAACTCAACAAGTGATAATTAAGATGTAGATCCTGCACGGAAGGGGAAAAGAAAAGCCAAATCAAAACGGGGCGTGAGTGGGATATGACAAAGAATTTTCAGATTGATTGGGTGTCAAAGTACCCATTCATTAAACCAATGGAGAATGCAAACAAAGATGAACCTCCAACAAAATGCAAGTGTAAGATTTGCAGTTGGAAATATCGTAGGGACAAGAAGTAGCTAAAACTTGACACTACAGAGAAACATATTGGTAAAGTTTATGAAAAACAAATCATAGACGGAAAGGAAAAATCAATGATAAGATGAAAAACAAAGGGAGAATGTCTTCATGTTGAGCATGCCCTTGAATATGATGTGCATATGCAAAGAAAGGTGAAGCTTGCTGCATGTGAAGGTTCAATTGAAGCTCAATTTGGAAAGATAATGGGAGAAGCACAAATGGAAAAAATTGTTTAGTTGAGTGTTGTTTTTCATATTTTGACCAAAGGGCATCCTATGATAGACTACCCAGAATATAATAGTTTATTATCTTTTATGGGTGTTTCTAACTTTCCTAACACACATTGGTCAATAAACAATGGATGGGAATGAGCAAGTTGTCTTGCTAAGGTGGAAAAACAAGATTTATAGAACAAAATAAAAGAATAAAATAATCATAACTCACAAAAATGCTCATTAATTGCAGTAAATAAAGCTTCACTTGAGTGTCACTTCACACATTTGGGCAATATCTTCAATCACAATCTCTGATTTTCTAGAATTTGCTCTGAATTGAATGCTCTATTGCATTCAATACCCTAACATGCAACATTCAATACCATGGTACTTAATGTGTTTTCGAAAAGATTTCATTTGACTCCAAATCTTTAGCAACGAAAGGCAGGCCGCACAAGCCACATCTGAGAATAGCATGGATTTGAAATTATTTGCAGCGGTGCAGAGCTGAGTGGAGAGATCTCGCAACGTTTGAACGTTGTTAGTTTGACATGTTCTAAATGTTGCGCTATTGGATGTTTCATCCAAGTCAGCGTTCAACGGGACCCATCGTTCTGAAAAGGCTTTGAGTTAAATGAAAAGTTCTTATCAGAGTCATTGATGACCTCGTGAGAGATTTTGATGTGGCACAATCTCGCAACATTTAAATGTTGTTAGATTGACAACATTAAAATGTTGCGCCATTGGATATCGTGGGTCCGTATCTCTTTTTCGAAGGATTAAGTAAAATTTGAATAAGGGTTAAATTGTTGATATGAGTTCTCGAGTGCCACATGGCGGCATCCGGCAACATTTTGGGATGGCAAGTGTGACAGGTTCTAAACATTGCACTATTGGTCAAATATTGCCAAGATGGAATCAGGGGGCCCCATTGTTAAAATTTTTTTATCAGAGTTGTTGATGTCTTGGCAAGAGAGTTTGATGTGGCACAATCTCACAACATTTGAATATTTTGAATCTGACAACTTTAAAATGTTGTGCCATTGGCCAAAGTACATGAGCTGGCATACATCATGGGTCCTTATCTCTTTTCTGAAGGATTAAGTGAATAAGGGTTAAATTGTTAATATGAGGTCTTGAGTCTACGTACCAAAAAAAAAATTATGAGGTCTTGAGTCTACATACCAAAAAAAAATGAGGTCTTGAGTGCCACATGGCAGCATCCCACAACATTTTGGGATGGCAGGTGTGACAGATTCTAAATGTTGCGCTATTGGTGAAATTATGCCAAGTTGGAATCGACGGGCCCCAATGTTCAAAAATTTCCATTACAACAGGTTACAACATAGATGAACAGTATATTTTAATTAGATTAACATAAAAAGTTTACAAATGAAATGGCCTTGTGGGACAGTTGAGAGAACATAACATTATACATAATCACATAATAGATATTGTTATTGAACCATTTGTATACATTGCCATTGAACTCATGTCAAACTATAATTACTTCTCTATTTTTGATTACCATCACCGTCAAAAATCTTGGGGAATCCGAATTACATGAACATCTAACCAAACATACAGAGAAGAGACCAAGACATTCAATTAACATCATACTCTGTAACTCTACTATCTAGTTACATACAAAACTTTTATCCTTAGACCTTGATTTTGTCCTCCAAAATCTTTTTGGTTCCTCTTTTCGACGATGTTGAATGAATATTTCACTGTAGTCCATAACCATCCTATTAATAGACAATGTCTGTGTTAAAAATTCAATTACGTAGTCATCCACAATATTAGTAAATGATTTTCCATAGAACTTTGGATTATATGTACAAGAAACTACTAGGTGTGGGTAACAATAAGGCCAGTAAAGGAGAATTAAATTGATTTTCTCCAAGTCACTGTAAATTGTGTTACAGTACCAATTCCATGCATCCATTCGAATTTCTAGTTTCTCATACATGCATGTATCTCTAGGAAGTTCAACCCATCATCCAGAGTAGTATGCGTCATTTGCAAATGTGAAAAGTGTGAATTCTTGACACGATACATTTGACTTGACAAAGGCTTGTATTTCTTCCTTCTGAGAACTGTAAAGCAATAACATCCTGCATAGCCACACACAAATAAAATTGTCTATCATACTGTTCTACATCTTTGAACTCTATTTTTAATATTTATATAAATTCCTAATTCGAAAAGGGTAGAGAGCTAAAGCTCAGAATGACGAGAAAATGAAAAAAGTAGATGATGCCAAAAATCATCAGTATCACACAGTTAAATCCAGAAGCATTAATGAACAGAAAAAAAGGTAGTTGAACTCAATTTTTATATTGAATCTTTTGTTACAAATATAAATTTTATTTGGTAACTTACTTTCTTCACATAGCTGTCGTAATGAATGCCATTACTTTTAACTTTTATAGTTTCTCGAGTCTTCTACTATCTAATGCTCAGTAATGCAAGTTACAGTTTTAGTCGAATGTCAAATTTGTACTTCAACAAATTAACCTTTTAACCTAACTTCGTCATTTTTCTAATATTTCCAAGACAAGTGTGAAGTGTCGAGTAAATGTATATTTGTGAAACATGTGTACAATTGATTCACCCAAGGTTGAAACAATAAATAGTAATAAAGATTTATACATGTAGTACCGAGAAAATGACTAATGCCAAGCAACTGCATTAAATTCATTCTGCCGTCACCTGTAATGTAATCATTAAGATATTGAATGGGCATTGGCTAATCTAGGTGGTATGTCGCTTGGTTTTCAAAGTTACACAATTTGATTGCAAAAGACAACTAATTAAAGATTAAGGTACTGTAGTCTATCCTATCAAACGTATGACATTATTACTAATTGATCCCAATCGAGATCAGGATTCAACCCCCGTTTGATCTTCTATTTCATTGCAAATGCAATAAATGTTGCCAGCTGGAAGCTATACATTCGCACACAATAAATATAGCATCATTTGCGAAGAATAACGATTTTCTATAGTTTCAGAACAAATCTAGGCAATAGGCACTTCTATAATTTTATTGGCATCTTCCTTTTGTGTAGGTTTCTTTTTTCATTCCTGGTGATCAAGATGAGTCAATTGATCTCTCACCGTGTTTCTCTCTTGCCCTGCAAGTGGGAAATTGTCAATTTGGCTAGATTTGAGCAGCAAAAACTAGGGAAGGTGTTTCTGATTAACTCCCTCATGGTTGACAATGTTGTTCGGAAAATTGTTGGTCGTGATATTCTTTTAGAATATCCTCAAAAAAATCTATTCAGCAACATCGTCTCTGCATTTCTGTCAAATTTAATGGACTTGCTCAATGACCTAGGTCTGGTGAAGATGATCAGGAAAGCAATGATTCAAGAATCGCTTATCCCTGGGGATAAGTTTGACTTAACTTTAAATCTATGTTCCACGGTGTTTTGGGGACGGGGACAGGGGGATGGCAATCCGAGGGCCAATTTTTAAGGACGGCTGGGGACAACGATAAATGAATTTTTCAATATATATATATATATATATATATATATATATATATATATATATGAATTTTTTAAATTGTCAATATGAAATAGAGATATCATATATGTTAATAACTTAACAACAATATCAATATGTGAATAAATTATGATAGTAGTATAAACTTCAATAAACTAGTATAACAGCAATCTAAACAACAATAGAATTAAAATTTAATAATAATCATGAGATTGAAGATTCATAACAGCAATATTAAAGCATTTTGTTCAAATTTTAAAATTAAAGTTCAAAGTTAAAACTTCAAAATTAAAGATAAAGTTAACTCAAACTGTTAAACCCAAAGTCTCAAACTTCAAAATACAACAATCTAAAGACTAATATCTATGCCTCATTCGGGCTATCAATATCATGATCAAAAGAACTATCTGTGTCACTGTCACTCTCTGCCTGAAGTGGATCATCCAATGGAACTCCAACCATTCCTGGTTGCACCTCCTCCTCGTCAATCTGCCTAACATCTTCAGGATCAACATCCCAACGTGTTGTTGGAGTCTGTCTATACTCAGTAGTTTGCCGATCCTGAAGTCTCAAGGCACTATGAACTGCAACTAGTTTTTCTGCTCATTTCGAGCTAAGCCTATTCCTCTTGATTGAGTGGATAAAGCCATAGGTGGACCAATTCCTCTCTGCAGAAGAGGAACTAGCAATTTGTGAGAGCAAACGAATAGCAAGTTGCTTCAACTCTGGTGTGTCCTTTCCATGAAATTTCTACCATCCAATGGAGTTTTTTTGTGCAAGTGGCCCTATTCGTCCTAGCCTCTGGTTTGCTGAATGTAGGACCCTGAAGTTCGCAAAACTGAAGCCACTGCTCTTGAAGTATGGTTGCCTCCTCAGTGCCATACATCTTATGAAGGGCTGCCATAAGCCCCTCCTTTACCTCATCATCCTCAGAAGGAAGCATTCGGCCAAGTCTAAGTGCATACCACTTCAGATTAAGAGCATAGGCAGCCATATGAAGAGGGGTGTTCATTGTGTTACACCTCTTTGTGACAATAGGCTTGATATGTTGCTCATAGAATTGTAATTTAGGATCCTTGGAACGAATTGCTTGCCTCATTTGATCAAGCATGCTATCAAAAGTCTCATAAATCTCTCCAAGGCTAGGAGAGTCTGTATCTGCATACCTGATCACCCTCACAATAGGTGATATGATAGAGCAAATATATTTGCAAACAAAATTTAAAAATAGTAAGACATTAACAATTTGAATTTAACACTAGTAATATAGTTATTAGTAACTAAGTAATAGTAATACTAATAATTTAAAGAAAAAGCAAAGCAAAAAGTTAGAAACTCAAAAATGAAAAATATGAAGTAAATATTTCTTACCTAATATTGGACCACCAACTCTCATTAAGCACCATGTCTCTCACCTTCTTTTTTTCTTCTATATTTGATGGAGTCCACTTTTTCCACTCTCGAGCAACCACCATGGATTGTAGAGCATTTTGCACCTCCAACATCCTCTCCAGTAAAATAAAATAGCTAGCATATCTAGTCTCAACTAGTTTGAGGAATTCTTTCTTTGAATAGGATCGGAATAATGCAAGTGAAGTTTGATGATTGCATATAAACATTTGTATTGATCTAGATTCGACCACTGCTACCTTCACCCATTCTATTTTGCCAATGTCCTTCAAAGCATTATTCAAAGCATGTACACAACATGGAGTCCAAAAAATGTGTTTATAAGCACTCTCAACCATCAATCCAGCCAACTTACAAACACGAGCTAAATCTGTCACAACCTGCACAACATTAGAAGACCCAACCTCCTCTATGGCCTCCTTCAAAAGGGCAAACTGGAAATCAGCATCCTTACATTTCCCAGAGTAATCAATCACTCTAAGAAAGTATAAACCAGAAGGACATGTAACAATAATATTAATGAGCGGCCGATGTCGAATATCAGTCCACCCATCCATCACAATGGAACAACCAGTCCTAATCCATGTTTGTCTCATCTCCTCCATTACTATGTTCACCTTTGAATATTGTTTGTCAAGGAGGGAGGTACGCAATCTATGTTCTCTAGGAGGAACACAAGAGGATCCAACTGTTATTGCATCTTTCAACATGTTTTTGAAATAAGGAGACCTTGCCAAATGAAAAGGGATGGCATGGATATAAAAAAACTTTGCCACTAAATCATCGGCTATCTCACGCTTTTGCATATTGATCATCCCTATCACTGTATTTTTTTCAGCTGTGGCTGTGGTAGAAGTGGCCTTCTTCTTGCCTCTATCTCTATGACTATCACAATCCTGTCCAAGTCCCTGTCCAACTGATAGATTGGAATGTTCCTCAATAGATTGCATTTGCAATGAACGTTTCCTCTTAGTAGAAGTAGCTCCATATTTTTCCTTTCCCCTACCAACTTAAGCATTTCAATCTGTTCTTCCAATTTTATCCCTCCACAAACTCTAACCCCATGGCCACTCTCACCCAATAAATGATGTTCAATCCTGCTATAGCTCCCATGATAATTAGCATTGCAAATATGACACATTCAATGCCTGCTGCCCCCTAGATATTTAGCCTTAGGACTGGTCAAATTGGTGGCAAATTAAAGCAAAGGTTTTTGGGGGTTGAAGGGTCCTTTTGCATGTCTTTGAAGAGAGGCTGAAGGGCATCTAAAACGGTCTTTTGGAGTTCCATTCCAATAAAACTTCCAGTTGTGTTTTGGGTTTCAGAACGTGTCATTTGAACTTCAACTTCTTCATCACTGCTCACTTCATTCAAATTTTCCTCACTGCTGCTCATTTTGATTTTTAAATTTTTGTTTGTGTTTGTTTGACAGTTGGATTTGAGAGGCTGAACAATGAGTGAACACTAAACTCAGAAAAAAACACCATCCAATATAAAAACCCCTAAGGCTAATAATAATAAAAAATAAAAAACTAAAAACAAAACTAAAAACTAAAAAAAAAAAACCAGTACTTTTATGTGCTGCTTGCAAGTTGAGGGTTTCAATTTTCAATGTTTGTTTGAGTTTGCAACTTTGCTGTGAGGGACCAGTCCTTCCTTTGTTGCTTAGCCTTTCAATCTTCAAGCATTCAACAAACTCAGAACTCTGTCAAACACCAAACAAAAAACAAAACTCAAAACTCAAAAAAAAAAAAAAACCAGTACCTTTATGTGTTGCTTGCAAGCTGAGGGTTTCAACTTTAGATGTTTGTTTGAGTTTGCAACTTTGCTGTGAGGGACCAGTCCTTCCTTTGCTGCTCAACCTTTCAATCTTCAAACATTCAACAAACTCAGAACTCTGTCAAACACCTCCACCTCTTTTCACTATTCAGTTCACTCAGCACTGTATCAGGGCCCAGGCTTAAACATTTAACAAAATGAAAATAGCATTAAAGTTTGAACAAACAATGTCAAATGTGAAATAGCAAGGACCATGCGTTTCAACTTTCTCTGCCGTTGCTATCTCTCCTTCCTCGTCCGGCGTCTTCTCCTTCCTCCGTCACCCCTTGCATTTCTGAGTTCTCAGTTTTGTTTTAACTTTAAAACTTTTATGTTTTAGTCTTTTAGACTTTAGCGTCTTTACTTTAGGGTTTCCGTTTGTCATTTATGATTTCTGGCGTTTAAAATAAACTTTGTATAGTTTTTAATTTTTATTTGATGTATAGTTTTTCATAGCAATCGATAGTTTGGCGTTTATTTTTTTTTTTAATTAAGAAAAACTGTCGGGGACGTCTAGTCGTCCCCAGGACGGTCAAGGGACGTCTTGGATGTCCCCGGCCGTCTCGAGGACGACCAGGCATTCCTGATACACTATTAGTCATCCCCACTGTTTCATACACGTTTCAAGGACGTTTCCAATATTTTTGTTTTGGAGGGGATGCCATGGGGACGTCCCCGACCGTCCCCCCATCCCGCAAACATCATTGGGGATGGGGACGGGGCTGGAGGAGGTGGGGACACATCCCTGTGTACCCTTGCTACTGCCCCCTGAATATTTAGCCTTAGGATTGGTCAAATTGGTGGCAAATTGAAGCAAAGGTTTTTTGGGGTTGAAGGGTCCTTTTGCATGTCTTTGAAGAGAGGCTGAAGGGCATTTAAAACAGTCTTTTGGAGTTCCACTTCCAATAGAACTTCCAGTTGTGTTTTGGGTTTCAGAACGTGTCATTTGAACTTCAACTTCTTCATCACTGCTCACTTCATTCAAATTTTTCTCACTAATGCTCATTTTGAGTTTTAAATTTTTTTGTTTGTGTTTGTTTGACAGTTGGATTTCAAAGGCTGAACAATGAGTGCACACTAAACTCAAAAAAAAAACACCATCCAATATAAAAACCCCTAAGGCTAATAGTAATAAAAAATAAAAAACAAAAAACAAAACTCAAAACTCAAAAAAAAACAAAACAAGTACCTTTATGTGCTGCTTGCAAGTTGAGGGTTTCAACTTTCAATGTTTGTTTGAGTTTGCAACTTTGCTATGAGGGAGCAGCCCTTCCTTTGTTGCTTAGCCTTTCAATCTTCAAACATTCAACAAACTCAGAACTCTGTCAAACACCTCCACCTCTTTTCACTATTCAGTTCACTCAGCACTGTATTTAGGGCCCAAGCTTAAACATTTAACAAAATGAAAATAGCATTGAAGTTTGAACAAACAATGTCAAATGTGAAATAGTAGGGACCATGTGTTTCAACTTTCTCTGTCGCTGCTATCTCTGCTTCATCATCCGATGTCTTCTTCCTCTGTCGCCCCTTGCGTTTCTGAGCTCTCAGTTTTGTTTTAACTTTTAAACTGTTATGTTTTAGTCTTTTAGACTTCAGCATTTTTACTTTAGGGTTTCCGTTTCTCATTTATGATTTCTGGCGTTTAAAATAAACTTTGTATAGTTTTTAATTTTTATTTGATGTATAGTTTTTCATAGCAATCTATAGTTTAGCGTTTAATTTTTTTTTTTATTAAGAAAAACCGTCGGGGACATTTGGCCATCCTCGGGATGGTCGAGGGACGTCTTGGACGTCCCCAATACACTACTAGTCACCCCCACTGTTTCATACGCATTTCGGGGGCATTTCCAATATTTCTGTTTTGCAGGGGACGCCATGGGGACGTGTGATGCCCCGTCATGCAACCCTAGAGTGTTAGACTAACAAGTGCAAAATTTATAGAAATATTTTTTTTTAAGCAAGTAAATGCATTAATCATTAAATATAATCACACTATTAACAACATTAAATAAAATGGACAGCTAACACCTCTAGGGAACATAACTGCATCAGATAAATATAAAATTATAACAATACAAGTGATATACATTATAATACAACAGAAGAGGATTTACATCATTCATTTGCAGAGATGAATAATTACAAAGGTTCAAATACAAGATTACATGACCGATCACATCGGTTTACAATATACAAGAAAATAAAACAATTATGAAGGTATACTACTACTCTGAAGATGCAGAACAAATCTGGAACTGGAAACACTTCTGCAATGTCCTCGAACCAGTACATCCAAGAAAACCAATGGATTAAGCTCTTCCACCCAACCATGTGGAACCCTGAGGTCCACCCCTCCGAGCTAGGAGATAACAATGAGGTTGTATACAAGTATATGCAAATACATCAAGCACACAGAGTTAGGAAACCGTAGCGTAGTAAGGTGCTCGAAATGAGTAATACTACACCGTCCCTGCTCACAAGCGTAACAATAAACACAAACATCTCTAACTGACAATCAAATAACATTCAATCCATAAAACATAGTACCATTATTCTGCATAATCAATTAACTATCAACTAACCATGTCAAAACACAACATAAACTGTAATAACAATAATGTCATCATAACACATGTCAATAACCACATTAGTCAACCATAATCCATCATGAACATAATAAGCATAAACCATAAATATAACCACTCAAATGTCTCAAAATTGTCTAAAAGCAATGGAAAACTATCAACTGACACAAGCTAAAATTGAGGGGCATTACATCCTCCCCCCTAGGATCAGGCTTACTCCTGGAAGCCTGCAACAAGATAAAGATAGGGATCTCGCATCTCGTCCTAGGCATCTTCATATACAAACATACCTCCGAGGGACAACTTCAAAACAAGAATTACTTAAAAGAAAAAGAATTTAATCTACAGAGTTTAAGCACTAGGTTACATAATGGACTCAATATTAACCAGAGTACCCAGTGTTCAAACATGGCTCTGATACCAAATGTGATGCCCCGTCATGCAACCCTAGAGTGTTAGACTAACAAGTGCAAAATTTACAGAAATATTTTTTTTTAAGCAAGTAAATGTATTAATCATTAAATATAATTACACTATTAACAACATTAAATAAAATGAACAGCTAACACCTCTAGGGAACATAACTGCATCAGATAAATATAAAATTATAACAATACAAGTGATATACATTATAATACAACAGAAGAGGATTTACATCATTCATTTGCAGAGATGAATAATTACAAAGGTTCAAATACAAGATTACATGACCGATCACATCGGTTTACAATATACAAGAAAATAAAACAATTATGAAGGTATACTACTACTCTGAAGATGCAGAACAAATTTGGAACTGGAAACACTTCTACAATGTCCTCGAACCAGTACATCCAAGAAACCAATGGATTAAGCTCTTCCACCCAACCATGTGGAACCCTGAGGTCCACCCCTCCGAGCTAGGAGATAACAATGAGGTTGTATACAAGTATATGCAAATACATCAAGCACACAGAGTTAGGAAATCGCAGCGTAGTAGGGTGCTCGAAACGAGTAATACTACACCGTCCCTGCTCACAAGCATAACAATAAACACAAACATCTCTAACTGACAATCAGATAACATTCAATCCATAAAACCATAGATGCATTACTCGCCAAAAACTCACGAGTTTTTGAAAAACTCGCGAGTTTTTTCAAGAAACGAGTTTTACAGGCAAAAACTCGCAAAAAAAAAACAAGAGTTTTTGTGAAAAACTCGCCAAAAACTCGCGAGTCCGCAGAGAAGACTCGCCCGCGTGAGAAAAGGTCATTTCGGCGCGGTTTAAAGGGTCTTTTTGACTCATTTTTGTCATTCTATTTGCTCCAAACTAGAAAAAAACTCCTCCAAACCATTTTACACCTATTTGCAGCATTTGGCATCGATCGAAGAAGATTTTGAGGCGGATTCGAATCAAGTTTGAAAGGCAAATCAGATTTCCAGGTAAGTTTTGTTTTTTTTCTTTCTCTTTCTTTTTTTGAAATTTCTTCTTCATTTTCGAAGCATCTAAGTTTAAAAAACATTATGAATGTAGTATAAATGGATTTGTATTGATCCAAACAAGATTTATATTCATAAAAACAAGATTCATCACTATTTTGTTTGCATTTTTTCATTTTTTTCACATTTTTTTCATTTTTTTTTATTTTTCTTCGTTCTTCTTATTTCAATCCAATTTTTTTTTGTTTAAGTCTTAGATTAGTTTGCATTTTTAGTAATTTAGAGTAATTTGTTTATTTCTTCATTGTTTTCATAATTTTTCCAAACCCTAGTTAATTTTTTTTTGTTGAATCCATGTTTTTTTGGAACAAAATGTTTAACTTTAGAATTTTACGTTAGTTTAAATTTAATCTATCAAGTAGAAATCTAATTTAGGTTGTTTTTTAATTTTCTATTAAAAATCTAACAACTTGTGCTTTCTCTTTGTATGTGCAGGTTAATTTATAATGGCAGATAGAGATGCTTCTGTATCCGGTTCAGCCTCAGGCCCTGTTGCATCATCATCATTTGTAGGCAAACGTCCTCCAGGAGCTAGAGATCCTGCGTGGAAATATGCTTATCTAGGACCGTACCCTGGCTCAGTTTTTTGCATCAAATGCCAAAACGTATACCGTGGAGGCATTAACCGCCTCAAATACCATCTTGCAGGCATCAGTCGTCGTGATGCGAAGGCCTGTACTGGAACCACGGAAGAAATAAAAAGGCAAATGAATGCCATACTTGCAGCCACAGAAGAAAGAAAATTACAAAGGGAGAAGGCAAAGGCAGCCATGCAAGCATCCATAGCTTCTTCTCAAGGTGCTCCAGTCAACCTTGAGTCGGATGATGATGCACTTCAGGGCATAGTGGGCTCTCTTCGTGGTCCACGTAACCGAAGGCAACCCACCACCACTGCGAGCCCTTCATCTACTTCCAGTAGAGCACCAGGATCAGCACCTACACGCACAGTAGATAGTTTTTTTGTGCCTAGAAACACACCTGGATCACAAACTTCCTTAGAGGCAACTGGGTGGAATAAGGAGGTGCATGAGCATGCATACATTGCTTGTGCCGATTTTTGGTATTTCAACAACATCCCTTTCAATGTGGCAAATTCTCCTTATTGGCATAATTTGGTTACTGCACTGACGGTTGCAGGAAAGGGCTTCAAGGCACCTTCTCGCACAGAATTGAGTGGGAGGTTAGTTAATTTAATGATAATCTTTTACGTTTTAAGTTTTTGATAAATTTATGTTCTTTAATTTATAGAAATTTATGATGAATTTAAGCTATTTTTTGTTTACAAACAAAATTTTTGTACTTAATTTCACTTTGTACTTGTAGGTTGCTTACAAATGCAAGGGATAGGGCAAGGGCAGTGGTGGAAGACCAAAGAAATGAATGGAAAAAATATGGCTGCTCTATTCTTTCCAATGGGTGGACGGATGGTAAAAACCGCACCATCATTAATTTTTTGGTAGCTTGCAAGAATGAAGTGGTGTTCTTGAAATCAGTGGATGCCTCCAACATAGTGAAAAATGCAGAAAATTTGGCTAACATGTTGGAGCAAGTTTGCATGGAGGTTGGGATTGAAAATATTGTGCAAATAATTACTGACAATGCAACAGCATATGTGGCAGCTGGTAGAATCCTCCAAGAGAGACACCACACAATTTCTTGGACACCTTGTGCAGCACATGTCCTTGACCTTCTTTTGGAGGACATAGGCAAGCTTGATTGGGTCACACCGATTGTAGAGGATGCAAGGAGGATCACAAAATTTATCTACAATCACCCTTGGGTTCTTAACATGATGAGGGATTACACCCAAGGGAAAGAGTTGGTGAGATCCGGTGTGACAAGGTTTGCAACGGTTTTCTTAACGTTGCAAAGCATTCTTGGTGCATTGGGGGCTTTGAAACAAATGTTTGTGTGCCCAAGATGGACAGAATCATCTTATGCGAAGAACCCAGAAGGAGACAAGGTTGCATGCATTATCTTTGACAAAGTATTTGTAGAAAGAGCTACAGAGATTGTGAAGGTAACTTCAAAACTTCGAATTTAAATTCAAATTGAATATTTATTTATTTTTAATATGTCTTTCATTGTAAATTAGTACCTTTAATCTTTTTGCATTTTTATATTGTAGGTGTCGGAGCCCTTGGTTAGAGTCCTCCGCTTGGTAGATGGGGATAAAACCCCAATGGGGTATCTTTATGAGGCCATGGATAGGGCCAAGGAAGCTATTAAAACTTATTATAATGGGGACAGCCTCAAATTTGATCCCATATGGGAGATTATTGATAGGAGGTGGAACAATCAACTCCACCAACCCATCCATGCAGCAGGGTACTTTTTGAACCCCCGTTTCTTCCATTCAGGCACCTTCTCAGATCCTACTGGAGAGGTTATGGAGGGCCTCACTTCTTGCATTCAGAGGATGACACCCCAGGCTGAGGTGGCAGACCTCATTGTTGATGAATTGCAAGCTTATAGGGAAAGAAGGGGTAGGCTCTTTTCTTCAGACCTGGCTACACGAGCAATAAACAATCAGTCACCAGGTATAAAATTTCAAATTTACAAGTTACAAACTTACAAGTTACAACTATTGATAATTTGATATTTAATATGTTTTGAACTTTTCACTTTTTTTTCTAAGTTTCTAACTCTTCAATATTTTTTTTGCAGAGGTTTGGTGGACAAATTGGGGTGGAAATACCCCAAATCTCCAGAGATTTACCCTCCGTGTCTTATGCCAACCATGTAGTTCATCCAATTGTGAGCGCAACTGGAGCTTATTTCAGGCCATCCACACAAAGAAGAGGAACAAGCTAGCTCAGAAACGCCTCAATGACCTTGTCTATGTGCAATATAATCTTCGGCTGCGCACAAGAAGGGTAGAGGAAATATCAGATGATCCAATTGATTTGGATGAGATAGATCCTTACAGTGATTGGACAGGGCAGGATGAGCAGCCTTCATTGTTTTCTGAGGATGAGATCTATGATTTGGAGAGACAGGCAATGGAGGAGGGGGCTGCCGCTGGAATCGATGGATTGGGATTCTCATTGGATGACATTGAGGATGAGGAGGATGCGGATGAGGAGGATGAGGAGGATGAGGAGAGTCAGGAGACATTGCCACCAGGACCACTACCAGCATCTACATCCAGGATGGAGGTTGAGCCACGGTTTGTCATGCCGAGGAGGGAGGAGCCACAGCAGATTCCTAGGACTAGACCTAGTTCTACCACTCCCCTAGTTTTCAGTAGACTTGGGAAGGGGAAGGGGAAGAGGAAGATGTAGTATTTACTTTCAGTTTCAGTTTTACAAAAACAATTTGCTATTTCCATTTTGTTTCAGACTATCAGTATCAGCGCATTCCTCATGAGGATGCCATTTTGTATCCAATTTACTTTGAAATCAATCAAATACAACTAGACTCAGCTTGTTTCTCATTTATTGACTTGTTGGATGCATCTAATCATTGAATTTTGCAAAAAAAAATGTGTTTTTAATGAAATTTAAACAATTTTTTAAGTTGCCGAGTTTTTTGCCGAGTTTTTGCGAGTTTTTTGCCGAGTTTTTGCCGAGTCAAATTTTTCAGGCTTGGCGGGTTTTTGCTTTTGGCGAGTTTTTCAACTATGCATAAAACATAGTACCATTATTCTGCATAATCAATTAACTATCAACTAACCATGTCAAAACACAACATAAACTGTAATAACAATAATGTCATAACACATGTCAATAACCACATTAGTCAACCATAGTCCATCATGAACATAATAAGCATAAACCATAAATCTAACCACTCAAATGTCTCAAAATTGTCTAAAAGCAATGGAAAACTATCAACTGACACAAGCTAAAATTGAGGGGCATTACAGGATGTCCCCAGTCGTCCCCCCGTCCCAGAAACGTCACTGGGGACGCCATGGGGGGTTCCTTAAAGTTATCACTGCTAAGAGTATTTATGTCATAAACCACTCTTCCAAGACCTATGACTGTGCCAACATATTTAGTGTAACATAGTAAAGCTTAAAGCCTTAAACAAAAGAAACTGAAAAGGAAATCCCTTAGCTTCTAAAATGCAAGGTTTGGAGAATCCTATAGATCTTCCAAGTATTCTGTTCCCCATTAGGAGAAGGCAAAAGTATTGACTGGACCCTGCAACCAGTCTCTTCTGCTTACGATCAGGTCCCTTGGATCCCTCTCCTTCCTCGTCGAGATCATTTCACATTTGTGGAATAGGGTGGCAAAGAGGAACATTCCAATCAGTAGCTTGAGATTGGGCAGAGCTTGTGCTACCAGCATGGTAAGCTTGACATTTGTGGGGTCTGTTGTGTTCCACTTGCTCTTGCATCTAGCACCAGTCTTATCTAAATATTTTAATGTTAATGGAAAAGATTCTATTCCATTTAACATATTTTGTTCTCATTGTTTTCCATGATATGTTATGACTGTATACTATGATTTGTCCATGTGTGTGTGTGCATGTACATGACATTATTGCAGGATAGTCTTTGTGGAAGATGACAGAACTATCTTGAGAAGTGAACACCAGCTTAGGGCTAAAATCTTCAAGGCAGTACATGCGCTGCACGTGGCCAAGAAAATTAGTCCTCAAAAGAGTTCATGTTTCATCCTTGGTAAGATAGCATGCTTAAATAAGTTGTTATCCCTCCATAATAAGGCAAGATAACAATAGGATAAAATAAGAATGAACCTAAAGCCTAGTTCTAGTGAAGCTAGAGATAAAAAAATATACTAGTCTGGAGATGATGCCTATTTTAATTTAGAAAAGAAAGCTAAGAACTCTTAATTTGGGTAAAGATAAGAATACCATCTTAAGAGAAGCTAGTAGTTTAAGAGAAATGCACCAAGAGAAATCTGAAATATTATTCCTAGACTCTGACATAGCCATTCCAATACAACCTGAAGATTTACCCATTAAAATAATCATTATTGGAATACATGGTTGGAAATAATGCAAAAGCCTAAAAAATTATAGCAAAGACTGTAGATGAAAAATAACATTGCACAATAATTGGACCACAAATACAACTTGAATAATGATAAGCAGAAAAATTAAAATAAGTATACATTGATTAATGATTAACAAAAAAAAGTGCATTGCGGATTTGGAACATGCTTATAACCAAAACTGTAAAATGGAGGGATGTAAGCAAGACATACATGAAAATCATTATGAACTATGTGACAATTACATTATTAATATTAACAAACATGAATGTTGTATCAAATTCTAATAGCACAACTGTCACAATAGTTATTGAGCTGCTGAGGGTAAATGTTTAGACTTAAGATACATAATATATTGTTGGTCCATTATTTTATTTTCTTGCATTTAGTTAATTATTTTATTGTATTAGATGCACCTAAGATAGGATAAGCTTGCTTAGGTAGGTATCTACTTGGGTAGATTGTACTTGCATCATGTGACTTGTACTTCGCTAGTTTGGTGGACATGTTGTGCACACATGTGACTACATCTCCTTTATCCCACATTGGTTGTACATTCACATCTTTTGGTGGTGTATCCTAGATATACCCACCCGTTCTCTAATATGAGCATCTGATTGTAATCCATCTCTTGGTTAGAATAAAGTTTATTCTATCATATTGATCTTCTTTATGCTTTCCTTAGGCCTTCTTGATCTTTGGTGGCTATCTCCATAGCCAAATCTTACATGGAATCAAAGTGGTTGAGAGCCTTTGGATGGTTCTAGGATTGAAGGTTTTTTTTTTTCTTGAAGGATCTAGTATGCTCTTCTTTGCATTGAATGATGATTTGGAGAATTAAAAATGTTTGATAGAAAGACTAGATTCTAGGGGGATTCCTCTTTGTGGCTTTGTATTGTAGATGCATTTTGGAGCTTGATAGAGCTAATTTGAGCTCATCATTAAGTCCAGAGCATATAAGATAGTGGATTTTTCCTTTTGTTGCATCCTAGTTAGACATTAGAGGCCAAATCTACGAGGGTTTTGATTTGGGAGGTGCTTGCAAGATCCAATAGGTAGCCATCATTTTAGGTGAAATATGACCTAAAGGCCCAAAAACCCATAGATCGACTGTCAAATCGTTGAAATTGAAACACGTTTCCTTGGACCTTAAAAAAAACCTTATTAGTTGTCATATAGTTGTATGGGTTTGTACAATTTGTACTTGTTAGAAAACGGATTGCTCGGTTGGCATTGGTGGAATCTTGATCTACGTTGGTAGGTATAAGTGAATCAAAGTCGTACCAACATAATCTTTGCATATATTAAGGTTTTCTAATTTTTTGCAATTTTTGTACCCTATAGGTACAAGTTATGGGATTGTGTATTCAAGGTACCACAAGCTCTAAGGGTGCCATGTGGTAGCTGGCCTATTTGATAGTGTCGCCATGCCACTGTGGGTACACCACCCATTGATGGTCCCTCTCCTATGCAGCCACCATTTGGCCCTACCACCACCGCTAACCACAAGCCAATGACAACTCCATAGTCCACCATCACCAGCTTATCACTTGGTACTAGTGGCTACCTCCAATTTTGGCCTACAACCGCAAGCCACCTTTTTTGCCCATCAAGCAGTTTTTGGCCAAAAAGAAGCAGTTTTTAGTGAAGGAGAAGCAATTTTTTGTAAGGGAGGCAGTTTCAAGGGAATCTAATAACGGTTTTAGATTCTAGATGGTATATTCTGTCGAGTGGGCATATTCCGTCTACTGGCATTAGATGATGTCAGCAATCTCTTCCTTCCAACCTACCCCACTCACCATTTCCAATTTTGATTTTGACACGTAGGCTCCATTCTTAGTTATATTGGTTTCGATTTTTGAGCAATTCTTTTGATTTGGGGTAATTTTTTGAGAGTTTCCTAGTGGTGCATATGGTTTGTGATTTTGATGTCTAGTTTTTTGAAAAATATAGTTTCTTAGAGGTATTGCTAGCTCATCCTCATTTTGGGAACATTTGAGGCTTCATTTGGGCTGAAGTAGGCTCCTTTTTAGGCACTGTTTTGTTTGAAAGGCATTATTTTTCATATATTTCATGGTGGTAACCTTGGTTTGTTTCCATTTTACATCAGAATTGTAGTTTCAATATTTTGGACTCTTTGGAACTTGTGTTTCATTGAGTTCAAGTCCACTTTCACACATTTGGCAAGTGGCAACTATAAATGCACTAAGTGCAATCGTCACATTTTGTTGGAGATTTTCATAATTGAGTGATTTTGGGGGGTTTTGTATTGCTTTTGCTAGTTTGGTCTCTATTTGACTCATTTGAGGAGTCTAATCATAATTAATAATGGGTTTTTCAATTCATATTTTTGTTATCACCTTGAAAAAAGGAAACTATGTCTTGGTGAGATGGAATCCTCAAACGTTTCAAGTGGCTTCATCTCTTGCTTCACCTCTATGGATTTGTTCTTGAACCAGATACTTGTTGGCGGAAGCAAGCATTGGCTAACAAGAATGATAATGCCCTAGGATTGATTGGTTGCAACATTGATACCATAAATACAGGACTCGCCCAGACTCGACGAGTCGCGAAACAGGCAAACTTGGGCGAGTCTGACAGACTCAATGGTCGGGTACTCGCCCGACTCGCTGAGTCTATCAGATTCACCTAGACTCGCCAATCTAGGCAAGCTTTGCCATGGCTGTGAGCAAGCAAAAACATAAATTACAAAAAAAAAAAAAAATTCACTTAAAAGCAAAAGACAATTATATTGGTCTCCTTTACCCTAAAAGCAACTTCATTTCATTTTCAAGCCAAAGGAGAAGGAGAAAAGAGAGTTTTGAGCAAAAATTGGATTGCATTGAAGGGAAACCAGCAAGGAGATTTAGCTAAAATTGGTGGTTGAATCGCATTTGGGCAGGTTTGTAGCTACTTTTGGTGCATATACAGGAGTCTACAAAGGATTGGGTAGAGCTCACCATTGATTTCAAGCAAAATCTAAGAGGTAAGTTTGTAATTTCATGTTTTTTTTTTTAAATTTCTTTACTCTTTTACATTTCTTTTTTTTTTTTTTTCTATATTGTTTTAGTGGACCAAAGAACAAACCCTAGGTGTGTTTAATTTGATTGTTGAACAAACCCTAGGTGTTTTTGAATTTTTTTAGTTTTATAGTTGCAAACCCTAGTATTTTTATATTAGTTTAATTATAAGCCATAAATGTTACTTCTTTTTCTCTTTATATGTTATTGCAGCATTCTTTAAATTTATAAATTGTCTTAATCACAATGTCAAACCCGATTAGAAGGGACCCTTGTTGGAAACATGCCATCCTTAGGGACAAGAAAGAAGAGATAACTTGTTTTCATTGCAAAAACCTTTGGGAGGGGGAGGCATTAACAGATTGAAATACCATCTTGCACGTATACCATGCCAAGGTGCTGCACCATGTGATGCAGTGCCTGCTGAAGTTATGCGTGAAGTGCGAGTTCAATTAGAAACCTTTCATGAGCAAAAAGAATTAAAAAATAGGCAAAGAGAGGAGATGGCAGCCATTGGTGGAACTGCAAGTGGAGTCTTCTTGTCCCATTTGTCCAGTTCGTCCATTTACAGGTAGTGGTAGTGGTAGTGTTAGCATTGGGGCTAGAGTTCATGCATCCAGGTTAGATTCATATACTGTCAGTGCAGAGGTTGAATGATCTAGTTTATGTTCATTACAACCTTTGCCTTCACCAAAAGTAGATTTTGGGCAGTGACTTATCACCAATCTCACTAGAGGAGGTTGATCCACAATCAGAGTGGATCACTGAGGCTGAGGATCCTATCTTTGGTGATGAGGACCTTGATTGGATTGACCAAAGGCAGAGGCAGTAGCCATCGTAGAGGAGGCTAGAGCATGAGGAGACACCTTGGATGTTGGTGTGAGTGCCATTGAGACACAAGCAGATATCATGGTTGCATCATCATCCAGGACCTATCATAGTCGCCCACGCAGGATTGGCCGTAATATTGGGTCGAGTGTAGGCCCCCCTGGGCCATAGACTTCTAGTTTTTGTTTTGAACTTCTGATGCCATGGATTTCATATTCCATGAGTTTTGTATACATTTGACAATATTTATATATCTAAATGTGTTATTTCCTTCAGCTAAAATTTGTGTTTATACTTAGGTGATTGATGTATACTTGTGTATGTGATCAAATTAGCTTCTATTTGATGATTTTATTGTCTTTTTACCTATTAAAGGGTGCATGAAACAAGTCTTAAATCCTTAAAAATCTCTAAATTTCATGTGTTTTTCAAATTGCCAAGTCTTGGGTGAGTGTTGGTGGCAAGTCCGAGTACTTGCCAAAAATCACCTTGGCGAGTCTTTGACGAGTCCGGATCTTGTAACACTGGTTGATAGTGACACTATGTAACATCTCACATAATGAGTGCCTTCACACTCTTTGGACTAGAATTTGGTTGTTGCATGGAGACTAAAATGAATCTTCATTACCAAAAAATCTTGTTATGGACTATCTTGTACCCCTTGATGATTGTGATAATCTACCACATGACGATGATACAACAAAGGAACTTGCTTATGATGAAAGTTTTGAATGTTGTGGTGACAAAGATTTCTCTTCATGCTCCTCCTCCCATAGAGATTTCCATTGATTCTTTAGCTTCCATGACTCCTAATACAAATTTAGTGGGTTCATCTTTTTATCTACAAGTCAACATCTCGAGGTTGATGACTCTTGTATTCCAACATTGACAGATATATCTAGTGCTCATACTTAGACATCTTGTGTGGGCACATCATCATGGGATGAGCAGTGTAGTCGAATGACATGCATTGAGATCTCAACTCCATCTTTTCCTGCTTCTTCATAGTTCAATGCTTTCGATGGGGCTTCTAGTGATTCGGTAGAATAGGACATTCATTGTTTTCCAGAGACAATTTGTTGGGATGAGTACTCGGCAGATTTTGAGTATTTTTTTTGTGAGTCCTTCACAAGTTTGGAGGACACTATTGAGGACATTCATCTCCTCTTTGATGTCATATGGAGTTGCATCTCTTTCTTTCCATAACATGAGAATACATTTAGACACTTTTGTTCTTTCTCCATCTATTCATGTTTCCACAATGACAGATTTTGTAGATATTTATGAGTGCACAGATCCTATTCCATCATCGTTCATTTTGACACCTTCTATAGGACTACTAGATTCTCTTCGATTCAATTGTCTTACCTATAGTGAGAACCATACATCCATGGTTACTATACTTGAATCTTGCATGGTACCTGATTCATCTTATCAATGTTTGTCGCAATTTGGCATTGGTTTGGAGAAGCTTGAACAGTTTATGAAGGCATCATCTTCATTTTTGGTTCCTATTCTACATCAGTTTCCACATGGTTTTGAGAGGTCGCTCTTTTTAGTTGGGTCAAGGACTCTTGATTTGATTGTGGCACCTTTTGGCACTAGCATGGCAACATCTAAGTTCCTTCTAGAGACATATTTTGAGTTTTCTTCCCTCATACTCCTATCAGGAATGGGAAGATATCTTGCATACACCTTTGTATTTGTTTATTCTTAAGGGAGAAATTTTGTTCAATGAGCCTGGATCATCGTTAGTATTCACAATCGAGCATCTTCCATTGTTGAAAGAGGCTACTTCTTTAGGGATAGGCATTTCCCCTTCCCTAAAACTTGGAGAAACACTAGATTTTAATGAGCATTTGTAATAAACCTGAGTACACTAAACTGCCTTATCTTGCTTGTCAAGGTATTTTAGTGCTGTTTTTATCACAGCTATTTGATCATTGAAGACAAGCAAAATGTTTGCTTTTCTATTGATTGTATTTACTTGAGCATAGAATTTTCCTTCATCCTTTAGCATGTCATATGAAGTTTTGATTGTCCTTTCGATGTTAGATTTTGGTTGATTTTGTATTTTTCTTTGTAAAGCATGACATGCACAATTTTACCTCTTTTTACATATTTTGCATCATAGACAATGAAAAATTGTAATTATTCTTTTAGGTCTTTTGGAACAAGAAGAGAAACAATAATCTCTCCAATTATTTAGTGTTAGCATTGTTCACAAAGGGAGCCATGAATTTTGAACTTCTAACAGGTGGTGGTGGTATCAAGGTGGTTTGGAGGGATTCTACTTGGTCCAGACAGATTTAAACATATTAACAATGCTGCCCGTTCACTTTTGCTCAGTTGTGGCTACATCAAAAGTCAAGGCTCAAGCAACTCTACCTCTCAGCAGAAACATGGAAGAGGATCAAATCAAAAAGGTTAGTGCTATAGAGTTCGACAGTTATCTTGGTTTTGTCAAACTGTCCACAAAGCTATGGATTTTTTATATACTCCACACTAGGCAAAAATAAAAAATCACGTCTCTAATCATTTGAGTTATCTTGGAAACTGGCAAAGGATTTCTTTGTAGTCTTGTGTCATACAGTTTGACTATTATCTTGATTTTATAAAACTGCATACAAAGCTGCAGATTTAAGACATTCTGTGAACTTGGAAAAAAATTAAAAATCATGTTTAGTTATTTAGGTTATGTTGAAAATTTGCAAATGACCTATTGATTTGAGATTGATGTAGAAATGTATAACCCAGTTAAGGATTTCATGTAGACTGAATCTGTTTTGGATTGTTAACTGGACACAGGGAAAAAGAAATAAATATCAAGATTCAAGAATTCTGAAATAAGTATATTTGGACTTGGCATGTAACGGATTTTCATTCCTTTATTTTAAGGAAGAAAATCAAATATACAGCTACTTCCTTCCTTATACTTGGACAACAGACGGGGTATTAGATTTATATATCAAGGTAAAACATTAAGTTATGGATGGATAAATAGACCATATTTCAATAGTGTGATTTGTTTGTGATTCATCTGTCTAAATATTTGTATTTAGCAACTTTTTATTTTTTTTTATTTTTTTAATTTTATAACTTTGTATTTAAAAAATACAGTATTCTTATTTTTATTCTATTTGTGTAATGAAAATCAATCTTTTAGTTGTACGTGTCACATAACTTCAGATCCAACATCATAGAGAACATAATGCAAAGGAGTCTTTGCTATGAATCCATTATGATATATACTGAAATTATCACATTAGACAAGGACCCATTTCTTATATGGGTTGTTTCCACATTATCTCTCCTAGGACAATGAGAACACAATGATCAGTCACCACATCATATTACCTGATGTGCTCAACATAACATGACACAATTATCGATGGTAATATATAAGCCACATCTGATTGTGATATCCTCCAATTTGAGAAAGAACCTTCAACTATATAAATTCTGAATGGAAAAGGCATGAAAACTGGAGAACTATCTCCCATCCAAGTCTCTAAGAATAAAATTAAATCATGTGTACAACATAATCTTGTAGAGACAAATTTTCCTATGCTTTTATACACTCATTATTCATCCATCTACATCCATCCACCTCTTTAGCATAAGTCATCATCCTTGATGACTATGATGTAAGGATCCATATGATGAATGTACCACTTGCTCTAAAGTTTCTAGTCTTGGAACCTTTGCAGACAACGATGTCACAATAGTTGCTGATGTGTGACAGGATCTTTGTGTTGGAAGTGATGCTAAAATTCCATGCCGTCTCAACTTCTCATTTTCCTTTAACAATTCTGAGAAAGCCCATTTCTTATCTTTATGCAACTCCTTTGCTTGATTCTCCAACTCCACCTCGTCCCTTCCTTAAGCTGACTCCGAGTTCTTGCAAAATCCATGAAAACTTTGTTTGAAGCAATGGTCTCCTTCCTTCTAGCTTACTTTTCACTGTATTTGGAGTTATTTATTTTTGCACTATGCATCTTCAGTTTTTTGGCAGCCTCCTTGAACTCTTTACCCAAGTCAACAACTCTTGCTAACAACTTTGCTGTTTGCTTATTTGTTCTGTCCTTCAAAGTCTTGGCCAGCTGGACCTCTTGCATAGCATAATCATACTTATGTCATTTTTGTTTGTCTTCCACGTTAGATAAACAAAAAAATGTCATTGCAATGGAGATTAAGGAATGCCAACTGATCAATTCTATTGGATGCTGTCATCATCCATCAAATAGCTCAGGTGTTGTCCACTTTGCAACATAGACTTGTGCACATCATACCAGAAACTATGATTGTCTAAATGTTGTGCAAAGCATTTCTTGTTAAATCAAGCCTCCTTGTGCCACCTTGATTCTAATCATCTAGATATTTGTTTGTTATCCCATTGGTTGTTTTTGTTTACCTACTTGTGAGCTCCTGAAATATCTGATCATACAACCCATTAAGTTGCTTGTGCATTTCAATCAAATCATTGTGTTTCCTCTTCTTCCTCAAAGAAGTTCCAACAAGCACCATTCGGTGGTCTAGTTCAACATTTGTTGTCTCCATGTACTCCTTCGCAAGTGGCTCCTTGAAACTTTGTGTTGGGTGTTTTGAGGCTCATGTGATGCTTCTAAAAGGAGAATGTGTAATTGTAACACGTGCTTGCATCATATGCACATCATCATGCTATGAGTTCTGCATTGTCAAGTTCCATATTAGCAAACTCATCATGACCTTTCATGTGTTGTTATAAGGTTAGCCATATACTTTCTGTGTTTTTTCCAACCAACATGGCACATAGCTATATTTTAAGTCGACCCATGAATCAATTAACTTCCTATATTGATTAACTGACTTGAATTCGGCCAATGGAAAAACTATATGTTCAAGGCTAGAAGTTTCACATGCAAGCAAATGATCAACTTTTCTTGATCTACTGTAGACATGGGTCAAAAAGGAGCACTATTCCTGGAAATAAGAATAATTGTATCAATGAGACCTCATTGGCAAATGTCTTGATATTCCTTGTGGAGTTATTTCCATCCCAATGTAATTCCATGAAATAACCTACTAATGCATCTAGGGTATTCAATGTTATTTATAGTGGGTCTCTCTTTCCCATTTGACATAGAGGTATTCTAGTGTCTTGCTGTAGTGCCTCATTTCTCATGCTAATCCCTTAAAGAAAATACTTGAAATAGAACTCATAGAGACATCCTAACTTAGGCTTTTCCTCCTTTATGCCTAGAATGATTGATAGTGATGAGCACATGCTTATACCAAGAGGGGGGGTGAATAAGTATTAGGCAATCTTTTACTTTTTCAATCTTAACAACCACAATAATAACAACCATACAAGATCTAACAATTATGCAACACAGGAAGAACGCATGATTTATGTGAAAACCCTTATGGGAGAAAACCACGGCAAAATATTGCTTTTCTTATAAACCTTCTTTTGTAGGCACCAACCTACTTCTCTTACAAATCTTCTTTTGTAGGCACCAACCTACTAGAGACACCAATCCCCACTTGTAGAATTTGTGAGCACCAACCCACTGGAGACACCAATCCCCGCTTGTAGAATTTGTAGGCACCAACCCACTGGAGACACCAATCCCCACAACTGAGCACCAACTCAGTAAGAGACACCAATCTCTTATTTTGATAGGCACCAACCTCCAAATTCTTCAATGGATGATATTGTTTTCACAAAGATTTGATTATAGACGCACTTTCTTTCACGACTCTGCTTGTAGATGATCTAACGGTTATCACACAAGTGATTTCCTTCACGACTTGGTTTGTAGATGATGATGATGATGCCTTATCACACAAGTGCTTTCCTTCACAAGTCTACTTGATGGTGATGCAACAACTTTCCTTCACAAATTTTATCTCAAATAATGCAATGCTTTCCTTTATATTTTTGCTTTAAGGTCTACTCTAATTTCACTTACAAATTTGCCCCAAGTTATGTATCATATATTTCTCTTCACAATATTCACACTCTCTTCATATATTTAATATAGATCTGATTTACTCTTCATATTCTCTTCTCTAGATCTGCTTGAATTCCAAATACTTCACATTCTTTTTCTTTTTACTCTCCACTAGATCTGCTCTAGATCTATTGTTAGTCGCATCATTTACATTTGTATTGCTTGCTATTTTATCCTCCACTCAATATCTCATTTATACTATAAATACCTTTTCATGGGACGATCTTTTCCTTATATGGGAGCGCTTCATCTAGGGGGTCGGCCCCATTAACAATATATTTGTTTTAATTTAAACTTCCTTTTAAAGGAGTCGGCTATATTTGTCTTAGTGCTACCTTTTAAAATCATATCATTCTTTGACTTGGCTGATCAATATATATTTATATATCTACCTTTTAAAATCAATATCATACTTTGACTTGGCCAATCCATATGCATTTATATCTTCCTTTTACTTAGGCGCCAATTCGAGGAGAGGAGCCAGCCATATCAAACAATTATTCATTCTAATTAATTCTGATTCCTTTATGACTGTCTTTGCTTCTCATAGTCGGCTAGGGGATGTAATTGGATGATGACGATATAGTGGCTTTTGGCCTTAGCAATTTCCTCTTACCTTTGACATAAATGACAATCTTCTAACAATCTCCTCCATACATCTTGCCATCAATCTTGGACAACTAATTCCTTCTTGACATGACTTTGACATCAATGACAACTAATCCAACAATCTCCTATACGCTTTTGATATCAATGACAACAATCTCTTTGACATCAATGACAATATTACCAACAATCTCCCCCTGTCATTGATGGCAACATGAACATAATTCTCTCCTTTTGCACTACTCACCCTTACCATATCCCTCCCTCTTTGTCATCAATGGCAAAGGGAAGTAACATACTTTTTTCCTTCATGATAGGATTCTCCCTCTTTTCTGTGATGCTCCCCCTGTCTGTAGAGCTCCCTCTTGACATCGATGGCATCATTCTTCCTTTTCCTATAACTCTCCCTTTCTGAAACTCTCTTTGACATAAATGGTAAAGGGATGATCATTATACTTCAATCCATGCCTTCTATGGCATTATTACATCAATAGGAACTCCTATAATGTGAAGTCAAACATAAGCATCAACATAACCATCCAACTTTCCACTATCAATTTCTTTTTCTTTTGCCAACACATGTTCTAGCAAAATTGTCAAATGCAAATATACGAGCATACTCTTCAGGCAAAGGCTTCTTTGGATTGTTTGCATCCTCATGTCAGGCTTTTGGAAGTCTCTCTCATCAAGTTTAGTCTTTCAAACATCTTTATCACGATTTCTTTCTTCTCTCATTGTCTCAAGTCTTCTTGGCTCTTTATCATTTTGACATTAGTTCTCCTTCACTTCATTATTATGGTAACTTTCTAATATAAAGTCTGTTACTACCATATCATTCTCTCTCTCTCTAATATTCTGTGAGACTTCATCCTTTGAGTTGTCTTCTCCACGGAGCTGAAAGATATGCAATGGTTAGCTGCCCTTGAACTCGTACTTCTCCTTATGAACTTAGTGATACCACTTGTGCATGAAGTGCAGTTTGCACAAGCATAGATTCTTCCTTCTTTTGCTCTTGTTTCCTCCATACTTTTGTATATTCTTCCTTCTGATTATCTATGGCTTCCACTTTCTTGTTCTGTCTAGGGGGTTCCACAAAACCACATCTACAAAAACGTGTTGTATGTCCATAGTTGTTGCACTTATAGCACACAACATTCTAATCCAACAAAGGTGCAAAGGAATTATAGTTCCTTCTTGAGAACCCATAAGGACTTCTATTCTTGTTCTAACCAAAATTTCTTGCTTGTGTTCTACAATCTCTTTCCTTATGACCAAAGTGATTACAAGAATAGCAATAACCATAAAAGGAATGTTGAAACCCGGTCATATGAGGTTGTCTCGGAGGGAAATATCTTCTAAATGTATTTTCATCCTTGTAGTCTTTGTTAGGAATTCTGGTTTTCTGAGGAATGTCATTTTCTTTCTTGTTGTTTTCATTCTTGATAGGACTGCACTTGCATAGCTTTTTAGTTTTTCCTCATTTCCCTTCTTTGGTGCCTCCTTGGGATCTTTTGTAATCTTTTGATTTTCTTCATAACCAAGACCTGTCTTAATGTGTGATGACCTCTAGCCATTGATGATATCATCTAACATTTTCGTACTCTTCTCATTCTTCAAGTCTTTGTTCACAATTGAGTACTTGTTTTCTCCTATTCCTTTCTCAAGGAAACAATTTCGGACTCACGCCTCTCACAATCTTATTCTTTTGCCTTTAATTGAATTCTTACTCTTCCTCAATTCGTTTTGCCTCCTCAAGTTGAGTTTTTAGATTGATGATCATGTTCTCTGATTCTTCAAGGCTTTGTAACATTTTGGCTTGAGATTCACTGTCTTCTTGAAGCTATGTTTTAGTTTTCAAATTTCTTTTCTTAAGCTTCTCGATCTCACTGTAGGCATAATGGAGTTCCTCCTCAAGATCCACTTCATCATCTTCATCATATTCTTATTCTGAATCTTTCTCTTCTTTTCTTTGGTCTTCACTTTCAAGGGCATCACCCTTTGCTTCTATCGCCATGAAGAGTGTTTCTTCTCTATCACTGTAAGAAATGCTTTCACCGCTTTCCTCTGATGAGTTGTTATCTTCTTTAGAATAAAGGTTTTTCTTGTACTTTCGGAAGTTCTTCTTTCCTTGTTTGTGACTCTGCTTATATTGTTGATATCTTCTTCCTTTCTTTAAGTTGTAATCTTCTTCACCATAGCTACTTTCACTTTTGACATGCACACACTCAAGCAAAATGACCTATTTTACCACAATTAAAACATTTATACTTACCTTTGTACATGTCGGATATTTTCTTGAGCTTTCTATCAAAATGGGCTTCCTTTGCATCTGATTCATCATTGGAGCTATTGCTTGATTTATGCTTTTTATTCATCATCTTCTTTGATGCTTTGAACGCTACCTCTCTTTTAGATGATTTCTCTTCAGTCCTCATTTCATAGGCAGTGAGGATCCCATGCAACTCATCCTTTGTCAGTTTGTCTAAATCTCTCATTTCTTCGATCACGGAAACCTTGGCATCAAATCTTACAGGTAGAGAGCTTAATACCTTTTGCATAATCACAACTGCTTGAACTGTTTCACCAAGACCCTTTATTGTGTTCATGATCTCATCAACGCGAAGCAAATAGGAGGCTATGTTTTCTTCTTCTTTCATCTTAAGGCTTTCAAATTGTCCCCTATGGGTTTGAAGTTTTGCCTTCTTTACTTTATCATTTCCTTCATAAATATTCTTCAACTTATCCTAGATCTCCTTGGCTGATTTGCATTGCATTACTTTCACAAACTCTGATTTGGATAATCCACACAAGATCGCATTCATGGCTTTCACATTGTTCTCTCTATCCCTTTTTCCATCCTTATTCGTTGGTGGAGATGCAGGAGCAGTATATCCATTCACTATAGATTGTCAAATATCAAACCCTAGGGCACTTAAGTAGGTTTTCATCCTTATGCTCCAAAAGGCATAATCGTTTCCATCGAGAAATGGTACCTTATTTGATGAGAATCCATATCCTTTTTGACCGGCCATATGTGCTCTTTAGATCTTCCTTCTAGTGGTTAAACTATATTCGAAGGAACCATCTCTGATACCAATTGATAAGCACACACTTATACTGAGAGGGGGGTGAATCAGTATAAGGCAATCTTTTACTTTTTCAAACTTAAGAACCACAATAATAACAACCATACAAGATCTAACAATTATGCAACGTAGGAAGAACACATGATTTACGTGGAAACCCTTACAAGAGAAAACCACAACAAAATATTGTTTTTCTTATAAACCTTCTTTTGTAGGCACCAACCTACATCTCTGACAAATCTTCTTTTGTAGGCACCAACCTACTGGAGACAACAATCCCCACTTGTAAAATTTGTGAGCACCAACCCATTCGAGATACCAATCCACGCTTGTAGAATTTGTAGGCGCGACTCACTGGAGACACCAATCCCCACAATTGAGCACCAACTCAGTAAGAGACACCAATCTCTTCTTTTGATAGGCACCAACCTTCAAATTCTTCAATGGATGATATTGTCTTCACAAAGATCTGATTATAGATACACTTTCTTTCCCAACTCTTCTTGTAGATTCTAACAGTTATCACACAAGTGCTTTCCTTCACGACTTGGTTTGTAGATGATGCAATTGCTTTCCTTCACAAGTCTATTGATGATGCAACAACTTTCCTTCACAAATTTTATCTCAAATAATGCAATGTTTTCCTTTATATTTCTTCCTTAAGGTCTGCTCTAATTTCACTTACAAATTACCCCCCCAAATTATGCATCATATATTTCTCTTCACAATATTTACACTCTCTTCATATATTTAATATAGATCTAATTTACTCTTCATATCTCTTCTCTAGATCTGCTTGAATTCCAAATACTTCACATTCTTTTTCTTTTTATTCTCCACTAGATATACTCTAGATCTATTGTTATTCACATCATTTACATTTGTATTTCTTGCTATTTTATCCTCCACTCAATATCCCTTTTATTCTATCTTCATACTTCTTCACAAGAGGGACAACTTCTCAAGGGTGGCGACTTCTCTCTCAAGAGAGGTACCTCTTCATAAATACATACCTTTTCATGGGACGATCTTGTCCTTATATGAGAGCGCTTCATCTAGGGGTCGGCCCCATTAACATTATATTTGTTGTAATTTAAACTTCCTTTTAGAGTCGGCTATATTTGTCTTAGCGTTGGCTTTTAAAATCATATCATTCTTTTACTTGGTTGATCAATATGTATTTATATCTGCCTTTGAAAATCAATAATATAGTTTGACTTGGCCGATCAATATGTATTTATATCTGCCTTTTACTTAGGCACCAATTCAAGGAGGGGAGTTGGCCATATCAAACAATTATTATTCTAATTAATTTGATTCCTTTATGACTGCCTTTGCTTCTCATAGTCGACTAAGGGATGTAATTGGATGATGACGATATAGTGGCCCTTGGCCTTAGCGATTTCCTCTTACCTTTGACATAAATGACAATCTTCTAACAATCTTGTTCATACATCTTGTTGGCATCAATCTTGGACAACAAATTCCTTCTTGACATGACTTTGACATCAATGACAACTAATCCAACAATCTCCTATATGCTTTTGACATCAATGACAATATTGCCAACAGATAGGGGGTGACACCATCCTTTGGTTATCCCTCAAAGAAGTAATGCACAATGAACTATAAAAGCAATGAGAGGTATTTCAAGGTTCATTGCATCATACCTTGTACTCCTAGTGCTCTCCATAATATAGAATGAGGCATAATTATTATCATCATAGTGCTCCATATCATCCCCCTCATCATCCTTCTTGGTATCCTCTTGGTTATCATATGCATCATCATCATTCTCTACGTCCTCTTGGTCCTTCCTTAAGGGATCTGCATTATGCTTCATGAGATGTATCATCCTCGCCATCTAACAAAGATAATAACAATCTTGTTGATGGTCGGACCTTTTCCCTCAAGGTCATTCTTTACAAAAAAACTTTCTTCACTGCTTACTTCTTTTTCGGTGGTATCAAATGACTATGCTTGGTCTTCCTCTGTTATCATTTCCATTTGTGTTGGGGGGTTTACATCCTCCTTTGACTTGCCCCCTTGTGGAGTCTTTTCAAATATTTATCTTTAGACTTTCCCTCATAATGTGGTGTTGGTGGCACTTATATTCACAACGTTTTCCATCTACACACTATGGATAACTTTTCATTCTTTTCCCTTATATGGAGATCAAGGTTATTTTTCTTGATGTTGAGCTCCATCATCTATCCTTTGTTGTAGAACAATGTCAATGCCCCTAAAGACATTTAGAATGCTATCAAACATCGCGACAACGATGCTTTAATCTTTTGCAAGAGGAATACATACCTTTTGGAACCTCTCCATTCCACAATCTTTGCATGTAGGGAATGAGGGAAAGGACCAAATCAAAACTTTGAATCTCACCAATGAGTCTACAACATACCAAGTCTTGGATGACTTGAATCTCTTTATTCTTTATACCTAGAATCTCAAATCATCTACTTCCCTACATTGACCCTCTTTTTACATTGTCCAAATTGGTTTGTACAATAGTCAACTCAATAAATTGGTGCTTCACAACATTGGGTACTTTATAACTTCAACCTTCCAAATTAAGTGGAGATGTGCCACTGTTGTGGAAAAACATTGAGTTTTATATGAAATTAGGACAACCGTTAGCGTTCCTCGTCTTCTCATCAAAATATTTGATAACCAACAATTTTTGTTTTGTGAAATTCCTACTTTTTGTTGAACACTACAATCATTATTGCATGATACACTTGGGACCAAATCAATCTTACATATCCGGTCATGCTTCTTGTTTCTCCATTCCTAATGGTAGAACAATGCTTCCACTAGCAAATGCCCCTGTATCTCTTTAGGTAATGTTATCTCTTTTTCTTTTTTTTATCATTCTCATTTGTCTTTGTTTTCTTTTTGCTTTCTAGTTGTGCATGTTTCCCCACATGGTGGACCTCAATCATTTGATGTGCTATTTCGAATAAACACTTCTCCAAATGGATTACTTATGGCAATGTTAAAGAAGTGCAAATCTTGTTGCATTTGTCTTTTGTTGTGCTTCCTTGAATTGTTGATATAACTTTTGTGTCTTCCACATAGTCACTTTTGCCATTGCTTGAAATCCTGAATCATCTACCATTCTGAGAGGTTGAGCTTCCCAAGACCCAACTTCTACTTGATCTGTTGGAATCACTTCTATGTGAATCAAGTTCTTTCAATGAAATATCTCATGCTCTCTATGGTCTTAGAGGTTTAATCACCCTTCCAACAATCTGGTTGGAACTTCTCTCTCTGACTTATATGACACTTATACCACACACGTTGATAGGAAGGAACCCTTGTTGAACAAATTTCAATCATCTTTATTTTTAGAATGTAGAGTTGCTATTCTTTATAATAGGATTTTGAGCAATGTTTCCTTATGTTATGCAATGCACTTAGTTGACTTTGTTAGATGTGCAAGTCTCTTTGCTCAATGAGTGATGCCTCTTGTTGGATCAAAGTCAGTTTTAATCCTTTACTAGTAATGTGTACTTGTCTTTTCCCAAAACATAAACACTTCCTTAATAATATTCAATTGTTTTCTTTTTAATAAATAGCCACCACTTTTAGATAAATAACCACCATCAAATTTTCTTTGGGATTTAAATAAATAATCATCAAAACTATTTTGTTTTTATTAGTGCACTCACCATTGGGTTCTTCTATAATTGCCCCTCTGTCTTGTTTTTATTATCTACATGATTTTTTAATTGGTCACTATTTTTAAATGCACCACTCACCATCTTCCACTTTAAGTAACTCATCTAGTATGTTTTTTGTGGATTTTCTAAAATAAAGTTCTTTTGCTCTTAGGTATTGCTTAAGTGTATTTAGTGACTCCAATTAACTTGCTTTTGCACAACAAATTCATTTAGAAGTTACAGATTTTCCTTAAGCATTGCTTCTAAATTTAGCAACATGGAGGCCCAAGGGAATTATATACCAAGCCCCATTATTCTAAAAAGAGTGGCATCTTTTGAATTGTTTTTTCTTTTCTTACACGTTTTTTGGATACTTGATAGTGTGGGAGAGGATAGTGTTGGTGATTGAGGAGTGGGATTTGCTTGTGAAGGTGCTCAACTGACATGCAACAAATAGAAGCCTATTCTTACAAGCATGTTATCTTTACTCCTTTTGTTGTGTATTTTGAATGATGGTACCAAAAAAGACTGGTAGGTTTTAATGTAGTGTTCTAAAATCCTTGTGAATTGTGTGTATTGTCCTTGGTTCAAGGGCTTTTCTTTTTTGGTTTTGTAGAAACCTTTTTTAATTATGTTTTAGCTTCAACTAGATGTTTTAGCAATGCTTGACATTATGACAAATCTATAGGAAAATTATTGTATTTCTCCATAGTAGGAAGCCCTTAAAGCTCATTGTTAAAAGACCATTCTATTCCTTTGAAAAATCAAGATCATGAGTAATGGTTTTCTAGTGTTGGATTGGAAACCATGACCTTTACGATTGTTATCTACCCTAAAATTGAGTTGACACTTTATTGAGCTTCGTCAAACTATCTAGTGATAGATAAGAACCTTTGGCTCATTGTATCTATATTCATGAAGATACTTGGAGTTGATAAGGTCTGAAAGAAAATTTTTGGGGTGAATTATGTAACCTTGAGTTTAATGTACCAAGGAATGAAACTTCAATGCCTTATTCTCTTTTAAGGATTCATTGGGCAATCTTGTCAAAGAGTGGCAACATAATCTATTGAGAGAACATATAGATGCTAACTGTGAAAGTTCTCTATCATGCTTGATGTATTTCATCTATATATAAACCTTGATACAATTAAACCATGACCCAAGAGAATGAATGTTTGTTATCATCCTTGTTATGCCTAAACATAAACTATGAGTAATAGGTGATGTCAAAGATCGGACTTGTTAGCTAGGAACTAAGATATGAGATTAGAACATGATTGAACTTTTTTGGATAAATCATCTAAAATATTTGACCATGAATGTCTTTGTTTCCTTTTCTGAGACTTGTTCACTTATATTAAGAAAGTTCTAGCTTGTACAATTATTGAAGGTAATATAGGTGTAGTTTCCTTTGTCTACCATCATGCATGATGTAGTAGCTATTAGGTTATTGTACATGGCTCTTCTCTTAGATAGTAACTAGTACTTATTGATCATGTTACTCTCCCTACCAGATCTATAGAATGATGTTAAATACATTGAATTGAGTGGAAAATGGAATGCCCTTAATGGGACAAATAGCTAGTATTAAATAGCATATGACAAGTCATGTGAAATAACATATGTATAAAAGTAGTATCCTTCTCAAACAAGGTATTAGTTCTAATGATCCTTGACAAGGAAATCTTGATTCTATATGCATTTGGATTCAATTTTTAATTATAAAATCTTAGTTAATTCTTGTATTTGGAAATCTGTATAAGAGACCTCGATTTAGAAGCATGGTAAGGTGTAATGTCCTCATTTTGAGCTTAAGTGTTTTAGTTGAGCTTGGTCGTATGGAGGCTTGGAAAAGTGAATATTGCTATACCCTTGGAATTTGGAAAGTTGGTTTTCTAGTGGCTCACCTATTTTTTATTGATAAAACAAAGTTGGCAATTGACTTTTGGTATTTTTATAGTAATTATGCAAAAGTCAAAATTGATTTAAAAATTAGCCAAGGAGAAAAGCAACCCAATTGGAGGAAAAAGAAAATTAGAAAATATGGGAAAATTTAGAAAAAAATGGAAAATAAAATAAAAGAAAAATAATAATATTTTATTAATTAAAATATTATATTATTTTCCCACAAGTGGCCGCCCAAGCCAAAAAGGTGGAATAAATAAAATATTAATATTTTATCTCTCCAAGAGACTGTCCAAGTTGAAATAATAAAATAATATTATTTTATTATTTTTATTATTTTCCCACGAGGCCATCCAAGTTGTGGAATTAAAAACAAAATTAAATAAAAATATTTTATTATGGCAGTGGACTCCAAACATCATAAAAATATGTTTTATTTGGGCGCTGAAGGGAAGGAAAATATAAGGAGGTGAATTGAGGTCATTTTCATCATTGAATCATTTGGTATTTTCACTTGGAGATTTTCTCTTTGCTGCAACTTTGTTTCAGTGATATCAAGGACGAAGACCCTTGGATCTTAGTGGTTTGGATGAAAACCCATCCCACTTTGAGAGATGGATTCACCCAGGATCCATTATTGAGCTTAATTGCAAGATTTCATGGAGTTGAAGGCTTCAAACAACTAGGGTTTCAAAGAGGATTGCATGATTAGCTAGGGTTTGAAGATATCTTGCATATTGAAGGCATATTTATTTAGATTTGAAGGATATTGGAGTGTGATTTCATCATTTGCATCCATGGCTAGGGTTTGGTGAGAATTCTATATCATATGGTGGCTTCATTGTTGGAGAAATTCACTTCATTGCACTCAGAAAATCATATCAGACTGCTGCAATTCTATATCAAACCTTTGAAATCATTATACAAGTGCAGATCGGAGAGTTTCCAGCCACGACATTGATATTGTTTTGTCATATTTTCATTATAGACCCTAAGCACTTTATTCTTGGGCATTATTGCTAGGATTTGGAGGTGATTTTGGCTTGGATCGGCTAGGGTTTCATGATCAGATTTCATAACAGCATGTATAGTTTGATTTTCAATCATCTAAGGTTGGCATTTGTCTTCATTCTTCATGGTCATTCATCATCTACAAGGAGGCTATCATTGCTACATCATTGGAGGAGATTTGTCTATCATTTTGATCACATTTGCATGCAATTGTAAGTCGGATTTTCAAATCAGACCTTGACTAATGTAATCAGCCACCTACATTTGAAATAAAAAACCAATCTTCATTATCCGGGTATGTTACATTGTGTTATCTAATTCCATATCTTGGATTTGGAACTGTTTATGTGCTAGCTCAATCTATTTCAGTCATCTTTTGGTGTCATATGAATGCAATATTGCTAACTTTCTATCTTCATATCATTGCAAAAACATATGTGAAAACAAAATATCAAAACTCCAAGCAAAACTTCCAAAAATCAAATCAGAAAATTTAGGACAGCGAGCTAAACTTCAGATAAGAACTACTAAGGGTTCTTACATAAGGAGCCAGCTCTCTATAGTTGTGACTGCAAAGGGTTCTCCTAGAGGGACTTTTTGTAGTCCCTACTATAGAAGGGGGACTCACTTATTGCCACTCTAGGTCTAGCTATCTTGAGATAGCTTATCATGGTTTTATAATATTCTTTAATAATTGGTTTGAAGCTAAGTTGCCTAGTGAAGTTATATTAAACTTAAAATTGAATATGAGATGGTTGTGTTGTTTAAACAATATGGGAAGAAGAACCTTTAGCGAGAACTAATGGTTTCTTAAACTCAATATTATTGATTAGACATTTAGATATGTGATTAGAGGCATGTTTAGTAAATGTTTTTCCAAGTACATGATGTATACACTTATGTTTTTCCTATTTATTGTGTTATCTAGTTTTGCACAATTGCTTATATATTGCATGTTGATTGTGATGACACTACACATTGTTCTCTCTTACTTTTTTACTCTTCTTATCTATTGTCTTGGTGAAGAGTAGGGCCACTTTCAATTAGGAGAGGTGTGTGGGAGTTCCATAAGTCTTGTTGGTTGGGCAATAAAGAACTTTGATGATAATACTCTCCTTGTTAGTAACAACTTTAAGGAACCCCCCCAAAAAATCCTATAAATTTTTGGCAAATCCTAACTAGAGAATAATTTTTGTGGTGAATGTATGCTTATTTTTGAAAAACAAAATCGTTGAAGATTTTTTTCAAATTTGTCCACATTTGTGGTTTTAGCTGGCGAATTATAGATAGATTTGAAAAAAAATTCATTGGTGAATTATACTTGTATTCAAAAAAATAAAATAAGTTAGGTGGCAAATTATATAAATATTCAAAAATATAAAATTAATTATTTGGCAAATATATTGACATTTTTTTGAAAAATCATGTGGTTGGCAAAAATATCATATGCTAAATGATAACGATTAAGTTATTTGACAAATTTACATCGTTGGATGATCGTAGGTTAATGGCTTAACTTTATTTTACTATTTACTATTTGTATACTCAAGCAACCCATATTAAAATATTATAATAAAATTTGATTGTCAAATGATCGTAGATCAACAACTTAGGTTTTATTTTGAGCTGAAGTTTTGGCACACCCAAATTTGTACATAAGTCTCTGAAATAGAGACAAATATCAATAATTCAGATTAACCTTATTTTTTACAAAGATTTTACATAATGATACTTCCGAAATTATCTGATAATCATAAATAATATAAGTACTAGAATTATATTTTACGAAAAATAATAGATAATAAAACGAAAATTTAAAAGGATGACTACAATTTTACAATTTATATCGATGTACCATATTATAATACTATCATGAATTTTGATCATCAGATGATCACAGATTAATGATTTGAGTTCTATTTCTAGCCAAAGTTTTGACACTCCCAAATTTGAACATAGTCTTTGAAATAGAGACAAGTGCCAACGAGTGAACAATTCGGATTAACCTTATTTTTTACAAAGATTCTGTAGAATGATACTTCTAGAATTAACCAACAACCATAAATAGTACAAGTTCTGGAATTGTGTTATTAACAAAAAATAATAGATAATAAAACAAAAATTTAAAAGGATGACTATAATTACATTTTACATTGATGTATCATATTATAATAAATTGAAATCATCATAATAGATAATAAAATAAAAATTTAGAAGGATGATTACAATTACAATTTACATTGATAACTCATAAAATAATATTATAATAAACAAAAGATTTTACAGATCAACTAGTCAAGGTGCCCTAACACGAACCTTAGATTAAGATGCAAATTTTTTGAAAACTCAATTTACAAAGTTGTTAATGTCATAATGGCCAAATGTCAATGGCCCCCATTGTTGTGTCCCCTAACAACTGCCACTTGCAGACAACATGAACAACAAACCTTGCCCTTCGTAATAAACAGGAACATAAATTATTATGTATAATAAGGGTCCTGTCAAAGGATTCCAACAAGCCTCTAATAAGTGCCCTTCTTCCCTCCTCAAGAATGCAATTAGTTACAGTCTAGTGCTCTAACACATGTAAAGGGAAAATGCCAACCCTATCCCATGGTCCCGCGTCAGAGTGATAATCTTAAAGTTAAATCAAGCTTATCTCCAGGGATAAGTGATTCCTGAGTCATTGCCTTACTGGTCATCTTCACTAGACTTGGGTCATTGAACAACTCCATTAAATTTGATAGAAATGTAGGGACGACGTCACTGAATAGATTTTTTTAGGAAATTCTAAGAGAATATCTCGACTAATAACTTCCTAGACAACATTGTCAATCAAAGGGGAGTCAATCTGAAACACCTCCAGTTTTTGTTGGTCGTATCTAGCCAAATCAGTCATTTCCCACTTGCAAGGCATGAGAGAAACATGGTGAGGGATCAACTGACTCATCTTGATCACTAGGAACAATAAAAAACACCACCAACACAGAAGGAAGATGCCAATAAATTTACAAAAGTGCCTATTGCCTAGACCTATTCCGAAATTATAAAAAATCGTTATTCTTCGCAAATGATGCAATATTTATTGTGTGAGAATGTACAACTTCCACCTGGCAACATTTATTGTATTTGTAAGAAAATAGAAGATCAAACGATGGGTGAATCCTAACCTTGATTGATAATAATGTCACATGTTTGATAAGACAAGTTGTAGTACATTAATCTATTGGAAATGTTGTCATTGATGTGAAGTGCATAGAAAAGATGGTTGTCATTGATGACAAGGTGCATGAACAAGATTGTTGATGTCAAAGAGTTTGTCGTGGAGATTGTTGGATTAGTTTGTCCAAGATGTATGGACAATAATGTCAAAGTATTGTCAAAGGAAGAATGAAGAGGACGTCATTGATGTCAAAGGAATATGTTGTCATTGATGTATAAGAGTAATGTTATGAGGAGCAGAGATACATAAGACAATGATGTTCAAGTAAAAGAGTAGAGATATAAGACATTCACATTAATAAAGGCAGATAGCAGAGGCAGATTAGCAGAGTTATAAGGCATATATTCACATTAATGAAGGCAGATAGCAGAGGTAGACTAGCAGAGATATAAGGCAGATATATTAATGATAAAGGCCAAGTTTGAAGTTATAGTTATAATGATGTCCAACTTGCATTGGAGAGGTGGTTGACTTCAATTGGAGAGGGAGTTTAATTTAAAGTAAAGATTTAAATTGTGGCTGACTTGAGAATAAGTGTTGACCGACCTAAAGGTTTAAAACAATTTAAAATAAATATAATGATAATGAGGCCGACCTCATAGCAAATATGGCCAACCCCATATGGAGCACTCTACAAAAAGTATTATATTTAAGTAAATGGTGAGGTGGTGCGATTTGAGATTGAAGTGATGTGTTAATAAAAGCAACGATCAATACATATAGAAGTGATGTGATTAGAGAAAGTGCATAAATGCAATTTGTTAAGAATATAATGCAAGTTTGAAAAGAGATGTGCGATTCAAATACAAGAGAAGTCATGCAATTAAAAGAGAAGGTGGAGCGATTAATAAAGGGGTGCAATTTTTTTAATAAAGGCAGCGATTTGTATTGAAGAGGTATAATATAATCAAGAGTCATTTCTTTTGGTAAAAGACATCAATTACTAAAGGACGTCTCTCTTGAGAGGTTATAAATGAGAGAGAAGGAGAGTTGGATAAGCAAAAATTCAATGAATATTTTCCGAGCTTTAGAGCAGAATTAGAAAAAGTGTAAGGGAGCAGAAAATGAAGTGTAATTTAGATCTATATTGATTATATGTACATGCCATGTATGAAGGATTATATATATGACGAATATATGTGACAATATGTTGATATGAGCAGAAATTTAGGTGAAGAGAATGCCATGATTATAATCAGTTTTGTGTAAAGAAGATTGTGCATAATTGTAATTAGATTTGTAAGGGAAGGAAGTGTGTGATTAGATTTAAAAGGAAAGGAAGTGTGTGATCATATTTGTGAAAAGCGTAAACAGTTTTGTGAGAGGAAGATCTTGTGGAGAAGTAAACTATATCGACCATTGAAGGATTAATAGGTTGGAGCCTATCAAATAGAGGTTGGAGCCTCTTGTTGGGTTGGAGCTCAGTTTCTGTGGGGGTTGGAGCCTCTAGTAGGTTGGTGCCTATAATTATGTCAAGTGGGGATTGGTGCCTTCAATGGGTTGGTGCTCAAAAGAATAACTGTAAGAGAAGTAGCTTGGTGCCTACAAAAGAAATATATATATATATATATATATATATATATATATATATATATATATATATATATATATATATATATATATATATATATATATATATATATTGTGCCGTGGTTTTCTCCCGAAAAGGTTTCCACGTAAAATCTTGTGTTCTTAATTGCTAGATCTTGCATATGTGTAGTTGATGTGATTGGAGTTTGAAAAGTAAAAGTTTTTATTATACTGATTCACCCCCCCTCTCAGTATAATCATGTGCTCATCAATTGGTATAAGAGCGGGTTCCTTCGAATATAGCCTAACCGTTAGAAGGTAGATCTTAAGAGCACATATGGGAAAAAGAAAAGGAAATACTAAGCAAAATATTGATCCACTAGCTCCAATAAAACCAGATGAAAATGATGAGGTGGCACTTGGAATACACATGACAACAGAAAAGAAAGATGATATCTTTGAAAAAGAAGATGACTTTGTGAGTGAAAGAAAAGAAAAGTTGAAAGGGGAAGAAAATGTTGAAATGGATTTAGAAGAAAAAGAATATGATGAAAAGGTAGATATGGAGTTTGAAGAAGAAAATTCATCTAAAAGAGAGGAAACGTTCAAAGCATCAAAGGAGATGAAGAATTCAAAGCTTGAATCAAGCAATAGCTCCAGCAATGAATCAGATGCAAAGGAAGAAGGATTTGACATATATAAAGGTAAGTATAAATGTTTTAATCATGGTAAACTTGATCATTGTGCTTTTGAATGTGTGCAGGTTAAAAGCGAAGACTAAATAAAAGAAGAGAGATTCAAAAGAACATGCCGAAGATGATGAAGTAGATCTTAAGGAAGAACTTCACCTTGCGTATGATGATATTAATTCACTTAAAAGAAGAAATGTGTGTCTAAAGTCAAAAGTTCAAGAAGAAAGTGAATCCAAGGCGAAGGCATTGCAAGCCCTTGGAGAAGCAGAAAGGATGATTGAAGATCTAAAAGTCAAAATCAAAGAAGCAAAGAGGATCAAGGAAGAAGTAAGAAGTCAATTGAAGATAAAAGAAGATTGTGAGAATTATGAGTCCAAAATTAGTTACTTGAGGACAAAACTAGAGAAAACAACTACCAAGCCAGACAATAGCCTCAAGGTTGATAAAAGTACCGAAACCATGGATGATATTATAGATGGGCAAAAGTCATCATGCATAAAGACAAATCTTGGTCATAAGGCAAAGGAAGATCAACCTTCAAATGAGAAACAAAAGAAAGGAAATGAGGAAAAAACAAAATGCTATGTAGATGTTCTAAAAATCTCAATCAATAATGAGGATAATAAAAGGAAAACAATGTCCCGTGGAAAACTAATGTTCCTCATAGAGACAACAAGGAGAGAAAACAATTACATCTTTATTCGAAATGAATATATGAAGTGTAAAGAGGAGATTTGAAATGAATGTTGAGCGAGAAAATGAACACTCAAACTGTGATGGGCAGAAATTGGTTCACTTGCTTCCTAAGGTGCCAACGCCGGATGGGCGTCGTTCGGGGGTTGGTGTTGTTCCTAGATTGTAGGCAGTGGTAGCCCAGGCAACTGGTGGTGAGCGTGTGACTGTTGCGGTTTGATAGGGGAATGTTCCTATGAACGTTGGTCTTGGGGCTCTACCTCTCTCAGAACCGGTTTATGACTCTGGTGTGGGTGTCGGCGTGCATTCAGCTGGGGTTGATGTTGGCGGGCCTGTTGAGGGGCTTAGGGCTCTTAGGGGCCCAAAGAAATCTTTCTCTACCACTGTGACTAGTTCTGGCATTTGGTCCCGCTCACCTCAGCTTGACTCTCGGTCTATCCCTTGTGCCAAGGAGTCTCTGGTTGTGGTGTGTGGACCTGAGGTCACTGAAAATGAAGAATTTTATTGCAATACTGGAGTGATCTGCAGATTTAATGGATTCTGGCCCTCTTTGCCCAATCTCCACAATTGGGTCATGGAGTCTTGGAAGCCACTTGTTGAAGGTAAGATTGAGTTGTTTCCTTGTGCAAGAGGATTCTTTATTGTGGCATTTGCTTCTTCGAAGCAGAGAGACTTAGTGCTCGATGGCAGGGTTTTGTTGTGGGGGGACCATCCCCTCTCCATCAAGCCCTGGACTCTCTTGTTCAATCCCCTAACTAAGTCGCTCAACATCAGACTTATTTGGGTCCGTCTTCCAAATCTCCCTCTCCAATTTTGGGAGGATTCTTGCTACGAGAGCATCAGAAATGCTATTGGCTATTTCCTCAAGGTTGATTCTACAACCTCTTTCATGGGTCTTTCCACGGTTGCTTGCATCCTTGTGGATATTGACATATCTAACCCTCTTCATGGGGATGTGGTCTTTATGGTACGGGATAGGCCCTAGAAACAATTATTGGATTACGAGGGTATTCCTTTTAGATGCAGGTGTTTTTCTACCAGCCATTTAGCCTCTGGTTGTCCTCTCTCACAGGGCAAGGGTGCTGCAACTTGGTGGAAGGATGCTCTCGTGGACCACCTGACTATTAGTGCTTCACCGAAGGATTGTTCATCTCAGGGGGATGATTCCTCTGAGGAGATTGAGCTTCCTGTTGCGAATGTTGTTGAGGGGATGGTGAAGACTGTTGTAGTTCCCTCACTCGCTCTGGACTCTTCTGATCTTTTATCTGCTCATTTGTTCGCTCCTCTAGCTTTGGGTCGGTCTACTTCTTCTGTCCTGACTTCTTCAGGTTTGCCCTCTTCAGGCTCGACTTCCCTGTGTCTGGATTCTTCAGCGGCTGTTGGGGTTCTCTGTGAGCCCTCATTGCTTATGGCTTTAGGGGAGGCTCCCCCCTCTCCTCTCTCTGTTGTCCCTAGTTCTAATCCATCCTAGACTTTAGTTCAGTGTAGGAAGAAAGGACCTTTTCTCTCTACTGGCAAAGGTCTTAGGTGTTCTAGATCGGGATATGGTGTTGTGTAGATCCGTGTTGTTTGTTTTCTAGCTGAGCTGTTGTGCCTGTGTTGTCGATCTGTTGTTCCTGGTCTTTTGTTTTTGGGATATGGTTCTTGCAGCTTGGCTGTGTTTGGTTTGTTTTGTTCCCTTGTGGACTTGCTTGTTTTGGGTTTAGCCCCTTGTTCTTTTCTTTTAGGTTGCTTTGTAATAGGGTTCGACACCCTTGTTTTTCCGTTTATCTTTATCAAAAACAAGGAGAAATTCACAAGGTCATTTCCTCCAAGGCATGTGCAAATGAACAAGTCTCAACATTCATTTTATGGCTATTGCTATTCATGTAATAACTTTGGTCATAAAGCGATAGATTGTTGGACACATGCAAGAAATAGTGGTTGGATCAAGAATAGAGGTCCTTATGGGTTGCCAAATAGAAAGGATGACATCATATGTTATAAATGCAACCATTTTGGTCATAAGGCTAGAAGTCATAAAACACAATGAAGAAATGATGGATGGATCAAAGATGCTTATGAGTTTTCAAGAAGAAGCGATAATTCTTTTGGTCATTTGGTGGATTATAATGGTATATGCTACAAATGCAACAACTATGGGCATATGGCACGATTGTGTAGAAGTGATTTTGTGGAATACCCTAAGCAAAACAAGAAAGTAGAAGCCATGAGTAAACAAAAGGAGGGACCTACAAAGGTATGGAGAAGGAAACAAGAGCAAGATAATGAGAAGAAGGAAGAATCTATGCTTGTGCTTCATGCACAAGAGATATCACTAAGTTCTTAAGGAGAAGTATGAGTTCAAGGGGAGCTAACCATTGCATTATTTTAGCTCCATGGAGAAGACAATTCAAGATAGATCAGCTAAGGCATATTTTGTTGTCATTGATCAAAGGGGAAGAATCATTAGAGAAAGAGAAGATATGATTGGAGAAAAGAAAGAGAGACTAAAGAATGGCTAGGCATACAACAAGATTATTGAGTTATGTTATTGGGATGATGGAGGTTAAAAATATAAGATGTAAAAACCATAAACACTCCAGCAAAGTATAGTTCAAAGCATGTATGACAGGACGGTTGACAAATGATGCATGGCAGCATTTTTTGAAAGACAAGGTACAGTGGGAATGGTGACAATATAGTCATGAAAGGCATAAGAAGTATGACACATTGAGAATGGTGATAGTCTTCAAATCAGGGATAATAAACTTTACATAGAACATTGAAGAGGAAGGTTATAATATGAGTGACAAGAAAATAAGAAAGATCGTGTATGAATGACAGAATGTCACAAAGCATTTGATGACAATGTGAAAAGTGACAAAGGTTATAGTAAAAAGATGGAGAATTATAGAAGGATTGAAAGCTACAGCTTCGTGGATGAGAAAAAACAAAGATAGATGAAGATTTCTTACCATAGATATCAAAAAGAAAGTTTCAAAAAGAGAGTTATAGAGTGGAAGAATGATGCCATTAACGTCAAGTGGAAGCATTACAAAAAGGGGGAGATTCTTTGAAGAATTGAAGCCACTTTCCATCTTGTAAGATGCATAGTGAATGATGGATAGAAAAACATGTTCTTGATGTGTTAAACTTGAGAAGATCATCCAAATTACTTATTTGGACAGCTATAAAGGAAGCATATCACCCAAGCGACAAAGAGACAAAGGTAGAGAATTAGAGCAAGGGGAAACCTCACAGACAGGGGGAGCATCACAGAAAAGAGAGAATCATATCATGAAGGAAAGAAGTATACTAAGTGTCCCTTTTCCATTGATGTCAAAGGGGGAGAGATAAAGGGGGAGCAATGCAAAAGAAGAGAATTATGTTTGTGTTGCCATCAATGACAAAGGGGGAGATTGTTGGAAATGTTGTCATTGATGTCAAGTGCATAGAAAAGATGGTTTTCATTGATGACAAGGTGCATGAACAAGATTGTTGATGTCAAAGAGTTTGTCATGGAGATTGTTGGATTAGTTTGTCCAAGATGTATGGACAAGAATGTCCAAGTAAGTATTGTCGAAGGAAGAATGAAGAGGATGTCAATGATGTCAAAGGAATATGTTGTCATTAATGTATAAGAGTAATGATATGAGGAGAAGAGATACATAAGACAATGATGTTCAAGTAAAAGAGCAGAGATATAAGGCATATATTCACATTAATAAAGGTAGAGTGCAGAGGCAGATTAGCAGAGTTAGAAGGTATATATTCACATTAATGAAGGCAGAGAGAAGATGTAGATTAGTAGAGACATAAGGCATATATATTAATGATAAAGGCCAAGTTTGAAGTTATAGCTAATATGTTGGCCAACTTGCATTAGAGGGGTGGCCAACTTCAATTGAAGAGGGAGTTTAATTTAAATTAAAGATTTAAATTGTGGCCGACTTGAGAATAAGTGATGACCGACCTAGAGGTTTAAAACAATTTAAAATAAATATAATGATAATGAGGTTGACCTCAAACCAAATATGGTCGACCCCATATGGAGCGCTTTACAAAAGGTATTATATTTAAGTAAATGGTCAGGTGGTGCGATTTGAGATTGAAGTGATTTGTTAATAAAAGTAGCGATCAATATATATAGAAGTGATGTGATTAGAGAAAGTGCAGAAGTGCAATTTGTTAAGAATATAATGCAAGTTTGAAAAGAGATGTGGTGCAATTCAAATACAAGAGAAGTCATGCGATTAAAAGAGAAGGTGGAGTGATTAATAAAGGGATGCAAATTTGTTAATAAAGGCAGCGATTTGTATTGAAGAGGTATAATATAATCAAGAGTCATTTCTTTTGGTAAAAGACATATCAATTAATAAAGGACGTCTCTCTTGAGAGGTTATAAATGAGAGAGAAGGAGAGTTAGATAAGTAAGAATTCAATTAATATTTTCTGAGCTTTAGAGAAGAATTAGAAAAAATGTAAGGGGGTAGAAAATGAAGTGTAATTATCTATACTAATTATATGTACAACCCATGTATGAAGGATATATATATATATATGATGAATGTATGTGACAGTATGTTGATATGAGCAGAAATTTATGTGAAGAGAATTTCATGATTATGATAATTTTTGTGTAAAGAAAATTGTGCATAATTGTAATCAGATTTGTAAGGGTATATATATATATATATATATATATATATGACGAATGTATGTGACAGTATGTTGATATGAGCAGAAATTTATGTGAAGAGAATGTCATGATTATGATCATTTTTGTGTAAAGAAAATTGTGCATAATTGTAATCAGATTTGTAAAGGAAGGAAGTGTGTGATCAGGTTTGTAAGGAAAGGAAGTGTGTGATCATATTTGAAGGGAAGGAAGTGTGATCAGATTTGTGAAAAGTGTAAACAGTTTTGTGAGAGGAGGATCTTGTGGAGAAGTAAACTATATCAACCATTGAAGGATTAATAGGTTGGAGCCTCTTGCAGGGTTGGAGCTCAGTTTGTGTGGGGGTCAGAGCCTCCAGTAGGTTGGTGCCTATAATTTTGTCAAGTGGGGATTGGTGTCTTCAATGGGTTGATGCTCACAAAAGAAGAATTGTAAGAGAAGTAGGTTGGTGCCTACAAAAGAAGATATATATATATATAGTGTTGTGGTTTTCTTATGAAAGGGTTTCCATGTAAAATTTTGTGTTGTTTGTGTTCTTAATTGCTAGATCTTGCATGTGTAGTTGATGTGATTGATAGAGCTTGAAAAGTAAAAGTTTGTATTATATTGATTCAACTCCCCCTCTCAGTATAATCGTGTACTCATCATAATATTTAATTAACTATCACCTGCAATCAAACTCATCATATCAAATCTTAAAGCTTTGAAATCCAAGCGACAAACAACCTAAATTAGCCAATGCACATTCAGTATCTTAATAATTATATTACAGGAGACATCACGGTCAATTTAATGCAATTGCTCACCATCAGTCAATTTCTTTGTACTACAACATACAAAACTTTATTACTATTTATTGTTTCAGCCTTGGGTGAATCAGTTGTATACGTGTTTCACAAATATACGTTTACTCGACACTTGCCATTTGTCTCAAAAAAATTAGAAAAATGAAGAAGTTAGGTTAAAAGGTTAACTTGTTTTAGTGCAAATTTGCAATTCGAATGAGACTACTAACTTGCATTACTGAGCATTAGATAGTAGAAGACTCGAGAAACTATTAAAGTTAAAAGTAGTGGCATTCATTATGGTAGCTATGCAAAGAAAGTAAGTTACCAAGTACAATTTAAATTCGTAACATAAAATTCTTTATAAAAATCAAGCTCAACTACTTTTATTGTGTTCATTTGTGCTTCTAGATTTAACTATGTGATATTGATGACTTTTGGCATCATCTACTTTTTCATTTTCTTTTGTAGCTCTGAGCTTCATCTCTCTACCTAGTACCTTTTTTGAATTAGAAATTTTTATAAATATTAAAAATAGAGTTCAAAGATGTATAACAATATGATAGACAAATGTATTTGTTATGGCTATGCAGGATGTTATTTCTTTGTAGTTCTCAAAATGAAGAAATACAAACCTTTGTCAACTCGAATGTATTGTGTCAAGAATTGACACTTTTTTATTTTGCATATCATTTACAAATATTTTTCTCATACAAGCATTAACATGAGACCAATACAAGCTCTTTACAAGCAAACACATTAGAAATCACCTATGCAAGACCAAGAGTCACTACTTAGAAATCCACTTTAGTTTAGAAAACACATCCACATTAGAAGCCAACTATGGAAGACCAAGAGTCACAACTTAGAATTCCACATTAGATGTCCCTATGGGGATTTGAACTTGAGTCTCCACAATGAGAACCCAACATTTTAACCAATTAAGCTCAACCCCTTGGACAATTGACACTTTTTACATTTGCAAATGATGCATAATACTTTGGATGGTGGGTTGAATTTCCTAGAGATAATTGTATGTATAAGAAACTAGAAATTCAAATCGACACATGAAATTGGTACTATAACACGATAGTGACTTGAAGAAAATCAATTTAATTTTCCTTTACTGGCTTTATTGTTATCCACACCTAGTGTTTTATTGTAGATATAATGCAAAGTTCTATGGAAAATCATTTACTGACATTGTGGATGACTACATAATTGAATTTGTAATGCAGGTATTGCTTGTTAATAGGATGGTTATGGACTACAGTGAAATATTCATTCAACATCTTCAAAAAGAGGAACCAAAAAGATTTTGGAAGACAAAGTCAAGGTCTAAGGATAAATTTTTTGTATTTAACTAGATAGTAGAGTCTAAACAATGTATTAAAAATTGTTTGGTTAGATGTTCATGTAATTCCCCAAGATTTTTTACGATGATGTTAATAAAAAATAGATAAGTAAAATGGATTGATAAGGCCTCTGGATCCCAGTGTTTAGCAGGCAAACACCCCTGCATAGTCGCCAAAATGTTGTCCTATTTTTCCTTTAGGCTAAATAGCCCAAAGATCCATGAGATTTCCAAGTGTTTTTTCCTTTTGAAGTGAAAGGAAAAAACCCCCAAATGGCTAAGTCCAAAATCCTAAGTGTTCTTGTATTTTCTATCTTTCAGAGTTTTGGAGTTCGAGGTTCTCCTCTTCGCTATGCCATTCTTGTTGGCTCTGAACTCCACCTTGGTTACTTGTAAATTCGCCTAAGTTTTTTGAACGCTGGAGGTGGGGAGTTCTCTCTTCCTTCTTTCTTTTGGAAAGCAGAAGGCGAAAGGTTCGCTTGTCGAAGCCCGATGAGTTACAATATTTCTAAGTGTTGTAGGCGGTGGTAGGTAGGAGTTCTCTCTTCCTCCTTCCTCTTTTTTGAAGGCAGAAGATGGAAGGCCCGATGGCCAAGGTCTGTCAATTTCAAAAGATCTAAGTGTTGCAGAGTTTAGAGGTTGGGGTTAAGGACTTTTCCTTCCATTCGGCGAGCGATAGGCAAAAGGCCTGATCACTGAAGTTCGTCAAACCTCAAAAACATCTAAGTCTTTTGGACTTTGGCAAGCGGGAGTCTTCTTCCTCTTTTCTTTTGGAAGGCGAAAGGAGAAAGGTCTGAGGCTCGATCCCCGCCAATCTTCATAATTCCATCTAAGCATTGCGGAGTCGAGGATCAGGTGGTTCTTCTTTTCAAAAGCATGATACATAGTGAAGGCTCGATCTCTGAAGCCCAACGGTTTCTCTATTGTCCCTTTCAGACTTTGGAGATCAGGGTTTCCTCCTTCACCTTTCAAAGGCTCGATCGGTGGAAGACCAATCGGAGGAAGCCTAATCAATCGGGGCCCAACCTATTTGCCTTCCAAGCTCTTTCTACTATTCACGACGTGATAGGACTGCTCAATGTCCTTCCTGGCTGCCATTAATGCTTCTTTAGAGCCTGATTACTTGTTGAAAACAAATTTATCTCCCCCTATATCATTGTAGCTCCTTTGCATTGAATTTCTTGTACCTAGGGCATGGGCAAATGATCTTCAATAGATTTCAAAGGCAAAGCCATTTGGATGCATTCCAAGGACAAATGAATGAATTTATTGCAGCATGGGTGACTGATTTTCTTTGTTGACTACTCTTTCTCTCATCCAAGGATGCTACAATGATCAAAAAGCTATATAAGCATGTGTTCGAAATGTATTTCTGGTAGTTGTTCTTCTGGGCTATTACGCAAGCTGGGTAGTTTGTTGCAATCATAGACCTTGTAATGCATTTGCAAGAACCAATCAGATCCGATGCATTGTGCTTGAAATTGAGCCTAATGTCTCCGACAATGGTTCACCAATGAATGTAAATGGTTATTTTGTGTCTATCTCTTCTGTAACAAATTGTCTTTCTTTTGTAATGGCTATTTAGCCTTCATGATCAATACAATCACTGATGTTTTGTTATTTTGTGGATAAAACGGTCCCTCCTGTAGTTACAAGTTTGTAATTCGAGCCTCTGTTAGAGCTGTAAGTCTGTGTCAGTTTCTATCAATATTTGAGATCATTGTTGTGTTATGTCAGTCCTAACTAACACTCTAAATCTTGGTGTATCACCTCCCTTTCAATTTCAGTCTCTTTCTTTTCCTTTTCCTCGGTGATTAGTAGCATTAGATTTAGTTTAATTCTCTAGACCTTAAGTCCAGAAGAAGGAACTAGCCTTCTCTGGAGGTTTGGTCTCAACTGCAAGGCCCCATACCTTGATACCAATCCCATGTGTCATTGGAATGCTTGATCGAGCTTCAAGCAGGGTGCAATTTCAGGTGATAACACTAATATCACAATAGAAACAATAAGAATCAAAAACACCAGTGGCAATCAGAAGTTAAGGTTGGCAAAGACTAGAGGAAAGCAAACAACCATTATCTTGAATGACATGTAAATAAGCTCATCAGTTACCCAGAAGAGAGCGATTGATGTAAATCAGAAGAAAACTATTCAAATGGTGAATTTCCTGAGTGGGTGGTCTTGGATTCGAGTCACCAAGATTAGCTGAAGTGATAAAATTTCAGTATTTCAAAAATTTGCAGACTTAGTCAAAACAACAGTGTCAGAACCAGCTGGAGCCGCTTTCGAAAAGAAAATCCTATTTTTAGCATAGGCTAAAAATAAATTGTCATCAAATAGAAAAAAAACATTCAAAGTCAAGTTCATGACAAATTTAATCTTCAATTTAACTAGAGGTTGCATGGTTGTATGTTTCTATTTTCAATTTCAATGGAGCAGATAATTTGTAATAAGTTTGCATGGTGAGCAAAACAGTAGTCGGTTAGATTAGACTTTAGTTAATCATTTTCATATAATAGCTTTGTAGTAGTATAAATATGTTTTTTGCACATAGAAAAGGATCTAAATTTTAGAATCTAGAATTCATTAGGAGTTAGCTTTTTCAACAATTCAAGAGCCTTTAGAAGTTATCATTTTTAGTATTCAGTATCTATATACTAGTGTTGTATTAAATCGGTAAATAAAAAGCAATGACAATTCTCATGTCTCAATTTGCTTAAATTGTTATTCTCATATATTCACCTAATCATGTTCTTGTTTGTTGATTTAATGGATTTCATTATGTTTGTTTTGCTTCTAAAATATCCATTGAAGTGTGTCATTTCTATGCTAAGAGTGAAGTCGTTCAATATACTTGCGAACTTTGTGTCACAAATAAAGTTGAAAGTATAGGTCATAGCTTTGCATTGTCTTGTACTTGAGCTAACCATAACATTCATAATGATGTTTTAAGGTTCACAACCCATAGACTATATCACAAAAATAAATAAACACTCAAATTCTCATTAATATAAAATTGAAATGATACATCTTCAATATATGTAAAAATGTCATATTATATCTCGCATGTACAAGTGCCTAATCCAGGTGTTAGCACAAGAAATATGATATACAAAATGGTACAACTCTAGCTCTCATGCCATATAGTTAGCACTATACAAATAATGATGTACAAATATGAGCATATTTATATTTTAAAAATATATCTAAATTACGCCGAAAGATATCCCTCTCGAGGCACCTATTCCACTTATATGTGGTAAATTGATTAAAAAATAGGTGCCTCGAGAAGGATATCTCTCAGCGTACTTTAGATATTTTTTTCAAAATATAAATATGCTAGTAGCATTCGAAGTGGCAAGCTTAATTCTAACTATATTATATAATTATATGAATTATTATAATTATATAATATAATATTGGATCCAAGTAGTATTTTCTAAATTCAATATGCCTTCGCAAGCTCCTGCCCCTCCGTAAATTGCTTTGCCTAGCAAAGATGGATGCCATTGTTCGCTGGAGTCTCCGACAGGCAAATTCAGGGGTTTCCAAGGGTGTGTCCAGGGCTGTTCAGGTGCCTCTTGCCCAAGCCATATTGAAGTTCCCTCAAATTCAAATTTTCCTGCACAGGTTTTGGCGACAAACCAGGATGAGGTTGGTTTGGTTTTGGCGACAAACTTAGGGTTTGATGTTGCTCCCACTGTAGTTGTTCGCCCTGACGCACTTTCTTTTACACCGAGTTCAAGCCTCTTAAACTATCAGGAGGCTCTGTGCAGGGATGCCCTAGGCGGGAAGTCAGGACAAAATCCTGCCAGCCCGTTTGTGTCCGTCGGGGGAGCCTGATTTGATCCTCCCTCCCCTCACCGTGGTGTTTCTCTTAGCACACATTTTTCTATGCGTTAGTCAGGTTCCATTCCAGAGGTATGTTTGGATGAATTTGCCAATGATAGAGAGGAATATCTACAGTAACATGCTCTAAATATGCAGATTCATGAAGGGATGGCCAAAGTTATGTGATCTTCATGTGTGGATAAGCATGAATTAGAAAGAATATTTGGAGGATGAGATCAGTATTTACCCTTGTGCCAAAGGGTTCTTCATTCTGGAATTTGAATCTTTGGAGGATAAAGAAATGGTGCTCAATGCTAGCCCTTGGATTTTCCAAGGGGACTTCTTATGTTTTAAGCCTTGGTACCCTTCTTTCGACCCACGAACTGAGACCTTCTCTTCTACATTTTTCTAGGTAAGGTTGCCTTATTTGCCTTTACAATTCTGGGAAATTGCTTGCCTGAAGGCTATAGCAAATAACCTGAGCAAGTATCAAAGCATTTCAAAGGAAACTATTAATTATGAGAATTCAACATATGCTCACTTATGTGTCAAAATGGATTTATCGAAAGGACTTCCAGCTGAGATTTTATTAAAGGTAGGAAACAGGAGATGGAATCAAACTATAGACTACGAAAAGATCACTTTTAGGTGTAGAAAATGCTTTGCAACAAACCACACTACCTCACAATGTAGTAGGAGACTTGCGACTGCTAGGAATTTCGCTGCCCCCAATAGCAAGCCCACCTAGTGGAACGGGGTGGAATCTCGACATTATATCATCTCTCTGTTTATGAAGGTTGTTCTGACTATTCCTTCAACACTACAGAGTAAGGAACCAATTTCATGCTCCCCCCTTTTGTTGGCTACGCATGTGCTCCCTAATCAGATGGAGCTGATCCTGAAGACAACGAATGCTTCCTCGGATGTTTCTCCACTTGCTTTGGAAAATTTAGGTCCTCAACACAAAGACAATGAATTCTCCTTAGTAACTTCAGCTTCCACAATAGTGACTACCAGTGTTGGGATTTTGAATGAATAAATTAGAGATCAGTTGTATCTTCCCAAGGAGACTGAGCCAGAATGGACAGAGGTGAAAAGGAAGAAAATGCCACAATCAAAACTCAAGCTTCTGATGACTTTAAGATCCTCGAAAAAGATGACTTTAAGATCCTCAAAAAAAGGAGATAACTTGGATATGTAATAAGTTGGCACACCCAATTTGGGGTTGATGCAGAGTTTGTTTTTTTATTTTGAATTTTTATATGGGAGTTGCCCCCTCTGGCATCAATTACCTAACAAAAAAATAATAATAATTATATAGTATAATATTATATATAATAATTATAATTATAATATATAATAATTAAAATTATATATTATATTATATAATAATTCTAATTCTAGTTATATTATATATTATATTTAGGATTAGAGTTGGTGGTTAAAATTGGGGTTAGGGTTAGAATTATGGTTAGAATTGGAGTTAGGGTTAGCATTAGTGTTAGGGTTAGGGTTAGAAATATAATTAGGGTTCAAATTAGGTTTGGGATTATGGTTAGCATTAGGGTTAGTGTTATTATTAGAGGTACAACCAAAATTATGGTTAGAATTATGTTAAATAGGGTTAGATTTAGAAATACAGTTATATTGAGGGTTTTGAGGCTTATAAAATAATGTTAAGTGTAATCTTATGGTTGTAGTTAGAATGAGGGTACTTATTTTTAAGGAATATTTTAATCTCAATGTTGAACCCTAATTCTAACAATAACCCAAACCTTAATTCTAAAAATAACCCAAACCCTAATACTAACCCTGATTCTAATTCTAACCCTAATTATAATTCTAATCCTAACATGAAGGTTGACCCTAATTCTAACCCTAATCATAAGCCTATATACAACCCTAGTTCTAACCCTATCTCTAATTTTAACCATAAATGTATCCCTAAGTCTAAACCTAACACTAACCCTAACACTAATCCTAATTCTAACCCTAACCATAAAATTGATTGTAATTGTAATTTTAATTCTAACACTGATTCGAACCCTAATTCTAACTGTAACCCTAAATCTCACCCTAACCCTAACCCTTATTATAACCCTAAATCTAGTATTGACTGTAATTCTCATTCTAATTGTCACCCTTTTCAAATTGTAAACCTAATTATAAATGTAATTCTAACCCTAATTCTAACTGCAATTCCAACCCTAAACCTAATTATAACCCTAACCCTAACCCTAAATTTCACCCTAACCCTAACCCTTATTATAACCCTAACCCTAGTTTTGACCCTAATTCTCATTATAATTCTCACATTTCTTTAAACTATAACCTGAATTCTAATTATAATTGTAACCCTAATCCTAACCCTAATTCTATTTGCAATTCCAACCCTAACCCTAATCATAACCCTATCCCTAACCTTAATTCTAATTGTAGCCCTAAATCTCAGCCTAACCCTCACCCTTATTTTAACCCTAACCCTAGTTTTGACCCTAATTCTCATTTTAATTCTCACCCTTTTTCAAATTGTAACCCTAATTCTAATTGTAATTCTAACCCTAAATCTAACCCTAACTCTAACCCTAACCCTAACCTTTATTCTAACCCTAAACATAGCTCTAGTTTTAACCCTAAGGTTGATCCTAATTAAAACCTTATCCCTTACCTTAATACTAAACTTAACTCTAATTGTAACCCTAACCCTAACTTTAATTCTAACATTAACCCTAATTATAGTCGTAACCCTAATTCTAACGCTAACCCTTACCCCAACCCTAATTATAATCCTAACCCTAACCCTAATCCTAATTTTAAACCTAACCCTAACCCTTATTCTAACCATTAACATAGCTCTAATTTTAACCCTAACCCTAACCCTAACCCTAACCCTAACTCTATCCCTAAGCCTGACTATAATTCAAAACCTAACCCTAACCGTAATACTAACCTTAACCCTAATTGAACTCTAACCCTAACTCTAATTTGAACCCTAACCCTAATTGTAACTCTAATTCTTACCCTAATTCTAATAGTAACCCACCTTAATTCTAACCCTAATTCTAATAGGAACCTAACCCTAACTCTAACCCTAACCCTAACCCTAATTCTAATCATAACCCTAATTACACCCTAATTATAACCCTAATTTTAAATCTAACAATAATCCTAATTCTAACTCTTAATCCTAATTCTAACTATGATTTTAAGACTAACCCTCACTCAAATTTTAACCCTAACTCTAATTCTTACCCTAATTATAATAGTAACCCACCTTAATTCTAACCCTAATTCTAATAGGAACCCTAATCCTAACTCTAACCCTAACCCTAATTCTAATCATAACCCTGATTCTACCCTAACTATAACCCTAATTTTAAATCTAACAATAACCCTAATTCTAACCCTTATCCTAATTATAACTATGATTTTAATCCTAACCCTAACTTGAATTCTAACCCTAACCCTATCCCTAATTATAACTCTCATGCTTACCCTAATTTATTAACCCTGATTCTAACTCTAACCCTAACCTCAATTCCAATCCTAACCCTAATTATAACCCTAACCTGATTCTAACATTAACCCTAATTCTAATCCTAACCCTAACTGGAATTCTAACCCTAACTCTAGTCCTAAACCTAACTGTAACTCTAATGCTTAACCTAATGTACTAACCCTAATTCTAACTCTAACACTAACCTCAATTCCAACCCTAACCCTAATTATAACCCTAATTCTTACCTGAATTCTAATAGCATTCCACCTTAATTCTAACCCTAATTCTAATAGGAACCCTGATCCTAACTCTAACTCTAACCCTAACCCTAACCCTAATTATAATCATAGTCGTGATTCTATCCTAACTCTAGCCCTAACCCTAAACCTAACTGTAACTTTAATGCTTACCCTAATTTAGTAACCCTAATTCTAACTCTAACCCTAATTTCAATTCCAACCCTAATCCTAATTTTAACCCTAACCCGATTCTAACATTAACGATAATTCTAACCCTAACCTGAATTGTAACCCTAACCCTAACCACATTGCTAATTGTAATCCTAACTCTAATTCTAAACCTAACCCTAATTCTAATTTTAAATCTAACCCTAACCCTTATTCTAACCCTAAACATAGCTCTAATTTTAACCCTAACCCTAATTCTAACCCTAAGCCTGACTATAATTAAAACCCTAACCCTAACCTTAACCCTAATTGAATTCTAACCCTAACTCTAATTTAAACCCTAACCCTAACTATAACTCTAATTCTTACCCTAATTCTAATAGTAACCTACCTTAATTCTAACCCTAATTCTAATAGGAACCCTAATCCTAACTCTAACCCTAACCCTAACTCTAAACCTAACCCTAACCCTAACCCTAACCCTAATTCTAATCATAACCCTAACTATAACCATAACCCTAACCCTAATTCTAACCTTAATTAGAATTATGATTAGGGTTAGGGTTGGGTCTTTTCAAATGTTTACTTATCTTTATTCCATTGTTATATCTTTTCTTTTAGAGTTTTGTGCTTTGTTGAGATCTATCCTTTACCCACCCTAGCCACCCTAGCCAATCCCATTAGGTTTCCATTTTCATATGTAATATACCACTAATTCTAATCCTAGCCCTAATTCTAACATTGGAGATTATGGTTACGGTTAGGGTTGGGGCATTTCAAATGCTTTCATAAGTGTAATATTAATTCCCAAATTTATATTAATACATAAAACCATCAGTATGGAGTAACTATTTAAAGACATCATAAGACAAACATATAATATGAAATATTCCAATGCATGTACATTGCCACCTTAGTACTTGTACACATAAGAATGGTATTTGTTCGTATAATAATCTTATCTATTTCTTTGCAAATACTCTTACCCTTGAAAATTACACAAATCATTCATATCATGGTTGTTTTATTTGAGTTCCACAAATCACTCATGTTTTGTTTCGATCTCTTAGCCTTGTTTTAGGATCTTACTTTTCTAACCCCAAAATTACACTCTTTCGGTTCTAACTTTGCTTATTTAAAATCCAAAAAAAATCACATATTAAATTTTTTAGTAACTATTCTAATAAGCTTGTAGTTTAAATATTTCCATAATGCGGGTGCATTTCTTTCAAATTAGTAATGCATTTTATATTGTGTTGTGTGAATTTTTTACAATACAATTGAATTCCATACCAAACCCCCTTTTCTTAACACTTATATTTTCATTTAAACCTTGGAAATGTTAGTTCTTGTTGAAACAATTTGGTATGTAGCTTGTTAAACACTATTTAGTGGTGTTTATTCTTCATATTTGTTCACTTTGATAATCTTTCATGCATCCATGGGAGATAGAATACCAACAATTGACATAATTATAATACTGGATAATTGGATGATTCTAAACTCTTTTTACGTAGTATGATGTTTGATAAAATAATTCAATTTAGAACTATTAAATACCTTTCAATTTATATATGTGAGAAAGAATATACAAAAGAGATATATAATATAGAATAGATAAGAGCTATATTTATATTTTGTTGTCCTTCAAATTTACATATATGAGAAAGAACATACATGCTTGATAACTTATAAAGAACTCATATAAGAAGTATTGAAGGAGAAATATACATAGCAATTACAAAACTATACTATAACACTACACATTGTCTAAATACATTTGGAATTCTACAATGATGCAAAGCGAATCACCTTCTCCGTGTTGTTCATCACGATATAATTATTTTAGAAAAGCACAAAATCCAGCTACTTTTCTACATGTCTCATGAATTTTTTCTACAATGTCTTCCATTTGTAAGATTTCTTCTTGTTCAATGGCTACAACAAATAAGCTTGTGTCTTCAATTTCCTTGATGATTTTGTTGCAGTGTTCTGAAATAGATTTTGCTAATTTTTATAGGTGTTTCAACATTTACTCATTTGAACTTATAGATTTATTTGACAGTACTGGACTTGTAACAGAGATTTCCGGTTCTTTTTGTGGAACATCCATAATTTAAATTATTTGTTGAGTATTATAAACAATCAAAAAATAATCAAATTAATATATATGTAAAATTTTATACGAAAATATTCAAGATGTAGATAGCATATGTAAATCATCAAGAAAAAAAGAAAAGTTAAAGACTTAGAATATATAGACCAACTATGACATTAAAATTAATCATAAAAGTTTTTTAATATTGTTTCTATTCAAAACAAATCTAATTGCTAAATAATACTAACAACCTATTGACAAATAGTGTGCAATTTAATAATTTATAATTTACACGTGTTAAATAATCAATTTTATCTATTCGCCCACATAATGTTTTCACTATTAAGTGGAAAATTAAATAACTTACAAATATTAGTGTCAAGTTTGCAAGTTCTTGTGGTTGTGGGCCTGGATCCATATTATTTGATGCTGAAAATTGATTATTGCCTTTCTCTTGTCGACATCTATTACATATAGGACCTTGAGGTATGCGAGAAACCTTTATTCCAAGGTAACATTCTTGACAAATATAACACATGATTGGTGAAACAAAGCTATCTAGGCCATGACAATAATGCATTTGGAGAGTATTAAAATTTGTGTGAAGCATTTCATTGGGGTTGGGTGTATTTTCTCCATTGTTTCCAACAGTGACATTCATTTCATGTCAAGGTGCATTGTTTGGAGTTTCAAGTACATACGCTATAGAATTTTCATCTTGTGCATTTGGTCGAGGATAGTACCTTTCAGTTGTTTGACGATTAGGGTCTTGCCTTTCTTCTTTCAGTGTTAGTTACTTGTTCAGGTGTTTATGCATGACTTCTTCTTGCCATATTATATTGTTGTCGATTATGTGCTTCCAATTGGTCAATTGTTAATTTAGCCCTACGTTTATGATATCTTTCCCTATGCACCTCATTTTGTTATTTTCTTTGTGCTTCTCTTTCTACATCTGTCATTTCTTCTCGTTGTTGTCTTCAATATTCCCTTTGATATTATCTTCAATATGCTCTTTTATATTCTCTTTCTTGCTCCTCAAATTCAAAATTCATCCTTGGTCGAACATTATTCCATACAATCCAAAGGTATCTCTATTTAATGTTTCTTCTTGTAAGGTAAATATTTGAAAAAACTATTACAAAAATGATTATCAAATGAGTCCAAAACATAAGAAAAAAATATAAGTTAAGCAAATTTCTCTCTTAAAATTGTGTTCACTTCAAAAACATTAACCTTAATATATTTTAATATTAAGTTAATATTAGTAACTTTAACCCTAATATATTTTTAATGGAATAATCAATCTTCTCATTTATTAAAAGATAATTGTTATTTTGAGCATTCTTAACATTTATTAGATTAAGTGTTGATATGAGGAGGAAGCAAGTTAAATCATTATTGTGCACTATGGTCTTCGTACCATATAATATCTTGTAAACATATGCAGCAAGTTTACAATATTAACCTAGTTTTACTTGTTAAGTTTCAAAATCTTTAAACATTTTGTTAATCCTATATATTAATCTTTCTAATTTTCATCTTAACTCCTTTTTAAATCGACTAAAGGTTTAATGAATTTCATTCAAGAAGATTTGACCATGGGTGACTTTTTTGAGAGGGTTGTCTTACTAAATATCTAACCATTAATATTTTAAATATTTAAATAATTAAAATTTTAACTTAATTGATTAATTATAAATAAACTCTATATTTTAATCCATCTCTAGAAGGCCATTTAAAATGGTATACTAACTCAAGTAAACACATTAATTAAAAACTTTTATCCCTACCTTTTAAAGAATAAAGTAATAAAATTAAAGTCCTATCTACTTTTAAATTTAATAAAAAAAAAATTAAACTAAAATAAACATGGCATAAAAAAATTCTAATAAGTAGATATGACTATCTAATTGCTTAATTTCCAAATCTGAAGTTATTACTAAATAAAAATTTAGAATTTAAAAACACCAATAAGATTTTAAAACAATAATAAAGCACCTCATTCCACTATCTCAATACATTACTAAATATGAATCTAAATTTAAAAAGCACCAATAAGAATTTAAAACAATAATAAAGCACGCCACTCCACTAAAAGTCCCACTACATTTAAGGAGCCAAATATGCAACTTATTATTAAGTTTAAAGCTTCCTAGAATATTAAAATAATGTATAATTTGTTTTTGTTTTTTTCTCTACCATTTCATTTTCTTCTAAAATGATTTTGATGGGAGAGTTTTCTATTGTGCAAGAATGGGACTATTGAGAAAAGATGAGCAACTTAAGCTTCTCTTGGAATTCCCTATTTTTTATGGATTTATTATTGAGATTTTCTGGGTTACAACTATAACTTGTTTGAATTTATTTTTTAAATCTGTTTTGTTTTGTAGAGTTCATCAGGGGTTTGGTTTGCATGCAGGTAAAACATCTCTATAGGATAAATAGATAAATATTTTTTTATGATATGGGGTCTGGATTTACCTAGATCTAAGAAGAAAATGTTTTTGATGAGGAGATTTTTCTATTGTGTAGGAATGGGACTATTGAAAAAAGATGAACAACTTAAACTTATCTTAGAATTCCCTAATTTTTATGGATTTATTATTCAGATTTTTTGGGTTACAATTATAATTTCTTTAAATTTATTTTTAAATTTGTTTTGTTTTGTAGAGTTTATCAAAGGGTTTGGTTTGCATGGAGGTAAGGATAAATAGATAAATAAATTTTTATGATATGGGGTCTGGATTTACCCAGATCTAAGAAGAAAGGAGGTTAAATCTTGAAGTTTATAGAGGATAACATTCTCAAAGCTTGTATTCTAAATGTAAGAAAATAAATAAATATATTTTTCCTTTTGAAAATCTATTAGTTTGTTTTTGTGTATGAATGTTTATATAAAAGTGAAAAAATTAATAGTAGTGTTTGTCCTCTTTACTTTGATCATTAAACTAAGTGTTATTTAAGAATAACTATTTTGTAACAACACACTCAAAAAAATGATCTCCTAATCATATATAAAATACAGAGCAACCACAGAACATTTAAAAAGACACGGATTCCTTTTTATAACTTTTAATTTCTTTAAGGAATTATTTTTCTTTATATAAGGATATTTACATGTGAACTATGTCTTCACAGTAGACCCACTTTGTTGCAGCTTGCAAGAAACATAAAAAATATTGTTATAATTTATTGGATGCTTTACACACTGTCTGCACCAACAGAAAAATATTGTCATAATTTAATTTTTCATCTATCTATTCATTTGAATTTAATTGCATATTAATTTAATTTTTTTATTTGATAAGTTTTATCAGCTACAGTTTAAATCTCAAATCTGTAACTTAATAATTATTTTCTAGACCCAGATATGCTATTGTTCAGAGTAAAAATAATTCCCAAAGATCATAAATATTTGATAATATTATACCTGCACTTGGTGAGGACTTGAATGGCTCTTCTTGTAGCTATATTGCCTCTTTTAAAACTGTCAAAGACTGTTGCAAGCCTAGAAATATTTCAGACTTATCATAAATACTTCTTGAGCAAGAAATAGCACAACTCCAATATGTACGACACCCTTCAAACTCTTTTCAAAGTCTCAAATCACTTCATAAGATTTCAGCAACACAAAACAATAGGTATTAATCCCTTCTAAATGTTTTCGTTCCTGAATTGCGACATTCCCTATTAAATATTAGCATAAAAAAGTAGCAAAATTATCTCCGACCATTTTTTGTGACCCCCACACACAAGTAACATTTCACGCATGAATTTCCTCTCTACATTTATGGGACCTGGGCCAAAAAGGGGAATTTCCTATGGCTTCTGGCATCCTCGACAAAATGTGAATATTTGTGCTAATTGTTAGTATTGTCATACTGATTTCTGCAAAGCATGCAATGGTTTTCTGTCGATCTGTTTGAAGCAGCTGGAATGTGAGATTAGGTTTTCAGCTATAACGACTACATGCAATTGAGCAAAACTGCAATATTTATCTAGCCTAGTATACATTCAGCATAGATAGAGCCCAGGACATCTGATTTAAACTTTATTTCTCATCCTGATCCTGATAACTGATTATAACATGTCAGAAGTCAACACAGTTGTTTCTGTTAGAAACGAGGATCGACTAAACGCATTGATGATCACAAAATTGGAGTAACAGATTATGAACAAGATATTTCTACATATAGGTGAGAGAGGTTGAGTTGACTCAGAAGTCAACTTCAACATTCAACTAGAGCTCGAAGAAAGAGAGTCGACATGTGTCTTGGAGAGTTGCGATGGACTCTTCAAGTCGACACCTAACCACCTAAGGTGGCTTAAAGCCATGTGTGGAATAATGCATAATTACTTATTTAAATAATAAGTAAATAGCATTAGTATTCCTATACTAACACCCACCTTAAGCATAGCTTATGTGGGCACAAATAAGGATGGGTTCCGACAACTAGGCCTGATCAATTACCCATTTACAAAGTAATCTCTCATGAAGTAGAGATAAGATAGAAAACCCTCTGGGAAAAAACTATCCTCCAAAATAGAGAAATGTGAAAAATTGCATGCCATGTGGCTACAATGAAATCTTGCTTTGAAGATTCTCTGGAAGCCTTCTGTGAACCATTTCTGAGATCTGTAGAAGTAAAGGAATTGATATCAATCTTCTACTACGATGACTCTCTGAAAGTTCTCCAAGAATCAATTATGGATTCACATGTAGCATTAGGTGATAGTGATGTGGAAATGTTCTTGACACATCTCAAAGAAAGTGTACTTTACATGACTCAATACAATGCGGAAAAAATATTGAAGAATGATGGAGTAGTGGAAGTGCTCTTGACACAACTTGAAAATGCTCTTGACACAAATTTATGAACCCCCACCATATTTTAATATTTTTATCCCAGATATTTGTGGCACTTGATAAGTTAGTGCGTGAATAACCCCCATAACTGAAAAATATGGAAAGAAAGAGTGGAAGTGTTTTTGACACGACTCAATGGAATTGCTCTAGACACAACTCTATGGAAGTGCTCTTTGGCACGACTCTATACACCCCTCCTAATCCAGTATTAGGTGACCCCCCAGATTTGTGGCACTTTATAACTCAGTGTGTTTTACAAGACAAATAGGACCAATGCATGGGAAATGAAAAAATGTTAACTTTTACAAAAAACAGTGCTCAATTTTGAGCTACCGATCAAAAGTTATATCATAATCAATTTCCCGTAAATAACATATTTAATAAAAAACTACACTAGAATCAGAAAAAAGAAATGCCTAGAGGTGATAATGGACCTAGCCTTCTAACCACTTGTTGGAATTGACAAAGAGAGTAGAATACAATGGTTTTGATTATGAGGGGGTATTGGCCTCCTGTCAACCCGGGGCCTCACCCTTCATCTTCGGTAGAAGAAAATACAAGGGTTTTAATAACCATAATTCTTTCTCAAATCAATTTTGTCCAAATTTAAATACCCCTAGTGTAAAAACATAATTTTAAATGCTTTTACATGCCTATTTTGTTTAAAGCATAATTTGAAATGCATTAGAAAGCAAAATTAGGGCAAAATCCATAAAGAGATTGAAGGGCAAAATTGATAAAAATGTGCACGGATGGCCAGTATGAAAAATGGCCAAAAAATGGTGAATTTGGAACATGCACAGGGGTATGGCACCTTCTTTATGCCTGGTTCGGGCCAACACACCAAATCGAGCCTCCTCTCTCTAGATTCGTTCCTTTCAATGTTGTTACTAGGCCAAAAAATAGGGGAATGCAACACTTTGAGGTGATTTTAACTCCTTCCTACTTTTCATGTCTTGGTAGGCACCTCTTGTAAGGAAATGAAGTCCAACGGACAGATTATTTTCCCGCCAATTCTTTGTCTATTCACATTCCTTGTTTGATGTATGATGAAGCATTATATATGTTGGTTATCACATTGTAAAACTCAATTCTTTCAGCAATAATAAATTCCTCTTTTCAGTGTGGATGTAGCCAGTTTTGGTGAACCATGATAAATCTGGTGTCTCCTTTATTTTTGTTTTCTAATTAATCTATGCTCTGTTTATTACTCTTTTCTGTAATTCATTTGTGCTTCCAGTCTTAACAATTGGTATCAGAGCTGTACGGTGACGGTATAGCTAATTGCAAAAATCAGTGTTGGATTTTCGAGTCATGGAGGAACCAAAGATTGAGAAATTCTTTGATCAGAATTTTGGACTGTGGAAGGTGCAAATGGAGTCTTTGCTGATAAAACAAGACCTCTCACTCGCACTTCAAGGGGTAGCAAAGAAGCCAAGCTCGATGATGGATGAAGAGTGGGACAAGATGGATAAGAAGGCAAGAGCTACGATTTTCCTCTCGCTATCCAGCAATGTATTGTTTAATGTTTCAATGGAGAAGACTTCGAAGGAGTTGTGGGATAAACTTTCTAAAATGTATGAGATGGCTTCAGCATCCAATGAAGTTTTTATTATGAAAAAGTTTTATAACCAAAAAATGAAAGAAGGCAAAATTATGTCAAACCATCTGAATAAGTTTAATACCTTGGTTACCCAACTGACTTCAGTGGAGATAAAGTTGGAAGATGAAATTAAAGCAATCTTGTTGCTATGCTCATTACTCAACAGCTGGGAAGGTGTCGTGATGGTCGTAAGCACTTCAGTTGCAGCCAAAACAAAATTGGTTTTTGATGACGTAGCAGATACAATCCTTAGTGAAGATATGCATAGAAAGAACCAAGAAATATCTTCCGGTGAAGCCTTAACCATTGTTAGTAGAGGAAGGCCTCATATAGAGGCAAAGATAATAACAGAAGAAGATCAAAATCACCGAAAAGGTCAAAATCCAGAGGTAGAGATGGTGACTGTTGGTTTTGTGGTAAGCCCGGTCACACCAAGAAAAATTATTATTCCTATAAAAAGGCACAAGAGAAGGTTAAAGACAACGAGGTTATTGTTGTTTATGACAAGGATGATAATATTTTGTTTTTATCCGTAAGTGAAACCTTGTAGCTATACCTTATTGCCACCAAAACATAAAGCATAATCAAAAGTACCTTTAAGATACCTTAATATCCATTTGACGGCTTCCCAATGAGGCTTACCGGGATTGCTCATGAACCTACTCACAACTCCCACTGCATGAGCAATATCGGGACGAGTGGAGACCATAGCATACATAATGCTACCAACAGCCGGTGTATAAGGAACACCTTGCATAAACTCTTTATCCTCTTGTGTTTTTGGACACAGATCAGAAGATAAACAAAAATGGGTAGCAAGAGGACTAGAAACAACCTTCGCATCAGCCATACCAAATCTGTCTACAACCTTGTCAATGTATGCCTTTTGTGACAACATAATCTCCTTTTGTCTATCCCTAGTGATGGTCATTCCAAGAAACTTCTTGGCTGGGCCTAAGTCTTTCATAGCAAATCTCTTAGCTAATTGAGACTTCAATTTAGAAACAATCCTCATACTTGTACCGGCTACCAACATGTCATCAACGTAGAGCAAGAGAATGACAAACTCACCATTAGTAAGTTGCTTATAATAGACACAAGGATCTAATTCACATCTTAAGAAGTTTTTCTTAGTCATAAAGTGATCAAACTTGAGATACCATTGTCGCGGGGCTTGCTTGAGCCCTTACAAGTTGTGCTTCAATCTATAATAAAGATGTTCCAGTCCCTATTTTTTAAATCATTCCACCTACTCCATGTACAACTCTTCATCAACATCACCATGTAGAAAGGTTGTCTTGACATCCAATTGATCAAGTTCAAGATCCCAAACTGCAACCAAACCCAAAACTGCGCAGATTGTGGCACAATAACATTTGAAGGTAGCGATTCAATCTTCGAAGGTTGCCTAGGAGTCTGCAAGCTAACACTGGAAACCTAAAAACTAACAATTTGGGATCTTGAACTTGATCAATTGGATGTCAAGATAGCCTTTCTACATGGTGATGTTGATGAAGAGTTGTACATGGAGCAGCTAGAAGGATTTAAAAAACAAGGACTAGAACATCTTTATTGTAGATTGAAGCGCAGCTTGTATGGGCTCAAGCAAGCCCCGCGACAATGGTATCTCAAGTTTGATCGCTTTATGACTGAGCAAAACTTCTTAAGATGTGAATCAGATCCTTGTGTCTATTATAAGCAACTTCCTAATGGTGAGTTTGTCATCTCTTGCTCTACGTTGATGACATGTTGGTAACCGCTACAAGTATGAGGATTGTTTCTGGATTGAAGTCTCAATTTGTGAAGAGATTTGCTATGAAAGACTTAGGCCTAACCAAGAAGATTCTTGGAATGACCATCACTAGGGATAGACAAAAGAAGGAGATCATGTTGTCACAAAAGGCATACATTGACAAGGTTGTAGACATATTTAGTATGGCTGATGCGAAGGTTGTTTCTACTCCTCTTGCTGCCCATTTTTGTTTATCTACTGATTTGTGTCCAAAAACACAAGAGGATAAAGAGTTTATGCAAGATGTTCCTTATACATCGGCTGTTGGTAGCATTATGTATGCTATGGTCTCCACTCGCCCCGATATTGCTCATGCAGTGGGAGTTGTGAGCAGGTTCATGAGCAATCCCGGTAAGCCTCATTAAGAAGCCATCAAATGGATATTAAGGTATCTTAAAGGTACTTCTGATTATGCTTTATGTTTTGGTGGCAATAAGGTACAACTACAAGGTTACACTAATTCTAATCTTGCTGGAGATTTAGATAAACAGAGACCTACTACTGGCTATGTTTTTATGTTTGTTGGAGCTGCCATTAGTTGGGTCTCGAGGCTGCAACATTCTGTTGCTCTTTCTTCTGCCGAAGCTGAGTACATGGCTCTTTCCAAAGGTGCTAGGGAGATGCTTTGGTTACAATGATTGTTTAGTGATTTGAGATGTCAACAAAGTGACTATGTTATGTTTGTGATAGTCGCAGTGCCATTTTTATGGTTCACAATCATTCATCTCAGCGTCATTCTATACATATCAACATACATGCTCATTTCATTCGTCATGTGGTTGAAGAGGGCAAGTTACAAGTTGCAAAAATTGACACAAAGGTCAATCAGGTAGACATTTTGACCAAGGTTGTTCCTAAAGAGAAGTTTGAATGTGCCAGGACTTCTCTTGGTCTGGTTAAGAAGAAGTGACCAAAATTTTAGAGCAGGGGAATGATTGGTGAGTTGCAGCATCCGTTGACCTTCAAGTGGGAGATTGTAAGGAAATGAAGTCCAACGGACAGATTATTTTCCCACCAATTATGTGTATATTCACATTCCTTGTTTGATGTATGATGAAGCATTATATATGTTGGTTATCACATTGTAAAACTTAATTCTTTCAGCAATAATAAATTCCTCTGCTTAGTGTGGATGTAGCCAGTTTTAGTGAACCACGATAAATCTGGTGTCTCCTTTATTTTTGTTTTCTAATTAATTTGTGCTCTGTTTATTACTCTTTTCTGCAATTCATTTGTGCTTCCAGTCTTAACACCTCTCCCTTGCAGATCAAAACAAACAGGGGCGAATCCTTGCTTTTCTTCTAGTGTGCTTACCCTCAAAATAGAGTGCACAAGGTGTTGAGGGGATAGGGTGGGTGTGTGGCTTGCACTCAGGCCTGCAACCTGCCTTTGAGGCCCGCAGCTTGCTCTTCCAAACAGGGGCAATTGTCTAATGAAGCCCATAGCCTGCAATGATAATGGTGACCCTCTGAGAATAATGGCGCCCAAATATGTGGAAGCCTGCGAGGGTTTGGGGCCTGGAGTTGGTCCAAAGAAACACAAAGAGCCAAAAACACAATGGCACCTCATGTGCAAGGTCGAAATAGATTTAAAATAATGCAAGAAAAAAATGTTGACCAAAGCACATGAAAACCGCGATCTTGGCTTGAAATGAACATCAACAAATTACCCTCAGAAACCTCATTTGTAGTTGCAAGAATTTTCCCAAATAATAGAATAGGCGCCACCACAGAGGCCAAAAAAGGAGCACAAAATGACCTTTCAAAATTTTGCCTAAAATGACAAAAAATTGCCACAAACAGATAAAAATGCCCAGATCCGCAAGCTAGAAGAGCAAAAAAATGATCAAATTTTAATTCCCACGAATTAGAAATGGGTAGTCATAGTAAACAGGCTAAACATGCCAAAAATGCACCCAAATCTACTAACGAAAATTTGCAAAATGTCAAATTTTAAAAAAAAATTGCATTTTTTACAAAAAAAATTCTGTCAAATAGGAGATTTATGCCTCCAAATGAACCAACAAGCTAATTAGCATAGCTCTGATACCATGTTAGAAATGAGGATCAACTAAACGCATTGTTGATTAGAAATTGGAGTAATAAATTATGAACAAGATAGTTGTACATAGAGGTGAGAGGGGTTGAGTCGACTCAGAAGTCGACTTCAACACTTAACCAGAGGTGGAAGAAAGAGAGTTGACATGTGTCTTGGAGAGTTGTGTTGGACTCTCCAATTCGATACCTAACCACCTAAGGTGGGTTAAATCCATGTGTGGAATAATGCATAATTACTTATTTAAATAATAAGTAATAGCATTAGTATTCCTACACTAACAATTTCTAAAAGTTTTTTACATAATTTATCTTATTGAAGTCTTACACATTTAATCAAATTTCATACACAAAACCATATCCAATAGGAATAACCTAAAAAACAAAAAAGAGTTGAATAGACCTCCTTTCTTGGAGACAAATTGTAGGCTTTCTAATGGGGGAGAACATGACGAGCGCTATGTCGACATCACACAAAATTGATATCTCTCTCACCTTCTTTAGAATGCCATTCCTCTGCTTAGAATAGGTCACCTGTTTGTTATTGGAATTCTCCACCCTTCTGATGGTCAGCTTCACCCTTCCCATCATAAAGATATCATTCTGTTATCTGTTCATTTCTTAACATTTCCAATCTCCACACAGTGATAAAGGTGTTACACAATCTTAAATAAATGCTATATTTAAAATATGCCTTAGACAATGAAATGCCAACCACCTGTGCTATATTCTAATTTTATCTATGGCAGTCTGAACAGTTCTATTTTTAATTTTTATTTGGTTTTCTATTTTAATTTTAGTTTTAGTTTTTTTGGAAGATTTTAACAGCATTTTCTAGATTTTTATTTAATTTTTTGATTTGCAATTTAGTTTTTCATTTTTTTTGGTTTTTATTTACAACCAAAATATTTGGGCTCTCTCCTCCACCCTACTACAATTGTAGTATGCCTCTTGGCGTAACAAGAATTATACAAGTAATGATATATGAATATAGTCATTGTCACTAGCTGCCACTAACTCACGCGGTCATCCGCAAAGCCAAGAGACGACTGTTGGTTCCCAAATTTGTGCACATCAAACTCTAAAGATTTGCCACTTCTTATGATCAAGTTTACTAAAGACCTGGCCAACAGAGTGGGAGATTTTTCACTTATCTCCCATGCACTTTAGGTTCTGCTGCACCTAGGGGGTATTCCCTAATTTACAACAAAAATATTTATCTTTGATTATTTCAGGCAGAATGTTCTCATGTATGCACCAAGATTTATAAACTTAATCCCAGACAAGCAATATTCTTAGATTAGCTTCATTGTTTTATTACGAGAACATGCTAAAATCCTATGCTACCAACAAAATTGAAATGAACATAAAATGATTCATCAGTAAAATCCCATTCTTTCTAGACCCTTGGGCAAGCAAATTTCTTGATTGGTGCCTTATTAAGGGTAACAAAGTCAAAATTCCACACAAATGTTACTTTTATAACAACAGAACTCCAAATTCAGAGGGTATATCTGTATCAATGACTTGCAATGATACACCCAAGAAAAAGTATTTCCTACAACTCTTCTTCGATAATCCCTAATGTAATACAACAATTCATATGTTTTGTTTAAAGCATATTTAATCCAATCCTTGACCAGAAGCGATAAACAAAAAACATTCAATACAACAAATGTGCATTAGTGAAATCCAAAACCCTTGATTCATTCATTCACAAAAGAAATGCATACATTCAAGGAGACAATTGCATAAAACACACACATGTAGTGTTATTCATATTACTCAATCTGAACTGAAAATTGTCATACAATAAATTATTCAATTGCAGGCAAATTTCTACTCTGCAATCTTGACAATGCACCCAATCTATTACAGAAACATACTCCCCAAGATGTGGATAACTTGTATCGAAAACCCAGAATAAAATTATGTGTTCTATTCTATATCCACCTGATCACTCTTTTCCTCCTCTCTATACTACAGATTTTGAAATTCTATAAATAGACAAACTATGTCGGTTTGAGATTTCCATATTACAACTGTTCAGTTACAAGGCATTTAATATTTGAGATTGGGAAATTACATCCTTGCGTCAATTGGTGGATACTTTCTTTTAGCCAGTTCCTTGTTCTAAAATGTTCTAATTGGCTAAAAGACCTTCTGGGCGGTTATAAATAGATGTCCCCCCTTTATTCAATACTCAGGCTCATATGAAGGACTTTTGGGAAGGCAAGCGAACTCCTTAACCCTTCAAACCTCGTCCACTGGACATATAAATGTTGGAATCATCGAGGCATCCCCAACAGTTGAGCTACAAAACATCATCCTTGCCTAGGTACCTATTGCATATAGGACCTTGAGGTGTCTAAAAAACCCTTATTCCAAGGTAACATTCTTGACAAATATAGCACATCTTTGGTGAAACAAAACTATCTATTCCATTTCGAAAATGCATTTGGAAAGTATTGAAATCAGTGTGAAGCATTCCATTAGGATTTGGTACATTTTCTACATCACTTTGAACAAATAGATTCATGTTATGTGGAGGTGCATTTTGTGGTGTTTCAAGTACAAAATCTATTGATCTTAAATTTTCATCTTCAACATTAAAATCAATATTAGCATTTGACCAATTAGGTTCTTGTCTTTCTTCTCTTTTAGGGACATTGATTTGTTGAGATGTTTCTACATGACTTATTCTCATCATATTTGGTTGTTGCTGATTTTGTAATTCCAATTCTTTAACTGTTATTTCAGCTCTACATTTATGATATCTTTATCTGACAACCTCATTTTGTTGTATCCTTTGTTCTTCTTTTTTTGCATCTCTCATTAGTTGGTGTTGGCATCGGCATCTTCAATATTCCCTTTGATATATTATTTGATATTCTCTTCGGTATTATCTTCGTTCCTCATTAAATTCAACATTCAACCTAGGTGGAGCCATACCTACATAATAGTTGAAAATAAATATTTATAAGTCTAAAATAATAACATTGACATTAATTTGCAAAAAATCCATGCCATTGATATTTAATGTTGACATGATTACAAAGATTGCACACTTTGTACATCACTTTGAACAAATAGATTCATGTCATGTTGAGGTGCATTTTCTAGTGTTTCAAGTACAAAATCTATTGACCTTGGAATTTCATCTTCAACATTAAAATCAATATTAGCATTTGACTGATTAGGTTCTTGTCTTTCTTCTCTTTCAGGGACACTAAGTTGTTGAAATGTTTGTGGATGACTTATTCCAAGCATTTTTGGTTGTTGCCGATTTCGTAATTCAAATTCTTCAAGTGTTATTTTTGCTCTATGTTTATGATATCTTTCTATGACAACCTCATTTCATTGTATCCTTTGTTCTTCTCCTTCTACATCTCTCATTAGTTGGCACTGTCATCTTCGATATTTCCTTTGATATATTCTCTAATATTTCCTTTGGTATTGTCTTCGTTCCTTGTCAGATTCAACATTCAACCTAGATGGAGCCATACCTACATAATAGTTGAAAATAAATATTTATAAGTCTAAAGTTATAACATTGACATTAATTTGCAAAAATTCCATGCCATTGGTTTTTAATGTTGACATGATTACAAAGATTACACATTTTCAAGTAAGATCCACTACTAGTGTTGAGAGATAAAATAATTTTGAACACAATATGGCTTTTGTTGTCAAGTTTTCATGGATTGGTTCCTCATCACTCTAAAAGGTTGCCTTTACTATATATATCCAGACCAATATACCAAACCTCTATGTATGCTCACTCTTCCATTATACCTGTCGATACATGGAACAAGCTCATCCTTTCTTTATACCCGTCGGTACGTGAAAGAAATGTTAAAGCACAAGAGAGGAGAGTGATATGTTGCATGTAGCAAATACGTGAAAAGGATTCATCCTATCAACAAAACTTGCTTAGAAAGAAATCAAAATTATTTTTAGTTAGGATTTATGCCTTACGATAGTGACGAATGGGTAATGGAAGGAAGTGAAAATGAGAGTGTCCTTATTTCTTGCTGATAATTTATAGGGACGATGCCACAGAGGTCGTTGTTGTAGCTATTTTAGGTAGTGGGTATAGTAGTTCAATCGTGATGGCTTGACCCATAAACGTGAACCAGAGGTACCATGAATACTAAATATTGTAATTGTTTTAGTTTTGTAAGAAAAATGTTTTGACTTTTGTTTGCAAAAGAAAGAAATAACTTATATTTTGAAATATTTCCTAAAAATAAAATTTCAAAACAAATTAATTCTAAAATAACTCTTTATTTAATATAATTCTATTGTAAAATAAATTAAACTCTTAATTCAAAATAACTCTATAATGAAATTAATTAGATAAAATTAACACTATAAAATATAATTATAAGACTACCTTATATTTATGAATATTTTTCTATGGTATGCCTTTAAATGACTTTCTCATGTTAGCTTTTATGATCATTTGTCAAAAATCATTTTTGAACCATATCAAGTTAATGCATATTAATATTTGTCTATCACCTTAATTTCCACCTTTAAATATTAATAACCCTTATTAAAAAATACATAGCCAATAAAAATTTTAATTGTAATTGTTATCCTATTTTGCTTTCTGGCCAAATAGTCTAAAGATCCATGAGATCCTAGTATTTTCACCCTTTGAAATGCAAGAAAAAACCACCCAAAATGGCTAAGTCCCAAAAATCCTAAGTTTTCCTTGTGTTTTTTGCCTTTTCAGAGTTTTGGAGTTCGGAGTTCTTCCCTTCGCTCTGCCATCCTAATTGGCTCCAAACTCCAGTTTGTCCCTTTGCAAAATATTCAGCTAAGTGTTTTGATCTTCAAAGGTTGAGAGTTCTCTCTTCCGCTTTCTCTTTTGGAAGGTCTAAGGCTAGAGGTCCGCTTGTCAAAGACCAACAAGTAAATGCTCTATGTATGTCAAAGGTCAGAGTTCGAGCTTCTCGCATTTTGTCTTCTTCATAAACAACGCAAAGTGGAAGGCCTGACAGGACATGTGGCATTTTCTGGTTTGTTTCTGCCATTCTACGGGGATTATTTTATTAAGGCAAAGGGTGGCCGCGGAACAGTGGGAAGTTGCCAAGTGGCTATGACATCATCCAAGGAGGAAGGCTTAGGGTCTGAGTTCCGCTTCTTTTCCTTCAAATATTTCTAAGTGTTTTGGGGAGTTAGACTTTGGCCTTTTCTTCTTCCTTCTTCCTCTCTTTTGCAAGGCAGAAGGCCAAAGGGTTGAACCCCGCCGAACCTTTGCAAAAGTGGCTAAGTCTTCAAACTTGCGGGGCTCAGACATTCTCTCTTCTTCCTTCTCTGGGAAGGCATAAGGCGAAAGGGCCCAGGTCAGATCTCCGCCGATTTCATAAAATTGACTAAGTGTTGTGGAGGCGGAGGTCAGGTTGTTCTTCTTTCCAAAGAATGATGTAGTGATGAAGGCCCAGCCCTCAAAGGCCAACAATTTCCCTTCTCTCAGACTTCGGAGGTCAAGGTTTCCTCTTTCACCTTTCCAGGCCCGATTGGTGGAAGACTGATCAGAAGAAGTTTGATATGTCATCCAGCCTGACCCTTTTGCCTTCCAAAGGCATTTTCTATTGTTCAAAACATGACAAGACTGCTCAATGAGCCTCCTAGTCGCCATTAACACTTCTTTAGAGCCTGATTTCTTGTAGAAGATGGATTCCTCACTTCCCCATGCTACTGTAGCCTCATTTGCATTAAATCTTTGTACCCATGTGGCATGGGTAAACACTCTTCTTCAGCGGATTTCATGGGCAGAGCCATGAGGGTGCACTCCAAGGACACTAAAACGAAGTTATTGGAACATGGGTGACGGTTCTAGCTGGTTGACTTCTCATTCCACGTCCATGGCTACTATAGTGCGATGTGTAAAGCTATATATGCATGTAAAAAAGATGTAATTTTGTTAGTTGTTCTTTTGGGCTGTTACACTGCGCAAATTATTTGTTACTTTCAGACCTTGTAATGCACCTATATAACCAACTGGATGTGATAAATTGTACTCTTTTTCTGAGTCTTTGATGTTTCTAGTTGATTGTTCACCAATGAATGTAGATGGTTATTATGTGTCTACTTTTGTGTAACAGATTATCTTCCCTTTGTAATGGCTATTTAGCCTTCATGATCAATATAATCATTGATATTTTACCTCTCTTATGCTTTTGTCCTGTGTTTACGTGAAACCTGTAATCTTATTCTATGGATAAAATGGTCCCTCCTATAGTTACAGATTTCTAATTCAAACCTCTGCTAAAGTTGTAAGTCTGTGTGAGTTTCTTTTAGTATTTGAGGTCATTGTTGTGTTATGTCAGTTCCAGCTAAACACGCTAAATCTCAGTGCATCGCCTCCCTTTTAATTTTCAGTCTCCTCTCCCTTTTCCCTGGTGATCATTAGCATAGGTTTAGTTGATTACTTTGAACCTTAAGTTCAGAAAGAGGAACCAACCTTCTCTGGAGGTTTCGTCTCAACTGCAAAGGTCCCACATGTTGAGACCAATCCCATGTTACTCTAAACTATTGGAATTGTCAAAGCTCCAACAAAAGGGTGCAATTTCAGGTGATACCAGTTTCTGGCATGCCTGGTGGGAACTCTCTACTCTAAGTAAGATTTGCACTGAGAATTTCGGTGCTATTCTTAGTTCATTCACTGTTGTGGAAGCATTCAACAAGCACCTGGCAACTCTGCTGGTCCAGTATCCATATCAACTCAATATTTCATGCCTGGAGTGCAGACCTAGTCTTCTTCTAGAGGTAATTCTCAATCAATATAACTATCATTTACCAAATCAAGAAGAAGAAGTAGACTGTCTAGGTCCCCTGTGAGGGAAAATAGGAGTGTCATTCCATCTCCTTCAAGAGCCCAGTCTACTCCCCCTCCAGCTAGATTCCACATTAGGTTCCAGTATTCAAGAAGAACCCTACGTATACCCAGAATTAACCTGAATATCCTCAACATGACAAGAAACCTTCCTTTTGTAGCATTCAATGGGGGTAGACCTCTAGACCTAGCCTAATATGACAATATCCTACCTCAACCTTAAAGGCTATACCACTTTTTATTGGCAAAAATTTCACCACCCTTGTTGAGCACATTCAAGATATTGCCAACGTATGCTCAATCCACAATGTCACTGTAGACAATGTGGCTATGAGACTGTTGGCTTCTTCATTCAAAGGGAAAGCCCTCCAATGGTATAGAGGTCTCCCAGCTATTTCTATCCATGATTGGGATGAAATGGGCACTAAACTGTGTCAGCACTTTGAAGACAAGAGTGACCACCTGTCATTGATGGAGCAGCTTGCTACAATCAAGAGAGCCCCCCATGAATACATGGTGGATTTCAATTATAGATTCTAGAAGACATAGGATAGAATCCCAATATTGGTGAGTCCCTCCCCAAACACTACATTCATTTATTATTTGAGATCTCTAAATTCTAACATTGTTGTCATGATTCAATATATGGGAGGGACTGTGCTATGAGATGCATACGACATAGCTATAAGAGAATAAAATTGCCTAATTCAGGTTGGAAAGATTGCTCTGGAAGGCAACCAATGCCTTTATTTCTAGAGGCTCCTGTCATTTAGCACACTGTGGATCCAATTCCTACAATAGTCATCCCTGTAACCTCTTCATCGACACTCTCAAATGAATTGCATGAAGTCAAGGCTCTGTTGTAAAGCTTTAGCAATGAGTTGGTGGCACTAAAAAAACAAAATGCATAGCCCAACAGACCATATCAACCATTCAACTAGAACTACCAGCAAAATAGACCACCATATCAGGGGAATGTGCAGAGGCCAAATCAACCTAGTTATATTAGACCATTGAATGTTGTACATCCTAATACATCAAGCACATCTGGGCCTCTAGTGCCCATACAAAACAATTTGGCTCAGGACAACAATTGATGTTATCCATGTAATTAGCCATATGATCAGAGTTTGTGCCAAAGTGGACAATTTAGCCAAACTTTGATAGTGCAAAACTAATCAGTCCCCTTGGAGCAACAAGTCAGTTCTAGCCAAGAGATAGTGGGAGGGCATGAACAAATGCAAAATAATTCTACTTTGATGAATTGGACACATGATGATTTCTGTGGTATCAATCAAGGTGTAGGCCCAATAGCACACAACACAAGGTCCAAAAGCAGAGCCATTGAGGATGCATCAGTACCTATAGTTGGTTAGGCATCTTCCTCCCAGGCATCCTAAATGGCTACAAATGAAAGAGTAGTATCCAAGACTCCTTCAAAACAAATGGATCAGACTATTGGTAAGGCAAATTCAGTGTCAGAATAGCAGCCCCAGACCAATCAATAGTCAAAAGTTGACACGGTGGTCACAAAGGTATCCTAAAAGGTTAGTCAGATTCCATTCAACATAGTTGATCAGATGAAGAAGACTAACCTGAATGTCACTATGTGGGATGCCCTGTTAATCCCAACTCAGAGAGATTTACTTCAAGAAGCCCTAACAAGCTTCAGTTTGCCTGCTATGGAGACAACAAAAGAAAAGATAACCACCCCAACAAACCTGTGCTAACCCAAGGAAGAAGCCAGCATAAGAAAAACTAGTAAGCCCCTTCCATTCTATGTTTTCCTAATCATTGGTGACAAATAATTGCATAATTGCATGATAGATTCTAGGGTGAGTACTTATGTTATGCCCAAAAACATAGCTGATAAATTAGGCATTGAATACAAGCCAATGAATAAGGGGGTAGTGCAATTAGATGGCACTGTTGTTAAGACAGTGGGTGTTATTAAAGATTTGAAGTTGACTCTGCTTGCATGCCCTCGCTACTCTGTTTCACAAGACATCTCAGTCATTGACCTCCCTGTATACTTTGGCATATGCCTATCTAGGGACTTCACTACCAAAATAGGTGGGTACCTATCTTCTGATTGGTCTCACATGTTGTTTAGAACAAGATATGGTACTAAGATGACTATTAAGGCTAAGCCTATTGCTAATGATTATATAGAGCCTTATACACCCATCCCCTTGGACATGAACTACACAATCCATGAGTTGGAGAAGGATGACAACAGTAGGCATGAGGCTACAACACCAGTGGAGGAGATCCCTTGTATATTGTTGGATGAGTGAGCAAACTATTTTTAGTTTGATACTCCTAACCATATAGAGGAAATAGGGCTGGGTAATTATTGTATCCATGAAGAGGATGCCACCATCCCTAATCTTGAAAAGGCAACGTTTGGATCTAGAAGGGATATGGCAAATGTATTTTGATGGCTCTAGAAGCAAAAATAGAGCAGGTGCTAGGGTTGTGTTAATTTTACCCTAGAAAGAGAGTTATTTATCTACTTTCATACTGCAGTTCAGTTGTACCAATAATTTTTGGTTCCGTATGAAGCCTTAATTCAAGGTATACAACTGGCACAAAAGAGAGGATTAAAAGTTTTACAAGCATTTGGTGACAATGAGCTTGTTGTCCACCAAATCAGATCACAAAGTGCTTCAAAAAATGACTTGCTTAAGTCATACAAGCATAGAGTCTGTGATCTGATTGAAGACTTTGATGCCTTCAATATCCAGGTAGTGCCCATAAAAAGAAATAAGGATACTAATAGACTGGCTACAATTGGTGCCCAATTTGACATTCCCTAGAATGTCAAACAAAATTTAGATCAGCATGTAAATATTGTTGTTAGACATGTGGTGCCTTACAATGTGATAAGCTGGCAAGTATTCGAAAGTGACCAACAAATTGTGAATTTCTTGCAAGATGTGGTAGATTTTGCTTCCAAGAATCAGTTGATATTGCAAGAGCAATATGGTGACCAGGTGATCTAGCTGAAGACCAATAAGTTGCCTAGAGGACTGATCACCTTAGAGAGCATATTTGGTGCCGATGGTCAACCGAAGAAAGAGAAAATAAACATGACAATAAAAAAAAAGAGGACTATGAAGAGGTGGAGATTGCACATGGTCAATTTCTAAAACATGACAAGGTATGTGATCAAGCCGAGAGGCAATGTTTTATTGAACTTTGTAATGAATTTGATGACCTAATAGCTTGGGATTATAGGGATCTAAAGTGCTTTGACCCTGTTTTAATCCAACATACCAATGATCTAGACCCCAATGCAAAGCCTATCTACCAAAAACAAAGGCCAGTCAATCCCAAAATAGAGCCATTAATGAGAAGAAAGCTATCCAAACTCATAGAGGCTAAAATCATTTATCCCATTAAGCATTCCTCTTGGGTGGCTAATCTTGTTCCAGTTAGGAAGAAGAATGGGGAAATTAGATTGTGTGTGGATTTTAGAGACCTGAATAAGGCCTCCCTTAAAGACCACTATCCACTCCCTTCCATGGAGCAGATTTTATAGACAGTAGTAGGAGCTAAAAGATTTTCACTCCTAAATGGTTACTCAGGCTATAACCAGATTCTTGTAAAAGAATCAGATCAGTACAAAATAGCCTTTAGCACCAAGTGGGGTACTTTGGCTTATCAAAAAATGCCATTTGGGTTAACCAATGTTGGGGCAACGTTCCAAAGAGCAATGGATTTGGCCTTCAAAGGTTTGATCAATGTTATTATTTTAGCATATCTCGATAATTTGACTATGTATACCAAGCATGCAGCTGACCACCTGGGTCATTTGAGAAAAGTATTTGAGAGATGCAAAGAATATGGGATATCATTGAATCTAAAGAAATGTGTGTTTGTTGTCCCTGAAGGTAAATTGATGGGGCACATGGTTTCAAAGGAAGGACTGGCCATTGATCCAGAAAGAACCAGTGCCATTCTATCTCTTCCCCTCCCCAATCACAAGAAAGGCCTGCAAAGCTTCTTGGGTAAGATCAACTTTGTGAGGAGGTTCATACCTAATTTTGCTTCAATAGAAAAACCCCTCACCACCATGCTCAAGAAGAATGTTGTCTTCACATGGTCAAAGGAAGGCAGGGATAGTTTTGAAGCTGTCAAGCAGGCTATTGCACAAGCTCCCACATTGATAAATCCTAATTATGAGAAGGATTTTATCCTTTATGCCTTTGGAGGCAAGGATGGTATAGCAGTTGTTTTAACACAATAGAATGAAGATAAATTGGAATGACCAATTGCTTTCTTCAACCAACCTCTCAAAGAATATGAGTTGAATTATGATTTTGTTGAGAAGCAAGTGTTTGTTGTGGTGAAAGCACTCAAAAAATTTAGGCATATGCTTTCAAACAACAAAGTGCAGTTGATGGTGAACCACCCTAGGTTTAAAGAGTTTCTTTTGAGTAAAGATATTAATGAAAAGAGAGTTGGGTGGATCACAAACGTGATGGAATATGATGTCAACATCAACATTACCAAGCTAGTGTGTGGCAAAGGCTTGTGTGAGCATATGGCTGCAAGTTATGAGGCTAGAAATGATGTTGTATGTGTCTTGGGGCAAGCACAACCAACTGATTCCCACACTCCAACTGATTGGTATCACAACATGGTCACATTTCTGCAATCAGGAAGATGCCCAGACGGATTGGATCAAGCCAAAATAAGGTATTTCTGGTTCCAATCCATCCCTTATGTTCTTGTTAATGGTGTCTTGTTTAGAAAAGACATCAATGGAGTTCTTCTTAGATGTATTACACAAGAATAGACCTCTAATGTGCTAGAAGAATTTCATTATGGCCTTGTTGGTGGCCATTATTCTCCAAGAACAACTATTATTAAGATCATGACGGCTGGTTATTATCAGCCCAATTTATTCAGAGATGCTCATAGATGGGTAAGAAGCTGCAAAGAATGTGCATTCTTTGCAGGGAAACAAAGGTTGGCTACTCTTCCCCTTCATCCAATTCAGACTAATCAGCCATTTGCCCAATGGGGTTTGGATTTCATTGGGATGATTAATGCACCTTCCAATGCTGGTCACAAGTGGATTTTAATAGCCACTGATTATTTTACAAGATGGATAGAGGTAGTTGCATTGAAGGATGCTACAGAGGCCTCCATTTTGGATTTCCTTGAGGGGATAGTTACCAGGTTTGGTGTTCCATTCACCATTATTTTTGACAATGCCAAGGCCTTTGTAGGCACAAAAATCAGTGAATGGGCTCTGAACGATGGAATTTATTTGAAGACATCATCCAATTACTACCCCCAAGGGAATGGCCTAGCTAAGTCCACAAACAAAAACCTGATTAGGATCATCAAGAGGACAGTGGATGATAATCAAATAACTTGGCATTCAAAGTTGAAGACAGCTCTCTGGGCTAATAGAATTACTCCCAAGAGGGCCATAGGTAATTCCCCTTTCATGTTTGTTTATGGAAGGGAAGCAAAAGTTCCATTATCATTAGAGTTGCCTTCCCTTGAGCTGGCCCAATAGCTAGAGCTGCTACAAAATGATGCCATGATAGTCAAATTTGTTGAGCTAATAGAGCTTGATGAAAAAGGAGACACTGATATGAAGATTCTTGAGGCTCAAAGATTAGGTAAAAAGAACTTTTAATAGAAAATCAACTGACAAAACATTCAGTGAGGGAGATTTGGTGTTGAAATGGGATGTAGACAAAGCTAAATTTGGGAGACATTCAAAATTTGATGCCATGTGGAGTGGCCCTTATGTTATTACCAGTTGCAAACAAGCCAATGTATTTCAACTTTCCAAGCTGAATGGAGAGGTTCTGCTAATCCCAATCAATGGGATTCATCTCAAACCTTGGTTTTAGCATGGTTGTGGGGTTTTGTAAATATGTTAGGTGTTTCCTTTCAATAAGTGCTTTTGCACAGGCATCATTCTCATTAGGATATTATTTTCCTTATTTGTTTTTCCTTGCCTTGTTTCCCGGAGGCAGTGTTCAATTTTGTGTTGGTCTGGCCAACCGCTATTCTTGTTGTTGTACCCTTTGACTCTGTGCCGAATGGATTGATAAGGCCTCTAGACCCCAATGTTTAGTAAGAAAACACCCCTTCATAGTTGCCAAAATGTTATCCTATTTTTCATTCTAAACAAATAGTCTAAAGATCCACGAGATCCTAGTATTTTCACCCTTTTAAATGCAAGAGAAAACCACCCAAAATGGCTAAGTCCCAAAAATCCTAAGTTTTTCTTGTGTTTTTTGCCTTTTCAGAGTTTCAGAGTTTAGAGTTCTTCCCTTCGCTCTACCATCCTAATCGGCTCCGAACTCTGTTTTGTCCCTTTGTAAAATATTCAACTAAGTGTTTCGGTCTTCAAAGGTTGGGAGTTCTCTCTTCCACTTTATCTTTTGAAAGGTCGAAGGCTGGAGGTCTACTTTCTAAAGCCCAACAGGTAAATGCTCTATGTATGTCGGAGGTCAGAGTTCGGGCTTGTCACCTTCCATCTTCATAAAAGGCATAAGGTGGAAGGCCCAACAGCCCACTCCGATGGGACACGTGGCATTTTCTAGTTCATTTTCACCATTCTACAGGGATTATTTTATTAAGGCAAAGGGTGGGCGTGGAACAATAGGGAGATGCCAAGTGGCCGTGACATCATCCAAGGAGGAAGGCTCAGGGTCTGAGTTTCATTTCTTTTCCTTCAAATATTTCTAAGTGTTTCAGAGAGTCAGACTTTGGCCTTTTCTTCTTCCTTCTTCCTCTCTTTTGGAAGGTGGAAGGTCGAAGGCCCAAACTCTGCCAAACCTTTGCAAAAATAGCTAAGTCTTCAAACTTGCAGGGCTCAGACTTTCTCTCTTCTTCCTTCTCTGGGAAGGCGTAAGGCAGAAGGACCAAGGCCTGATCTCCACCTATTTCATAAAATTGACTAAGTGTTGTGGAGGCAAAGGTCAGGTTATTCTTCTTTCCAAAGAATGATGTAGTGGTGAAGGCCCAACCCCCGAAGGCTGACGATTTCCCTTCTCTCGAACTTCAGAGGCCAGGGTTTCCTCTTTCACCTTTCCAGGCCTGATCGGTGGAATACCAATTGGAAGAAGTCTGATATGTCAGAGCCCGGCCTTTTTTCCTTCCAGAGGCATTTTCTACTATTCAAAATGTGACGGGACTGCTCAGCGACCCTCTTGGTCACCATTAATGCTTCTTCAGAGCCTGATTTCTTGTAGAAGATGGATTCCTTGCTTCCCCATGCTACTGTAGCCTCATTTGCATTAAATCTTTGTACCCATGGCATGGGCGAACACTCTTCTTCAGTAGATTTCATGGGTAGAGCCATGTGGGCATGCTCCAAGGACACTGAAATGAAGTTATTGTAGCATGGGCAACGATTCTTTCTGGTTGACTTATCATTCCATGTCCATTCCTGCTACAGTGTGATGTGTAAAGCTATATATGCATGCAAAAAAGATGTAATTTTGTTAGCTATTCTTCTAAGTTGTTACGTTGGGCAAATTATTCATTACTTTTAGACCTTGTAATGCACCTACAAAACCAACTGGATGTGATACATTGTGTTCTTTTTCTAAGCCTTTGATGTCTCTTTCACCAATGAATGTAGATGGTTATTATGTATCTACTCTTTTGTAACAGATTATCTTCCCTTTGTAATGGCTATTTAGCCTTCATGATCAATACAATCACTGATATTTTGCCTCTCTTATGCTTTTGTCCTGTGTTTACTTGAAACCTATAAGCTTATTTTGTGGATAAAATGGTACCTCTTGTAGTTACAGATTTCTAATTTGAACCTCTGCTAAAGCTGTAAGTTTGTGTGAGTTTATTTCAGTATTTGAGGTCATTGTTGTGTTGTCAGTTTCAACTAAACACACTAAATCTTGGTGCATCGCCTCCCTTTTAATTTTTAGTCTCCTCTCCCTTGTCCCTAGTGTTCATTAGCATAGGTTTAGTTGATTACTTTGAACCTTAAGTTCAGAAAGAGGAACCGGCCTTCTCTGGAGGTTTGGTCTCAATTGCAAAGGTCCCACACCTTGAGACCGATCCCATGTTACTCTGAAATTGTTGGAATTGTCAAAGCTCCAACAAAAGGGTGCAATTTCACTGATAATGGTAATCTCTAAGTTATATTAAAAAAAAGAACTTACCTAGTTTAAATTTGAAGGAAAAAATTACTAACATGGTAAAAAAGAGTGATATGTAGTGTATAATAGATTATAACTATTGTTTACTAATAGATATTTTTTTCCTAGACCTATTTTTCATTTAATTTGCTACTTTGTTCAAGAATTTAATCTATTTCTATTCTAACTTAAATTATGTTAATTAATGTCATGAATTTAAATAGTAAAAAATTGGAATTAAATAATTTAAATGGTATAAATAGGTATATGATTTACTCTATCTAAACTCCTTAAGACAAATTAAAACCCTAAATGTCGTCAATATAGAGTATGGTTATTTTATATCCTCTAACTGTTAAAATTAAAACAAAATTAATTAGAGAGGGTAGACTCATCTAACAAATCAACAAATCTAGATATTGATAATTACATGTCACATTATTAATTTATATAAAAACAAACTCTGTAATTTAACATCCATAAATATTCTCTTTGAAGGAAAAAAGAACTTACCTAGTTTAAATTTGAAGGAAAAAACCACTAACATGGTAAAAAAGAGTGATATGTAGTGTATAAAATATTATAACTATTGTTTACTTTTAGATATTTTTTTCCTAGACCTATTTTTCATTTCATTTGCTACTTTGTTCAAGCTTTTAATCTATTTCTATCCTAAGTTAATCAAGTTAATTAGTGTCATGAATTTAAATAGTAAAAATTGGAATTAAATAATTTAAATGGTATAAATAGGTATATGATTTACTCTATCTATATTAGTCCATCACCAAATTAAAGACTTCATAAAATCTACCAAGTATTTAGTGTATAAAATATTATAACTATTTTTTACTTTTAGATATTTTTTCCTAGACCTATTTTTCATTTAATTTGCTACTTGGTTCAAGCTTTTAATCGATTTCTATTCTAAGTTAATCAAGTTAATTAATGTCATGAATTTAAATAGTAAAAATTGGAATTAAATAATTTAGATGGTATAAATAGGTATATGATTTACTCTATCTAAATTAGTCCATCACCAAATTAAAGACTTCATAAAATCTACCAAGTATTTATAATTTATGTCACCAATATATAATTTTATATATTTCCAATTTTATTCTCCAAAACTCCTTAAGACATAGATTAAAACCCTAAATGCTGTCAATAAATCTCACCATTTCTCCAAAACTCCTTAAGATGTCAATAAATCTCACCAATATATAATTTTAGATATTTCCAATTTTCTTCTCCAAAACTCCTTAAGACATAGATTAAAACCCTAAATGTTGTCAATAAATCTATTTGGGACGCATGATTTCCCAACAGCGGACCCACACTGTGTGCGGTCAAGTTGGGGTTTGAACCTACATCGATTTTCCGTGTCTTTCAACAGCTTGACCAACCAGTCTACACTCTGAGGTCCAAAAAATCTAGATATTGATAATTACATGTCGCATTATTAATTTATATAAAAACAAATTGTATAATTTATTTTATTGAAGAACAACATCTAGAAATATTCTTAGTTCTATGTAGATATAACCAAAGACTTAACTACTTGATTCTATTTAAAAATACTAACCATAAACATTGAAATATAATTAAAAATAACCCTTAATTCTATTTAAAAATATTAACCATAACCTTAATACTTGATTCTTGATAGATAATTTAAAAATTGAAATATATTTAAAAATAAATTAATTCTACCTACATAGAGAAAAGCAAAGTAAAAATTGCATGCATATCGAATAGAAAGGATTGTTCTTGAATTCAAGATCATCAAAGATCAACTTATTTTTTAGAGCTTATTCACTAAAAGATAGTCCTTCCTTCAAAAAATTTAAGATATAAGAGAAAGGCTAAAAACTGTTAGAAAGCAAGCACTTTTCCAAAGATGATTTACAAAGCAGCTCTCTAGGAATGTATAGAACGGAAAATTATAAGACATAAAAGAATCACAAAAGAATGTCCAAACCTCTTTAAAAATAGAGCATTTTTGAAAGCCTATTTACTAAGCAGTTTTGTAGGAATATCTATAAATAGGAAAATGCACAAATTAATGAAAACAAATTATTTAAGCTTGAATATTTATAGTCAATTAATTCAAATTGATTAATGTTAAGCTTTAAAGGAAGTATATTTTCATTTAGAATAACTAAATGTATATTTAGAAGTAGTAAAATTGTTTCAATGAGGCATAATAATGAACATCGATTATGTTCAAGAGGCATTGACCTTAAATCAAAAGTTGCAAGCTACTCAGCAAGCTCTAGGAATACTATTGGAAAGTATATGTTATTAGTACCTAAATATAAGGAAATCATAATATTGACTATGCATATAGTTTCAAATAATATCATAGAAAGTTGACGTATATGAATTTATTGATATACTATATAATTTGAGTTATTATTGATATACTACGAAAAAAAAAAAAAACATCACCTCACCATCATTTCAACACGGATTAGCTGTCCTTTTTAAATTCCCTTTGACTGGTGCATGGAATAGTGTGTTGAACGCACAGAAGTACTGAGAGGGGGGGCAAATCAGTACTTAATCAAATTCTTTTTCTTTCAACAGTATTCAAACTATTCAAAGCATGAGAAACATAAGAACGTAGAAGCATACAACCATAACATTGAATTTACGTGGAAAACCCTAGAAGGGAAAAACCACAGTGAGCAAGCTTCTTGGATCTACTATCCAAATCCATCCTCACAAATAAAAACAAGATTACATTATCATTTATGGGCTACAACCCAAAGGAAGCTGCAACTCCCTGATCAAATACACCACTTACAACTTTCACACAATTATTCTTCAACCTCTTTAACACAAGAACTTATCTGACTCAAAAGTGTCTTCCACAAGACACTAATTGCTCCAACCTTCTGTTAACCTCTACAACCTCTGCATAACAATCTCACCTCTTCACAACAATGCCAACCTCTATATCATCACAATGTCTTCAGTAACCCTTCTCAATCATCATAATATCTACAATCACCTCTGCAATAGTAGTACTTCACATGAACTGATCCTCAGCACACTTCATCATTATATTTGCTTCTGTAGTAAGTCTATTCGTACACCATCAATGATTTCATATCATACATAACTCATACATTGCTTGACACCTTTGAACTTACATTTATATATCCTCTACAAGCTCCAAACTTTTTCTCCTTAGTTGGCCAAGATAAAATGTGTAACATGAAACATATAATGGCCACAACAGTCGACTCTAAAAACATGTGCGGTTATTAAAAATCTAATGTGGTTCAAGAGCAAAGCATAATCAGGTCCTATATTACCTTAGCACACTCTTCCAAGATGGCACATACTCAAACACACGGCAAGATCTTCATCATTCACCAACTTGGCTCCGCAAACCCTTTTCCTTCCTTGCATTTAGCTCCAAACCTAAAGTGGTACCAGAGGAGACAAAATTACATCATGCAGACCACACAATGAGCATTACATGACTTACAAAACATTCATGTATACTTCATTTATCATTTCACGATATTTCATGTTAGCATAAACATTTGAACTCTAATGCCAGTGTCTTTAACAAACTTTTGCTTACACAGTCTTACTTGGTAAAACAATGAACAATATACTTGTAGTGAACATAATCATTTGAAACTTGAACAACACATAACAACCAGCTATAAGAGCTTATCATTCAATCAGCAAGGCCAAATCCCATTGTGCAGTGATTTGCAGTGACCTCAACTATCTCCCTCTGCTTACTTCAATTAGCACCAAGACATATCTTCACATAGCTGACTTCGAAGAAACAATTGCGGTACATATTTTCACCTGAAACTTGAAATTTGCATACCTGATACACATATCTACCTATCCTTCAAGCTGCAACATCATATCTTCATCTACGGAGAAGTGTGGAGCATTCTCCTATCTCCCTATGACTGCACTTAGCCTGTTCCATTATTGTCTTCATTCTTCTGTCTCTAAAACACTTTGCGGTAAACTTTATGACCTCAAACGTAAAACATAGGTACTTGAGTACAATACCTAGCCACCTATTCAAACTGCATGTCCATATCTTCAAATGCGGCAGAATACGATACATTCTTTTGAGCTTGTGACCCCTTCACTAACTAGAACTTAGACAATTTTCCTTCAAACTTTCACAATTTTCTTCATCCGGTGGGAACCATTATGATTTCATATCACCAACACATAGCATGAATTCAACTTAACTCATAAAACACTTCAAACACAATCATTTTCATAGCATATCAAGGATATGGACTTACACATGAACTTTAGAAGATATGGTATGACTTTGTATAGAAGATACCAATCCATCTCCTTTACTTCACACCTCATCTGATCCACTTCCTCTAGTGTCTTTATTGAATACCATACTCGCTATAATCTCCCTTTTACATCTCTAGTGACATTACTTCCAATCTTCCACAATGCAACACTCCATACCACTATTGACATCAATGACAACACCTATGAAACAATCTCCCCCTTTGTCATTGATGGAAATGCTTAGCCTAATACATAGTTCTCCCCCTTTGACATCAATGGAAAAAGGATGGTGTTCTTCCACTTGTTCTGGAAAAAAAACTATAGACTCCCCTTATCTGAATATTCCTTATTAGTCTGCTCCCCCTGAGTAGTAGCCTCTATCTCTTCAAAACTGGTGTTAGCAAAATCAAGTTCTTCATTTTCCTTAAGATATACATAGATGATATATACAGAGTGCTTGACACTTAGTACTCCCAAATTATTCTCCGCATATCTACAAAATCATCAAAATTTGTCTTACCTTCAAAAAAATTTCTATTTACTTGGAAGGTAGAGCATTCTTGTAGATCACCTTCAATTGGGTAGTGTAGTGTCCTAGTTCTTTTTTGCAAAAGACAAAATGTGCAGTTGACTTTCAAACTGAATGTATAGTTCTTCTACTTCCTCTAGAGTGGCTGGCACCTTCACTTTTTGTGCAACATTTTTAGCTTCTATAAAAATGCCAGTCAAAACTACTAACCTCATACTTACCACTTATCTCAGTTGTCCAATTTCATTCTTTATCTTCTCCCTTTGGTCCAAGAGCTGCTTCAATTGAGTATGGAGAATTTCTATTTGGACCCTAATAGCTCCATCTTTATCCTTCAAAGGATCATATACCTTGGTCGCTTGAATTAGTTGTGACTCAATAGATTCAGCTTGATCCTTTATGCTTTTTGTAGCTCCAGGACAGTTCAAATAAAATTGATACAAAACTTTGGCATCCTCTATACATTTTTGAATTTTTTTCATATTTTATTACATATTATTATGTGTCTTTGTACATCTACCAGATGTGTCAGCCAATCTTTTACTATTTACCTAATCTATTATCTTCTTCTCAGCTTCCTTCTCAAGATAAGATGAATGAGCCTTGAAAGACTCCAACATTAGTTGAACATCTGTTGAGTAGGAGGCAAGGTGGGATCTCTCTTTGCTTCAAACAATTCCTCCTGTATTAACTTGATTGCCTCTTCCAATAGCTCAGCTCCAATTTGTTGTTGTAAAATTTCTTGTCTTGTTGAGAACTAAAGTATATCTCCCAGTTGCAACTTGTGGAGTGGAGATATATTGGACAAGTTAACTTTTCCATCTGATATTGGCAACTGTAAAAGTTGCAGAGTGACCACCAGTTGGATTTGCATCTGTTGGGCCAAGAACTCCTTAATAGAGTCAACTGGAGAGGAGGAAGATGTATCTTGTGCTTTGTCCAAACTCACCTCTGTATTTACATTCACCTGCTCCTCTTGCTAATTAGGATTACCCTATTGTTTAGTGTTTTCCAAAGGAGGAATATTGTGCACATCATTGTGATTTGGTTAAAAATATCCTTTACCTTGTTCTACCTATTTTTCATCTTGTGTAGTTGGCTCTTCTTTCTCCTCTTGAGTATCTCATTGATATGAGTCATGCAGAGGAGATATTGCACTGTGTGGTGGAGAAATTTGTGGTTCCTCCACATTCTCCACATCTTTTATTCCTTCTAGAATTTTATTTGTCACAGCTTATGTTTCTTTTAGAATTCTACCTTTATCACTTTCTTCCATGCTCATAAGAGTGTCCATCCTTTGCTTTGTTCTCAACTCCTGAGCTTGCATTTGAGCTAATTTATCTTTTTCTTCTTGTGACATGGAAGATCTGGCCTTATCAAGGGCTTGTTGTCTTAGCTCATCATCCATTTTAATAGCTTTTTCTCTCCTATGCCTTAGAACATTAGTTAGGCTTTCCAAAACCTGCTCAATAATGTCATTCAAAGGGACATCAAATTTGAACATGTACATTACAATAGCTTTCTCAATAATGCTCTTGTCTTCAGGTAGAACCTCTAGATATAAGTCAATTGTATCCTTTAGGATACCATGATGCACAATTGCATTAAAAATAGCATCCAATGAAAGAGGTGCACATTCATGTGTCAGTGGAGGAGTCTTCTAAGATTTCTTCTCTTTCTTCTTAGGTCGAGAGGTGCCTTCCTCTCCTACTTCTTCACTTTCTTCTACCTCCTCAATCTCGACCTTTCTTTTAGTAGACTACTTTGGTCTAGCATGTTTCTTCTTAGCAGTCTTCATCTGAGCCAAGGTTTCAAATGTAGCTCTTCTGCCTATAGAAACTATTTGAGCTGATTTGGAGGGTCGCGGAGCATTTATAGTAAAAGATGTGGATTTGCTGGTCCTTCTTGATCCTTGTACAACTAGTGGAACAATAGCATCATGATGTGTTTCCTCTGCAAGGGCTTCTGATGTGGATTCAAATGAGATACCCCACTTCTTATACAGCCCACCTTTATTATTCTCAAGTTGCTCCTCCACATTTTTCTTATGCATCTTATTCATGATTTCATAATATGTACCAAACCTCTCAATAGTTGAGTCTTTGGGTTTGCTCAGCAAAATATCAACATAGACCTTTATTTCTTCTTTAGAGACTTCATAGGGCAACCTTGGAATCCATGCAGTCCTAGGCTCAACTGCCTCCATATAAGTATAATCCTTATCCACTAGGAATGTGATAGTCTCCTTATATTGTTGTACTAAATTGAAAGGAATTCTATCCCTGGCATGCATGCTAGTTTGCAAATTTTTAAAGAAACCCTAGTACATTTGTTTGTAGTGATTTGGGTCACTGAAACCCCTTATATGACTTTTAATTTGTGAGGAAATAAGAACATTTTGGCCAAACCTTTTCTCTAAAAATAGGTAACTCATTCAAAAAATAGAATGCAAGACAGATAATTAAGGTGTCATACCTGAAAATATACCCAGTTTCTTTTGTTCTCCTCAGATTCTCTAAAAAATTTTCTCTCATGACCTCACAGAGGTCAAAGTATTTACCTTCCTTAACCATCAAGTAGGTAGTGTGAATGGTGGTACCAGTGGCAGATCCCTCTCTCTTAGTAAAATAGACTTTATATGCAATCCCCATAGCAGCATATCTAACACTCAGATCAGTTATGTCATTCACAGTTTAGAGTTCTCTTGTCAAAATTTTCTCCAATCAATTTAGTAATATTCTCATTTTTAATTAATTTCATCACCGGTAGAGGTCTAGTGAAGCACAACCCAGTTACTACCCTGATTGCATCCTTAGTAATCCGGTGGGGCTTATCTAGATACATGAACTCATCATGAATTCTGCTCAATATGTATCTCACTAATTCGTGCTCATTACAGAAATCAAGGTAATCCTTCCATATGTCTAGTCGCTTGCCCCCCACATTTGCAAGTAACTTACATCATCATTTAAGAGTTGATCTCTGAGCACCTCAAACTTCATATGGTTGATTTCATCCATCTTAGAGTGAATGTAAAACCTAACATCTTTAGTATACACCACATATGCTGAAACATTTGAAAATGTCCCATATCTATCAACCTCCATTGCTTTGAAAGGGTATTTCTTATACTTTGGTCATGGATTTTCAGTAACATTAACTAGTTATGGAGTCGCCATCACAAATTTCTTTTAATTTAGCAACTAGGGTTTTAAGAAATAGCAATTCTGATAAATACCTGTGTTTAGTTGCTAGGGTTTCACCTTCAGCTTAATTCTCCTCAAATTTGCTAAGTGCTTTGAAATTCTTCTTTTCTTCTCAGCTCTAGATACAAATTCTTTGGTTTTGAATGAGAATTGTTCGTGCAAGTGAAGCATAAGTACTTTGTAAATTGCCCTAACTTTCCATAATAAATGGTCCTTTATCAGGTTAGGTAGACTATTGCCGAATTGCTATGTGAACTCACAGAGACCCAAAAACATTCCGCAATCCTCCACATTTTAAGATTTTCTTCCAAAAATTTGGGGGAAATAAATGGTCTTGCCTTATCAACAACTTCAGCAACAGATTTCATACCAACTCATCAGTATGCTTATCTTCCATTTGCAGAAGCCAATAGATATTTAGGGGGGAAAGAATAGATATATACTGGTTAGCTCCACCTGATCCTTATGCTATATCTCAATCAACAATGAAGTCTTCTGCACTAGGAAAAAGTACAAATTTTTCCTTCTTCTCATCATCTTGTTCTGTCTTCCTTTTCCATATCTTTGTTATTTCCTTCTTTTGTTGAGTCACAATTTCTATCTTCTTATGTTGAGCAGATGGTTTTACAGAACCACTCTTACAAAATATTACTTTATGTCCAAATTTGTTGCACTTGTAGCAAACAATATTATAATCTGAAGTCACACCATTTCTCCATACTTTAGTTCTACATTCAATAGCCCTGTGACCAAACTTATTGCATGCATAACAATAGCTATAGAAGGAATGAGAGATCACAGCATCATGTTTTGGAGGCACATATGAATTCTTCTTCATGTTATCATTTCTTCTAGCCTTAGTTCTACAATCAATGGCCTTATGGCCAAATTTCTTGCAGGAATAACAGTAACCATAAAAGGATTGAGAGAACCTGGGATTAGTAGCTTGTCTAGGAGGATATCTCTTGAGATCTTTCTTCTAATTGCTAACCTGTATGAAGTCATCATCCGACTCCTGTTCCTCATCTTCAGTCTCCTCAGATTCATCAATGTAGGGCTCTTCCATTTTCATTTCAAACATGCCTTCAGGTATATCTATTTTAGGATTCTAATTCTAACATTTCTCAAATCCAATACCACCTTTATTCCTTAGAGGTCTTTGATTACTGATTATATCATCAAGGATATTGGCGCTTTTGTTCATTTTCAAATCTTTGTCTATCTGATCCTTTGCTTTCTCCAATTCTTCCCTCAGAAAAACATATTCTTCTTCAAGTTTGGAGCACTCAATTAATTTTTCATAGAGCTTAACATTCAGACAATCTGCAACCTTCTTACCTTCAACTTGAACTTTCAATTTGACAATTTCTTCTTTTGATTCTTTGAGTTTAATCTTATATTCTTCATTTTCACTCCTTGTTGCATCCAAATCTTCTAAGGTGGAAATAAGTTATCCTTCATAATCAACTACACAGTCTTATGGATTATAGGTTGTCATGTTTATGTCATCTTCTGGAGGATTCTTTCCATTAAATAGTACTTTAGTTCCCATGTGTTCCACTCCAGGATCTGCCTCAAATTGTAGACTGCATTCAAGGAACCTTGTTTTGATACCAATTGTTGAATGCACAGAAGTACTGAGAGGGGGTTGAATCAATACTTAATCAAATTATTTTTCTTTCAACAGTATTCAAACTATTCAAAGCATGAGAAACAAAAGAACACATAAGCATACAACCATAACACTAAATTTACATGGAAAACCCTAGAAGGGAAAAACCATGGTGAGCAAGCTTCTTGGATCTACTATCCAAATCCATCCTCACAAATAGAAACAAGATTACATTATCATTTATGGGCTACAACCCAAAGGAAGCTGCAACTCCCAGATTAGATACAACACTTACAAATTTCACACAATTATTCTTCAACCTCTATAACACAAGAACTTATCTGACTTAGAAGTGTCTTCCACAAGACACTGATTGCTCCAACCTTCTGTTGACCTCTACAACCTCTGAACAATAATCTCACCTCTTCACAACAACAAAACCAACCTCTATATCATCACAATATCTTTAGTAACCCTTCTCAGTCATCATAATGTCTACAATCACCTCCACAAAAGTATTACTTCACATGAACTGATCCTCAACACACTTCATCATTATATCTGCTTTTGCAGTAAGTCTATTCGCACATCATCAATGATTTCACATCATACATAACTCGTACATCGCTTGACACCTTTGATCTTACATTTATATCCTCTGCAAGCTCCAAAATCTTTCTCCTTGGTTGGCCAAGATGAAACGTGTAGCATGAAACATATAATGGCCACAACAGTCAGCTCCAAAAACATGTGCAATAATTAAAAATCTAATATGGTTCAAGAGCAAAGCATAATCAAGGCCTATATTACCTTAGCACACTCTTCCAAGCTAGTGCAAACTCAAACACATGGCAAGATCTTCATCATATACCAAGTCGGCTCCACAAACCCTTTTCCTTCCTTGCATTTAGCCCGAGACCTAAAGCGGTACCAGAGGAGACAAAATTACATCATACGAACCATACAATGAACATTACATAACTTAAAAAACATTCCTATATACTTAATTTATCATTTCAAGATATTTCATGCTGGCACAAACACTTAAACTCTGATGCTGGTGTCTTTAACAAACTTTTGCTTACATAGTCTTAGGGTAAAACAATGAACAATATACTTGCAGTGAACATAATCATTTGAAACTTGAACAACACATACCAACTAGCCATAAGAGCTTATCATTCAATCAACATGGCCAAATACCATTGTGCAGTGATCTGTGGTGACATCAACTATCTTCCTCTACTTACTTCAATTAGCACCAAGACATATCTTCACATAGTTGACTCCAAAGAAACAACTGCGGTATATATTTTCACCTGAAACTTGAAATGTGCATACCTGATACACATATCTACCTGTCCTTCAAACCGCAACATCATATCTTCATCTACGAAGAAGTGTGGATCATTCTCCTATCTCCCTATGACTACACTTACCATGTTCCATTAATTTCTTCATTCTTTTGTCTCTAAAACACTTTACGATAAAATTTATGACCTCAAACTTGAAACATAGGTACCTAAGTGCAATACCTAGCCACCTATCCAAACCGTAGGTTCATATCTTCAAATGTGGCAAAATGCAGGACATTCTTTTGAGCCTGTGACCCCTTCACTAACTTGAACTTTACTTAGACAATTTTGCTTCAAACATTCACAACTTTCTTCATCTGGTGGCAACCATTATGACTTCATATCACCAACATACAACACGAATTCAACTTAACTCATCAAACACTTCAAACACAATCATTTTCACAGTATATCAAGGATATGGACTTACACATGAACTTCAAAAGATATGTTATAACTGTGTACAGATGACATTGATCCATCTCCTCTACATCACAACTCATCTAATCCACTTCCTCTAGTGCCTTTACTTAATACCATACTTGCTATAATCTCCCTTTGACATCTCTGGTGACATTACTTCCAACCTTCCACAATGCAACACTCCATACCACTATTGACATCAATGACAACACCTATGCAACATGGTCTATATGCACTCCAACCTCCCTAGAGTGTATCCACGCGTTATATATTTTGTTGTTATTCAACCATGTTTTGTCCATCACATAAACATATAACATAAATGTGGTGCTTTCAATTGTTTTCCCTTCGCTTTGAAAAAATATAATAGAAATCCTAGAGTATCCGTAGGGTTGCATTTAACTGACATGAGAATTTTTCTGACATGATATTTTGTGGGCATGAGAAGAATGATGAGTTTAGAAAATTTCCCATCACACTATTTGAAAATCATGAGTTTATTGTTGTTGTAGTGTGGTGTACTTCAGACCCACCAAGATTGCTTGGTTGGAGAATTTGTACCGAATCTAGCCCTGATTGGGTGTTGTAATAGAAATTAGCATTTGAACCCTAAATCGATCAAACTTTTATGAAGTAAAAAGTATCCCTATGCCTTTTTACCTCCTAGTTTAGTTCCTAGGTCCCAGTGTTTACACTTTGTAAGCTTAATACTTATCCCAGAGCAATTTCCCCTGAAACCCATGTCAAATGGGACTTAGGGGCCCATCCTCAACCTTAATCAAGACTAAATTAGGGCCTTGGGACTTGGGTGCCCATGCCCAAGCCAGCCTAATTTATCAGGATCAAAATTTAAATGTGTCGGCTTGGGCCCTTTCAAAAGGTTTCCCTCTGTTGGTCTCTTCAATCTAATTTACGAAAGTTAGTGGGAATGCATATATAAGTGAGTTTATGAATTTATTTTACACCTAGATGGATAATGCAAACTTGTGATATTGAGCTAAGGGATTTCAAGGCATTCATTGTGTTGTAGAGCAGAATTGTGTTGTTATTGTATACACCTAAAAATGACATGACTCTGTCTAAATAAATATTTTTAATATTTATTTAAGTCTACCTTCCTCTATCAATAAATAAATAATTAAATTTATTTATTTGATTCATATTCCTCTAATTTAATTAAATATTAAAATATTTAATTACCTCTTCTAAAGTCAAAATTAAATAAAATCATTTATTTAATTAAATTCTTCCAAACAAATAAATAATTCTAAATTATTTAATTAAGTCAAGTCTATTCCTCCAAATTTAAATAAATCATTTAAATTTATTTAAATCCTCTCATTCTCCAAAAATAAAATATAATTAAATATTTTATTTATTCTTCCAAATCATGCGCAAGTAATTAAATAAAGTTATTTCTTTAATTCGCTTTCTTATCTTCTAAAAAATCTTCAAAATCTTCTAAAAATAAATCCTCTTTGTCATGCAAAAGCAAAAGCTGAGTTAACTGATTTAAAGCAACTTTGTTTTTATCAACAAATTCTTAAATTAGAAAAATATATTCTAATTTTTGAAATAAAAGATCATCCTCATCAAGAAAGCAGTTAACTCAAAGAGAATAGCTTTTTCTATGACACATGTCCTTCTTCTATTCGCGAACGTTCCCTCAAACATCCTCTACCATTGATCTTCTTATTTCTTCTACACCATTGATCTTCTCTCACAAGTCTATAAATACCCTTCTATTCTTCCATTCTCATAATCACGAAGCTTTCAAGTAAACTTATACTACAGAATCCATAGCGCACCATTGGCACCCCCACTCTCACATCATTCACTATTCATCCTATATTGTATTGAAGCTCATCTTCAACACAAGTACCCGAGCCATTTCTCCTTTGTCATCTTGAGGAATCAAAGCAAAGAAGTAAGCTTCCTAAGGATTGCATTCATCACCAAAGATCAAACGGGAATAGGCGAACAATGGAAGCTGCCAGGTAACAAAGCATTGTAAGTCATTTATTTAGTTTTATTATTTGTTGCTTGCACATTCCATTAAAGTTATTGGGTGTTTTTATAATTCATATTTATCATGCACTTTTCCCCAATACATTTCTGACGCCCACCATGGGGCCTTTGCCCCAAATCTAACCAAAAAACTGAGTTCTTGAGTGACAGGTTCCGTACAAATTCCGTACAGTCTTCAAACAAGTTCAGTTGGTGCATCTGATCGATCCCAAGGCACATATGAGCATTGTTCCAGTGCATGCAATTGTTCGGCGCATACATCGTCCAAGGTGGTGCATCTACAACATGTTTCAATGCCTGTGATATTCCAGCGCATATACCCGCAGACACGGTGCTTTCATCCTTTAGAATGACACATCCATAGAAACTGTGCATATGTCCTTTATTCCTGCGCTTTTGACACTTGTCTTAGCACATTGTAATTTTGCGCTCATAGTCTCTGTTTCAGCGCATATAGACTATGAAGTTGTGCATCTATTCTTCACAGTGATTCTAGGGATTTCTTGCAGGTTTTCTAACACTGACATTTGTCTTGCAGGATTGATTTCTTTGATTTTTGTGCAAGGTTAAGAGCTGGATAGTTTCATTTTCCTTAGAACACACATCTTAGATTAATTAGGAGGAAAAGTAAAAAAAATGTATGCATGCAAATCTCACGTAGTTCTTAACTAGGAGTGTAGTAACGAACATCATTGCTATGTTTGCATTATTGCTATCTCTTTTAGTTTAGAACATTGCTATCTTACAAAGGGGAAAGAACCATTGCTATCTTTAATCACTTCAAAGTTAACAACTGTGTGAGTGCCCAAGTAGATAACACATATAGTTTTTTATTTTTAATAGGATTGGATAAACCACTATTTTCTATGTCTGTTGAATGACAATAGGCTTATGCTTTCCCCTTCCCTAGGTGACCAGAATGCCAAACTTGTTACTCTTTGTGTATAACCTTTAGAGGGGCCTGCCTTTGGATTCTCGCCTATCTAAGTGGGAATGACCCTAAGTGGAAATAGGCTAAAGCCAAGTCCTACCAATCCACTTTAAATAAATTGTGCTTAAGGCGAACGCTTCCTACAACGAGTGTCGCTGTGTTACACCGACAACCAACCTCCCCCAAAACCCTCCAAGGCGTAACCCTTGGAGGCTGGGAGACTCCATAATGGAGAGTAGTGCTACCGCACTTGTAACCACTCAAACGGTTGCCTTGACTACTTAGCTATTGTCTAGTATGCCAAAATTCTTTATTTGTTGGCGTCAAAGGTGGGACCTTTGAAGTCGCCCTGATTCATGTGATTCATAGTAGAGGTAGCAGGGACAATCCTAAGGTTCGGTGGGGGTATGAGCCTAAGGAAACTCAGATCTGGTATGCGTGAGAAGTGAGTGACGTGAAGAGGAGCCAGTGCTACCAGATCTTGAAGCTACATGCTTTGAATATGCACAGCTAGGGGACTCAACAAATACTGTCTTTTCCAACCTAGGTTGTAATTGTTATTGTGTCAAAAAGTCCACAAAAATACAAAAAAAAATAAAAGATAAAAATCATGAAAACTTGTATGCGCTTGCTGTGTCTTTATCTGCCATAATTGAAAATCAAAATTCAAAAGAGACCAAGTTTTCAACCAAAAATAGAAATTTTTTAAAAACGTGCCAAAAAACTCTACAAAACAAACTAAAAAACCAGAACGGCGCATCCACTGTGACCTACTATGCATCCACTTCGACATATTGTGCATTTGATTACTATTGCTATGCATATAAAATTTGCCAAATCTGTGCATGTGCTTCGACCTACGATGCTTTTGCCTTCTGTTCCGGCACATTTTGTTGCGCATCTATTCCAGAGAGCTATTCTATACTTCCTAGGAGAAAAACTATCAACTTTTCAAGAACCCATTTCAAACTTGTTTCAGTTTTCCCAAGATCTGATTAAACTCGTGCAAGTCAACCATTTCGCTCTTTTTCTGCACCATAGCTACTTTTCCTGCACTACATCCAAAAATTTGCAAGATTCTTCCAAAAGACACCAAGGTTAGAACTAAGCTATTCTTGATCACATTAAACCTCAAACAAACCTAGTGAGTCTCCACTATCAAGGATCAATCATCCTTTTCTCTTGGAACTCCACTAGTGGCTTGTGCAAAACTAGTCTACATCAAGTAATTGGATTTCTATCATCCTTACTTTGACTATCATTTTGCTCACCCAACTTGTTTGACACCAATTAGATCTAAGGAGAACCTTGCTCAAACCTTGGCGCATTCTATCACCTCTTGTTCAAAACTTTCAAAACTCGCTCCATCCCATCTCACGTCACCTTGCATGGTCTTAACAAGGTCTCAAAAACAAAAGAAAATTGAAATGGTAGAGAAAACTATTCCATCTTCTCACGACAGTGATGAGGAAATTACTTTGGAAGAGATTCCACAATCCCAACAAGATCGTAGATTCCAACACTTAATGGACAAGGTGCTTGCCCAAGACCCTACTAGGTTCTTTCTTCACTTAGCACACCAAAGAGTCAAGCTTCCTAAAGATTTTGACATAGAAGCGTTAAAAGAAACTAAAGAAGAAAGAAACCCTAAGGAAAGCACACAAGAAGGAAACAAAGAAACCATTGATTCTTCAAACACCCTAAGCTTAATGCACCAACAAATCCAAGCTTTACAACAACAATTCATAGACATGCAAACAGGACCATCAACTAAACACTATTCCCTAGAGGATATTTCACCATATCCTTTTGATAGGACCTTGATCATGATACCTTTCCCCTCTAAATTTGAGGTGCCAAAATTTGATAAATATCATGGAAAGGGTGATCCAAGGGACCACATTAGGGAATTCAATGCTGCATGCCTTGAAGTCGCACACAATGATACTTACCTTATGCGATTGTTTCTAAGAAGCTTAGGAGGACAAGCCATGGAATGGTTTTCTAGACTACCGCCTGGCATTAAAACCTTTAACGAACTTGTGGAAAAATTTGTCACGCACTTCTCCTACAATATTGAGCATGACACCTCAATTTTAGATCTTTGTAACACCAAGCAAAAAGGTGGAGAATCTTTTGCCATCTTCCTATAAAGATGGAGACAGTTGGCAAGTAAGTGCCAACATCAAATGCCTGAAAAACAAATGCTAGAGATGTTTATCCATAACTTACAAATTGACCTAAGCTATCAGATACAAATCCAATGTCCTACTTCCTTAAGTAAGGTCATTGAGATGGGTCTAATCATCGAAAAGTATTTAATCACCAAAGGACAAATAAAGCTATATAAGGACACTCCTAGCACCAATACCAACACGGATAAACCAAGATTTTGTACAAAGAACAAGAACCTTGTGAATGATAGGGTGGTAGATGCCAAGAACGCGGCACCAAAGCAACCAATCTTTAACTTGTCGAACCCTCAAAACAACCCCCCTCAAAATAAACCATGAAATACTAAATCACGATTTAAAAGCTATCAACCTTGTTGGAAACTCACACCCCTAAGGGAAACACTGGAAACTGCTCTACCAAAATTGATCACAAGAAAACTCATAACGCTTCCAACAGTGTGAGAATATGAACCAAAAGTCAAACCTCATTGGTGGAATGACAATGATTTCTATGAATACCACCAAAATAGGGAGCACAAAACCAATGACTGCATTGCGCTCAAACACACTATCCAATATTTAATAGATCAAAACAAAGTTTCACTTGATGGACATACCTCTAATAATGATCATTGGGCATTCAAAGATTCGCTTCCCAATTATGAGCAGGGAGGACCTTCCAATCAAAACAACAGTCAAACTAACAATGCCAATTACACAAATCTGTGATTCAACTCTGTTGTTAATCATATCTCAGAAAGTGATCCACACGTCAATGTGATCACCATCAACAAAGACTCGGATTGTAATGCTACCACTCGTAGTAATAGAGTCACTCTTAGAGGAGCCCCCGCCTCTCCGTCTAATCAGTACAATATCCTGGATCAGCTCCATAAGACACCTGCACATATCTCCATTCTAGAACTTCTGCATCTGTCCCTGTCCCATAGGGCCATACTTGACAAAGCTTTATCAGAAGCCTTCATTCCAACAAACCTTGCCGAAGAACAGTTTCAAACCATGGTAGGTCACATTACCTCACCTCACTCCCTATCATTCACTGAAAAGGATGATATGTCAATTACCCAACCTCATAACGCATCACTTCATATCAAAGCCTTCATCCATAAACACAAGATAAAAAGAGTCCTAATCGATGGAGGAGCCGGTTTGAATATTTACACCTTGAAGCTAATCCTTGCATTGGGGTTTGCGGAGAAAGCTATTGATCCAAAAACGAAACTCACTATCAAAGCCTATGATGAGGAGGAGAGAACTTTGAAAGGAACTGTTATTTTACCAATCAGAGTTGGACCTATAGTAAACGATGTGGCTTGCCAAGTCCTCGACATGGAGTTAGCGTATAACATTCTTCTTGGGAGACCTTAGATACATGCTCTGAAAGCAGTGCCATCAACATACCATCAGTGTATCAAATTCCCCTATGAAGGTCAAGAGATCACCAGCCAAGGTGACCCCAATCCATTTCAGTATTGCAACTCCATTCATCCTAAACCTGAAGTTATGATTCCTCATAACCATGCTTTTGCTTCATCTTCATCTCATGTTGACCTAGCTTCACTTGCTTCCACATCAAAAGCTTCCCAACCTAACCTCAGACTCAAAGAGAAGGGCATGGGTGAGTATACAATCTCCCAATCCCTCTGTTTGGCACAACTCCCCCTATCTCCCAGATCATATGGAAGACCTACTTTGAGCAAATCCAAAGTAGTCAAAACTACCAAAGGTTTGCTTATCAAATGGGGAAGCCTCAAAGATGAGAGTGATGAAAAGGATATCCTCTAATCATTATATAAGGATGAAGGCAATTCATCAACACAACAAGACCATCACACCACTATACAAACTAAACAATATGGTCAAGGATTCCAAATGCTACAAAGAATGGGTTGTGAAGGACATGGCCCCCTTGGTTTGAGAAAAGATGGTATCATTGAACCCATCCAACCCCATACCTTGACAGCGCGAGACACTACAGGGCTAGGTTACACTGGCACAACAAGAACCAACAGAGCAAATAAGCATAAAAGCAAACAACTAGAAACATCTGCTACTAATCTGGTTGATCAAATTCAGCAACTACAAATGGGGAGTGAGACTAATTCCAATGAATATGAATGGGATAGCCTCTCTGAGCTATCTTGTGACGAGAAAGATATCGATGTTGTCCATGAGTATGACCCAACCCATTCAACTGAGGGACAATGCCGATAGTGACAGTCGTGAGGAAAGAATGATACCCCCCTTGATGGATCAACTAATGGAGAGTACCATCGTAGGCATTGTCCATGCTTATAATGACCACCATAACACCTCTATCTTGACCATCAATACCATTGAATCAGACCAACCCAATGACCCCTTACCATTATTGCACCCCGAACTCATAGATTGGGACTTGCAAGACACTACCCCTAAACTCGATACCTTTCAAAATGATGAAGCCATCATAGACTATCTTGATCTTAGAGATCACATACCTGTAGGGAACAACAGAGCTGGCTATGCCATAGAATTCAATGACAAGACCTATTTTGGAGAGAATGCCAAGCCTTTCAGTCTCAAAATTGTCAAAAAGAAAGAAAGATCGAATGGTGAAAACTGCTCTACGGTAGTGTTAGATCATGAAAAAAGTAAAAATATAGATGTATCCAAAGGTGAAAACCTCTCTGAGGCGCCAAAGGATGGAAGGCTTGACCCTCTACCCAATCTCACACATCAAGAGAGATCTTCAATCTTAATAGAACCAGCAGAGCTAATCAATGTTAGCATAGGTGATAGTCCTAGAATGATCCACATGGCACATTCTTTAACAGCACAAGAAAAGCGAACATTCACCGAATTTTTCAAAAGAAAACAAATCAACTTTTCTTGGACATTTGCGGACATGCCAGGGTTAGATCCAAATCTCATAATGCATCACTTATCCTTAGCTCTAGGAGCTAAGCTAGTAAAGCAAAAACTCAGGAAGATGCACCCACATGTGGCCCTCATGGTAAAAGAAGAGCTGAAGAAACTATTGGATGTTAGATTCATCAGACCAATAGACTATCCTGAGTGGATTTCAAACATAGTACCAGTCGCCAAATCAGAAGGCAAAGTCTGAATATGTAATGACTTCAGGGACCTGAACAAAACTTGTCCAAAAGATGATTTCCCCCTGCCAAACATTGACATTATTGTAGATCTCACGGTAGGACACACCATGCTATCACTAATGGATGGTTTCTCTAGATACAACTAGATCAAAATTGTACCTGAAGACCAACACAAGACTGCGTTCACATGTCCATGGGGCACCTATTATTGGTGTGTCATGCCATTTGGTTTGAAAAATGCTGGTGCAACATATCAGAGAGCTATGACCACAATCTTCCATGACATGATGCACACTATAATGGAAGATTATGTTGATGACATCTTGGCAAAATCACTCACAAGAGGACACCTGGCAGTACTGGACAAAATCTTCACAAGACTGGAATAGTTTAATATGCGCCTCAATCTAAAGAAGTGCGTGTTTGGAGTTACATCAGGCAAGCTACTTGGGTACATAGTGTCTACCAACGGAATCAAAGTCGACCCAACTAACGTAAAGGCCATCATGGAAATGTCGCCTCCTAAGAATCTCACTCAACTAAGATCTTTGCAAGGAAAACTACAATCTATCCAAAGATTCATTTCTCAATTGGCAGACAAGTCCCACCCATTTTCCCACCTCCTACATAAGAATGTCCCTTTCAAATGGAACGATTCATGCGAACGGGCATTTCAGCAGTTAAAAGAGTATCTCATGAAACCACCTGTATTAATGCCACCGATTCAGGGTAAACCTTTGCTACTATACATCTCAGCCACACCAACAGCTTTGGGATCTCTCCTCGCATAGAAAAATTATGAAGGGAAAGAACAAGTGATCTACTATATTAGCTAAACACTTGTTGGGTATGAACTACAATACACACCAATTGAAAGAGCATGCCTCACCGTGGTCTTCGCCTCACACAAGTGGAGACATTACATGTTGTCACATTCAGTCAAACTAGTAGCAAAGATTGATCCACTCAAGTATTTACTTAACAAAGCGGCCCTTACAGGTAGATTGTCCAAATGGGTCATGCTTCTCAGTGAATTTGACATCAAATATGTAGACAAGAGGGAAATAAAAGGCCAAGTACTTGCAGACCAACTGGCAAATGCACCTCTAATAGATGATAGCCCTTTGAGCTTTGAATTTCCAGACGAATCTATCTTTCACATAACCACAACAACCTAGAAAATGTACTTCGATGGCTCATACACTCAACATGGATTGGGAGCAGGTATCTTGTTGATCACCCCTAGTGGCGACACCATTCCTAAATCCTATAGATTACTCTTTCCCTGCACTAACAACGTGGCAAAATATGAAGCCCTTGTCATTGGCATCAAGCTAGCAGTGGAATGGAATATCAAAGAACTTCAGGTGTATGGTGACTCACAGCTGGTCATAAATCAAGTAAATGGCAACTACCAGACAAAAGATGAGAAATTAATCCCTTACAAACAAATGGTAGATGACTTCAAAGAATACTTTGTCCAGATCTCTTTTGAGCAGATACCAAGGATTGAGAACAAATCTACAGACGCCATGGCCATGATTGCATCTCTCCTCGATATTCCAAATAATCAATCACATTACGAGTTCTTGGTAGAGCCAGTATCCTGTCCTGCATATAACACCCCTGAATTCCATTTTATTTGCCACATTGTCGAAACTAATTCCTCCCTCTATGGAAAAATATTTGCCTATCTTGAAGAGAATACCCTCCCACCTGATCTCTCCAGCAACCAAAAATGAACCTTCATCCATCAGGCATCCCGGTATGCCATTGTCGCTAATACCCTGTATTGCAGAGGTCTCGATGGTACTCTCCTTAGGTGTCTTGATAGTGAGGAACATCAAACCACCTTGAACGAAGTGCATGATGGTATATGTGGGACCCACTCTAGTGGCCCTACCCTAGCCAAGAAACTCATACACATGGGATACTACTGGCCAACCATGGAACAAGATTCCTACCATTTTGTAAAGAAGTGCAAGAAGTGCCAAATCCATGGGAACCTGATACATGCACCAGCACAGGAGCTACAGCCATTAACAACCCCTTGGCCCTTCTATCAGTGGGGACTCGACTTAATGGGCAAGATACACCCTCCATCCTGTGGCCATAAATTCATAATCACCGCAACTGATTACTTTACGAAGTGGATTGAAGTCGTGCCCTTAGCCAATATCACAGGCAAGTAGATTGCCTCCTTTATCTTGAACTATCTCATTTGTCGCTATGGTATCCCTTCATCCATTATCACGAATAATGGACAACCATTCAAAAATTAGGATGTCAGGGAACTATGTGACAAATTCCATATCCAGCACTGCTTTTCTACCCTCTATTACCCCCAAGGCAATGGCCAGGCGGAGGCATCAAATAAAACTATCTTGAAAATTCTAAAAAAGACTATCAATGATGTCAACCGTGATTGGCATATCCAGTTAAATCCAATGTTGTGGGCCTATCATCCAAGTATCCGCACACCCACAAGTGCAACACCATACTCCCTGGTCTACGGATCTAAAGCCATCTTGCCCATTGAAGTCGAGATCCCATCCTTACGAGTTTTGTTAAAAGGCCTCATATCTGATGAAGAGTACAGAGTGTCCAGACTTCAAGAGTTAGAGCTGCTCGAAGAGAGGAGGCAACGGGCCTTTAACCATCTCAAAGCTTATCAGCAACGAATGTCCAGAAGTTACAATCATAGGGTAAAGCCCTAATATTCCAATTTGGTGATCTAGTCCTTAGAGAAAATCCTAGAAATCAGCAAGATTGAGAGAAAAAAGGCACGTTCGAACCTAACTGGCTGGGTCCCTATGTTATCATTGCAGTCTATGGGTCAGGAGCATATCAATTGGCTACATCTAAAGGTGAACTGTTTGATGATCCTATCAACAGCATGCATCTTTGCAAGTTCTATACCTAAAAACCCCAATGCAAGGGAGTCCTTAAAAATTCAACAAAAAAAAAAGAAAAAGTGATAAAAAACAAACAAAAAAATTTAAAAAATAGAAAAATAACAAAAAAATTATCCTCTAGTGAAAACCTGGCAAACAGGTGCCTTGGATAGATACCATGATGAAAACCTGGCAACCAGGTGTCATGTGTATTTTTAGCTATTTATGCAAATAAAAGCAAGTGGTGAAAACCTGGTAAACAGGCACTATCTGCGACAAAACCGCTTCCTCCATCTGTTGCAACCTCATGTCTCTTGTGTCCATCATATCATTCATCCTGAACTGATCCATTAAACCATTGTCAAACTACGTCACCTCTGAGTTATCACGTAGGCAAGGCCATTATCAATGCACCCTTGAGGCTCTGCTATGCTCTACTTCTTTCCTATCCTTTCCATCGAGTGTCGTCTATCCTGCTATCCGTACCAATTCTACATCTTTGCCATTGCCTAGGTCTTAGGTCCATCAGGTTCACCCTGAACTACATTGCCTCTACGTCGTCATGTAGGCAAGGCCATTTAGCAATGAGCCCCCGAGGCACTAGGTCAGTCCCTTAGGGTCTGTCTCTCCATGTTTGTTTGTCGTGTCACCCATAATAAGTTGATCCTTTGTCTAAAACTGGGGGCAACTCCTCGATCTGGTTGCGGATTTGGATTCTTGAATGCCACATGTTCTAAGAGAATACCAATAAAGGATTGTGATACCTTTCACTAGACAAGCACACGCAACAAAGAAAGCTTCCCAAAACAACAAAAATCTTGGCACAGAACATCAACCTATCCAAAGCAAAAGCAGAACACCATACCAAAACACTCAAACTAACTTTATATCAATTATGGCAAGAAGACACATCTAATGCAAGAATACTTTGTGTTTTTTATATTGGTTAACTTAAAAGGTCTTGATTTTTTTTTATTATGTCTTTCTATGCTACTCAAAGATGCCAAAAGCTAGAGATGCTATGATGGGGGCATAATCATTTTCTTTGTCTGTTGTTTGTGGGTTAAACTTTAGTAATGTGACGACTTTTGTCTAATGACATGATCATTAAAAGATCATCGAGGACTTTTGAAGGTCTGAGCATGAAAAGGGGCAATCCTTGTCTGTTGAAACGCAAGAAATACTTAGGTCATCTAGATTCAATTTTGACTAGATGCTTGTATTAACTTGTTATATCAAAATCCATGTAAGTAATACTCAGGTCATCTTGGTTTAATTATACCTAGATGCTTGTATTTTCTTACAACATAATAAGCGCCTGATGATGAAACAAAGCACTTCAAAATACTTGCAATATCAAGATGGAAAAACCATTCAGATCCAATTGCATTTCATATCCATATCCATATCCATAGCGTATCCAATTGCACTCCATATCCCATCCAATAAAGATTCTATGCAGAGTATTGAAAGGAAGCTGTGTGCAGAAATCGCTTCCTAATCTAATCTATTGAGGAGAGGGCTATGCAAATTTAAATTTATCCTAACTATTACAGCAATGTTAAACCATTAACATGAGATGTTGCAGTAAAACACAAGAGCCAGAAAGTAGATAGAAGAAGAGAAAGATTTACAGTGGGGAAAACCCTTATCGGGTGAAAAACCCCACTCAGAAACCTGCACAATGTATTAACAAATCTGAAAGAATGTTTACAATACACTTGCAATGCAAGCTTCAATAGTCTTTAACACTCGTGTTTGGAGTCAATCTGGTAGCATAACAGTACCTGTGAACCTGTGATACAAACTCCATCTCCAAGCACCTGTTTAAATAGGAAATACAAGGCAATATTGGACCTTTCTTGGAATGGGCATCCAACATGGCTTCATGGACCAAAACCCACACCCAAAGACACTTGGTCAACATTGTAGAATGTGCCTAACACTTGTCCATAGCTCCCATCCCAAAGGGGTCGCCTATTTCCAAAATGGGCTATGACAGATGCTCTTACGACACTTACGAACGTCATAGAATCTGTCATAGCGGTTACAACTTACAGCTGTAAGAGAATCTGTCATACACATGCTATAAATAGCATATTCTCTTACATGTCATATTTCACCTTAGGGCACCCAAATATTCCTTATTCAAAGATGCTTCATGACACATGTCATCACCTGTCTTACAACCTTCTATTTCTGACTCTTACATGTCATAGATTTGTCATAGGAATCCGTTATAACGGTTTCAGTCAAATATTCCCTTACACAACATGGAAGATGCTGACACATGGCAAAAGGCTCCTACCACAAAGTGGGATGCCTATCTCCTCATGTGAGGACAAAAATACAAGTTGTCATAATCCATGTAGGATTGACACATCACCGTGCCACATCCCACAACATGACAATATAGAATTTCTAAATATTTACAACATAGGCAATTAAATAATAAATACAAACATTACAAATACAAAGAATTATCAAGGTTGAGACACCTTAATTCCCAACATTCTCCCACTTGTCGAACACCTTGTAAGAGCCAATAGAAAAACAAGATTTAGCTGCTATAGGCTGAGAGGCCCATAGACTCTGAACACCATTTGAACTTCTCTGTGCTCACTGGTTTCATCAGTGCATCTGCAACATTCTTCAAAGTATCTACCTTCTCTAAATTTACCTTTCCATCCTCAACCATGTCTCTCATGAAGTGAAACTGAACATCAATGTGTTTGGTTCTAGCATGGAAAGTTGGATTCTTCGCAAGGCAAATTGCACTCTGACTGTCACAACTGATCGTGACCTGACCTGCATCAACACCAATATCTGAACACAATCTTTTAAGCCAAATGGCTTCCTTACAAGCATGAGTTGCTGCCATATACTCCGCTTCTGTCGTGGACAAAGCAACAACAGGTTGTTGCTTACTCATCCAACTAATAGCACCACCAAACAGTGTAAACACATAAGCACTTGTGGATCTCATGTTCTTAATGTCACCTGCCCAATCTGAATCAACAAATCCATGAATGTCAACAGAATGAAGAGGTCTTGAAACATTACCATGATAGCAAATGGAATACTCGGAAGTACCCCTCAAATATCTAAACACTCGCTTAACTGCATCCCAATGAACCCGTCCAGGATTAGCCATGAATTGACTAAGGACTCCCACTGCTTGGGCAATGTCTAGTCTTGTGAAGACCATAGAATACATCAAACTGCCAACAGCACTCACATAAGGTACTCTGCTCATGTCCTCCACCTCACTAGGAGATTTTGGACAATCCTCAATAGACAACTTTGTCCCTAAAGAAATGGGAACACACAATGGTCTACAATCTGCCATGTTGAATCTGTCCAACACGGTCTTCACATACTTACTCTGGCTTAACCAAAGTTTTTTGTTGGTTCAGTCTCTTCTGATTTCCATTCCTGGAATGTACCTGGCTACCCCTAAATCTTTCATTTCAAATTGTGCTGACAACTAAGATTTAAAATTAGAAATCATATTCTTACCCTTCCCAATGAGCAACATATCATCAACATACAATGCAACAATGAGAATGTGATCACCATCAAATTTATAATACACACAATGATCCAATTTCGATCTCACAATCCAATTGACAACACAAAGGCATTAAACTTCAAGTACCATCTCCTAGGGGATTGCTTCAAACCATACAAAGACTTTTTAAGTTTGCAAACCAAATTTTCTTTACCTTTCACCATGTAATGCTCTGGCTGTGACATGTAGATTTCTTCCTCCAAGTCACCATGAAGGAAAGCTATCCTCACATCCATCTGTTCTACCTCCAAGTCATATGCTGCTGTGAGTGACAACAGGAATCGAATGGATGTCATCTTTGCAATGGGAGAGAAGATCTCACCATAATCTATACCCTCCACTTGTGAATACCCCTTCACAACCAATCTAGCCTTATACTTCTCAACACTGCCATCTGCACCAATTTTCTTCTTGAACACCCATTTGCATCCAATGGGTTTCCGTCCAGGAGGAAAAGGCACCAAGTCCCAAGTTTGATTCTTTTCCAAAGAAGCCATTTCTTCCTCCATGGCCTCCTTCCAGGAACCTGCATCCTTCATATCCAAAGCATCTGATACAGTTCTAGGTTCATCATTATTAGTAAGCAAAGCATAAGCACAACTAGAATCAAGCAATGTAAAACCAAACCTTTCAGTTTGCTTTCTTATCAGTGTAGACCTCCTCAAGAGCTGAGGTTGAGGTTTAGCTTCTTCATCTGAGCTTTCAGAGCTACTAGAGCTCCCCTCATCATCAGGTCCAACATTGTCTTTCTGTTCAGTCTTCTTAGGGGTGAGAGGAAACTGAACAACATCCTCTTTCTTTTCTTTTTCTTCTGGCTGCAAAACAGTGGAAGGTGTAAGCTCTCTAAAAATGACACTTCTACTATACAACACTTTTTTCATCCACGGGGTCCCAAATCTTGTATCCTTTCACACCAACACCATAGCTGATGAAGATACACTTAACAGCTTTGTTCTCCAACTTTGACCGCTTCTCCCTAGGCACATGTGCATATGCCTTACAACCAAAAACATGAAGACGCCTTACTGAAGGATTTCTACCAGACCACACCTCCATGGGTGTCTTTCTAATAAGAGCTGATGTAGGAGATTTGTTTACCAGATAGCAAGCAGTGGCAACAACTTCAGTCCAAAAATTTTGTTCTAGACCAGCTCCACTAAGCATACTCCTAGCCTTCTCCATCAGTGTCATGTTCATCCTCTCTACAACTCCATTTTGCTGCGGAGTGTATGGAGTTGTCTTATGCCTTTCAATCCCAAGTTCCTTCAATACTTATCGAATTCTGTAGAACAGAACTCACCACCGTTGTCAGTTCTCAAACATTTAATCTTTTTACCAATCTAATTTTTAGCAAAGGCTTTAAACTCCTTAAACTTGCTATAGACTTCATATTTGCTTCTGAGAAAATAAATCCATGTCCTTCTACTATAATCATCTATAAAAGATATAAAGTATACAGATTTTGATAACGAAGGAACATTAATAGGACTAAACACATCATAATGAATAAGGTCCAACACACCAGAAGACTTATGAGAACTCGAGTAAAACTGAACACAATTTTGTTTTCCATAAATGCAATGTTCACAAAAGTCAAACTCAAGATTACAATCATCTAACCCCTCAACATGGTTCTTATTTTCATGGTACGCAGACCCTTCTCACCAATGTGGCCAAATCTCTTATGCCATAACATTGTCTTTTTAGCAGGAAGTTTAACTTCCACTGCACAATTACAACCATCAAGATTAGAAACAATAGATTTCTTCACTGCTCATTCAGATGGTGGGGATGAAGTGATTGCTGCCCTCTTCCTTGAGTCAAAAGAACTATTGCATTGTGAAATGCATGCTTCCAGCTGAAATAGAGTACCTCTCCGAGTACCCTTAGCAAGCACCATAGATCCTCTAGTCATCTTGCATCCTTCTTTCAAAAAGACAACCTACACACCTGCATCATTCAAACTACCTATAGAAAACAGGTTCCGTGCTAAGCCTGGGATGTGCATAACCCTAGAGATCCCCTTCACTCAACCATTAGGGAATCGAATAGAGACTCTTCCATGACCAATGATCTTCAGATGAGAGTCGTCACCCAGATACACCTTTCCACCATCAAACTCCTCATACTTAGTGAACCAGTCTCGATGCGAGGTCATGTGGAATGATGCACCAGAGTCGATTAGCCACACATCATCAGATGCATGGGTTGCCAGGGCTGCGATGAAAGCATTGTTGTCATCTTGTGATTTGTCAGAATTTGAATCAAGAGCTTTCTTCTTTTTCTTCTTCTCCTCTTTACATTCCTTTCAGAAATGCCCGGTCTTTCCACAGTTCCAACAAAGAGCCTTGGACTTTCCAGGAGATTTGGATCTCCCACGAGATTTAGATCTACCCTTCTCAACTTTCTTGTCCTTCTTTTTCCCTTTCTCCTTAGATCTTCCATGAACTACAAGGGCCTCTTTGGCTGCCTCAGAAGACTTTCTCTGCATCTCTTCAGACAACAGCAAAGAAACCACCTCTTCCATTTTGAATGTGGATGTGGTGCTTTCGATTGCCATGACAAGATGATCCCATGAGTCCGGTAGAGAACAAAGCAGGGTCATACACTGATCCTCCTCCATCTTTACACCAATAGATATCAATTGTGCAACCAACATGTTGAAAGAATTCATATGTTCAGCAACAGATCCTCCATCCTCCATTCAAAGAGAATACAACTTTCTTAGAAAAAGTTTATTAACTAGGGATTTGGCTTGATACACATCCCCCAACTTCTTCCAAAGGAGTTTTGCAATAGTCTCCTCATGGACATTTAACAACACAGAATCAGCAAGACTAAGTCTTATCAGACCCTTAGCCTTTCGATCCTTGAGATCCCAGTCAGCTTGTGACATTGCAGCTGGTTTAGTTCTGTTCACACTATCCCAAAGGTCTCGGTCAACTAACATGTCTTCCATCTTGAGCTTCCACAGCTCAAAATTATTGCCATTGAACTTCTCTACTTCAAACCTTCCTGATGTGCTTGCCATCTCCTTGCTGAAATAAGATACAGAATGCTCTGCATAGACTCCCACTCAACCTAAGATTATCTCAAAAAACCCCTACCCAACAACTAGGCCAAAGGTGATCAAGCTCTAATACCAACTGAAAGGAAGCTAGGTGTGCGGAAATCGCTTCCTACACTAATCTATTGAGGAGAGGGCTATGCAAATTTAAATTTATCCTAACTATTACAGAAATGTTAAACCATTAACATGAGATATTGTAGCAAAACACAAGAGGTAGAAAGTAGACAAAAGAAGAGAGACAAAGATTTACGGTGGGGAAAACCCTTATCGGGTGAAAAATCCCACACTCAAAAACCTGCACAATGTATTAACAAATCTGAAAGAATGTTTACAATACACTTGCAATGTAAACTACAATGGTCTTCGACACTCGTGTTTGGAGTCAATCCGGCAACATAACAGTACCTGTGAACCTGTGATACAAACTCCATCTCCAAGCACCTATTTAAATAGGAAATACAAGGCAATATTGGACCTTTCTTGGAATGGGCGTCCAACATGGCTTCATGGACCAAAACCCATGCCCAAAGACACTTGATCAACATTGTAGAATGTGCCTGACACTTGTCCACATCTACCATCCCAAAGGGGTCACCTATTTCCAAAATGGGCTATGATAGATGCTCTTACGACACTTACGACCGTCATAGAATCTGTCATAGTGGTTACAACTTACAGTTGTAAGAGAATCTATCATACACATGCTATAAATAGCATATTCTCTTACAAAATGTCATATTCCACCTTGGGGTGCCCAAATATGCCTTATTCAAAGATGCTTCATGACACATGTCATCACCTGTCCTACAACCTTCTATTTCTGACTCTTACATGTCATAGATTCGTCATAGGAATCCATCATAACCGTTTCGGTCAAACATTCCCTTACACAACATGGAAGATGTCGACACATGGTAAAATGCTCCTACTAGAAAGTGGGATGCCTATCTCTTCACGTGAGGACAAAAATACAAGTTGTCATAATCCATGTAGGATTGACACATCACCGTGCCACGTCCCACAACATGACAATATGGAATTTCCAAATATTTACAACATAGGCAATTAAATAATAAATACAAACATTACAAATGCAGAGAATTATCAAGGTTGAGACACCTTAATTCCCAACAAGTATCAATATCAAACAAAAGCTTGTGAGTCCTCTCGCGTCATTCTTCTATCAGTCAAATTTATATCTATCATCATATCTTTCATCCTTGTACTGTCAATCTGAACAGTGATCCAAGTGTGATTCTATCCTTAATCCATACCAATCAAGTCAAGTCAATCTTGTCAAATGATCCAATCACAATTAGTGGTCTTGATCCTTATCTAGTTGTAAACCAACTCAATCAATTGTCTTATACAAGATGTTGCATTGTCAAAATCAGACCAACACACGCGTCTTACACGACATGTTTCATTTCCTAAAACTAGACACTATCCTATCGTGTTGCTCCAAGGATCTATCGTTCCCTGCCATGACAACACCGTCATATATCAATATTGATTAATCGTTGGTTTACAGATGGACAAGCGCAATACCTTGTTTGTTCTTATATCATTTGTGCATGCTTGCTTACTTGCTTGTGTGTGTTATCATTTTATCTTGCATTGCGTATCATTCGACTCTTTCTTCAAACCATTTTTTTCTTCATCCTAGCCTATCTTCCACCTTCTTCATGAGTTTGTCTATCTCACGCCTTCTGCCTTATTCTCGTCCAATCTCCTGAGGGGGCATCCTATCATCGTTAAACTTGTACCAGGGGCAAACTGGGGCATGTATCATTGTCAGACAATCTTTTTCTTTGAAACAATGTGATAAAACACATTGCATCAAAGAGGGGCAAAATGTATACACCTAAAAATGACATGACTCTGTCTAAATAAATATTTTTAATATTTATTTAAGTCTACCTTCCTCTATCAATAAATAAATAATTAAATTTATTTATTCGATTCATATTCCTCTAAGTTAATTAAATATCAAAATATTTAATTACCTCTTCTAAAGTCAAAATTAAATAAAATTATTTATTTAATTAAATTCTTCCAAACAATTAAATAATTCTAAAATATTTAATTAAGTCAAGTCTATTCCTCCAAATTTAAATAAATCATTTAAATTTATTTAAATCCTCTCACTCTCCAAAAATAAAATATAATTTAATATTTTATTTATTCTTCCAAATCATGTGCAATTAATTAAATAAATTTATTTATTTAATTTGCTTTCTTATCTTCTAAAAAATCTTCAAAATCTTCTAAAAATAAATCCTCCTTGTCATGCAAAAGCAAAAGCTGAGTTAACTGATTTAAAGCAACTTTGTTTTTATCAACAAATTCTTAAATTAGAAAAATATATTCTAATTTTTGAAATAAAAGATCATCCTCATCAAGAAAGCAGTTAACTCAAAGAGAATAGCTTTTTCTATGACACATGTCCTTCTTCTATTCGTGAACGTTCCCTCAAACATCCTCTACCATTGATCTTCTTATTTCTTCTACACCGTTGATCTTCTCTCACAAGTCTATAAATACCCTTCTATTCTTCCATTCTCATAATCATGAAGCTTTCAAGTAAACTTATGCTGTAGAATCCATAGCTCGCCATTGATACCCCCACTCTCACATCATTCACTATTCATCCTATATTGTGTTGAAGCTCATCTTCAACACAAGTATCTGAGCCATTTCTCCTTTGTCATCTTAAGGAATCAAAGAAAGGAAATAATCTTCCTGAGGGTTGCATTCATCACCAAAGATCAAATAGGAATAGGCAAACAATGGAAGCCGCCAGGTAACAAAGCACTGTAAGTCATTTATTTAGTTTTATTATTTGTTGCTTGCACATTCCATTGAAGTTATTGGGTATTTTTATAATTCATATTTATCATCCACTTTTCTCCAATATAGTTATTGTGTTTGTTTGCTACAGATTTGGCTTCATCAATCCATCTCCTCATGATTTGAAGGAACTTCATCTTCGTGAGGGCTTCACCTCTAAGGTGACATCTATTTGTGTTTCAATCATTCTATTTCATCATTGGATTTGGCCTCTTCCCTCCTTGGGCATGCACTCTATCTAACAACGGTGTTGGAAGACTTGAATGTCATTCCAGCACTTGACCGAGGTAAGCTCCTAAACACCACAACCCCCAAACCCCTCTCTTTGTGATTGTAGGTTACAGGTGCGGGATTTGGAGAAGTGCAGGTGCAAAGAAGCAATTCAGAGGATAAGGATTTGGGATCTAGAGAAATATTGTTGATATTTCACCCTATTGGACTAGGGCACCCGCCCCGTAGTCCTCTTGATAGGATTCATCCTAAAAGGAGGATCAGGATATCATCTAACACGCCTCACTATTCTGGATCTGCAAAAAAACTACCCTATCAGACTTGGGTGCCCATCCCGTAGTCCGTAAAGTCTTCAATTCTAGAAATCCAACTTCAAGTAAGCTTCTTATCCTCCCTGATCATCTTCCTGTATGGTTTCCTGTAGCATTTTGTATGTATGTACCTGATTGCATTATAATTAGGGTTTGAGGCTTATTTGATCTAGGGTTTGACAATCTCTCAATCTAATCAATCTTTCCATATCATTCCTAAGTACACCAACCTGTACTTGAGTCCCCATTCATCTGTAGTGACTTTGCTCGGTTGTTGTCCTTGAGTGTTATTGTGAAAGGAGGGTTTGAGTTGACACACTTAAACATTATTTCCCATCTTCCCACTTTTCATATATAACATTTTGATGAACCTGGAATAGCAAGCATTTTGCATCTTTTTGAGTGTTGTAATCAATCCTTGCATTCATTCATATCATACTTATCATCTTGCATTGGAAAATTTTGCATACATTTGAAAAAAAAAATTTAAAAACAAGCATTTTAGGCTTGCATTAACGCATAGTTTTGCATATTTTGTATTGCACATCATAAAAATATTTAATTTTTTTATATTTGCATCAGATATGATCTTTATTATAGTATTTCATCATTAATTCATATCAAACATTGCATTTAAAAGTTGCATTTGTTAGGGTTTTGCTTAAAAAGTTGCATTTTTCATATAACTTAGTCTTTGTAAAAACTATAGTTTGTAGTCACAATTTCATTTTCAGATTTTTCTACTCCTTTTAAATATTCATTCAAATCTAATTTTGAAGTGTAGTGTTGGGTCATATTACATACTTTTACATCCTTGCTTTGAAACTTTCACCTTTTGCAATTACACATTTTGTATTTCAACATCAAGGGTTTTTAACACTTTCTTCACAACTACTTGAGCAAACTTTTAAATCATTCATATTACCTTGTTGTGCAGCACTATTTTTATCATACTTACTTTGTTTGTAGTGAAATTAGTGTGTTCTTGATTCTCAAAAACTTGATTTCCTCAAACTAGTGTCTAAGTGTGCAATGAGTTATCATACTTTCATCATGGATGCTTCTTGTTATTCATCTTTGGAAGCTTTGTTTGCATACATCATAGATATGGATAATTTCTCCAAATTCATTAATAAGCATCCTCAAGTATCAAAACAAATAGCATATATATATGATGTTGATATTTATGTGTTCCACATATGAAATCCTTTGTTATATATTTGATTTTGATAGTTTCACAACTCTCATGGGTATATATCCTTCAATATTAGATGATCTCACTAAATTCATAGAGAATAATAAATATGATGCATAATTTAGTAGTGATGACTTCAATATGTTAGATGAAGCCCTATATGACTTTATCTCTATGGGACATTCCACTACGATTCCTATTACTAAAGGCCAGGATCATACCTTGGATCTAGTCTCTAATACATGTGATGGTAACTTAGCTTTACCTTATGATCTCTCCCAAAGTTGTTCCCACTTATGAGGACATTTGGCACAAGAGGATAAAATCATTAACACATCCCTTAACATCACCTTACCTTCTCTTCACTCCAATGCTCTCCCTTTGAATTATGAATCATTAGTGAATGAAGAACCCCCTCTAACAAAGAAAACTCCATGGATATATGATGATCATTCATCTAACAATATTAAAAATTCTATCCCTACCATAGTACATGAAGTCTCTATGGATCATCCTATCAATCTTCCTCCTTTAGTTGAATATTCAAGTACCTTGAATATCACTAAGGAAGTGAATACCATTAATCTTCCTCCTTTAGTTGAATGTTCAAGTACCTTGGATATCATTAAGGAAAGGAAGATCCTCAATCTCCTCCCTTTGGTTGAATGTCCAAGTCCCTTGGATGTCACTAAGGATCCAAAGATCACGGATAGTTCTCCTTTGGTTACATGTTCAAACTCTTTGGAAATCATTAACAATTCCCTTAACAACACCTTACCTTCTCTTCATTCTAATGCTCTCCCTTTGAAAGATGAAGCATTAGTGGTTGAAGAAAGGTCTCTCACATTAAATCCTTTAGGGATGGATGTTGAGCTCAATCAAAATGAAAACAATGTTAATTTAATTATCATTAATAGACTTATTCTACCTACTAAGGGGATAGTGAATAAGTGTACAAATGCTAATACAATATCAACAAGTTCAAGACTAAATATGATACATCATGAGATGATAGACATGGATTGTCCACCAAGAAGTACCCCATTGAATCAGGTAAGTATTTCTCCCTCTTTTAGCCACACTCAATGTAGCACCTACTCCAATTTCTCTCAAGGGTGGCCTCCTCCTAGATATATATGTTGTTAGCATTGTGTTGTGTTCCCTTGTGTTGTGTTAAGTGTTGTTTAGGTCTCCTTGGATGACCCTTGATACTCTTGTAAGGTCAAGGATACCGGGAGACCACCTCTGTTGTGAACATTCTTCTATGTGTTTCTACATTCTTCTACTCTTTTCTCCTCTATTTTATTGTTGTGTGTTGTGCCTTGGGGGCATAGCGTTGTGGAAGATGACTTGGGGGCATCCTCCTATGTGGTGTTCCTAAGGCATTTAGTTCTCCTCTCTCATTTTTATCGTTTCCATTCTTCAGTGATCCTACCTAGTTGGCGGATGACAAAAATAAACAAATATTGATAAGGATTGTGTGTCCCTTCAGAAAGTAAGCAAAAATGGACCTAGTCCATATATGAAGATGGGGTTGATATATATATCTGACGCTTGACTAGTAGAATCACTCTGTGTGATCTATCGTGTTGTCATAGCTCTTGTAACAAACTTTTGCAATACACTTAATCTGCTTCTATGCACTTTGGATGGTTTTGTATCTCACCTTGTTGTTACACTCAGTTTTGAGATATCTTTAGTATAAGCCCAATGACTATACTTAGTTCTAAACTCGCAAGTATAGCCTTGGTTTTTGATGTGATCTAACATATGATTTATGCATAGCTTTTATGGATTGATTTGGTTATTATCTTAGAGTAAGATGTTCTAACCTTATCTCTTGTTTATTATCTTAGCAATTGTTCTCAATGTGTTTGTGGGAACATTCGGTGATCATGGCACATGTCACCTTTGGGGGCATGGGCTTTGTGAGAGATCTTGTTCCCTTGCATGTTTTCACTCTACCTTAATTTGCTTGATACCGGCAAGTGGTATCAACCACCTTAAGGTGGGGGAATATATAACGGTATTTGTCTGATTATTTTGGTACTGACAAAGCATGTTTGAAAGCCCTCACCATGAGGCAGGATGGTGTATCTCTTGAGCTAGTGCACATCCTTTTAAAAAGCAAACAAAAAGTGCTCATTGTGAAGCAGGATTATGTATCTCTTGAGCTAGTGCGTATCCTTTTATATAAATCCCTTCTGTGGAAGGTAGGATGCTATATCTCTTGATCTAGTGCACATCCTTTTATACAAATTCCTTTGTGGAGGTGGGGCTGGATCTTGAGTAATCCACCCTTAAGCGTGTCTTTAGCAATTGTGGTAGCGTAGCTCAACCATCAGGTGTGTTCGGCGTGTTCTAGGTGGTGGGATTTAGCAATAAGCTCCTTCCCATCACTTGTGTTTGTCGTGTATAAGACATATAGTGTGTATATGACATGCCATGTGGCACTCGTGTATTCTATGTGTCTTCCTTATGTGTTTGTTGTGTCTTCCCCCGAGTGTGGTCTAAAGTCATGTAGCGATGAGCTCCCTCCACACTTAGGTTTTTATTTGGCATGTCTTCCCCTTGGTGTGGTCTAAAATCATGTAGTGATGAGTTCCCTCCACATTTTGGGTTTTATTTTGCATGTTTTTGGCGGTCTAAAGGCATGTAGCGATGAGCTCCCTCCACTCCCTAGTTTAGGATTTTGTTTAGTTGTTAAATCAATGTATTCTTCGTGTATTGCATGATTGCTCTCATGTCTTCTTCCTGTATTGCGTGCTTCCACTATATTATCTATGTTTTGTGTGCTGCTTACTGTCTTCATTGTTTCTTGCATGTCTTCCATGTGTTTTCTAGCGCTTACTTGAGATTGGCGGCTAGAAATAGTCCTCCAACCTTTGCGTATGCCTTAGCTCTATGTGCTTGGCGTGTTTGATGTGTTTGATGTGCTTCGACCATACTTTAATGCATGTATGGAGTTGTAAGATCATACATGCATTAAAGTGGGAGCTAAATGTTATGGAGTAAAAAGTATCCCTATGCCTTTTTACCTCCTAGTTTAGCTCCTAGGTCCCCATGTTTACACTTTGTAAGCTTAATACTTATCCTGGAGAAATTTCCCCCGAAACCCATGTCAAATGGGACTTAAGGGCCCATCCTAAACCTTAATCAAGACCAAATTAGGGCATTAGGACTTGGGCACCCATGCCCAAGTCCAACCTAATTTGTTGGGATCAAAATTTAAATGTGTTGGCTTGGGCCCTTTCAAAAGGTTTCCCTTTGTCAGCCTCTTTAATTTAATTTACGAAAGTTAGCAGGAACGCATATATAAGTGAGTTTATGACTTCATTTTACACCTAGATGGATAATACAAACTTGTGATATTGAGCTAAGGGATTTCAAGGCATTCATTGTGTTGTAGAGCCTAATTGTTTTGTTATTGTGTTTGTTTGTTGTAGATTTGGCTTCATCAATCCATCTCCTCATGATTTGAAGGATCTTCATCTCCATGAGGGCTTCACCTCTAAGGTTACATCTATTTGTGTTTCAATCATTCTATTTTATCATTATATTTGGCCTATGCCCTCCTTGGGCATGCATTCTATCTAACAACAATGTTGGAAGACTTGAATGTCATTCTGAGGCTTGACCAAGGCAAGCTCCTAAACACCACAACCCTAAACCCCTCTTTGTGATTGCAGGTTATAGGTGTGGGATTTGGAGAAGTGCAGATAGATAGAAGCAATTCAGAGGATAAGGATTTGGGATCTGGAGAAAAGTTGTTGATATTTCACTCTACTGGATTAGGGTGCCTGCCCTATAGTCCTCCTGACAGGATTCATCCCGAAAGTAGGATTAGAATATCATCTGACACACCTCACTATTTTGGATCTATAGAAAAATTGCCCTATCAGACTTGGGCGCTCGCCCCATAGTCTACAAAGTCTTCAATTCTAGAAATCCAACTTCTGGTAAGTTTTTAATCCTCCCTAAGCATCTTCCTATATGGTTTCATGTAGCATTTTGTCTATCTATACCCGATTGCCTTATAATTAGGGTTTGAGGCTTATTTGATCTAGGGTTTGACAATCTCTCAATCTAATCATTCTTGAGTACACCAACCTGTAGTTGAGTCCCCATTCATCTGTAGTGTATTGGCTCGGTTGTTGTTCTTGGGTGTTATTGTGAAAGGAGGGTTTGATTTGACACACTTAAACACTATTTCCCATCTTCCCACTTTTTATATATAAAACAAACTAAAATTAAAAAGAAGAAACTCAAATTAATCATAGAAATCAATTGTGAGATTCAAGTATGGCTCAGCCCAGTGGCAACATTCTAGCTTGATAGTATTGGGGGCATTCATACGAGAGTGACCTAGGTTCAAATTTGCCCATAATCTCAACAGATATGTGGCTAGGTTGTAACATAATAAAAATTTTATATAAATATTTGTTATAATTAAGTAATATAGACTAACACAATATAGATATAGCTCTACATGTTAAAGATTTTCTCCATACCTTGGATCGATTCCTCTGATGGCAATTCTTTTGTTTTCTATTTGCACTCCCCTTCAAGCCACCCCAAATCTTTTGTTCTTGTTGATGTTGTTGTCTAGGAGCAATTGCATGTAAAAAACAAAGAAGTGATGCAAACACCTTCAACGCACCTCAAATCTTGCAATTTCATATGGTTGCCTAGATTATTTATATGATGTTTGGCTAAGCGTTTGAATGGTACAAAGATCTACCCAAAAGAATGACATATGAAACTGACCATAGTGGCTTCTTTCCCGTGCACAAGGAAATGTTCATTACAACCCACTCATTTATTTGTTATTTTTTTAGTTTTTTTTTTAATTTTCAGGTTTTTGTTTATTGTTTACATAGAATATGGAATCTTTCAGCTCTTCTACTCCACCCCTACAATGACTGTAGAAACACCTCTCGGCATAAAAATAAATCAACAAAGTGAAATTTATAATAGATGTTGCCATGAAACTGGTCTGCATACAATTCAACATGCAAGGTTAATACGTAGTATATAGGTTCTCATCAGTTACATATGCATGTCCAGTAGACATTTCTAATTGTTTTCGTAGGACAAAAAAGCGTGCACAATTTTGGTATAATAATTGGTAAGCCATTTACCAACAACTAACCATCCACTCAATATACAAACCCTAAATTGTGGTCAATATGCATTTATAAACACATCAGCAACAAGCTTAGTATAATAGTTTGCAAAAGACATCAGTACACAAATTTGTAAAACATTAGCAATAAACCAGGCAAGCTTATTATAATAGTTTGCAAAAATTAGCAAAAGGCCATTTGCTATTTCAACCCATGTTTATTATATGTACAAAAGGTTCATATCAAGCCATGTTCACACAAGTAGTTGAGGGTTTGGCACAATTTTAACGGGAGCCATTCTGAAGGACATAACTGATTGCAACTTAAATTCCATAGACAGGTTTCAATCCACCTATCATTAACTTGGGAAACGTATTTATGCCTAGAGGGAAGGGAGGCAGGGTGTAGGAGGAGGGTTTGAAGCAGAGGTGTCAGAGGAAGGAGACGACAAAGACAAGGAAGAAGATGAATTGGGTGGAGAATATATCGATGAGGAAGAGGAGTTGCTATCAAATCTTTGGCTTGAGGCGTGTCTGCAAGTTTCAGCGGCTAGATCCGTAGGGAAATTCTCTTCCAAAATGGTTTGATGGTGGCAAACTAGGGCACACTAGTGGAGCATGGTTTGAAATGGGGGTTTCTTCTCCCATCCCCTACTATTTCTCCAAGAGTTGATGGTAGTGATTTTGTCGTCATGGGGGATTTCCCCCTTGAAAAATTGGTGGTGGGTGGCTCAACCCTAACGCAACCCTTGGGGGATTTCTACGCAGGTGTTCCCCCTTCTGGTGTGGAAGGTCTAGAGGTGTTCAATGAGTAGGGAGGTGAAACGATGGTCGTGGTTGAGCCGCCTTTTTTACTTGACAGGATTCCTAAAGAGTTTTGTTGTCTTTTCCTCGGGGGCTAGGGCAACAGTCTAGCCCATATCTATGGGCTTGGGAGAAATAGGGTGAGGTGTTGTTGTCTCATCATCTTACTCTAAGGCATTCAATACATCTGTGAATTTGAGGGAGGAGCAACCTTCCATTAGGGTCTTGGATTCCATTATGGACAAAGTTGTTTTGAAGTTGGATAATTCTCTTATGGGAAAATTCCACAGTGAGGCCAAACATCAACAACTTCAGAATATGGGCCAAATAAAATGGTTGTCCTATGATTAGTTTGGAATCATCACAATGGCTAAGGGTTTCTTTATTATCTCCTTCTCAAACCCTGGAGATCCTGACAAAACCCTATAAAGCAGGCTCTCTAGAAGTGGTCTTAGGTTTTGATCTAAAGAAGTGCATTAGTAATGTTCTAATGTGGGTGAAGCTCCCAAACTTGCCATTGGCATTGGTCAGCTCATCTGCATTGATCTTGTTACCCTCTCGAGGAAGCATCTACTTTTTGTCAAATTTTGCATCCTAGTTGACTTGGGTTAAAAGCTTCCTCCTTTCACCTTGTCTTTCAAATTTGGCATTCAAACTCAACATATTGTCTATGAGAACTCTTCGGTCATCTGTCATTATTGTCAAATGGTGAGTCACTCTCCCCTTGGATGCATGGCTAAAAGGGCATATAAAAAGACTGATATGTCTGAGGAGAAAAAAGACATTGTTGTCCAATAAGGAATTGGGTTCTTTACTAGATATTGGTGCTATGATTGCAAACATTGTTGCTCAAGACTCTGAGGACATGATCAATTATGCAGAGCCTTGTGGAAATGCTATCAAATCTTCTGGTGACAGCCGAAAATTGCCCGTTGAGCCTTCTCCTAATTTGGCTACGGTTGGGAAACAACACAGCCACTCTATGACCCTTTTTGTGGAAGGGTTGGTCCATAAAATGGATGATTTGGTTAGGAAGGAAAGCTACTTTTTTGCCTTTACAAAGGGTGCCAATGGACAACCAACCAAAAAGAAACATATATGTAAGAACCCATCAGATGTGGTTGGTCAATGTCCCCTAGAACAATTTAGTTTTAAACCACTCTAAGTTGTCTTAGTTGTTATTGTATAGTTTTGGAGTTGTTTTCTCTTAGTAGTTGTTCTTTGTGGCCATTTTGTCGTAGATTTATTGTAGGTTAGCTTCTGGTTTGCTGACATCTTGCTTCTTGTAATTGGGTTTCAAGGTCCCTTCAAAACCTACTTTATCCCTTTTAATCAAAAACAATTACAAGATAGAAGCCTAGCAAAACCATAACACCATAGAGAAACCCTACTCTTATTTCTTTTTCTCACTATGTAAGCCCTTAGGATCTTCACATTCCCGTTCATTGATAATTTTGCATTGTGTTAGAAGCAAAAGGTTAGCTCTCGTATTCATGAATTGCATTATGAAATAACCTTTAACAATATAAAAGATATGATCATAATTTTATTGTCATCATGTAAGCGTAATCGGTCCATCAATAGATTGTGGAGGGTTGAAGATCAACTCTACGAGAGTGGATTTCATCTCTTGCACTTCAAGCTTAGTTAAACTCTGGAGGGATATTCCAAGGGTTATACCTTAACAAGTATTTAGTTGAAACTGAATGAACAACTAAAACAACTACAACCAAACCCAATTTGTTCACTTGATCCCAAGAAGGTGTCACTAGATCAAGGAAAATTAGCTACAAGACCCCTATATAGCCGATTGAACTGTGCATGCACAACCCACATGAAATAGATTCATTTTATATCCACTAGAGATAATTCTTTGTTTATACTATCAGTCAAGGATGCACAGAATCAATGGTTCTTCCCCTAAACCATTGGTTAATGTTTTGTTTGTTTAAATGATGTGAGGCCAATAGGAATGGCTCCAGACTGGTGCCTATTCTATGGGCAACAGAATCATAGTTCATTAAAAAAACAACAAACTGAAACCAAAAGTACAATGAGCTATGTATTTGCATACATCACAAAATATGAGATCTTGAAACAGAAAATACTTAGTAATCCATAACATAACATAGTATATACCCATATATAACATGAGAGATTGTTACAAAGCTTGTAATATTTTAAGAATGTTGTCACATTCATCTAACCTAGTATTACATTTGTGCCATCAAACATGGCAAAGGAAAATACCCAACTACGACTAAAAAATCTTTCTTGACACATACCTAATGACCTAGAGACATTATGCAACAAAAACCATATGCAATATCAACTCTTTTGACTTCACAGGTCTGCACTCCTTAATGAGTTAAATTGGCATTTCAATGGTTGCCCTACAACTTTTTGCCCCTGTAGCTGTCTTCTAGAGACCACACACAAAAAAACCTCTTTAAAATGAGTTTCAAACTTGTATTTATAACCTTAGCAACTCATATTTGATGATGGAATGGAAGGAAAAACCTTAACAACCCCACCAACTGCATTAAATTCATCATTTTCAACTACCCATTTTGCATTAATGGTGACTTGGAATGTTTCTACATCCATTTGGAAGTTGTGGGAAACTATCACTTCACATTTTTACACCCTTTTTGGTGAATTGCGGGAATCTGATGGGGTACTGGATGCAGGACTTTTGGAGGGTACTAGATGCGGGTCAAAAGGGGTCTACTGGATCCACATGAACTCTCCACCCTGTAACCACAAAAATCGCGCACTGCCTCCATGTGGACTCCTATGATAATTCAAATCCTTGTCATGTACATGTAAGAGTGAAATAAATTCCTTTAAGCAGCAGGCCTCTTGATGACATGTCCTCTTTTTGTCTTGTGTTATTTCTTCCTTGTCGATTTCTCTCTCTCCCTGTTTATGACACTTTTTGACACTTGTTGCGACACTTGTCGACTTGCATTTTCTGTCTTTCAACCATGTTCCTAAGCCTTGTGAGTGTCTTGTACGTGAGTTTTCACCTCTCCCCTATGTTTTTCCTCTAGTGCACCTCCTAGAAGCCTTCTATAGGTCTCCTTGTCCATTTCCTGCTTTCAGTTTTCAATTTTGTCAAACCTATCCAAATCTCCCCCTTTTATTTCCAAACATCCCCTAGGAGATCCTACTGACGCAAGTGGAGATTTGGATTCTTCCACATGACTGACCTATTTCTTGAAGTAGAACCCCTCCTTTTCTTCTCTTCTTGCATCTCCCAGCCTATTCTTCTACTTCTAACCCTGTCTAGCCCGGATCTCCCCCGGGTGACCCTGTCTGGTGAAAGTGGCAACCCTGCCATTTTTGTAGCCGCATAAAAACTTGAATTTCTCACTCGTTTTTTCTCTGTTTTTTCTTGTTTTTCTTCCAATTTGCATGATTTTTGATGCCTGATAGAGTTAACTATTTCATGCACCCACACATGCATAATTAACTCTATTTGATCTCAAATTAACTCTTCAATCAATCTCATGCATTCTTCTAACTCCATTTCTTCTTCAGTGATAAGCTATTATTGCTTCATTACTCTCTAATCAATTGAGTTCATTGGGTAATCAATATAGTTCACTCCCCAATCAATCCATGTTAACTCTTCAATCAATAGAGTTAACTTCTCAATCAATTCCACCTCTCATCCCTTCTTCCAACCTATAAATACCCCTCACCTCTTCATTATTTTCCAAGTTGAGTAAGTTGGAGAATACCCTTCTCATCTTCACAAGCTTCTTCACAGGCCTTTGAGCCTCTTTCTTCACTTCTTTCTTTAGTTTTCCAAAGCTTCAAACATTTCATTGTTGCATAGATTTGAAACTCTTCCATGGAGGCAAATCCATTGTGCACACAACTCTTGCCAATTTTTCTCTCCAACTTACCATTCAAATGTTCTTATAGGACAAAGGTGCCTTTTGCTTTATTTGTTCAACCAAGTAGCATCACACTGCTTCATTCTTTTGCCATTGTGCTCAATCCAAGCTCTCATTGAGCTCATTCTTTTTGCATCATTGTGTCATTTTGTTGTCAAGAGGATCACCTGCTACCACAAAAGGATTCAAGGTTGCCTATTACAAGGATTACTAAGGGATAGTGGTGTCACCAAATCTTTGTTTCTCTCAGGTTCCTTCATTGTTTTTGTTCAATTAATAGTAATTAGAGAATCGAATTTGCTCTCAGGAACAGTAAACATTGCTTTTTCCTTGATAGTTAGATCTTGCTTATTAGATTAATTGCTTTCATATTTTTAGATCTAGATTGATTAGAAAAAGCATTTTCCCTTTTCATTAAATTAAATTGCATTGAAATCATCGAAAACACAAAAAAACATAGGTTAACTTTGCATTAGAAAAGTCATATAGGATTGCACACATAATTCCTTTTCGTAGATTAGAAGCACTTTTATTTCCAAAATATCCTAAAAAAATACCAAAAAGAACGTTTTGCATATTATTTAGCTTGCATGCATATAGAAACCTTAGCATAGACAAAATCGCAAACCCTCAATTCCATCATGAGGTAACCACGGTTAAATGATCCGGTCAAACCCTTGATTCCATCATGAGGTAAACATAAAGTCAAAACACAAGTCAAACCCTAGGTCAAGAACCAAGATTTGGTTAAGGTTAGTAATCAAATATTTACCTCCCTCCTGATCCATGAATGTGCTTAGGAGTAAGAGGAGAGTGGAAGAGGGCTATCCATGACGAGATCCAAGAGATCCATCCAAGACCACAACAGGAAGCATTTGTTTTACCACAAGGAGACCCATTCATCCTCTTGTTGTTAGAAGAAACTAGACAACATCAGATACAACAAGGACTCTTGCAACACTTACAAAGATAAGAGGACATCAATGAGAACAATCACCTACCCACACAGAGATGGAATCTAAGAAACCCAAATAGAAGAAGAGAAACTAGTGACCCTTCAGGTCATAGGGTTATCTCAACTACAACAACAACAATCGAGTGAAACATACAATTAAACACACAACAACGAAGGCCACAGTACTTGCAGACCCCTCTCCGCGAAGTCCAGCTCTCCAACAAGCCAGACCCCTGCCGTGTCTCACCTCCTCTTGACTGGCTAATTCTACGTGAGCGGGAGTGATGTGGCAGATCGCCCCATGGCAAGGAGGGAAAGGGTCTGTGTGCGTGCCAAAATTCAACTTGACAACGCCAGGCAACTGGAGTCACGATTTTGAGCGTACATATTTTGGTGAACCTGACATGAAGATCAAAAACCTTTTGTTAAGCTTTTTGTGTTTCCATTACATGATGAAAATTCATTCATCATCACTTTCAAAAACTTTTGATGGGATCTTTTGCATTTCCATGTGCTTCTTTCATTACATGCTCATCTTTCATGTCCATCTTCATTTCATTCATTTCTTGGTGTTTCCTACACCCCAAAACTAGGACAAAATCACACAAAGCTCAAGGGAATCACCCCTCCAATGAAATTAGCACATGTTCAAATCCAATAGATTCAATCTCAAATCAATCAAACTCAAACAACTCAAAGGGTATCCAACAAGATCCCCACAACATTGACCAAATTAAAACATGCCAAGTGAGTGTTCAGTCTAAGATCCATCAACAAGACCAACACATAACAAGTGATACAAAACTGGACACCCAAATGGACAATGAGGTAAGCCATCAAAAGAAAAGCTTACAAGAAGCTTGGGGGGCACCAAAACTCCTCCATGTGGCACATCAAGATAAAATGTCTATGACATGTGAAGTGTCATCAAAAGGAACAAGTGGGGTCAATCAAACCCCAACACAAAGCAATCCATCTCAAGGTGGTAAAACTCAAAGAACGGAGGAAGCCTCACTCATAGACCTTATAGAAAATTTGGTCCAACGAATCAAGACCCTTGAAGCTAGAAATGGTTGTCAAAGTGAAATTCAAGAAAAACTTGGGGCACAAGGAAATCATTTCATTGATGAAATCGAATCAAACTAGGGGGCAACATAAAATACCCCTCATCTAAACTCCCATTCATATGAAACACAACAAATCATTCAGGCCTCCCTTTCCCTCATAATCAAACATGACAAGTCTTAATCAAATAGGTGGGATTCCTATGACACAAGATCAACCACAAATGATCCTACCCAATCTTCAAAACATAAACATGAGGCCATCTAGTCATCCAATTTTTTTAGGATATTAACAATTTATTATACCCTTTCAACAAACACAACAAGTTCCACTTGAAGGGCTAACGTTTGGAGGAACAAAATCCTTTGCACATAACTCCCTCCTAGGAACATACCTTGAGTATTTAAAGGAGCCTCTTGACTACAACATTCGTCAGGTCATACCACCACGACTTCTCCCTGAGCTTCCAAAATTTAAAGGAGAGGGTGATCCCAACTCTCATATCAAGGCTTACATCATGATAGTGCGAGAACTCCTTCCATGGGATGGGGTGGTAGCAAAGATTTTTCCAAAAACTTTAGAGGGTATCGCTCTAGATTGGTACTATCAACTTCCAGAAGCATCAATCCACTCTTTTAGGCAGCTCATTGATTAATTTGTGGCTGCTTTTGACATAAACAAATTGGTCAAGACAGGAATATGAGAATTTTTAACAATGAAACAAGAAGACAATGAGTTAGTTGCACATTTTATCACACGATGGAGGAAAGTTCTCTATTCTTCAACTAGCGCACCAAACATGGATCATAGAGAACTTTATGATCTCTTCTTACATGCTCTCAACAATGACATACGAGAACAAGTCCAAAAACTCCATTACAAATCATATGAAGAAGCACTTGAAAGTGCCCTTAGAATTGACCAAGCTGCTATTGATAGTGAAAGAAGGGAGTATGATTCTAATGGAAGGTTCATAAACCATGATAGAAATAACAAATCTTCGACAAACGATCAAGACATAGATGGATCAACAAACACCTCACCATCAGGGAACTACAATTATGACTACAATAGTCAGAAATTTGGGAAATGAAAATACCAACTATCCCCTGAGAATCAACAAGAGGTTGTACAACAATCATCATAAACCTAAAGATCACAATCATGATAAATATTGTTCAATTCACAAGAGAAGGGGGCATGATACCAAGTCATGTCGGGGGTACCATCACTTCATATCTAACCTCCCAAAACATCAACAAAAAGCATTCATGGACACATTCTCACAAGATGAAGAACTTAGTTCCAAAATTCATCAAAACACCATTGATCAAAACACCTTAGGCCTTGTGGAATTAGATGAAGATCAAGAAATTTGTGTCATACAAGGACCAGAAAAACCAGATGACACCAACAATTCAAATTTTTCTCACATGCTGGAGCTTATCAAGAGTTCTCCTACACACAAAAATACTCTCCTCAAAACCCTAGATCTAGGCCATATAATTCAAAACACTCCAAGTGGAAAGTGTTCTTCAACATTTGATTTTGAAAAGTTACCCTTAGACAATGACATAGCTAAACAAGGTGACCTCCCACTCCATCTAATAGTCCAAATCCAAGATTGTTCCATTAAACGTGTAATGATCAATGATGGGTCTGCAATCAACATAGTCTCCTTTTCGCTTCTTCAGAGAATGGGTTACGACAAAACACAAATCACAAAACAAACTTCCATCCTTAGAATTCATGATAACCCAAACACTCAAACCATGGGTAAGGTCAATCTTCAAATCACATTGGGTCCCAAAACCCTCCCAACTAAATTTTATGTCATCAATGAAGAAACCACTTACAACATGATCCTAGGAAGGACTTGGATCCATAGGATGAGGACCATTCCCTCCACACTATTTCAAGAAATACACTTCTCACACATGGGACAAACTCACATCATCAAAGGAGATCCTAATCCTTTCAGTATTTATAAAGTTGAACAAATAAAAAAGAATGGAAAGACCATGGAAACCACTAGCGACCCAAAAATCAACACTTTTGAAAAAGGAGACATCAAAACAAGTTGCAAACATAGCTAAGAACTCAAAATGTATAGGAAAGGGGGCAATAGGAGAATTCCCCTTTGATCCCCACTCAACAAAGTCTTATGCTCCATTAGTGGCCATTCCAACTGAACCAAACATAGACATCCCTATGGTTGAAATCATGACTGAGGAAGAAGAACCAGAATCCAACTCCAATTGCCCTTAACAATTTCAAAACAAACATGGGAACTCAACAAGAACAGAAAATGGTAATGCTAGGGAGCAAATCATCAAACAATGAAACATGTGAGTACACGAAATTCCTCACTGAATACAAAGACATTTTTACACCAAGTCTTCAGGTGTCCTTGCAAAGACTTTCAAGCAAAAGTTTAGACCAAATTGGATAGATCCACACATAGTTAAGGAAGACGTCAGAAACGATGCTACCTCTTGTGCATTATGGAAGGAAAAGATCTTAGCATCTCATAAAAATCATAAAAACATAAAAATACAAAAAATTATTATAAAAATAAAAAGTGTCAAAAAGAATTTGTTTCTTGGGCTAAATACACAAAGATGAGTCCACTTAAGGTGGAAGTTTCGGACTTAGAAAAAAAATCGAAATCGGGTAAACCAAAACGGGATCCCACTTTTTATGAAATGGGATCTCGTTATGCTTTGGGATCCCAAGCCAAAAGTAGGATCTCGTTTTCTAGAAACAGGATCCCGTTTCATAAAATTTGAATTTTTGACCCCATTTTTGCTAAGGGTTTTGGGTCGAAAAAAAGGCTTGGGAACCCGACCCTTGGCTTTGGACCCGGTTTGACCTACAACTTGAAGGTCCTGTCAATGTCACAACAAAATAGTGACTTTGGGCATATGTCTGAAGGCCTTTTTGTAGAATTTTTTGATGAAATTAAAACCCATTATAGATGAGACAATGTAGATTCCAAATATGTAATTTTTTTTAGAATTGGAATATTTTTCTATTTTTCAATTAATTTCTGATGAAACAAGTCCATAAACTCGAATTATCAAGGTTTTTTAATATTTTAATAACTTTTTATCAAAATAATTTTTTGTTAAAAAAATTGTGCGAAAACGTACTTCAGACAATTCTTTTCAATTTTAAAAAAAATTCAAAAAAGATAAGTTTAGGTCATCTTATGCGTGACGTACACGACGATTTTTTAAAACACCAAAAATGGCCAATAAAAAATTAACAAAAAAAAATTCTATAAAAAATTACAAAAAAATATGGAAAACGTGCTTCAGTGAGTTACGAATCTTTTCCCAAAAGAATTTATAAAAATATGATTATTTAGGTCAAAATATGGATGACGTACACGTGCATGGTATAGTAAAAAAAAAGTGACTTTTAAACAGTGGTTTTTCGAAATGCCTATTAAAAATCAATTTGTATCATCTGGGTATTTTAAAAAGTTACATATTTGGAAACTAGACTCCAAGTACTACATTTCATATTTATTGACTTTTTTCAAGAGTCCACCTTTAAGTGTCTCAAATTTTTAGGTCAAATGTGACAAATTCTGAAATTCAGGGAAAACACTTCCACTTTTTGGCCAAAAAGTGGACTCAACTTGCACACACCCCTTGCATTTTAGTTTCATTCTGTTCATCTTGCATTACAGTTAGTGACTTGCTCTGGTACTACTTTCCTTTCAGTAAGGAGTCTAATATTGTCTAGATATATGTCATCCTTTCAGGACCTAGAGATTCCTCATTTCCACAAACGCCATTATCCCCCTTCATTCCCAATGATTCTAATCAAAACCTTGCTCTTATCTTTACACTGATCCCAGTCTTAATGAGGCAAAATGTTAGGTCTAAACAAAGTCAGTATTCAAACCTACAGTGTTCAAAGGAAGCTTGCAAGTAGACCTTCCCAATTCTTCCCTAGTAGTAGAGAAGTCCAACTAGATTACAAAAACTTTAGGTGGCACTCATCCCCATATCTTTCTTGGCCAAAAACATCAGGAAGATCATAACTCTGAAGGAAGCAATCTAAGATACGAGTGAATAAAAAAATGAGTGATCAAAATAAGAGCACTGAGAAATCAAAATTGTTGCACATCAAAAGCATTCATTTCTTGAAAAGTCAAAATACAAAAAAATAAGAAAATCAAGTGAGGAAAAAACAAAAAAAAAGAGATACAAAAAAAAGAGTGAAAGAGAGAAGATTGTTGAATGTCCATACTCTTGGGTGGAGATCAGTCTAAGCTCGAAGCCTCAAGGGTGACATTCTAATAGAGAAAGAAAGGTACAAAGCACACACACGCACTAGCTGAGCAAAACTAAAGAGTCTAGTAGTCTCTAGGATCATCTTTTTACCAAGGGACCCTTGTTCGTTCCTTTTTATCCTTTACCCCAGGTCTACCTTGCTTGCCATCTATGATCTAAGTCTAGCGAACACCAATAAAATTTGCTACTTGTCTAAGTTGAAAGCTTGTTAGCTTGTCTTATCTAGATAAGGATCAGTGTTTAGCCTTTAGCGAAGTCTAGAGATCAGAAACACTCCATATTCACTTCCACTCCCCACTTGAGTTTCCCTGAATCCTATCTCATAGCCTTGAATAGATCTCTTATGTCAGGACAACTTGCAATCCCCTTAATCAAAAATCGTATTTAAGAGCAATCACATTGTTTGTTTTGCATTGCATTCATGCCAAAATCAGAAAAAAAGAGTCTCAAAGAAATAAAGTCAAATGTCATATCTCATGACTTTTAGTAAGAGTAAATGTTTCATTTCAACATTTCTTGTGTTATTGCATCTGCATATCGTCACCTGCATTCATATATGTTTCGAAAAAGACAAAAACAAATTGCATCATCCTAGGTATGCATTCTCTTAAGCAAAATAAAAATTCTATCCAACCATATGCACAAAAGGGAAAGTGAAGTAAGATGTCGACTAAAGCTATGTATGGATCTCATCAAATCAAGTCCTATAACAATAAGTGTAAAACAATATCTGACCACAAGTCACTCCTCCAACAAGTCAAAAGAACAATCCTATGTAATCAAGTACATGAGTCTCCCCATGCAAGGGGGAAAGAGTAGAAATATCTTCAATGTAAGTCTCTCAAAGACCTCAAGGAGTATCAAATCAAACCTTTGCAAAATCTTCACAAAAACCATAAAAATTGGAAAAATCAGAAAAACCTAAAAAAATGTAAAAACATCAAAAATCCCTAAAAACAAATATGTTCTTCAAAATTTGCAATAAAAGGAGAATCTATCCTCCTCCTCTCTATATTAGCATGTTGTCTTTTTTCTTTTATGCATCTTTCGTGCGTCGTTTTGCGTGTATGCATTCCTACAGGCCTCATCAACAAAGGCAAACAACTAGTCGAACTCGAACGATCTATGGTAAGTTCATCATTTCAATTTTTATTATTCATTTTGATATATTCAAATGTTAGACTAATACTAGTTATTGTAGGTACAATTGTGAGAAAATCAATAAAAAGGTAAGTCCTAGTTCGGGAACGGTACCTACCTTTCATGTAGACTACCATCCCTGAGGCGGCAAATATGTAAGCACAAAAATCACGCACTGCCTCCACGAGGACCCCTATGATGATTCAAATCCTTGTAACGTACATGTAAGGGTGAAATAAAGTCCTTTAAGTAGCAGGTCTCTTGATGATGTGTCCTCTTTTTGTCTTGTGTTATTTCTTCCTTGTCGATTTCTCTCTCACCCCGTTTGTGACGCTTTTCGACACTTGTTGCGACACTTGTCGACTTGCATTTTCTGGCTTTCAACCATGTTCCTAAGCCTTGTGAGTGTCTTGTAGGTGGGTTTTCACCTCTCCCCTATGTTTTTCCTCTAGTGCACCTCCTAGAATCCTTCTAGAGGTCTCATTGTCCATCTCCTACTTTCAGTTTTCAATTTCGTCAAACCTATCCAAATCTCCCCCTATTATTTCCAGATCTCCCCCGGGAGATCCTGCTGATGCAAGTGGAGATTTGGATTCTTCCACATGAATAACTTGTTTCTTGAAGCATAACCCCTCCTTTTCTTCTCTTCTTGCATCTCCCAGCTTGTTCTTCTGCTTCTGACCCTGTCCAGCCCGGATCTTCCCCAGGTGACCCTTTCTGGTGAAGTGGTGACCTTGTCATTTTTGTAGCCGTGAAAAAACTCAAGTTTCACTCATTTTTCTTCTAGTTTGCATGATTTTTGATGCCTAATATAGAGTTAACTATTTCATTTACCCACACATGCATAACTAGCTCTATTTGATCTCAAATTAACTTTTCAATCAATCTCATGCATTCTTCTAACTCCATTTCTTCTTCAATGATAAGGTATCACTGCTTCATCACTCTAATCAATTGAGTTCACTGGGTAATCAATCCAGTTCACTCCCCAATCAATCCTTGTTAACTCTTCAATCAATTGAGTTAACTTCTCAATCAATTCCACCTCTCATCCCTTCTTCCAACCTATAAATACCCCTCACCTCTTCATTATTTGAGCAAGTTGGAGAATACTCTTCTCATCTTCACAAGCTTCTTCACAAGCCTTCCAGCTTCTTTCTTCACTTCTTTCTTTAGTTTTTCAAAGCTTCAAAGCTTTCATTGTTGCAAAGCATTGAAGCTCTTCTACGGAGGCAAATCCATTATGCACACAACTCTTACCAATTTTGCTCTCCAACTTAGCATTCAAATGCTCTTACAGGACAAAGGTGCCTTTTTCTTTATTTGTTCAACCAAGTAGCGTCACGCTGCTTCATTCTTTTGCCATTGTGCTCAATCCAAGCTCTCATTGAGCTCATACAAGCTTCATCAAAGCTTCTTTTTGCATCTTTGTGTCATTTTGTTGTCAAGAGGATCACCTGCTGCCACAAAAGGATTCGAGGTTGCCTATTACAAGGATTACTAAGGGATAGTGGAGTCAACAAATCTTTGTTTCTCTCAGGTTCCTTCATTGTTTTTGTTCAATTAATAGTAATTAGAGAATCGAATTTGCTCTTGGGAATAGTAAAACATTGCTTTTTCCTTGATAGTTAGATCTTGCAGATTAGATTAATTGCTTTCATATTTTTAGATCTAGATTGATTAGAAAAAGTATTTTTCCCTTTTCATTAGATTAAATTGCATTCAAATCATCAAAAAAACAAAAAAACTTAGGTTAACTTTGCATTAGAAAAGTCATATAGGATTGCACACATATTTGAAGAGAACTAGTGTCTCAAATTACTGCTTGGAACCTCATGTTTTAATCATTGGTTTTGTTCATATAAATCACATGTTCAAGAGTTCATTGAACCGTTCATGAGTTCATCGGGTTCAATGGTTCAAGAGTTCATTGAACCGTTCAAGAGTTCATCGGGTTCAATGGTTCAAGAGTTTATTGAACTGTTCAAGAGTTCATCGGGTTCAATGGTTCAAGAGTTCATTGAACCATTCAAGAGTTCATCAGGTTCAATGATTCAACGTGAAGAGCTTTGGGCATGGCTTAGGTGTTCCCGATGAGGTATAGACTGGCATTGTCGCCAACAAAATTGCTGACGATAGTCTTACTGATTGTTTGTGGATATAAACCAGAATGTCAAACGTGAACTGGTGAATGTGGGACTAAATGTCTCACATGAATATGAACAGTTTCAATGGTTGGAAGGCAACGACGCTGGATTAGTTGAAATGATCAATTAGAGCAGAAGTTAAAAAATAATGGTTTTGCTCTTGAAGACTGAAAATAAATATAGGTCTAGTGATGTCATTGAAGAATGATGAAGAGATTCGGTTAAATGGTTCATTATGTAAATGTGCAGAAAGTGTGAACTAAGTATAATTTGAGAATCGATACCTGAGCAAGAAAGCTGAGATCTTTATTGTAACTTTCTAATTTTACTATAATAAAGATTGTCTCTCTTGTGGTGGTGAGTTTTTTACCCGAAAGGTTTTTCCCACGTATATACGGTGTTGTTCTTATTTATCTCGTATGTTTATTCTATTTTTTCTGGTGTGTTCATCTGTATATTTGAATTAAACGTTACAAGTGGTATCAGAGCCTGGCCAGTTGTGTTATCCTTGTTGGTAGGTTGAGTTTTTTGTGTCAGTTATGTGAGTGGGAGTTCTATAGAGGTCTATTTTGTTAAATAAGATGGCAAGTACATCAGGAAAGATAGACATTGAAAAGTTCAATGGCACAAACTTTGAGTTGTGGAAACTTAAGGTTGAAGATATGCTGGTTGACAGAGATCTTTGGGTTGCTGTGTCTGGGGTTAAACCTTTAGCCATGAAGCAAGAAGACTGGGACCTAGTAGATAGGAAAGCTAGAGGACTGATAAGATTGAGTTTAGCAGATTCTGTTCTATTGAATGTCCATGAGGAGAAGTCAGCCAAAGATTTGTGGAAGAAGTTGGGAGATATTTTCCAGGGCAAGTCCTTGGTGAATAAACGTTTCCTCAGAAATAAGTTGTACTCTCTAAAGATGGATGAAGGAGCATCTGTAGTAGACCATCTGAACACATTTAATACAATTGTTGCACAATTGACTTCTGTAGGTGTAAAAATAGAAGAGGACCGATGTATGCTTCTATTATGTTCCTTACCTAACTCATGGGATCATCTTGTGATGGCTATTGGAATTACAACAACCACGTTTACAACTTAAGCAGTTGTTCCTCACTATTATATGAAGAGATACGAAGGAAATCTTCTGAGACGGCCAAAGAGGCCCTGTCCATTCGAGGTAGATCAAAGGAAAGAGACAAGAAGGACAAGAAGTCTAAGTCCAAATCAGAGGGGAGATCAAAATCTCCTGGCAAAAAGTCCAAGGTGAAGTGCTGGAATTGTGGGCAGAAAGGACACATCAGAAAAGAGTACAAAGAGGAGAAAAAGAAGAAGAAGAACTTCTCTGACACCGATTCTTCTCAGAGTGATGCCGATGCCTTCATTGCTACCTTGGCAATGCCTGCATCTGAAGATGTATGGCTGGTGGATTTAGAGCATCTTTTCATATGACATATCACAAAGAATGGTTCACTAAGTATGAACCGTATGCTGGTGGGAAGGTGTTCCTGGCAAGTGATTCGACATTGGAAATTGTTGGCCGAGGAAGAGTCAGAATCCAATTCCCGGATGGCAGAATAAAGGGAATGAATGGAGTACTACACATACCAGGTCTGGCTCAAAATTTACTTACTGTTAGTAAGCTTAATGATGTTGGAGTGCAAGTTACTTTTTTGAATGGTGGTTGTAAGATGACTAGAGGTTCTATTGTTCTAGCAAAGGGTAAATGCATTGGAATTTTGTATAGGTTAGATGCTAAACCAGTGTGCTGTAATAATGTCTTTGTAAAATCTAAAAAAGCTACTATTGTAACACATGATGCAAACTCTATGGAAGTTAAACTTCCTACTGAGAAAACAATGCTCTGGCATCATAGACTTGGTCACATAGGTGAAAAAGGTTTAAAAACTTTGAAGAACAAAAACATGGTAGATGGGCTGATTGATTGTAATTTGGAATTCAATTTCTGCGAACATTGCATATATGGAAAATAGAACCGTGTTTCATTTTACTCTAGTTCTCATAAATCTTCTAGTGTTCTGGACTATGTACATTTTGATGTTTTTGGTCTAGTTGATGTTCCTTCTGTGTCTAAATCAAGATACTATGTGTCGTTTATTGATGATTATTCGAGGAGGGCATTTGTATATTTTTTGAAAAATAAATAAGAAGTGTTCAGTTGGTTTAAAGAATTTAAAAATCTTGTGGAAAATCAGACTGGTAGAAAATTAAAATGTTTGAGAACGGATAACAGTGGTGAATATTGCAATGCAGATTTTGATAAATTTTGTCTTGATCATGGAATAAAAAGGTATAAGACTACACCTTATACTCCACAGCAAAATGGAGTTACTGAAAGGTTGAATCGATCATTGATGGAGAAAACAAGAAGTATGTTGAGTTATGCTGGTCTTGAACAAAGGTTCTGGGCTGAGGTAGTTGCTACAACTTGTTACTTGTTGAATCGTTCTCCTACTTCGGCATTGGTTGATAAGACGCCTATGGAAGCATGGTCTGGAAAGAAGCCCTCTCTAAGACATATTCGTGACTTTGTCTATGAGGCATATGCTCATATTCCTAAGGTAAAAAGATCTAAGTTGGATTACAAAGCAGTCAAATGTATCTTTATTGGTTATGGAGTCGGTGTTAAAGAGTACAAGCTTTGGAATCCTAAAACTGAAAAGGTAATTTACAACAGGAATGTAATTTTCAGAGAGCTGAAACCTTTAGTTATTGATCCTCAGCTAGAGAAGACATAAGAGAAGAAATAAAATAGTGATGTTAATATTCCTCTGACCCCTGTAAAAGAGGAACAACAAGCACCAAGTGTAGATGATTCAGATGTTAGTTCAGGTAGCTCTGAAGATTCAAATCCAGAGCAAGAACCTAAACCAGCACCTTAGCCATTGAGGTGATCTACTCGTGAAAGAAGACAACCAGATAGGTATGGATTTTCAGTACTTGATTCAAGTTGTGCCTATGCTTTGCTTACTGATACTGATGAACCTAGGACTGTGAAAGAAGCTGTTAGTTTACCTGATTCAGATTCTTGGTTGGAAGCCATGGATAGCAAAATGTCATTGTTGGAGAAAAATGGAAACTGAGATCTGGTGCCCTTGCCTGAAGGTAGAAAACATGTTGGTTGTAAGTGGGTATTTAAAAATAAATATGGTCCAAATTGTCGTATTGAAAAGTACAAGGCAAGACTGGTTGCTAAGGGGTATTCCCAAAAGGAAGGTATAGATTATGGAGAAATCTTTTCTCTTGTAGCTAAGCTAACATCCATTAGATTTATGTTGTCACTTGTAGCAGCGTATGACTTTGAAATTGAGCAGATGGATGTGACGACAGCATTTCTTCATGGGGATCTTGAAGAAGAAATTTATATGTCCCAGCCAGAGCATTTTGTGGAAAAAGGTAAAGAACATCTGGTATGTAAACTTAAAAAGTCTCTTTATGGTTTGAAGCAATCTCCCAGAATGTGGTATCAGAAATTTGATGCATATGTTTTATCTTTGGGATATGTGAGATCTAAATCTTATCATTATGTCTTATAAAACTGATGGTGATCAGATTCTTATAATTGCACTGTATGTGGATGACATGTTATTCATTGGCAATGGTAAGGGGATGATTTCAAAATTAAAATCTCAGTTGTCCTTGAAATTTAAAATGAAGGATCTGGGAGCAACGAAGTACATTCTGGGAATGGAAATCAAAAGGGACAGATCTAAGAGAAAGCTTTGGCTCAGCCAGAGAAAGTATATTACCAATGTTCTTGATAAATTTAATATGTCTGATTGCAAACAGTTAGTTGTTCCAGTTTTGCAAGGAACGAAACTATCTGTTGAAGATTGTCCAGAATCTTCGAATGAAATTGACGACATGAAAAAAGTGCCTTATGCAAGTGTTGTTGGCAGTTTAATGTACGCAATGGTCTATACTAGGCTAGACATTGCCCAAGTAGTGGGAGTTTTGAGCTGATTTAATGAAAATTCAGGCAGATCACATTGGGATGTTGTGAAAAGAGTTATGAGGTATTTGAAGGGAACTTCTAACTATGCTATATGTTATCATGGAAACTCAGTTAGATCTCAGAGATCTATAAGCATTCAGGGATATGTTGATTCTGATTGGGCAGGGGACATTGGCAGTAGAAGATCCACCAGTGGATATGTATTCACGTTAAATGGTGGTGCTATCAGTTTGATGAGCAAGCAGCAAGCTGGAGTCACTTTGTCCACAATAGAGGCAAAGTACATGGCAGCTACTCGCACATGCCAAGAAGCTGTTTGGTTGAAGAGGTTGTGTTATGATGTCGGTTTTGATGTAGGGCATATACAAATTCATTGTGATAGTCAAATTACTATCTGTCTGGAGAAAAATCCTACTTTTCATGCTAGGACAAAACATATTGATGTCCAATATCACTTTGTTCGTGATATGGTGGAAGACAAAAAGATAAAGTGGGAAAAGGTTGATACTTTGGATAATGTTGCAGATGCCTTGACTAAACCAGTGAGCATGACCAAGTTCAAATGGTGTTCAGATGAAATGGGTCTTTAAGCCCGTAGTTCTCAGTAATCGAATGAGGATTAAGATGTAGTAGTAATCTCTTCAACAAGTGGGAGATTGAAGAGAACTAGTGTCTCAAATTACTGCTTGGAACCTCATTTTTTAATCGTTGGTTTTAAATCACATGTTCAAGAGTTCATTGGGTTCAATGGTCAAGAGGTCATCAGGTTCAATGGTTCAAGAGTTTATTGAACCATTCAAGAGTTCATCGGGTTCAATGGTTCAAGAGTTCATTGAACCATTCAAGAGTTCATCAGGTTCAATGGTTCAAGAGTTTATTGAACCGTTCAAGAGTTCATCGGGTTCAATGGTTCAATGGTTCAACGTGAAGAGCTTTGGGCATCACTAGGACAAGGAACCATCGGTGTAGGAAATGAAGCAGTCTCTGATGGCTTAGGTGTTCCCAATGAGGTATAGACTGGCATCATCAGCAACAAAATTGCCGACGATAGTCTTACTGATTGTTTGTGGATATAAACCAGAATGTCAAATGTGAACTGGTGAATGTGGGACTAAACTTCTCACATGAATATGAATAGTTGTGATGGTTGGAAGGTAGCGATGTTGGATCAGTTGAAACAATCAGTTAGAGCAGAAGTTAAAAAAAATGGTTTTGCTCTTGAAGACTGAAAATAAATATAGGTCTGGTGATGTCATTGAAGAATGATGAAGAGATTTGATTATATGGTTCATTCTATAAATGTGCAGAAAGTGTGAACTGAGTATAATTTGAGAATCGATACCTGAGCAAGAAAGCTGAGATCTTTATTGTAACTTTCTAATTTTACTGTAATAAAGATTGTCTCTCTTGTGGTGGTGGGTTTTTTACCCGAAAGGGTTTTCCCATGTATATCCGGTGTTGTTCTTGTTTATCTTGTATGTTTATTCTATTTTTCCTAGTGTGTTCATCTGTATATTTGAATTAAATGTTACCTGTCTGCATTATCCCCTTTGAATTGACATTAGAAAAGTTGTATTCCGCACCTATGCTTTCCTTACAATATTTCCTTTTCATAGATTAGAAGCACTTTTATTTCTAAAATATTCTAAAAAATACCAAAAAGAATGTTTTGCATATCATTTAGCTTGCATGCATATAGAAACCTTAGAATAGACAAAATTGCAAATCCTTGATTCCATCACGAGGTAACCACAGTTAAACGATCCAGTCAAATCCTCGATTCCATCACGAGGTAACCACGGTTAAACGATCCAGTCAAACCCTTGATTCCATCACGAGGTAAACATAAAATCAAAACACAAGTCAAACCCTAGGTCAACGAAACCCTAGGTCAAGAACCAAGATCTGGTTAAGGTTAGTAATCACACATTTACCTCCCTCCCGATCCACAAATGTGCTTAGGAGTAAGAGGAGAGTGGGAGAGGGCTATCCGTGACGAGATCCAAGAGATCCATCCAAGACCACAACATGAAGCATTTGTTTTACCACAAGGAGATCCATTCGTCCTCTTGTTGTTAGAAGAAACTAGACAACACAGATACAACAAGGACTCTTGCAACAGTTACAAAGACAAGAGGACATGAACGAGAACAATTGCCTACCCACATAAAGGTGGAATCTAAGAAACCCAAACAGAAGAAGAGAAACTAGTGACGCTTTGGGTCATAGGGTTATCTCAATTACAACAACAATCGAGCAAAACATACAATTAAACACACAACAACGAAGGCCACAGAACTTGCCGACCCCTCTCCGCGAAGTCTAGCTTCCAACGAGCTAGACCCCCACCATGTCTCACCTCCTCTCAACTGGCTAATTCCACGTGAGTGAGAGTGACATGGTGGATCGCCCTGTGGCAAGGAGGGAAAGGGTCCGTGTACGTGCCGAAATCAGACCCGACAGCCCCAGGCAACCGGAGTCATGATTTTGAGCGTACACACCTGGATAGGAAAAGAAAATTTGGCAGAACAAATGGGCCAAACAAGATGGGTAGGGGTATAAGAGGTTGCTGGATATATCCTGATGCAGTTGAAACTCACACATATCTTGATGGAGGTGAAACTCTTACATATCCTGTTGAAGGTGAAACTCTCGCATGTCCTGATGAAGGTGAAACTCCCGCATATCCTGTTGGAGGTCAAACTCCCACATATCCTGTTGGAGGTCAAACTCCCACCAGAGACAGGAAAACTTAGAAAAACTTAGGATTTTTCAGGATTTTGACAAAGTATATACATAAAATATAACATTTAAGTATAAGTTGGTATTTACCTTTATTATACTTTAAGATATTTTATGTATATACTAGCAGGATGTTTGAGAATGGTTTCAGATCCATAGGAATTAAACTATAGATTCTAGAATTTGGAGGATCCATCAGATTTTAGACTTACCCAAATTTTCAAGGTTTCAGGGTTTCAGACTTAGCCAAAATCAGGTGTTCGCCAACATGCATCAGGGTAAAGGCAAAGGGACCCCTTAGGAAAATTTTGAGAATTTTGACAAGATTCTACAAATACTAGGTTTGAAAATAGGAATCCCAAAATGTCCCATGGAGGGGGGGCTTCCTAAAATATCTCACCAGGTGTTGCCGACAATTTTTAGGAGCCTTCATAAGTAGGTGGTCCCATAAATTTTGTAATAATAGGCAATCTTAAAATTTCAAGCTCCAAAATTTTAGGAAGTTGGTTGTCTCAATTATTTTTAGCAACAAGGAATGTTTTATTTTTAACAAGGAATGTTTTTTATTAAGGTAAAGAGGTTTTGAAGGGGGCCCCAGCCTTTTACAAAACGAAAGCTCTACGGCACATGAACATGCCTCACAAGAGAGCAGTCTGAGCAAGAACATGAATGGGCTAAGGAATATTAAAGAAAGCGATGGAAAGGTCTGAGCACGAATGCGAGCAGGTTGAGGAATTTGAACAGTCTGAGTATGAACACGAGTGATGAGGAATTTGAACAGTCTACGCATAAAGATGGGTGGTCTAATGCCATTTCTGATGCTTTTTCAAATAGGAATCAGCCAACTGGATGAGGTGCAGGGATTAAGGCGGGTTTATCTTTGCCTGCTAATGAGGAGGATCCATCTGATCTGTCATATGTTCACAACAGCTCTTTGACTCAAGTGGTTGGAGGTGGTAGGCACTCTCTAGGTCACCCTAAGAAGTCGTTTATTGATGTTGTAAATAGCTTGGGAGCTCAAGCCCACCCACCATAGGCTAGGGTTAGGCCATTGCCTTGTGCCCGTTCATCTTTGATGGTGGTGTGTGGCCCAAAAGTTTCAGAAAATGAGGAGTTTTATCTTAAGTGTGGTGTAATCTATAGATTCAACGATTTGTGGCCCTCTTCTCGATTTGCAAACTAGGTCATGGAATCTTGGAAACCCTTTGTGGATGGAAAGATCGAGCTTTACCCCAGTGCTAAGGGTTTCTTCATTGTGACGTTTGCTTCCATAGAGGAGCGGGACTTAGTGTTGGATGGTAGGATCTAGATGTGGGGCGAGCATTCACTCTCCATCAAACCTTGGACTCATTCATTCAATCCACTCACTGAGCCACTTAATATTAAACCAATATGGATTCGACTTCAGAATCTCCCTCTTCAGTTTTTGGAGGATTCTTGCTATGAGGCCATTGGTAATGTTATTGGTCGCTTCTTGAAGGAAGACTATACAACCTCATATATAGGGCATACAATGGTTGCTCGCATATTAGGGGATATTGACATCTCCAAACCCCTCCATGGAGATGTAGTTTTGATGGTAGGGGAAAGGCCTTGGACACAACAGTTAGACTATGAGGATCTCCCTTTCAGGTGTAGAAGATACTTCTCTATTAGTCACTTGGCCTTCAGTTGTCCTCACGCTCGCCACAAGGGTGCGGCAACTTGATGGAAGAATGCACTCATTGATCATTTGACTGTCACCGCTTCCTCGGATGGTTCCTCCTAGGAGAGCGAGCCTTCCCAAGAGCATAAGGTTTTTCCACCCCCAAAATCTCTCCTATTTGAAAAAATTATATTAAAATTTAAAATATATATATATATATAAATAATTAAAATATGCACATGTTCTCTCTAAAAAATTAAAAAAGACAATAATTAAAAATACTTAAAAGTTAACTGAAATTAATTTATTTTTTGAAGTTGAGTTATATGAAATAAATGTTTCTATATTTTTTTTTTTTGTTTTTTGAAGTTAAGTTATAGAAATAGATGTTTCTAAAATTTTATTTTTTATTTTGAATTAGAATTTTGAAGTTGACTTATAGAAATAAATGTTTCTAAAATTTATTTTTGTATTTTGAATTAGATTTTTGAAGTTGAGTTATAGAAATAGATGTTTCTAAAAAAAATTATTTTAAATTAAATTTTTTGAAGTTGAGTTATATGAATAAATATTTCTATTTTTTTTTAAAATTGAATTAAATTTTTTTGTGAACATTCCAATGAAGATGATTTTTTAATTTTTTAATATATATATAATAAAAAAGTCACATAAATAAATAAAAATTAGGTGGCTACATATAAAAATAAATTAAAATAATTTTTTTTATTGGCTACTATTGCTAATAAAAATGCTACATATAAAATAAATTAAAATATTTTTTTATGTTTTTTTATAAATGCTATTGCTACATATAAAAATAAATTAAATTTAAAAAGTTGCAATTACTCTTTCAATTTTTTTATATTAATATATATACACACATACATTAATATATATTATTTATTCATTTATTTTATTTTATAATAAACATAAATAAAAATTGGCGGGGGCCTAGCTCGATTAGCTAAGTAATTATGTTGCGGTAAAGATGGTCACGAGGTCCAGTCTCCCCCCGTCCCCGTGGTATTAGAGGGCGTGTCGTGCCAGTGTCACCAGTCACATGAAAAAAGTTTACCAGGCACCAAAAAAAATAAAAATTAAAAATTTGTAATTACTTCTTTAATTTTTTATACTGATATATACACACACATACATTAATATATATTATTTAATTATTTGATTTATTTTATAATAAACATAAATAAATATTAAAAAGTTGCAATTATTATTTTAAATTTTTTTAATATTAATATATATACACATACATTAATATATTAATATATAGTATTTGTTTTATTTTAAAATAAACTAAAGTTGGAGAATGAACTTTCTTTTATTATTTTAGACTTACTTTAATTTTTTTTATTTTTCTACTTTCTACTTTTTACTTTTAGTTTCTACTATAATTATTATAAATCAATTAATTAAAAAACAAACTGAAGTAAAGTTTAAGAAAACAAAAGAAAGTTCATTCTCCAACTCTAACTTGCTATAAAAAATTAAATATTTAATTATATTTAAATAATATTTAACTCGCATTTAACCTAACTTTTTCCATGAACTTGCAAGGTTGTTAAAATGAATTATTTTTTAGAAAGTAAAATAAAGCATCTTTTGACAAAATAAAGAATATTCTATTTTTTAAAATGGATTAAATATTTAATCATTAGGAGAGCTCAATGAAGGGGATATAATCTTATGAGGTTGAATCCTCTCAGGAGGACGAGCCTTCCTAAGAATCCTTGCACGTTCCCCTTGCAAAGCCTGTGGCTGTGCTGGTGGATAAATTGGTTGTTGTTCATGTCAGGTCTCTTTCTTTGGCTCCAGGTGCTTTGGCTCATGTTCGAGGTTGGAATGCTACTTCAACAGTTCCAGTCATATCCTCGGCTCTGCCTACTTCTAGATCGACCTCTTTGCACGAGGTTTATTTGATTGGGGCATCTGGTGAGGATCCCCTCCTCTTGCCTTGCTCTGAGGATTTAGACTCAGAGTTTTCCTGGAAAGTGGTCCAGCATAGAAAGAAAGGACTCCCCAAATCTGTTGTTGATTTGCACCCTAGGGCCAAGGGAGTTATATTTTCTAGTTCGAGATCTTGTGTTGTTTAGATCCCTTGTTTGGTTCTATTTTTAAGTAGCTTGTGTGTTGTTTGTTTATTTTTGTTGGCATGTTTGTGGTTTATTTTGTTCTACCCTAGGGGCCTTGTGTAAAGGGTTCAGCACCCCGGTATGCTGCTTACCTTAATCAAAAACATGCCTCACAAGAAGTGAGACTTACAAGATGAAACAACAATACATGGGTTGTAAACAAAACACAAAACACAAGACAGTTGTAGGCTAGATGTCACAATAATGAAATAGCAAGGGGTCAACAAACTCTAGACCCTGTCCTAGTCTAACGCACACTTAAAGCCCAAGTATGAGACAAAGGAACCAAATTGTGGAGACCTTTTTTCTTTGGACTATGATCCAAGACACCATTCTCCATATCTTTAGACCAAGGAGAAAGAAGAGGGGAATCCTTGAAAGACACCATAACCCTAGACCCCTCCATCGAAGAGGAAGAAAGGAAATTCTAAGAATCAAGGAGCTGCAAAGACACAAGATGATCCCTGCATATTGGGGATAGAAGGAACAATCGAAACCCCCTAAGCCGCAACAAGCCTAGAGCGAGCTACCAACAAAGGAGTGGGGATTGAACCATCTAAAGCCAGAGGAATCAAACTTGAAGCCATTTCATCCTGCAAGTCAAAATCCATAGAAACATCCACAATCAAGTGGTTTGGAAGAGCATCTTGCCACCATGAAGTCGAACCCACATTCTTACAATGAGAGAACATTCTGAAGTTAGGTATCTAGTAGCAAAACATCTTCTACATCGAAAGGGAACACCCTCTTGGTCAAGTGGTTGTCCATAGCCTATTCTCCACCATCAAAACCACATCCTCAAGGAGTGCCGTAGAGGTGTCCATGTCGACAAAAATGCAGACAAAAGTGGTGTGATCAAGATCTGCACTAGTAGAATCAATCATTTGAAATCATCTAAAGGCGTTGTCGATGCCCTCAAAGCACAAGGCCTCCTAGAATTGTAGGGGTAGGTTGGGCAATTTGACCCAAACTGACATAATGTTTAAAGATTCTATGAGAGGGTTGAAGAATGAAAACCAAGGCTTCAGTGAGGGAGTGTTCACCCCACATCCAAGACCAAAACTCTAGAACCGCAACCCTATCCTCAACAGGATGAAATATTGCTATGAAGAATCCCCTTGCACAAGGGAGTAGTTCAATTTTCTCCTTTCTAAGGGGCCTCCAAGACTCAAAAACCCACCGATGTAGATATGGGAGTGAAGGCCACAGTCGATTGAATCTACCAATCAAACTACACTAAGAGTAGTGAGCCTCATTCTCGACCACGTCTTGCCCACAAATCACAAGGGAAGTTTGGGAGCAAGGCAAAGGTTTAGTGGTGCCATGTTGGGGAGGCAAGCAAGCCCCTTCCCAGCCATTGCCGCATAAGATAGGCTACGACTTGTACCTTCCATGTTACCAATACCACAGCCATCGTTCTCTCCGATAGACCCATCAACCATAAGGATGCCAACAGAAGCATCTTTAAAATCCGTTGAACCAGGGTTCACACCTACAAAACCACCATTTGAAGCAACATTTTTGTAGGCACACAACAAAGCACCAGAGAAGCGTCGTTGATCCCCATAGAAGGTCGTGGATGCAAACAGGCGACAGGGTAGGTTGCGATAGCACAAGAGGCATCCTACGCAAGACCAGACTTTTGGGCGACAATACTCATTTTGAAATTTCTTAGTTTTATATTATGCAACAAAGAATGTTAATCTATAATTTTATAGCTAAATCTAAAAAATTATTGGCAAGAATTTAAAAAATTATAGATGAATGACATTTGGTAGCAAAATTTTAGAAAGCGGGTGAGGGAAACTTTTAGCCCCACCCTAAAGCCACCCCCTTAAATCTAAAATCTAAAATCTAAAATCTAAAAAGTAGGGGCTCCTATTTTCTTGCACAAGATTTGGATTTATCAGCTAGCATAATTTTATTTTTCTCATGAGACCCCTTTCTCCACAAAAATAGTTCTTATAGCGACTCCATGGGTCCCCTTAGTCTTTATTTTGTATTACTCTTTGTTCATATTTTTCATTCATATATTTTTTTCATTATTTTTAGTTCTTAAATCAATTGTCATTTTTTGGTTTTTTAAAACACAACATCAGACTCCACCACCCCTAGTCGTGTTTGTAGGTAATGCCTCTTAGCATAATAAGATGTGAAAAATCACAATGTGATACATATAGCAATGTTGGAGATGTTATCATCTAATTTTTTGAATGGCAAGGAGTGGGAAGGCATGCTGGAAGCAAAGTGTTGAATCTATGTTGAGAGGGTTATCATTGCCAGATGTGGACAAGGAAAATGCGAAAGAAGACAGCGAAGATGCTTAGCTAGTTAGATGAATGGAATGGTATCCTTGACAACAACAAAGAGGGACTTCTAGATATTTGGTTGGAAGAGTAATAGCTTACCCAAGATCATCTGATCTCCAAGCCCACTAACAAGAATGCCATCGTTGTTGTGCTTGTTTTTGCTTATGGGTTGGGTGGTGTCTCTGGCACAAGGCAAGGGCTATGGAAGGGTTTCCTTCTTCCCTCCCTTCCCTCCAGCTCCGTGGGTTTTGTAGGTAAGTGTTTGCTAAAGTCAATAGAGGCTCAAGTTCCTTTCTCATGCATGGATATTGTTCCTTATAGGGTTGGAATCCCTCCTTCACCTTGCATGGTGGGGGAGTTGCAAACTCTTGCTTCTCTTTGGTAGGGTTCATTCTAGCTCCTTATTGGCATCTAGGGTGTGCTCAAATGTCTGTGATTCTACAATCCTTTTCCTTGTTGAAGGGGTTACCAATCTCGTAGGGTTGAGTCCTTTAGATATTGGTGAGAGCCCAGCTGTATGCACTCTTGCAATGTGCCTTTAATCGCCAATGGGGAGTCTAATCCCAATGGATTGAGGCTTTTGGAAAATGGTGTGAGAAAGAGGTCTTGGGCAAATGTGGTCAGTGGTAAGTCTTCCTTTATCCCTATTCTATCAAGCCTCCTAGAACTCGTCGTGCTTAACAATTGCATCCAACTCGAAGTCCCTGATGTTGTTGTGGAAAGGTCTTCCTTTCAACTTCAAAATGCCCTTGTTGGAAAGTTTTCTAGTGCCAATCCTAACATTGATGTTGTGAGAAGATGTCTTTCGACTGGACAAATAGAAATCTCAACCCTCTCTCATGGATTCTTTCTAATTTCTTTTTCAAATAATGTTGATTGTATCAAGATCCTTTCAGATGGCCCTTTGTTATCAGGAGAATTCGACTCTTCCTTCAAAAGTGGAGATTGGGGTTTGATCCTATGAATGAGTGCTTTAATAGGATCTCCATTTGGGTGAGGCTACCTAGCCTACTATTGGAATACTAGGAAGAAGAGATGGTGACAGGTATAGCTAATTCCTTTGGATAGCTCATTGCTATTGACCCTGTGACCAATTCCAGGAAGCATTTGTTGTTTGCTAGATCATGTGTGAATGTTGATGATAATAAGAAGTTATCATCTTCAATTGCCTTGTCTTCTAAGTTCAATGTTTGGGAGCAAAGGATTAAGTATAAGGTGGCCTCAAATGTTTGCCAAATACATCCTATGGTTGGGCATTCGACTGCTACTTGCATGGGCACTAGTCAAATACAAAATGATCAAAGGAGGAATGAAGAAAAGGCTTAGTGCTCATCAGGGTATCAATGAGCCACCTTCCTCAAAATTGATCAAGGAATCCTCTCTTTTCAAGCATATTGGTGAGAAAGGCACGAAGGAGGTTGATGGGGATGGGATTGGGTGTAGCAATGTTAGGTTCCCTTTGCAGTCTGCTTCACCTTCTTCCAACATTCTGTAATGTCCCCTTCTAGTAAACCGAATTTTTTCACCACCTTGCACAATTTCAACTTAGTAAAAGAGGGCATTAGTAATCTACTTATCATTTATTTCAACATATAATCATTAAGACTATAACACATTTGATCATATTCACATTATATTTCATATAATTCATTTCATCATCATGCATTATAACATTCCCAATTCATAAACATATTTACATATATGTTATTCATTTTCATCACTCGTTCATGATATGGCTTGGGAGGGACTTAAGGTAGACTCGAGCATTAACCAGCTCTAGATCACCGAGTATGAATTCATTAGGAAGATATCCCAACCATCTCTTATGGAGGCCCAAAGGTTTCACTCACACCCGGAGTACCTCATCCAGACAAGGGTCACCTTCCGTAGAGAAAATAACCTTGCAAGTTACTTCTAGGCCCAAGGATTTCACCCACACCCGGGGTACCTCATCACTTGGCTTGAGGGACTTCACTCGCATCCGGAGTACCTTGTCTGGTCAAGGGTCACCAAGGCTCATTCCAACTACTCCTAACTATGTCCTACCCAAAAGGTGATAGAGGGGTTAATGGTAGAGTCCTAGTCAACTCCGAGCATATCATAAACTTGTCTTTCCATTAAACATGTTATTCCTCATAAGTAGCATATTTGTCCTCATTCTCATTTCTATAACATTCCTTTATGCCTTTGATAATAACAATCCAATACTGTAGTTCATTGTCATGGACATATCATTATGATGTATAGAAACATATCTACTTCTAATCATGTATTGCTTAATCAATTCAATCAGATTTTCATCAAATAAAGATTCTTATTAATGATTGGTTCACTCATTTACATATTAAATTCATGGCTTATATCATTTCATTCATAAACATAAGAATAAATAGATTATAACATCAATCAGACAACATTACCTTTCATCATTATTGTAAATCATAACATGATACGTATACTAAGTATAAAAGCAATATATCCTTTCCAAGCATAAATGTTTAGCATATCTGATTTCATCATTTCATATCTAATTCTATCATTACTTATATCTGATTCTATCATATTTATATCAGATTCTATCATATTTAACATTGCACTAATGATAACTAGAATAAGCGATATGATTCATACCTTTGCATCAATTGTAAGTATAAATCCAAGAGACTCAATTTGGATCAGTCGGTGATCTAATTGATATAAGATATATTTTCTTATTTGAATTTCTCTCCAAGGCTTTGGATCATATGCCTACCCTCTGCTGTAAGTATTACAATTATTACTGTTATAAATCGTTGAGTCTAGATCGGATCGGGGGATGTATGAAGTTTGTATGTATTGAATATTTGAATGTTCATTGAGAGAGGATGATTTGATGTCTTTCTCCTCAAAGACCTACCTCTTAAATACTTAGTGAAGGGCCTCAACTATCAATGGTGGTTTCTTTACTTGCATCCCTTTGATGATTATTAGTTATGCATAATCATTGTTTAGAGATCGGCGCTCATAGAGGATCGGGGGTCTCTTAAATCCTCCCTTCTTTTATTTTGTTTTATATAATTTGTTTTGTCTATATTTTGTCTCTTCTTGCTTGTCTTTTAGTACAAGTCATCCTTTTTTTGTCTCTACCTTAAATTTGTCTTTTCCTCTTGAAATAGAATTTGGCTAAGTGTGGAATGGAGTACAAGGAGAGCCCCACATTATAGACACTATAAGTCATCGAGCCATTACAGGCCTCCCCTCTTGAAATTGCTTGTCCTCAAGTAATGTCCAAACCCAGATATTGGAGTATTTCCTTTCCTTCCCAAGTAGCATCATCATCGGGCAAGTTCTTCCATTTGATAGGATACTTCGTAATAGTTTAGTTTCTCAATCTTCTTTCTCTAGTACTCAGGATTCTCTCGGGTTCCAAAGTTAATTGTCCCTCATCATCGAGAGGAGGGAGGTCTTCACATGGAGTGACATTCTGGCCAAGCACTTTCTTTAATCTGGACACATGGAATACATTGTGGATTTTGTTGTTCCCGGGGAGTTCAAGTTTATATGCAACTTCTCCTATCCTCCTTATCACCTTGTAAGGTCCAAAAAACTAGGGTTTAATCTTTTTTGTACTGCTAGATTTTAGGGAGGATTGCTTGTAAGGTTGCAATCTCAAAAATACCATATCCCCTGCTTCAAAAGTTCTCTCCACCCGCTTCTGGTCAGCATAAATCTTTTGTTGATTTTGTGCATGATGTAGATTATCCCTAAGAGACCTCATAATGTCTTCATGTTGTTGAATGAAGTCTTTAGCCTTGGGACATCGACTTTCTCTCAAGATCATGCTTCCAAATGAAGGTGGATCATATCCATATAGAGCCTTAAAGGGGCTCATCCTAATGGACATGTGATATGTCATATTATAGCAATATTCACCAAGATGTAACCACTTAATCCACGCCTTATGGTGCCCGGTGACATAGTTCCGTAAGTATCCCTCAATCCATTTATTCACAATTTTAGTTTGACCATCTGTTTGTGGATGATAGCTAGTGCTGGGGGTCAACTCCGTTCCTGATAATCTGAATAATTCTTGCCAAAAGGAACTCATGAAACGGCTATCACGATCACTGACTATGGTGTCGGGTAATACATGGAGTCTAAAGATCTCTCTAAAGAATATGTCTGCTACCTGAGGGGCTTTATATTCGAAAGTGATAACTATGAAATGACCATACTTCGTGAGTCTATCCACAACCACATATATACAATCTTTCCCTTTTGCTCTTGGTAGGCCAATTATGAAGTCCATGGATATACTACTCTATTTTTGCTCTGGAATGGGTAAGGGTTGTAGTAGCTCGGCTGAATGGGTTTGTTCCACCTTGTTCCTTTGACAAGTATCACACTCTTGCACATGTTTCAACACATCCTTCTTTAGTCCTTTCCATGCAAACTTTTCTCTAAGCTGCTTGTAGGTTTTGTAATAACCCTGGTATCCGGCTAGAGGATGATCATGGAATTCTCTAAGGATTTTCCCTTTCATCTTAGATTCAATTGCCACATAGACCCTATTCTTGTAGAATATAAGTTCATCCTAGACTCTGAATTCATCATTTGGTAAATTACCCTCAAGTACACTCATAGTGAGAGGATCCTTAGCATAATCGCAATGAAGGTGTTCTTCCAGTTTGGTGAGATGCTTGTCATGGCACATATGAAAGGTCTCCGAGAGAGTGCATCGCTACCACATTATTTTTCCCCTTCGTGTAAGTGATGTCAAAGTTATAGGCCTAGAGCTTTCTCACCCACTTTTGCTGCCTATCATTAAGATCACGTTGCTTTAGGAAATGCTGCAAGCTGTTATGATCCATCCGGACTGCAAACTTCCTACATACCAGGTATTGTCATAACTTGGCTAAAGTGTGCATGATAGCCAACATTTCTTTGTCATAAGTAGAGTAAAGTCTCTCCGCGGTTGTTAGCTTGTGGCTCTCGAATGCTATGGGATGCTTATTTTGCATTAACACCACCCCAATTCCTTCGCTAGGGGCATCACATTCCAACTCGAAGGGTAGAGAGAAGTCAGGTATGGCTAAAACCGAACACGTGCTCATGACAATTTTCAACTCCTCAAATGCTCTCTCGGCAACCTCATTCCATCGGAACAATCCCTTCTTTGTGAGATCGGATAAGGGGGCAGCAATTTTGGAGAAGTTCTTCACAAATCTTTGATAATAGCTGCATAGACCTAGGAATCCCCACAATTGAGTTAAGGTTCTTGGCCGGGGCCATTCTTTAATGACTTTGATTTTCTCCTCGTCAACTTTAACTCCTTCGGCACTAATCTTGTGCCCCAAGTATAAGATCTCCTCCATTCCAAACTCACATTTGGATGCTTTAGCATATAGGGACTCCTGCTCTAGAATGGACAACACCTCGTCTATATGTTTGAGATGTTCTTCCCATGTTTTTCTATAAATCAGAATGTCATCGAAGAAGATGAGCAAAAACTTCCTTAATTGTTTCCTGAATGTGTGATTCATCCAGGATTGAAAGGTCGCTGAAGCATTTGTTAGTCTAAAGGGAAGTACTAGGAACTTGAAGTGTCCATAATGGCATCTAAATGTCGTTTTTGGTATATACTCTTCCCTCATGCGGATTTGATGATAGCTTGATCTCAGTTCGATCTTGGAAAAGTACTTTGCCCCATGGAGTTCATCTATTAACTCATCCACTCTAGGTATGGGGTATCTATTTTTTATGGTTTGCTTATTGAGAGCTCTATAATCCACACACATCCTCATCGTCCCATCCTTTTTTTTACTAACACCACAGAAGATGCAAATGGACTGGAGCTTGGCTGAATATGCCCCATTTCTAAAAGCTCATTTATTGTTTTCTCTATCTCCTCCTTGAAGTGGTAATGATTGGTTTCGCACCTTGCTCCATTTCGATCATGTGTTTGAAACCACGCTTAGGGGGTAAGTGGGGAGGAATGTCATCGAACACCTTCTTATGTTTCCTTAGAATAGGTTGGATGTCTATGTGGATGGCTTTACCTTCGGGGGTGTATTTGTCTAGAACCAAACATTGGGCTGCCCATTCCACCTGGTTATGTCTAAAGGTTCTTTCCATTCGTTTGCATGAGATAACTCGAGGTGACCCATCAGATAGTCCATGAAGGGTAACCCTTTTCCCTTGGTCCTCGAAGGAGAGTTCTAGCTTAGGGAAATCTATTAAGACTCTACCTAGAGAATGCAACCATGGCATGCCTAGGATTATATATGTGTTTCCCAAATTCACAACATAGAAGTCCTCTTGGACAGGGTGTCTACCTATGGACATTCTTAGATGTGGTAACATTTTTACACACTCTTTTGTGGAGTCATCAGCAAGTGATACCATAAACCCTTTGAAATCCTTGGTTTCCAATTTCATTCTTTTGGCTAAAAACTCATCTAAAAAGTTATGAGTGGCACCACTATCCACTAAGGCTGTGAGTTTCTTACCCGCGAGGTTGCACCTAAGCCTAAATGGGTGATGTTTTGAAACCTTAGATATGGCTGCTAAGGTAACTTTCTCCTCGGGTTCAACTTTCCTTCTCTTAGGAGGATTTTCTTCTTCTTGGTTTATGATTTCTATATTACTAACTTGTCCACACTTGTGGCCCGGACCCCATTTAGCTCTATAATCCACACACATCCTCATCGTCCAGTCCTTTTTTTTGACTAACACCACGGAAGATGCAAACAGGCTGGAGCTTGGTTGAATATGCCCCATTTCTAAAAGCTCATTTATTGTTTTCTCTATCTCCTTGAATTTTTGAGGATGCCTATATGGCGTGGTCATGACTGGTTTCGCACCTTGCTCCATTTCTATCATGTGTTCGAAACCACGCTTAGGGGGTAAGCCAGGAGGAATGTCATCGAACACCTTCTTATGTTTCCTTAGAATAGGTTGGATGTCTATATGGATGGCTTTACCTTCGGGGGTGGATTTGTCTAGAACCAAACATTGGGCTGCCCATTCCACCTGGTTATGCCTAAAGGTTCTTTCCATTCGTTTGCATGAGATAACTCGAGGTGACCCATCAGATAGTCCATGAAGGGTAACCCTTTTCCCTTGGTCCTCGAAGGAGAGTTCTAGCTTAGGGAAATCTATTAAGACTCTACCTAGAGAATGCAACCATGGCATGCCTAGGATTATATCCATGTTTCCCAAATTCACAACATAGAAGTCCTCTTGGATAGGGTGTCTACCTATGGACATTCTTAGATGTGGTAACATTTTTACACTCTTTTGTGGAGTCATCGGCAAGTGATACCATAAACCCTTCGAAATCCTTGGTTTCCAATTTCATTCTTTTGGCTAAGGACTCATCTAAAAAGTTATGAGTGGCACCACTATCCACTAAGGCTGTGAGTTTCTTACCCGCGAGGTTGCACCTAAGCCTAAATGGGTGATGTTTTGAAACCTTAGATATGGTTGCTAAGGTAACTTTCTCCTCGGGTTCAACTTTCCTTCTCTTAGGAGGATTTTCTTCTTCTTGGTTTATGATTTCTATATTACTAACTTGTCCACACTTGTGGCCCGGACCCCATTTATCTTTGCACTTAAAGCATAAACCTTTCTCTCTTAGGTCATCTCTTGAACATATGTACCCTCTTTCCCATGGTTTTCCACATTGTCAGCATGGGTATCTGTCTTTTGCTCATCTTTGCGAGGGAAGGGTTTGTTGAATTTTTCTTTCTTATAGAATGGCTTAGTGGATGTTTGAGAGGATTTACTTCTTTCTAGATGGCTGGCCATGTCGATGGCCTCATCTAGTAAAGTGGGTTTAAGGGCTCCCACTAGTCCTCTTAGTTTCTCGTCTAGACCTTCCACAAATAGCAAAGTGAGCCTCTCACCATCCATTCCGGTGACTCATAATGCTATCCTCTCAAATTCACTAACATAGTCATCCACCGTTCCTTTTTGTTAGGTCCTTAAAATCTTGTTGGGGATGTCTCCTATCAAATTTCTTAAGGAACCTTTTAGAGAATTCGGCATATGATGTAATGGTCTCATGGCCTAGGGTATTTTTTCCATTATGCCACCATTCATAGGTCAATCCCTCTAGGTGTAGGATGGCAAATTGAAGTGCATCTTTCTCGGTCATAGGGTTAAGTTGAAAATAGTCATTCAACTTTTGTAACCATGCTTGTGGAGTGATCTTATGGGTTCCATCAAAATGTGGGAGATTCACCTTGTTAGCCTTTTGCTTCAATTCCTTGTTGATGGGTTTTTTTTCCCTTCTCGTTAATTCATTCCTTCTTGAGTTGCTATAATCATTGAATGACACTACTCTCCTCACTTCAGGTTCCAAGCTCACATAAGCTCTTGCAATGTCATTCGTGTTTATTGAATTTGGAGTGGGTTCTTCCATTCTTGATGTTTCCTCTTCCGGAAGAAAAGATGGTATAGGAATCCTTGGATTGGATGAAGTGTTGATATTTTCAAAGTGATTGGATCCCACTTCTCTTCCATTTGTTGAGTGAGTTTTAAGTTGGTCAGTAGTGTTCCCCACTTTTTGGAGGGCTTCAAGAAACATTTGTGGTCTTTTTACCTTGCTCCATTATGGCTTTGGTGGTTTTTTCACCTTGCTCCATCATGGCTTTAGTAATTCTTTCATTTTGGTCCATCATTGCTTTGGTGGTCATCTCCATGAATGCTCTTAACTCGTTGCTCATTTCCATGTTGTTGTTGTTGTTGTTGTTGTTACGGGCTGATTGTCTTGTATAATGTTGCATTAATTATCTTCACAGGATGGCAAGATGATGGCTCTGATACCACTTGTAATGTCCCCTTCTAGTAAGCCAAAAATTTTCACCACCTTGCACAATTTCAACTTAGTAAAAGGGGGCATTAGCAATCTACTTATCATTTATTTCAACATATAATCATTAAGACTATAACACATTTGATCATATTCACATTATATTTCATATAATTCATTTCATCATGAATGCATTATAACATTCCCAATTCATGAACACATTCACATATATGTTATTTATTTTCATCACTTGTTCATGATATGGCTCGAGAGGGACTTAAGGTAGACTCGAGCGTTAACCAGCTCTAGATCACCGAGTATGACTTCATTGGGGAGATAGCCCAACCATCTCTTACAGAGGCCCAAAGGTTTCACTCACACCCGGAGTACCTCATCCAGACGAGGGTCACCTTCCATAGAGCAAATAACCTTGCAAGTTACTTCTAGGCCCAAGGATTTCACCCACACCCAGGGTACCTCATCACTTGGCTCGAAGGACTTCACTTGCATCCGGAGTACCTCGTCCAGTCGAGGGTCACCTAGGCTCATTCCAACTACTCCTAACTATGTCCTACCCAAAAGGTGATAGAGGGGTTAATGGTAGAGTCCTAGTCAACTCCGAGCATATCATAAACTTGTCTTTCCATTGATCATGTTATTCCTCATAGGCAGCATATTTGTCCTCATTCTCATTTCTATAACATTCCTTTATGCCTTTGATAATAACAGTCCAATATCTAGTTCATTTGTCATGGACATATCATTATGATGTATAGAAACATATCTAGTTCTAATCATGTATTACTTAATCAATTCAATCAGATTTTCATCAAATAAAGATTCTTATTAATGATTGGTTCACACATTTACATATTAAATTCATGGCTTATATCATTACAATCATAAACATAAGAATATATAGATTATAACATCAATCAGACAACATTACCTTTCATCATTATTGCAAGTCATAACATGATACGTATACTAAGTCTAAAAGCAATATCCTTTCCAAGCATACATGTTCAGCATATCTAATTTCATCATTTCATATCTAATTCTATCATTACTTATATCTGATTCTATCATATTTAACATTGCACTAATGACAACTAGAATATGCGATATGATTCATACCTTTGCATCAATATGTAAGTATAACTCCAAGAGACTCGATTTGGATCAGTCAGCAATCTGATTGATATAAGATATATTTGCTTATTTGAATTTCTCTCCAAGACTTTGGATCATTTGCCTACCCTCTGCTGTAAGTATTACAATTATTACTGTTATAAATCACTGAGTCTGGATCAGATCGGGGGCTATATGAAGTCTGTATGTATTGAATATTTGAATGCTGATTGAGAGAGGATGATTCGATGTCTTTCTCCTCAAAGACCTGCCTCTTAAATACTTAGTGAAGGGCCTCAACTATCAACGGTGGTGTCTTTACTTGCATCCCTTCAATGATTATTAGTTTTGCATAATCATTGTTTAGAGATCGGCGCTCATAGAGGATCGGGGGTCTCTTAAATCCTCCCTCCTTTTATTTTGTTTTATATAATTTGTCTTGTCTATATTTTGTCTCTTCTTGCTTGTCTTTTAGTACAAGTCATCCTTTTTTTTTGGTCTCTACCTTAAATTTGTCTTTTCTAAGTTTTGTCTTTTCGTCTTGACATAGAATTTGGCTAAGTGTGGAATGGAGTACAAGGAGAGCCCCACATTATAGACACTACAAGTCATCGAGCCATTGCACATTCCTCCTAAAGAAAAAAGAAAAGTGGAGGGTACGATTCGCTCAAGCGTGAGAAGTGAGAAATTTAACGAGCATGGTTCGAATGTCAAAGAAGGGAGATTGGACGTTTGCTTTAGTAACTCAATGAGCAGAACTGTAGCAAGTATTCAAAGCTCTCTTGAGCTCTACGGGTTCAAGCCACCTAAAGAGTTTCTTTCTTGGCAGTTGGTTCTGTTCAGCCTATTTCTGCAGTGCTTCTCATCTTGTGAGGTTTGATTTGGTTTTGCGGTCTTGTTATTGGTTTGCTGTTGTACTGTTGATCTTATGCAATCTGTTCCTTGCTATCGTTTCATGTTGATGCATAGGCATCTCTGGTTTTTCTGTTTTGGTCTTTGTCAAAGGGTCGGGCCCTTTCAAAATCCCTCTTTCCAGTTCATAACTCTGATCAAAAGAGTTACCCATAATCAGTAAAAATGTCGGAGATGTTATATGCTGCATTTCGTGAATCTTAAACATGGATGCAATGTTCCTTTCGTTTATACCTCACAACGTGGTTAGATGTTCTCATTAAATTCCTTATGCAAATCATGTTAAAATATGACAGATGTCAAAATATTTTAACATTAAGAACATGTTACACATTCAAATATTCCCTTATACTCAATAATGTTTATGGTGTATGGCTAAAATTAAATAATAAATATATTAAAATTGATTGGAATAGTATTGGGTTACTATGAGTACCGTAACCTGTGTGGACTTGTAGAGTATCTTAGCTCAAAGAGAACACATATTGAGCTCTGTAATCTTTCTTGTTTGTTCTAAGGTGTAGAAAGTTGAAGACCAGGAATATTTGGTTATTTATTCACTGATCTCCCCTAGTTCACATTTTGTGCCTCTTGTTTCTAACATATTCAAGATGGATACCTCTTTGGTTATCAAAGTATAGGAACTCACAGTCTGTGATCACATCTGCTGCCTTAGAACAATTACATTAGTCAAGCACGTCCACCCCAAGTTGGATGAGGAACAACAACCATGCAGGTGATATGTAGCATCTCAAAGGGCATTACAGCTATCGTTTACATTAAGTATTTGTTATGACTAGCCTCTCCTCTATGGTTTACTTCAACATACATCTGAATGAAAGAATTGCATCTTCAAAAATTTATCTATATCAAGCTCAAAATTTTACATGGAATGACATTTGCTCCCTAGGCTGCTTTTATCTTTAAAGAAAACAAGAGAAAACAACTATAAATCTTATTACACATGATAGCATGCAGCTTAACAATACTTCATAGTCCTCCTCAAATGTACAAAACTATCTGCTCTATGACCAAAAGCCCTCTTTTTGGTCAATAGTAAGAACAATGCCCTTGGGTAGATCTCATAAGCAGCCTGCATAATCTTAGTGCCAAGTATATAATCCAAATCTGTACTGCTTCAATTTAAAGATAATTCAAGCATTATAAATTCATATGAAGGACATCAATATGAAGTAATGTTATTGTCATCAGCTCGCTTGTAAGCACTAGAAATCATCACCATCCAAGTGGAGGGAAGACATATTGAAGTATCAGGAGTATGGTGTGACCATGACAAATATATTAATTTTTATCCTATTTTTTCTTCATTAGCACATGGATGAGTGAAATTAGCATACGCACAAAGGCAGGCATCGAATTGATTAGAAGCTTTACAAACAATACTCCCCAAGGTGAACAAAAGAAAACAAGACCTCATCTTACAATGGTTGCATTAGCTTAAATCTTGTGTTTCATGACGCAAAAATGTAGGAGATGTGTCTATGATCATCGGGCAGAGGACTTCGTACACTCAACATACTAGTCACAGTAAGAACACAATGTTTCTTTGCCTTCTTGAGACATACTGTAGCAATTCAGTAAAATGCAAAACCATATAAGAATCAAGCGCATTAGTTATTGAAATTAACTACAGAAGACAGCAGTATATTCTTTGCTTCATTAGTTATAGCAGATATAAAGACCATGCAAAATGGAAAATCTAATACTAGCAACTTAATTTATGATTTCTCTTACTCCCTTTGCAAAACTGCTAATGAAAATAGATTAGAAAAACTGGTCAATTCGCGAAAAACCAATTCATGAAGCATTACATTAAATTTTATAGTTTTAACTTCATCTTTGACACGTTCCTTAACCCATTTATCCACAGTGGAACATTGTTTAAGAGAAGAAGAGTTTAGGAGCTTTACAATGAGCCATGTCACGCCCCCTTCCAATTTCATTTAATATGGTATTTGAATTTACAACTAAAAGACTAACAGGTATCTAAAACTTAATGTAATCAAACCTACCGGACCATTTAACTATAACATGTTTCTACTTTATACTATCCAGGCTTCACCAAACAAACAGGTTTTCAATTCCACAAATAGTTTTTCATCCAGGAACGAAATCGAGACCATGCCAACTCAACTGCTTCCTCATCATGGTCACCAAATCCTAGTTCCATTTTCCTCTTGACAGCTTCAGGAGAAGAATTCATAAATGCGTGACCCTTGCCAGGGTAAATATGGACCTCATGGGGCACTCCTGATGCCTTGAGCTTTTCCTCAAGAGACTTGGCTGCCTGTAAAGTAAAACATAAGCATGTTATCCACTGCTATTCACTTATCCTACACCTGGATGGGGACATGAACAACTGTGATAGAAGTAATCATGGTAAAACTCCATTAATAACCTCAGCTGGAAACGCATAGGTTTCCTTGAATATGTGTATACAAGAACAATAGTTATGACAAATAAAAGAAAACTACACAGATCTCATTGACAATCCTTTCAAAGAAAATAGCTTTTGAAAAACAGTCCTTGTTGCATTCTGATTACATGCAAGGAATGCGAGTCTTAATAACAAAAAAGCTCTCTACTAGTAGCATCTAATAATTAACCATATTTATTCAATTCATCGTTATAAATCAAATATTCAGCTGACAAAAGCATTCTATTACCAAGCATTGCCTTAATCCTTCACCTGATGATGGGTCCAGTAAAGAGACCTGAAATGTTGGAACCTAATTATACCACGCAGTTGATTCCAGATGATTGCAAACCAAGAAAGTTATATAGGTATGCCAGAAAACAGTACATGCTTGCTTCTGACACAATATGGTAATTCCTGAACGATTAAAGTTGTTTGAGTATTAACACCCGTTATTACCTTGTTAATTCATCAAAAATTCCCTAATAAGTTATTAATCTTTGAAATCCAAATCTAAAATATAAACAATGTAACCGTAAAATCCAAATAATTGCTAACAAAGGGTACCAATTCCATATCTAATATCTAGGCTTCTCCTATATCAAAAATTAGTTTCCTAGTATTAACCACCTTGAACCCAGCTTGGAATAAATATACTAAGAAAAAAGGTCTAAGAATTTCGAGTTCTCTTCAGGAATTCAACTTTCAGCATTTTGGTTTCTCTGCTTATTTAAGTTCAAGTTCAAAACTTCAATAATTGAAGTTCCTTGATTTTTTTAGAAATAATTTGGAATGCCCATGTTCATTGCCACTCAGAATTATTAATCAAGACAATAATAAATATAGATGGCCAGGATTAAATCATGATCAAAGGCCAATATTGATTTGTAAGGTTAGTCAAGGATCAAGGACACGGTGATAGTTATATCTAACCTTGAATCAATATTAGGTATATCTTACCTTGTTGAATCAATATAAATGCAATTTTACCATCCCACCCTTGACATAGAGAAACACCCATGCGTAAGAGGTGGGCTTCTTACCACCAAGAGGGGAGCCATATTTGGTGTACATCCCACCCTTGACAAGAGAAACAACCTTGTGTAAGAGGTGGGCTTCTTAACACCAAGAGGGGAGCCATATTTGGAGTACAGCATAGTGCCTCCCAATAATGCTCCTATAACTTGCCTGCTGAGTTTGCTTATGTTTGTGATAGCTCCCTTCAACATGGTATCAGAGCCTATGGGGTCTTGGAAAAATGAAATGGTCAAAGATATGAAGATATGATTGAAAGGTGCTCATGCTGCTTTGAGGAAAAAATCATGATGGTATTCGAATGACTACCACAAAACCTCTCGTTGCTGCAAAGAAAATGGCATTATGTGAACTATACCATGCAGAAAGCATTTGTCAGGGTGTCCATTTTTTATTGGCACTTTGTCTTAGATGTGAATTTATTTGTTGTAACAAGTATTTTTGGTTGTTGGTTGTATCATTATTGTAAGTTGATAAAATAGTGTTTAAAATCCCCTGTTGTGTTGGTGCATTATTCTTTTTTGATTAAAAGGTTCAGTATATATTAATAACAAGGGTGGCAAATATATCTGGTCCATCTAATGTCTAAAGAACGATCAGGATAGGGCCATGTTTCTGGAGAAACAAATCATTGCATTGAGGATCATTCTAGCAAAAAGACCAAATGGAAACTAAACTCTGAACATAGAAGAAGTCTACTCCTACAAGCACCTATAAAGATACTAGCATAGATATAATAAATACATCTGAAAGATGCTGAGAGATATCAGTATTGAGGTGCCTACATCAAATTTGTTACATAGGTTAGATAGGCACCTCAAGATTGATATCTCTCGACATATTTTAGATAGATGTATTTAAAATATCTGTACTAGTTTATAATTAATTAAATAATAATTTATTAATTTATATATGTATCAAATAATATTATAATAATGATATTATTATTCCTCCATTAATGAGGTAATCGGCAAAAAGAATGAGCATTTCGAAAGTAAATGGTTGTCTCCTAAGAAAGCCTTTCTCAAATTGATATTTGATGATGCTGCTAAAAGGAACCCAGGGCCAGTTGGGGCTGGAATTGTAATTCGCTCTCATCCTAGCTCTTTAACCAAAGGCAGTTCCATCTATTTTGGAACAAAGTCGATTAATAAAGCGGAAGCTTTGGTGCTTCTTGAAAGGATCAAAGGGTTGCCAGCATTATGAAAGTTCAGGTGACTCGCAAGTGGTCATTATGGCTTGCTTAAGAAAAAGCTTGAGGGATTGGAAATTAATGAGCATTATTGATGAGGTGGATCTTATAGGCAGCAGTTTTGAAAGAATCGGGCATAAACATTGTTATAGAGAAAGCAACAGTATTGTTGATTGTCTAGCAAATGCTGATGTCTCTCAATTGCCCTTTTCAGCTAAGCTTAGGGTGAATCCTAGTGCTTGGGAGATTTTGGAGTTTTTTAAAGCTGATGTGTCGCCTCTCTATATTCCTCCACCTCAAAATTTCTACTCCCCATCAAACTTTGGATTTTAAATCCTCACTGTATGTTGGGTTTTGATTATTATTCGTCATCGTTGTGCTAAGCCATAGTTACATCCCGCATGTAGCAAGACGTTGATTACTTTCATGCAAAGGCTCTTTTTATTGAGCTAGCCAGCAGTGTTAGAAAGGAAACATTGTATTGATGATTGTCTAGAGAATGCTGGTGACTCTCATTTGCCCTTTTCGGGTAAGCTTAGTGTGGATCCTAGTGATTGGGAGATTTTGGAGTTTTTTAAAGTTGATGTGTCGCCTCTCTATCTACCTCCACCTCCTAATTTCTGCTCCCCATCAAACTTTGGACTTTAAATCCTTACCATGTGTTCAGTTTTGATTATTATATATTGTCATTTTGCTAAGCCATAGTTACATCCAACATGTAGCAAGCTTGCATTCAAAGGCTCTTTTTATTGAGCTAGCAAGTAGTGGAAAGTCAAATGCTTTGATTTGTTGTGTGTTTGTGACCATTTTGTAGGGGTCTGCATAGAGTGCAAAAGGTATTTGTGGAGTACTCAACATAATGCAATATGAAGTGAGGGATGTGGGTTGGGATTCTCCCTAGAGTGGTGCTGTCTCGAACAGGGGACGTAGGCACACATTTGCAATTGAGGATTTTGCTACCCTTTCTAATGTCAAGTGTTGGAGTCGATGAGTTAAACAATGTTGGTATATTATGCACCGAAGCCTCTATCACAGAGGACCTTGATCAAAAATTAGAAGCTAGAGTTGCAGATCCTGTGGCACAAGTGGATTTTTCATAAAATTGTTCCTTCAGAGGAAGTGTATTGTTTTGTCAACAGCTTGGAGGAGGGGGAGCAAACTATGGGGGAGGGGAGCATTCAATTTCAAGAGAGGATGTCTCTAGGCCTTGCCAGGCATCCTCCAATTTCTTTGACAAGAGGTTTGATGATCTTGTCCGGTTTTGCCAAGACCTAGCTTTGTACATTGACAATTTACGAGTATCCTTAGGAATCGATGTCTTGAGATCTCAAGTCATTTCACCCTACCTATGCTCTCCAAGTGTGGCGTTACTAGGGCTATCAAAAAGACTTTGTGGAGCCTAGGGTATGCTTGAGAAAGGTGGTGCTCATGTTCTTAACCAATAGTAGATTGAGGTTGCATGATTGGCCTCTTCTTGTGGGTTGTCTATGTTTTTTTCAAGCCTTTAAGGGTTGTTATTGTTTCTCCTAGTCTAGTTTTCTTTATGATTTTTATGCCTTGATGTAATCATCTTCTATTTGGATGTGGACTCCTATAGAACCCACAACTAATCTATCAAAAAATTATATTAATATAGAATTATATCCTATGTTACACCAAGTTTCCGAGATGGGGACAACAAGGGACAGGGGAACGTGATTTTGTAATGAAACAAATTGCACAATAGAAAAATATAATAGGAAATATGTTGCAAATACTTGATAATAATGTCACTTTGTGGGGGCAACCTCCAAAAGTCTCCAATGAAGAACACAATTCGCAATATGATGATAATGACTAATCTCTACCGCCTATATATACCATACTCAAGCCTTGGATATCACCCAGGCTGACTTAGATACCAAAATATATCATCTAGGCTGACCTAAATACATATATAAGTCTATATTAATGATTATATAACTCAATTAAGAGTTAAGGTAGCCACAAGCCGACTACTTATAACCCTATACCAATGTAAGAGTAAGGGCATGCATGCCCCCCTCTTCAAAGAAGCATTGTCCTCAATGCTAATCAACCGTGGATATTTTTGTACAATATCTTTATCTTCCCATGTGGCATCTTCAACTGGTAGATTCTTCCATTGAATGAGATACTTGGTGATTGTCTTCGTCCTCAACTTCTTTGTGCGTGTTTGGAGGATCCAAAATGATTCTTCCTTCATCTAGCTTTGGTAACACAGTCTGTATAGCAATCTATCGACCAATTGCCTTCTTCAAACAAGAAACATGAAAAACTGGATATATCTTTGTTGTAGGTGGCAACTCAAGCTTTTAGGCTACACTGCCAATCTTCTGTAGAATTTGATATGGCCCATAATATTTTGGTGACAACTTATTACTCTTTGTTGCTTCAAGGAAATTTGCTTATAGGGTTGTAATCTCAAGAAAACTCAATCACCAACCTCAAAACTCCTTTCACTACGATGTTGGTTTCCCATTGTTTCAATCTATTTTGTGCCATGGCCAAACCCTCCTTGAGTCCTATAAGTACATGTTGATGATTCATGTGATCCTCCACTACCTGAATTTTTGGTGTCACCTTCAACACTGATGTGATGGATGGAGGATGGTATCCATATAATGCCATAAATGGGGATATTTTTGCAGAAGTGTGCAAGGAAGTGTTGTACCACTATTCTGCAAATGGTAGCTAATCCACCCAAAGAGACTACTTATCTGAAGTGAAACAACGTAGATATCCTTCCAAGCACTTATTGGCAACCTCTGTTTGCCCATCAAACTGAGGATGGTATGAAGAGCTGTGAGCCAATTGAGTACCCAAACAAGAGAATAAATTTATCCAAAAGTTGCTAGTAAAGATAGGATCGCGATCACATATAATAACCCTTGGGGTACCATGTAACTTTTGTACATTCTCCATAAATGCTTTTGCCACTGTACTTGTTGTAAAAGGATGGGATAATGCAATAAAATGGGCATATTTGGTGAGGCGATCCACAACCACCATGATGACATTCTTACCTTTAGATCTTGGAAGGCTTGTCATGAAATCCAAGGAGACCTCTTCCCACCACTGGCTGGGGATAACTAAGGGTTGCAAGAGACTAGGTGTCTTAACCCTCTTTTTTTGTTATTGTTGCGAAATCTTTCAATTACCTTTTGAGAGATGGTTTAGTTGGATCACCAATGAAAGGCATTACTCTCTCTAATGGCCCTAAGTTGATATTCAATTTACTGATGATATTTCTTTGTTTCCTTGCATTGAAGAAGAAAATTTCTATAACCTTTTGAAAAGATTGGATTTGTAGCATATTGCTTTACGATCTAATTTGTCTAGTTAGAAATTTGTAGTGATCAACTGGTACGATACTCCCCCTTTTTGGTTTCACAAAATTGGATGGGATTGGGGGAGCGGGAGGGAAAGAGGGAGGGGATAATAAACTTGTGAGATATTTGGGGACTCCTTTTGGTGTATCCCTTTCACTTCAAGAGATGTGGATTGTGTGGTTCAAAAAAATGAAAAGAAATTCTCTAAATGGAAAGCACATCTCCTCTCTATTGATGTTGATTTCAGATTTGTCAAAAAGTATTTTCATCCTTCAGTTTCTATCATGCTTCTACTTGGCTTTTTGGGAGCTGTAAAGTTGAAAAATGTAATGTCCCCTACCTAAAATGCCCTAGGAAAATTCAAATATCAAAACTAGGGTTAGGGTTTTAGAATTCCCGTTTGGATTATCTTCAACTTTCACTGCTCTTGTACTTTAAATCTGCATTCATAACATAGAAATATAGATGCAAAATACATGGATATATGACATACCTCTTGGAACACAAATGTTAGATAATATCATATAAACAATAGTTCCATAGATTTATTTACTACTCGTTGTTATGAAGTTACATTCATGGATTCCACTCCATCATAGTACTGAAGACATGACATTCCTTGGTACATGATGACTCCATGCAGACCCTTACGGGGGGCATGGCAGTTCTCATGTTCAGTTCCTCCATACTGGCCCTAAGGGGGCTTGGCAGGTTCAAGCTGTCATACATGGCCTCCATACTGGCCCTTACAGGGGTATGGCAGGGGTGCAGATCAGATTGCCTCCAAACTGGCCTTAGTGGGGCATGGCAGGACTGCATAGCCTCAGTCTATCTGTCCTTCACTCCTATGATGGAGGATTATTATAAATAACAATAAATTACTTATATAGATTCAAAGCCGACATATTCACAATATTTCTTTGATTGCACAATAAGCATAGTGACTTGAATACATGTCTAAACTGCAGATCTGAATTGTATTATATAAATATCACAATGGCTTTTATTTCTGAGTCGAATGCTCTAGTAATTATGATGCTTTCTGCCTTTTCTTAAGATCCAGTTCTCTGTGTATTTATATATATGTTTATTCCTTTCATTACATAGAAAATATCTTATTCAGAGAATATTTCTTGATGCCGCCTTCTCCTTATTGTGTTGCCTTTTATATCTCTATCGAATGCCTTTTTGGGAACGGCTGTGATTGTTCCATGAATCGTACCTCTTGGAAACCATTCAACGCTGCCTCTAATAACAACTATTTATTATTGACTAATGATTAGTTGCTGTTTCTTTATGATAACTACCTCCTCTTAATCCCGATCGGGGAATGGATGAGTACTTTTCATTCGATGCAATCATCTTATATAAGCAATGATAATAAATGAGTTATTGCATTAAACTGAAGCCATGAGTCATATCGAATGACTTTATATTAACCAATGTTTTATACATGCATCGGTGACTTTAGCGTTGTCTTTTCTAGATCAAAGCAGTTTCCTAGTTATTGAAGAGTTCCTTACGAAGTTCAAGTTTCTACAATCTCATTTGCAAGATTGTGGAATTGCAAAGGAAATGAATCAATTGATTTTGTCTAAGTTGAAAGGTCCTTATAATACAATCAAGTGTCATCTATTTCTGGGAGACAACTTCTGACGCATCTGCAGTCCTGTCCCCCTTAGACTCATGATTCCCTTCTTGTTCATGTGAAGAAGTGGAGAGAGGGACCCACCATAAGCCTTTACATATTTCATAATATAAAAACTCATCTCTTCATCTGTTGTTCGTTCCTCTCTTATGGTCTTGATACTCTTGATAATGATCACAATCTTTTCTTAATGGCAACGTCTCATTTCATAGTTTTTATCTTAAATAAGATAATCTTTTATGATTGTTGTCTTTTGTGTTGTTTAACATATCTTTATGCCATATGTTAGTTGGTCCTTATATGTTTCCAATTCGCTGCTTTGTCATCTATGAATAAGACTTGTATAATTTGTAACTTGAGTCGGCTCATAGGGGAGGGGACATGACAAAAAAATACATAAGATGGTAAGCGATTTTCTTTGGTCAGACAGGAAAGGTAGAAGACATGCAGCCATCTGAAACTGGTTCTGCCTTCCAAAGAAATTTGAGGGTGTGGGGCTACGAAATCTAAAATTGCAAGGTGTGTCCCTTGTGGCAAAATGGATACTTATATGGAATTTTTTCTGAACTGGAACGGAAAAAGGACTGTTTTTGTCTGGTCCCCTTGGATTGAAGCCAAGAAAGCCTGTCTTTGTTGTTTGTTGCTTCTTCAGAGGTTAGTTGTTGGGTATGTATTAAAAGCCTTTGATCTTAATGTTATTGTTCTATTTGCAATATTGAAGAGTTCTTTTTCCATTTATTTTTTGATTGCCCTTTTGCAAAAAAAGTCTAGGGTTTTTTAATCAAGGGATGTGTTAAGTGGGCCAATAAAGAGTTTATATCTTGGAATGATATTGTTTTTGGTTATATGAAAGGTCTGAGTAAAAAGTACTGTAAATTTTGACTTGTTTTATCCATTGAAGTCTTGCGGTTCATTTGGAGAGCTAAGAATAACGAGTTGTTTCAAGGTAAAAGAAGGTTGCTTGCTAATTTATGCTGTAAAGTCAACTCTGTTATTATTGTTTCGTAGGTTACAATTTTTCTTGACATATCAAAAGAATACTTTTACGAACTAATTAACCATGGTTCTATAAATCTCACTAAGCATGATATCAAGCACACATAATGGTGGCCTAATTTTGAAGAAGATGAGAAACTGGCTAAAAGCAATCAAAGTACAGGTGATGTGCAGAAAGATCCTTGCTGTACCATTAAGCAAGGCCAGATAGCTGATGATGGTCCAAAGGATTGGATGTGTGATGACAAAATGGCAGCTGAAATTGAACAATTGTTTGTGGAACAATTTATTGATCATACTGGCATTTCAAAAGTGGAACATCTTACCCTGGACCAGGAAAAGGTTGGATAAGTCTGCTCAAAGATTGGGACTAAAAAACTGGAACCAAAAATATGACTAAGTTTTTGTTTGTTATGTTGTAATCACCGACATAGATTGATGTTGAAACTTTAGAATCTAGATATTTTCTGTTTTACTTGCTTTTGAATCTTGCCTCTATTTTGGATCTAGATCTAGGGTGCTGATATTTGTTAAAAGTATGGTTAGCAGCTTGTTTTAGTGATTGTAACCTCTTTGTTAACTATTTTGCAATATTAAAAAAGAAAAAAGAAAAAAAAATGATCACATTACTGCCCCAAAAGAAGATTTCATCGTGGATGGGTTTGATCCCAAACTAGTTCCTGAACCACAACAAAGCATAGATAAAATGATTTTCCAACTAGATCGCAACATTGATATTAATTTTATGCACATAGATGTAGTAGTTTTTGAAGAAAGAATAAATTTTGTTCATCCAGTTGATATTGATGAGTTCTTCATGCTGTATCTTCAATTAATAGACAAGGTTTTGTCCTTAGTATTCCTTCTCCCAAATCATTCCCCTTCAGTAAGTTATTCTCAGCTCATAGTCATTACCCAATGGATTTTTGTTCTTAAGCTCAAAGAGCCCCCCTAAATGTGTCATCTTATTCTGAAGAGGTTCTTACTTCTCCAAACCAATACTCGGTTTTGCTTAGCTTTTCCACTTTCTCCCATCTTGTACATAATTTCTTTTTTGTGTTTTCTGTTTTCCACTTTCCGTATTTGTATGTGTTCAATAAATGTTGAGGAGCACACATTAATTTTAATTCTTTGCATACACTAAGACACTGTCCAAATAATTTCATTACTCATGCCCTATTACTAACAACATGTTTGTTATGGAATTGAAAAAAAATAATCATTAGGTACACCGATTACTTAGGCATGGGACATTTCCTCTTTGAATTATTTTATTAAACTAATGTTAGACTCAAAAATTGTCAAAATCAGAAACTTGTAGACAACATGCCAGTCGACACCTCAGCTTATTATTTAAAAGCTCTTCCGCTACTTTTTTTAATGGTAAGTAGCATATTTGTACATGTTAATTATATCTTAATACAATATCACCACACAATACAATAAGTTTGATCTGCAACAAGATACCCACTTACATGGCGTTTAGAAGGAAACGCCACAAAGAACAAGCTGCATGCAAACCCATTCCTATAGGAATCTGTCCGTCAACTGCTCTGCATCCTCCTGAGCATCCAAATATTTAAAATTCACAATGCTTGCATCCATCAAAGCCACAGTAAAAAACAACACTGATGATACAGCAGCATGAACAAAGTCAATAAACCTCATCATCCACATGCCAGTTTTAGTAGTTCTTGGTGAAGGAGGTGATAAAGTGAGATAGCTCGCAAAACACAGAATCTTTCTTCACTCAACACAGAATCCATCAACATAATCTGTTACCAAATAAGTGGGCAAATCCCTTGAAAGAAGCAGAACAGAGGTCAACAGTGGTCTTTTGTTTTGTTGATTCATGTATACACACTAGATTAGTGGTATTTGAGAAGGAACATTATTGCAGTTCCATGGCTTGTTGATCAGGAGACCTGAAACCTTTTAGTTTGAATCCAACTTCCAATCGATACAATCTTCATGGGTTGACTCCAAAAATATGTTTGTCTAGCATAAGTTGAATGCCTCGAGTCAATTGTAACATATTGGCAAATATTTGAAACAGAATACCAAGGCTCTGTAGCTTGCTCAAAAACTCTGTTGAAGCCTTCTTTTATAATCCAACTACAATATCCATTCATAATGCTCACATTCCTTTGACAGGAGTAGTGACATTTGTGGTAACTCACCTCGACATTCAACAAGGCACATTCACTACCCTCTGTGAATATAGATCAAGACCAATCAAGCATGCTGGTTGTGAAGCTCCAGGGGGGCGGGGGGGATGTCAAGACATATGCGTCATGTTGAATTTCACAGTGGTCAATCAGATCACAAATTGTGATAGTATATTCAAAAAAACTCTTAAGTTCTTCTCAGTAAGCACTGACAACAAGAACTGGGGGCTGTAAAGAAGGAGCCAGACAAAAGATTGCCCAAGGGCATTAGTGAGCCTCTTTCTGTCCTTGGAGAGATCCAATGTGCAATATTTGATGAGCAGGTTTTTGACTCAGTATTTCTGGATGCTTTGCACCCTTGTCCTGGTGTGAATGTTATCAGTATTCATGAAAATTTCCTTCAGTTGAACTTGGGCCCAAAAGCAGCTCTGATCGTTCACCTTTTGCCTTCCTATTCTAGCCAAGGGTTCTACAGAATACTGAGCCTTCTGAGGATGTAAATGTTGAGATGATAGGTAGAAATTTAACATGGCATGTAGATGGTGAATCAGTTTCCTAGAACATTGAAAGAGCTCATCATTTGTGGGCTTTCACCTGCAGCTGCAGAAATCTTGATAAACAAATTGGATGAAATGGAAAAGGAAGCTGCAAAAGCAGAATGGAAGAGATGAATGAATTCATGCAAGAAATATCTGTAGAACATGGTTCTCCATACACAAACAGAAAAAAACTTTCTTCAAGTCAACAGGTTTTAGCAACAAGTAGAGTGGTTGATGAATCAAAGTAAAAGTCTTTAGCACCATAAGGGGAAAGATGATACTTCTAATGTCTTAAATGGCCATTTGTATACATCCCAATAGAACCCCAAATAAGAGTACTAGGATACTACACCTTCGTGCTGCATAATAATGAAATTGCATTGTCAAATTATTGATTGTTGTACAGTGATCAAAAGATTAATATAGCTTGGAAAAGCTATGCTGGTGTCCAAGAGATGACTGGTTTCTCACTAATTATGCTTAGTCAATCTGGAAAGGAGATCTTAGCAATATTTCAAGAAAGAAGAATGGAATTGTGGCATTCCACAAAGGGTGGCATGTGTGAATTAGAAATGTTGAAATGATATATCCCACATTGAGAAATTAGAAAACATTGTTTGTGTTTCTTTAACACAAATACTTACCATGTACAATGTCTTATCAATGAAGCATTCTACATGCCAAATTTCAAGTCATTATTTGCCTCTCGTTTCAACTAATTGGTTAGTCTCGCCATTTAATAAATTGAGTCAAGTTCCTACCAAATTCCTAAAGTCTTTCCTCATATAAAATTATCAGGATTGCTAGGCATCCTTGTGCCTTTTACATGTGTAGAGTTGCAAGTGATACCCAAAATCTTTATTTCCCATTTGAAATTTGTCCAAGTCAAATGGAATCAGGATTGTCAAGGTTTCTTCCACCTTTTAAACATGTAAAGCGAAATCTAAAAAGTCGGGGTTCCTTATACTGCCTATCAGAACTGTTGGGGATCCTTGCACCTTTTTCACATATAAAGGTGCATATGATCCACAACTTCCCAATTCCCTCCCTTCATTAAGCTGCTTATTGAAATTGTCAGGGTTTATTGCAACCTTTGCATGTGCAAAGGTGCACATAAGCCTTGATTAGTCAAGAAATTGTCATAGCTCTTGAAATCATTAGCTCTTCCTTGGATGTTCTTCACCGGCATTGTGTAATCTTATCACAAGGATCATCATGCGTATTGGATTCCTGCCCTCCCTTCCTCCCTTGCCACTACTATGGATAGGGAGGATGAGGTCCTTGGATTTTACTGAGCTATGCTATGACATGTTTTGCGCATATCCCTAATAGGGGCATTCCCCCACCCCTCTCAATACTTGGGGCCCCAAGATTTCTTTTGGCAGGCCGAATGACTATTAGAAAATCAAGTGGTTTGCTAAATTATCGATCCCCTCGCTCCCTATGAAGACAAGTGAGCAGTGTCATGTATACAATGTAAACAATACAATTGGCAACTACACAGTAACCCATGCAGAGGACTCTAATAAAGCATTGCTCACAATTTCTGATAAAAGCCCCATTTCAGAAGAATTTTCACCACTGAAATCCTTTCGAAAGTGTGGATAGTTCTTTGCTAGTTTGCAAAGATAAGGCTTTTTGTCCTTCACAGCAGTTGTGGAGAAATTAGGCTTTCACCCTGCCAGATGACCACGCTACTACTATACAGTTATATAGTCTTCTTATATATTTATTGCTTGGTGAATTTGAATTGTAAATGGATTATGCACTCCCTCATTATTCTTTTTTCTCTGTTGGAGATCCACATTTATAATAGACAGCATACAAGATACCAATTTCAATAAAACATTACTCTCCAAATACCTTTAACTAGGTTGCGATTGGTGTTATTATGTTATACAATAGATTACAAGGAAATGTCTACTGGCTTCTCTGCCTTGCTTTAAGTATGACTTTGTTAGACACAATTTTAAGTCAGGTTTTTATATCAACTGAAATTGTAAAGTTTTGGACTGGGTAGTATCTAAAGGATTTGTGTTGCCATTCTCTGCATTTTTAGAATTTTTATTTTTAGGAAAAAAGGAGTCTCTTTCTAGATTATATATATAGGTAGTCTGTAACACTATTCTACAACCAATTGGTACATAGGGATCAAACATCTAATATATTTTTCTAAAAACAAGTTTATTGAGGTATCTTTTCAAATCAAAGCAACTGATGTAGGTGTGTCAATATTAACATGCTACTTAGCAGCTTGATTTGGTTACTAAATTTAAAAAAAACAAATTAAAACATTGTAAATCTATCTAAGGCCAATTTCATCTTGTAATTATCTAAGGCATACATTCTATTAAATAACAGTGTTCCACGGAGTTTCCTGACGGGGACTCGGGGACGAATTTTGGGGACGGGAGGACAAAGGGGTTTCGGGGTTGGGGACGGGTTTCGGAGTCGGGGGGACGGCTGGATTTTGAGAGGGGACGGGTCCCCGTGGAACACTGTTAAATAATCAGCAACCTCCAGTACTAAACAACCCACATGGCACCTTTATAATGTGGACCTGTAAAAGAAAACAGTCATACCGTCACATCTGAAAATCCAACAAAGTTATCATGTTCTCCAAAATGAGCCTGCACGGGTGACTTTGCTGATGATGGATCTGCTAGTTCTGAAGAAGGAACACCATAGAATGCAACAACGCAATCAACTTCTGGAACCAACACGGCACTCGCAATAGTTAAAGCACCACCCATGCAAAAGCCTGTCACCCCAACCTGCAAAGTAAAACATGAGTGTGTCTCATTATTTACTGCCATAAATGGTTATCAAACAAAAATGCTCCATAGTGATTTGGTGTGAAATGAGATTTATCCAGTATGCTTAAAAATTAAAATACAAACATAAAATAAATAAACTTGATATCAAACCAAAAAAGACTATGATAGAGTTTCCTCTGGATCCCACATCACAGACCTGTACAGGTCAACTAACTAGTCTTATCTCCAAATGGAACGATTTGCCATTTTGTTAGTGGGATTTCCTCAAAAATCAACTCTGGGACAACTATGGAACCACAAATGCCAGCAGTTCCATAAGTTTCTATATATGGTGAACAGACAAGAATCTAATTATAAATAAAGAATTGTCGTAGCAATGCCTGAACCTTCAAAGATCGACTGACATACCAGTGGACAGTGTAAACAATGGTAAGCACAGCCAAAAACATTGCAACAGTCAAGCATACCATTGGCATGCATCCTTTTCATTATACTTTTTCATGTGTTCAAGACTTCAATTGTAATGCTCATGGCAATCTCCTCAAACTCTTGTGCACCAACCCACTTCCTTTTATGAATCCATAATGTCAAAAAGCCAAAATAGCTCTGGAATCCCTCATAAAGGATCAATGTAAGAAATTTAAAAATGCCACAAGTAAAAAACATAACATAGACAGGTATCATTGTACCAAATTATTCAGTAAGCACCTTGGAGTAGAGTTTCACCATAAACTGTCCTTAAGTAAGGATTAACTCCATAGGTTGCTTTAAAAGAGGAATACAATACAAGACAAAATATCCCAGTGAAATGATATGAAATGAGATCCATATAGATAGTCTTCATATGGTGAGGGTGAACCTATAGCTTATTAGCGTTTGTTTGATTACTAAGCATGTACATAACCTCATTGACCCAAACTAACTCAAGGTAATGCCCACCCCATCGCCCACCCCATAAACTTAAAATGAATAAGGGTTAGAGGCACAACAAGGAGTTTTCCCCACTGACCACAAATGCAATGTATTGTACAACACCACAATATTAAGTAGGTAGGTAAACAGCATGCTCTCTCCCTCCAGAGTATTCCAACCTCGATGCATGAAATGAAACCAAATAGTATGGCTTCCTTAAACTTGTGTACTCTTGGTGCCACTTTGATGATCCACCCATCCATATCTGATCTAAATATACATATCAGAGCTGATAGATCACTTAGGCGGCACTTCTCTCAGTGCACCAGTCTTAGTGGCACGGTACTTTATTTTGTCTTACGTACTTTTACTTTTTTGCTTCTAAGGTTCTCTCTTCCTGGAGCTTTCTATTGTTAACTGCTGTGTCCTCTAGTCCCATTGACCTAGCTTTCTATTGTCAACTGTTGTATCCTCTAGTCCCATTGACCTATTTTTGGTCATCTCAAATCTGTGGACATTCATATAATTTCTTCCTTGATTCCATGTATACCCATAAGAATGTTGCTTCTCTACACCATGTTGCCTCTCAAGACGGTGTGCATGTCAATATGCCTCAACATTTTTACATTTAACCTCCTATTTTACTTCTTTCAAGTCTTCAAACTTGTCCACCACATGTTCCTTAGGATCTTGAGCAGGTGGAAAGTTGGTGTTGCACTTACTTTCAAATATATATTCCTGTGGCTCTTTACATTAATAAATGGTGTTTTCATTTTTTTCTTCATTTCTTCTATTGTACCATGTCTGGTAGTTGCTCTTTGTTTCCATGTATACTTGTAGTCATGGTGCTTCTCTACACCATGTTGCCTCTCATAGGGATGTGAATGTCAATATGCCTGAAAGCATTTTTACACCTAACCTCCTATTTTATTTCTTTCAAGTCTTAAAACCTTGTCCTCCACATGTTCCATAGGATCTTAAGCAGGTGGATAGTTTGTGTTTCCTTACATTCAAATATATCTTCTTTTTGCTCTTTACATTAATGGATAGCGTTTTCATCATTTTCTTCATTTTAATAAAATTGTCTCCCTTCTTAGCTTTGAGTGAAGACAGTTTGCAATTCCTTGTAAGGTTGGCTTGCTTTTTCTCTAAGTTACCGGGTTTTGTAGTATCCAACACCAATCTCGTACCAAACTGGTCTAGGTATTGATCCAACGACGAGAGCGAGCTAGAAGCGGCTAGGGCACAGCCCTGCTGCCCCAAGTTCCTTATGGGTATGCCGGCATACCCACAAGGAACCCAGGGTAGCAAGGTTGTGCCTTGGGAGATCTCGTAGACAAAACAGGTAGATTTCAAAAAAACATCAAAAAGCATTTTTTAAACATTATAACTTTAAAAAAACCCTAAAAAGTGCCTAAAACCTAAACCACACCCATTAGTAAGAGTTACTTGACAAAAACAAACCTATTTCACAAAAAACTCTTCATTATTTTGCCATTTTTGCATTTTGGAAGACTGCTGGTATTTTTTTGAAGGAAAACGATTGCAAAGTGCTAGGGGAGGATTCTTTCAAGTTTTTAATGAATTTTTTCAAGGTTTTTTTTAATTCAATTTAAAAAAAAAAGTTTCAGGATTTTCCAAAATGTTTTTTGGTGTTTGTTTTGAACGTTTATTACTTTTATTAGTTTATACATATTGTAGGGTCGCATCTTTTTTTTTTTTTAATTTAAAATTGTCATTTCTTATAACAGCAATCTATTTGGAATGGCTACTAATTCAAGTTTAGTGGGCCTTGCAGCAAATAAACAATTTAAATATGATCAAACATCTCCTCTATGGAAATATGTTACGATGCTTGAACAACTTCCAAGAGGTGGGGCTTTTGTTTGGAATTGTAATGAGTGCAAGATCACATATAAGAGCTCATATAGTTGAGTGAAAGCTCACTTATGTGATGTAAGTGGGCGTGGAATTAAAATATGTGAAGAGCCAAACAAGAAGGGGTTGCCAAAAGAACAAATTAAGGCATTCATTAGAGAACAAGAAGAAGTTGATTCTATGAGTGTGAGATCAAAACTAAAATCTCATCCTTTAGAAAAGAGAACATCAATGAATCCACTTACATATTCTTCTTCAATAATAGCCCAACATCCTTTCTTGGAGACGACGCCGATCCAAGAAGATCCCTCTCCTTCTTCTTGCAAAAGAGGTCCATTGATTAAGGCATTTCAGAATGAAACAAGAGATATTGCAAATGAAAAAATTGCACATTGTGTTTATGCCAATGGTCTTCCTTTCAACTCGGTGAGATCTCCATATTGGCGGGAAATGGTAGCAGCAATTAGTAACACACCCTTTGGTTACACAAGTCCTAGGTATGAAAAGGTGTGCACCACCCTATTGGCAAAAGAAAAAAAATTGTAGAGACATCACTAAAACCAATTAAGGATTCATGGATTGAAACAGGAGTGTCCATTGTTTTTGATGGATGGAAAGATTGCAAAAACCTACCTTTAATAAATGTTATTGCAATATCCCCCAAGGGGCAATGTTTTTGAAGGCAGTTGATTGTGCGGGGCAAGTCAAAATGCAGAATTCATTTCCAAAATCCTCATTGAATCATGTGGGTGCTGATAATGTTGTCCGAGTCATTATGGACAATGCAAAAAATTGCAAGGCAGCAGGTGCTTTTGTTGAAAGAAGGTACGTGCACATTTTCTGGATGCCATGTACCCTACACTCCCTTAACTTGGCGATGCAAGCAATTGGCACTCAAATAGAATGGGTGAAAACTATATACACTGAGGATGAGGAGATTCAAATGTTTGTGACAAACCATCATATGTCACAAGGCATCTTCAAGACTTTCTCGAATTTGGAGTTGTTGAAGGTAAATTTAATTTATGTCATATTTACTTACATTTTAATGTGTTATTAACTTAATTTTTTACACAACATTAGGTTGTTGAGACCCAATTCGCATCACACACAATCATTTTGAGACAACTTGTGAAGGTGCAAGAGGCATTGGGCGCCATAATCATTAGCCACCAATGGAGTATTTGGAAGCAGTCAAATTCAAAGAGGACCCAAAAGGTCAATTCATTGATCCTGGATGATGATTGGTGGGCTCGTGTGGAATATGTCTTGAGTTTCACCAAGCCTATCATGAGTATGATTAGGTTTGCTAATACAAAACAGCCATGTTTGGGGGGAATCTATAACGGCATTGGCTCCATTGGAGAAAAAATAGTGGTCATAATAGCACAAAAGGAGAATGACCCCAATGAAACATTTTTCCAAAGTGTGAAAAAAATCACTCATGACCGCTAGAAAAAGATGAACACACCCTTGCATCTCCTTGCATATGCATTATCCCCCAAATATTACAATACAAAGATAATTTCTTTGCCGAGGAGAACTGCACCATATAGAGATAGTGAAGTTGCTAATGGGTACAAGATAGCATTCTGAAAAATCTTCTAGATCCAGAAGTGGTGGATAGTGTTAGGAAAGAGTTTGTCAAGTTCATCTCAAGACGAGAGCATAATATTTGTGCTCTTCGAGACCAATACAAGGAAGATGCTTGTACATGGTGGTACCTCCATGGGAAAGATTATTTGTTCCTCCAGCCTCTTGCAATCAAAGTTCTATCACAAGTAAGCATTTTTTATTTGTTAAAATTCTTAGTACTTACCATTCTTTTGCATTTTTTATTTTTAAGTTGTATTGACTTTCTCTCCAATTTCAACAAGTTGCAAGTTCTTCTTTGACTAAATGGAATTGGAGTACATACTCCTTTATCCACTTAGTGACTTGTAATCAATTGGCTGCAAAAAAAGCAAAATACTTGGTCTATATCCATTCCAACTTGCATCTCCTATCACATGAGGAAGTTGACTACAAGGAAGGTGCAACGAAGAATTGGGATATAACCCCTGAGTGTGCCAACTTGGATGCATCTACTATAGAGCTTGCTAGAGTCAGTGTAGATGATGACGAGGCTCCTACACATGATGTACCTAGTGGGAGTGGCACTCCATTAGCTTGTGGTTCAAATGGTGTTGAACCAAGCGATGACTTCAATCTAGATCCGTTCGATGAAGATTGAAGACCAAAATACAGAACTTTTATTGTATTATTTTCAAATTTTGTATTATTTTCAAATTTTGTAATTGTAATTATTTTCATTTGAATCTTGGCTCTAGAGTCCTGGACATATATGATATCTATGTTACTAGTTCTTTGCAGGGGACTGTTGGGTACTGGTTCGGTTCGAACCAGGTCCGGGTCCTGGTCCTGGTCCAGTCCTCCAGGGGAGTCGTCCAGGGTCCTTCAAATGCCCTATGGGTTCTTTTGCGCTGAACCCGGGAGAACCCAGACAGAATTTGATCAGAACATAGACAGAATTTGCCAATATGGGAGCAAATATTGGCAAATTTGGTTGATTTTATACTTCAAGAATGCCAAAAATGTTAGGATGCATTCCCTACAATTTGAGGATGACCTTAGGATATTCTTTTCCCATTTCCCTATCCCCCTTCTCTAGGGGATGCGTCTGTGGGTAACACTGGCTGACTGCTCTATGTTGCTTTTGGATTCTAGAAAATAAGATGTAATGTAACTTCTGATTTTTAGTTAAGACTTTGATAGTTTGGATTTTCATGGCTTTGGATGATTTAGCAACTTTTGTATCTGTTAAGATTTCATTAGAGAGTATATTTTTCTTTCATAGGATTACATGCAAGACTTAATTTTTCAGATCCGAGGGTTCTTTTTACCCTAGTACTTTTGTATTATAACTGACTGTACCGTTGAGTCTCTTTAGCCTACATGGGTTGTTTGTGGACATCAATACAATATCTTTATTTTATCAAATTCTTATGAGGGCTTGATGGACACTGCTTTCTCCAGTTGTGCTGGTGGGGAAGGGAAGTGCTCCTATTGAGATCCAAGACCAATGTACATTATTTTATTCATGTAACATGGCTCAACTTTCTTTCCAAAACAAGGACATTCACCTGCCTTACATATGCTGATGGCAAATAATCTGCTGACTCTAAGTCTACAACAAAATACAACCAATAGTGGGAAAATCATAAAATCAGAAACAAATCAGAACACAGAATGAACCCACTGACCAGAAATATGTCCTTCACTTATTTCATTAAAAAAATATTTTTGACATGGGCCATTACATCAACACGTGACAAGGAGATACAAGGTAGAGACAACATACACATAGGTATGATATTCGCGTTTGACTAATTGACATTGTAGTATTTTTAATTTTTAATACTATGGAGGTTTTGTTTATTATATGATCATATTCATGATGCTATGGTATTCTGAACTTAATTACTGCTGCAAATATGAATATATTTCTGATTTTTATAGGTTTTGGTATGGACGAACCCACACCAAAAAAAAAATTGACCGAACCCGCAAACCGAACCGCCGAACCCGAACCCAAACCAGTACCAGGGTCGGTAACTTGGTATGATATATGACATAATATTGAAACGTTGAACTATCAATTGACAATTAATATTATCTTTATCATTATCATTGATCAATGATGAAGTATCATATTATCAAAGATTCAAATGTCATTATTATTATATGATATATCAAATGTATTTTCAATTCTGTATATTTTTAAAAAAAATTGCATATATATATAATACAGCCATACCCAAGGAAAAAAAATTCCATACTGGCGTACCAAAACCCCGTACCCAAACCAGAAGCAGCAACTAAGGCAGAAAAGAAACAGCTCTTATGATTAATTAAAGCTGTGAATTAATATCACATCCCCGAGTAATAATTAAAGCTGTGAATCAAGATCACATCCTCAGTAACAATGCTTAGCTCTTGATGTTGATAGAATCTGTTAGCTTTATGTGACTCTTAGATGCTGTATTAGAGGAGAATTAGCAACCAAGTACATTTATGATAAATGTCCCTTTCAGCTATTTCATTAAACACGGAATGTTCTTGACATATATCTTTTAGATTGGGTGCAATCAAAGCTTTGACACTCACCTTTTTTGAGCCATTTTCCTTCAACCACTTCACGGATGCCTTTATATCTTTAACAGCACCTATCCAATCAAGGCCATCCATCAAATGTTGTGCTTCTGCAGCATTCAAACCAACTTTCCCACGATACAAACTGCAAAAAACAAATATCTCAAACTTTACCTCTACTAAACCAACATCATATCACTTTGCACACAAATACAACATTGCTATTTAAGTAAATCCAAATAGTCAGACACTAAACCTTATAGCCTTTTGTCAATTTCTGTATGCTGGGAGAAGCCTAACTCAAGGTGTCAGCAACAAATAAGTTAAATAGAAATCTTATTAATTGTCTTAAACTGGATTCCCACGCAATAAAAGAAGATCGATCCAAAACTTACTCCATAGAAGTATTTAATTCAATAGGCTTCGCAATTGACAATGCTGCATATCTTAAGGAAGATGGTAAAAAAAAACTCACTCAGGAATGAGAGTCTTATAACCAGAATCCAGTTTAGCTATATTAGCTGCATGATTCTTAATCTCAAAGTCAACTCCCCACCACTCCTGCAACACCACAATCCCAGGTGCATCTTCTTTGCCCGTCACATACGCATCAAAGACCTGTAAGCATATACGAGTTACAACAGTCTGAGAAAAAACCTAGCAAATGACACACTGTAAAAAACATCATAGATGTATATTGTCACAGGACCAACAATTTGAGGCCATATTCTTAATTCGCATATGAAATTACTCAGAATCTTTCCCATTACAGAAAAGCTTGAATCAGGACTACCATTGAATGTCAGTTGAAAATTCTGGCCTATCAAAACTACTATAAGAACACAAGAAGTCACTGAATCCAACAGTGAGAGGTCACATAAAGTCTTAGATAAATAAGAAGGTGAGGAGGTCATGTGGTGTCTCATGATAGTGCAAAACAATGTATCCGTTGGCACAAAATTTATTTTCTCATCATTGATTTAAATGATGAAAGTTCGCGGAGACAAATTGATTTTTCATGGTAAATTCAGATAAAAAAACTTCTCTTTTACCCCAGTTGTGCTCAGAGGGTGCAATGCCGCGGATACGAAAAATAACAGGGATCAATTGCACTGAGGGTTTCCAATTTATAGATCACAAGAAGAAAATCAAACCCTACTACATGCAATCAGGTCCCACTCTTAAGTCGCAGAAACTGTCCGAGAATAACAGGACCGACCACTGCATTAAAGATCTTTTTTGTTTTTTAAGTTGCAATTGCCATAAATATAAAATGAAGAGCTTCTGGTGGATTACTAAAAAAGAGCAGCGAATAAAGGCCTCTGTGAATACAAAATTGAAGTATTTCTGTGGCTGCAGTTAAAAAGAGGTGAGGAGGGTTTTGTGTAAAAGAAAGAAAATGAGTATTACCGTATCATCGCGCTCAATTTGAATCTTTTGAAACTGTGATGTAGCAGACGACGCCATTGCACGGACTGTCACACTAAATTTGGTTCGCAGATTAGAGACGGATCGAAATGGATATGGAGAGGAAGATGGTTTAGCGAGGGTTTTGACCGCTAACGTAAGCATGCTTGTCTTGCACTCGTTTACTGTTTCCCTAGCGTAAACGCCTAGGAGGCAGAGAAAATCAACTTCGGTTGAATGAATGAATGGATATTGACCAAAAGAGTTTATGGGACCCACAGTCACAGTGGACTATACAAAAACGAAAGAACCAACAAGTGGCTCCTAGTTAATTCTGATTGCTATTCTCAATTTCCTTGTTGATCATCATTCTTCTTCTATGGATTATGCTTAAATAATCAGTCACTCTGACTATGTTCGTTTCTTCAAACAAGGTCATTAAAGACCCAACATTTAAAATATCCTTGTATTCGATATGAATGTCCTCGTATGCCTTGCACTCCATGATGTAGTGCCATTCCGTTTCCACTAATTCCAACGGACAAAGACAGCAAATCCTATCCGCCCACTCCTCTTTGGGCATCTTCCATCTTCCCGTTTCACACCTAAGATGGTGTGAACTAGTTCTGAGCTAGGCCATTAACATTTTATCCTTCCACTTGATATCTGCTCCTATATAGCGCTTTTGCTCGTGATCACATGGGGGGTTAAAATGTATGGCATAATATTCTCTTTTTCGCCCAAGTTGTTGAGTCCACATGGTAGCTTTGACTTTCACTCTCACATACTTTTTGATTTCCACGTTTGTGCTTGGGCATTTATAAATGTTAATGCCCCACTTGTTCAACCACTTGGCATTTTGTTTCATCCACGTATTCTTCCATCTAGTTAACTTTTCCTCTGTTGCAATTTTGGGCCAGCGGTGTCCCTCCATGTTCTCAATTCTCTTCAAATAACCTAGAAGTTGGGTTATCGTCATCGCCTTGATTGGAAAAACACCATCTTCTGCTAAGATAATCTCATAAGGGACCGTGCTTTTTATCTTAAAATTGCTTGTGATTAGGTGCTTCTGTAATCTTTCTATTTGCCTCCATTTATAAGTTGATGTGTTGTTGCCCCATACTTCGCATCCATACAATACCATCAGTGTAACCAGCAGCCCAAAAAGTTTCTTCTTTGTTTTCCAGTCCCCGAGCTTAGCAGATCTACATCTATTTTGAAGAATGTATAATGCTTTCCATCCTCCTTGTATTCTTTTTGTCCTGCATGTCTCCCAACTGAGATTGTTATGGAAATCAAGACCCAGATACTTGTTTTCACTTACCACCTATAGGGGGCTGCCTTCGAACTCAAAATTTATTTATTTCTTAATTCTTCTCAAGGTGAAGATCGTGATCTTTGTTTTGCTAATGTTCACTTGCATTCCCACCTCTTGACAAAAAGGCTCTAGTGCTCTCAAATGTGATTTTTTTTAGGATGCCACCATAGTCAATCTATTTCTTCTTTTCTTTTATGAAATGAAATGAATTTTTTTAATGACGTCCACAAGACCATAGTCTAAGGGATCCGGAGGCAAAACATATTGCCCAAAAACACAAGAACTAACTGGCATCGACCCTGTTACTCCTGACTGCTCTCTATTTCATTGTTGATCTTTATTCTCCTCTTATGAATTCTACATAGGTAATCTGCCACTCTAGCTAACCTCGCCTCTTCAAACAAAGCCGGTAAAGACCCCACATTTAGCACATCAATGTATTTGAGCTGAATGTCTTTGTATGCTTTACATTCCATGATGTAGTGTCACTCCGTCTCCACTAAACCCGCCCGACAGATGCAACAAATCCTATCTGCCCACTCCTCTTTGAGCGTCTTCCACCTTTCCATTTCACACCTAAGATGGTGTAAACTAGTTCTAAGTTAGGCTATTAACATTTTAGCTTTCCATTTGATAGTCGCTCATATATAGTACTTTTGTTCATGGTCACATGTGAGGTTAAAATGTATGACATAGTACTCCTTTTTTTCCCCAAGTTGCCTAGTCCACATGGCAGCCTTGACTTTCTCTCTTACATACTTTTTAATTTCCACATTTGTGTTTAGGCATTCATGTATGCTAATGCCCCATGTGTTCAGCCACTTGATATTTTGCTTCATCCATGTATTTTTCCTCCTAATTAACTTTTCCTCTATTGCAATTTTGAGTGAGCGGTGTCCTTCCATGTTCTGAATTCTCTTTAGATAGCCTAATAATTAGGTTATCACCATCGCCTCAATCGTAAAAGCCCCTACTTCTGCTAATACAATCTCATATGGAACCATACTTTTGTTTTTAAAACTGTTTGTGATTAGGTGTCTCTGTAATCTTTCTATTTGTCTCCATTTTGATGCTGATGTGTTGCTGCCCCACACTTCACACCCATACAGTACCACCAACATGACTAGCAACCCACAAAGACTCTTTTGTTTTCCAATCCCATAACTTAGTTGATCTACATCTATTTTACAGCATGTATAAAGCTTTCCATCCTCCTTGTATCCTTTTTGTCTTGCATGTCTCCCAACTAAGATTATTGCAAAAATCTAGACCCAGATACTTGTATTCATTTACCACATGCAGGGAGGTATCCTTTTAATGAATGGCATTGTGCTTTACAGGTGTAGTTTTCCCCCAAATAAAAATTTGAATTGTTTGCTTAAGTGTTATTTTTCAGATTTAAACAAGAGTTGAGTGGAGTCAAGTTTTTTTTTTAGTCTAGTAGTTTATTCTATTGTTGTTGTTATATGAGAAAAACAAGGGAATATAGATGGTGGAATGTATTTTTAGAATGATGTTTTTAGTAATATTTTGAAGTGAGGAATGGGGAGTTTTTTTGTGTTAAGTGTGCATCGTTCAAGGGATTATGGAAATTATTGAGAAGTAGAGTTAGTTTGTGAAGCTTACAAAGTCAGGCTTGCACTTTGTCAGTCCATGTTTGGGAATATGGATCATTGGTACTTTGTCTACCTACCTTCAATACTTGGAACCTTGTGCTATGACCAAAACAAAGGACAATGTCTTTGTGCAATTATTTTGCTCCATCCAATTCCATGTGGTGAAACAACAAAATCCTTAAGAACAAATCTCAACTTATGTTTTTTGATGTAGTACTTGAGTAAATGCTCCAAAAATGACCCTAGACAAATTATTTGAGCATAAAGGTGGTGTTGCCCAAGCTATGTTGAAGGAACTTGAAAAGCCAATGAGATCATATGGCTATAATATAGAGCAAATTCTTGTGGTTGATATTATAAAAGTCTCTATTTTAAACCAAGAATAGGAATAATAGAATTAGATCAAAGTTCTTTATATATGTGAATAAAAGGGAAAGGTTGCTTTTAGGCCAAGGCCAAATAGGCCAATTTAGCGTATGAGACTAAAATATAAGGGATTTTTGGCAAGACAAAGCCACACAACACAAAAAATAGGTTTAAAGGCACCACAAGGCACACATGACACTCACAATTGACCTGCAACAACATCTACAGGACATAACAAGAGAAAGCGACACACCCCTCAATATAACATTATATATATACACCACAAAGTGAAAGATAAGATAGAGAGATATAGAAAGAGAGCATGTAGAAGATAGAATGAAGATAAGAGGAGAGGGAAACATAATGTAATAAGACAATACATAAGATAGAAGAGAGAAAAGTGTAAGAGATAGATGTACGACAAAAGAGACAATACATATGTATATGAAAGATGTTATACTGATATAAATATACCACAAGCTTATATAATGAACATATGATGGTGTGTACTAGTTGGCATATGAATGTGATGGATGTATATGTGTATTTATTTTGATTTACTTACATTGTATTCTACCACACTTCACTGTAATTGACTACATTGATTCTAATCTTCCTCTTACCCCTTTACAATGAGGTATAAACTACACTTTGGAGAGCATAAGCCCAAATCTTTGGTTTGTGCCCCTTCTCCGCTAACATTTTGGTTCTATTGTTAAGACCTTGTTAAGAGGTAAGAACAAACCATTGGAATTTAGAAAGAAAACATTGTGGCAAGAAAAGTTATATCAATAAGTGATTTACAAACATAAAAGAAGCATATTTGATGATTTGTGGCAAAATACACCAGGTCCTATCTTGTGTGAGAGGGGCTAGATATCTAGGGGCAATTAATAGAAAGGGGGGATCTTGAAAAGGATCCTAAAGAGATGTGATTGCTAAAGGCAAATCTTGATTAAGCCATTAGGATGAATAAAAGGATTGATGTAACTCCAAATTAATAACACCTATGGCAAAAGGAGATAACAAGAGGTTAAGGGAGATCATTGAAGAAATTAAGATGGCTATGGAGATGAACATGGAAAAAAATTGGTTAAAGTAGATTCAAAAAAGGCAAGAGAGATATCGCCAAAGAATGGAAAGGGTGAGGGAAGTTGACATGGAGCACACTAGGAGGGTTGATACTAAAAATAACATGGATTGTGAAAGTGCCAAGAAGGCTTCTGAAAATGATGAGAGTTTGGTGAGTATAGAAAAGAATGATATTCTACAAATAGAGGGACAATTAATCATTACACCACACAATAAGAAAGATTCATCCAAGAAAATAACCAGCCATGTTGAAAAAGAAAATGAAAATTTAATTGGATTAGCAAACCAAATAGATGAGTAGTGTTTAGGGAGTCACTAGAAGGGGGGCTTGGGAGATATAGTGCTCAACCAGGGTGTGGAAGGAGGGGTGCTCCACTATTTGAGTTTTTGATTCATTCACCACACTCACCTAAATTATCAAACCTAAAAGTTGTAGTTAATGATGGATTTGAGGATCGACTAACCCCCCTTTACAAAATTAAAATATTCAGATTTCAACATGGAGTATTTAAACAAAGTGATAAGCAAAAGTGTGGATCTACAGAAAGAAAAAATTATGGAAGATTGGTAAATAAAAGAAGAAGAAAAGAATGTAGAGAAAGAAGACTTGAAAGATATGATCAAAAACCTATCTATTAGTACAAGTGAAATAGTTGAGGAAGAAGGATGGAAAAATATTATATCAACTAATAAAATGTCGTTAACTAACAAACAATTATCTCCTAAATTAAAGAGGCACCATGAAGAGGTGAACCCCCCTAACCAAGAGTCCTCTCCCATATCGTTTAAGACAAGAAGAGTTTCTTATGAGGATATATTTAGTGACTCATTATGAATTGAAGAAAAAGCAAAAAGAGAACAATTTATTAGTAAGGGTAAATAGATACTAGAGAAAGATTTCATTGAGATAGAATTGACAAGAGATAAAGGAAGAACAATGAAATTAGTGAAACAAAATGAAATTAATAAGTGCAATAGGAAAGACAAGGATCTTAAGGGAAAACAACATAAAGATAAGAAAATAGAAGACAAAGGTAGGAAACTAATTAAATCAAAACCCTTGGTCAAAAGAGATAAATCAAAAGAACCTATTAGCAAAACAATGGAGCCGAACCACATTAAGTTGTATATCTTTGGAAAGGAAACTAAAGATGCCTCTCAACATATCTTTGTATTTGAATCAACATGGAAAAGAAATGGGGTAAGAGATAACCAGACCAAACTATATGACTTTGTGGGCACCTTAAGGGATGAGTCCCTTAAGTGGTACATAAAGGTTTGCCCTAGACATGACAAGGAATGGAAGGATATAAAGGAAGGGTTTTTAAACAATTTCCACTCTGAAAGCATAAGCAAGATGAGGAAGATGTTTCAAAATAAAGTAGAATCAAAAAGGGAGCTTGATAAACGATTAAGAGAGTTGTGAGAAAATTGGAAGAACCCTTGATTGAAAAATAGAAAATATAATGGCTTATGTCTAGAGCGTTATCGTTAATTATAGCTTCATTAGATGGAAGAATATTTAAGACTTATGCACAAGCGGTAGAATTGGAAACAAGAATTGAAGCACAACCTTGGAGGAGGGAAAATTAAGAGAAAAATAAAATAGGAAGACTTAAAATAAGAATTAGAATAGTTAAAAATCAAAGAAGAGATTTTCGCTAAAGGGGAGAGCAACCAGGATATAATGTCAGGTAGAAGGAAGAAGATTTAGTGTTCTTACTACTGCAACAAAGGACATTTAAGGAGCCTAGTTCAAGAAGGTAAAAGGAGAGTTGTGGAAATAAAGGTAGATCTTGCAAAACCTCCTAGAAGGTTGAAAAGTATCTTTTGTCAACTTTGCAATGTGTGGGATGACCATGAAACTGATGATTGTCCATCCTTACTATTTAGATTAAGAGATAAAGAACCTAATGTTAGGTGTCACCATAGATATGAAGATAATGAACTCTATCATAGGGGTAGGGCTAAAGCCAAGGGATTAGTAGAGGAAACATTCTATATATATCCTAAGTAGAGAAATCAATGCAATATTAATGAATCCAAAATGTGGCACCATGAGTGCTAGATGAGAAACCTTCTATTAGTTATAGAAATGATTATGGTGATAATAAGCCCCACCACAATGAAGTCAAAGGAGGACATAATAGAGGAAGAGGCCAAGGGAAAAGAAGAAAATATGTTATGTGTTACAAATATAGCAAGATAGGTCATTATGCAAATGACTGTAGAGAGGAGAAAAAGAGAGCTTCTGGATTTTGCATTGATTTCAATCATGACTTATATGGTTGGCCAAGGGCTACACAATACTATAAGAATAGTCAAGCAACCACAAAGAGTGAGGAGTTATTTAGACCAAATGATCTAAAAGGATCTAAAGTTATCCCAAAAATACCCAAGAACAAACCTTTGAATGCTCATAGATGTCAAAGAACAAAGCCAACTGATGAAGAGAATAAAGGAGAACATTATTTGATAGAAGAAGAATATTTGGAAAGGGACTACTTAAGTAAGAAAGATTTGCTAAGAAAGAAAGCCATGATAGAGGATAGGAAGAAGAACAAGGTGGTGGTAATAACTGTTGGAGTCTAGGACAACACTGAGAGGGGGGGTGAATCAGTGTTGTATGAATTTTACAATTTTTACACCTTTTGACTTAGAGGATAAAGAGAGATAAAGACATTAACATACATATGCACAATTATAATGTTGAAGGCATGAAATATATGAACACATGAAGATACACAAGATACGAGACCAAGACACAAAAAATTCTATGAGAGGAAAACCCTCCTAGGGTAGAAAAACCTCTCAAAATTGCCTCACTGGCTTAAGCAAAAACCTCACTAGTTACAATTTTTAGAAGCACCAACTTCAAGGAGCACCAACCCCTAATACATACAAATAGGTCTCACTAACCTACAAGCCTCACTAGCTAATACAAACCATCACTGGCATAAACAATCCCCATCATCAAAACATAAAACAAGGTGTGTAGGAAATGATTGCAACACAATCTGATTTGCACCATGTTGGGTGAATATTTTGTCTTCAACTAACTGAAGGCAAAATGGTTATAGCAACCACAATACAATGAGATAAATCTCTCCTCTCAGCAAGGGGAGGTTTCCTATCAATTATTACAACTTTATTTTAAACTAAAAACTAATGTGGAGGTGAGATCATATCATCCATTTCTCTTTTTTCAGAAATGATATTTACAATATATAATGATTTCAACAAAACTGATACAATGCCAAAAACTATGAGTTACCACAAAATCCACGGAAACGCAAAGTCTTCCGTTACTTTGTTCACCAACAGAAAATAAAATGATTTGAAGTAGAGTGCAGCCCAAAGTCTTCACTGTATGCCAAGATGAGATAAATAGATTAAAGATAACAACTTGCAGCACAAAGTCTTCAAGCTATTTCTCATTCACGAACACAACACAATTCTCACAAATGATTTTATAGCTCAAAGTCTATTAAAATCAGGAATACTCTTTAATCACTTGAAATAAACTCTCACACTCAATTACTTATCAAAGATAATATGATAGCAAAGACATAAGAACAATTCTATCATAAAACAAATCACTCCAAGACAAAGATTGGAATTGGACTCGCTTTCTTGTATTGATAAATATTTGATAATTGATTCTCACAAAGAAGCACAAAGTCTTGATTTGCTTTTCAATTCGCCAGAGTTTTCTTGCAATAGACAAAAGATAATATTTACAATAGAGGCCCTCTTTATTTATAGGGAGGAGCCTGGAGCAAAAATAGGAAATTTACAACTACTTTGACTTATTCAACAAAAGAGTCCTATTTGACTTGGGACTTCTCTTGTCTCACGTGTAATTACATTTTAGAAAATTACATGTGAGGATGTCCAAAACAAAATTCAAATTACATATCATATATAAGAAAAATAAACTAAGGCACTAGTTTCCTCTGTCATTTTTCTTCAGAAAGTCCTGGTACATAGCTTGGATGGCTACCATCTCACATGCATCTGGTTTTGCTGTGTTATCTAAGATGGTGCGGGCCCAGAGAATTGAGTCTCTTATCGCCTTTATTGCCCTTTCATGTTTGTCCAGATTATCTTTCAGGTTCTCTAGAGTTGAGTGTTGGTCATACAGATTATCCATTGAAAGCACTGAAGGCGCCTCCTCTTCAAATTTTCTTTGGACCATCCCTTCAAAGGAACTTACCATCTCCTCTACTGTGAGGAAACTGTGATCTTCCCTTGTTAGGGTGCATGGAAGTTCTTCTAGCCAGTGTAGAAGTGTGACATCACTATCTTCATTGGCTTCTTGAGCTTGACACAAATCTTCAAGTAGACCTTTTATTATGTGGATTCGACGCACCAGAGTCTCCTTGGTCTTAAGATATGATTCCCTGTTTTTAATGACCCCAATGGTGATCAGATTCTTTATCTTGATCTTTTTCATATCTATCCATTCTTCCAGACTATCTTCTTGATCTTGCAGCTCTTGTGAATGTAGATCTACTAGGTTGTCCAGCTCAGCTTTAGCTTTGTCCATCTTCTCTTTCCTTTCCATAGTGGTTTTCAATAGGATTCGCCCATGAGCTAATAGGTGTTCCACTACATCTCCTACAACCTTTCCCTTGGCTTATGATTTTTCAACTTTCTAAATCAGGGGATCTTCCACCATCACTGCCATGGGTTCTACCATTTCTGATGACTTTACTATCTTTTAAAGGACAACAACAAGTTGTTCTACTTTAGCTTTGTACTGTTCCTTCTCTTTCTTGACTTCATCATACTTTTCAAGTAAAGTGCTAGCAATGGTTTGAAAATATGCCTTTATACCCTCATGAGTCATCTTGCCCAACTCAACCCTTGAAATGACATAATCACTCATGTCAAAAGTGTCAACGGTGGCATCTTCTGGTGGTTTGGCAATTTTAGCATACCTGATTCCCTTCTCATTGACAAGCCTAGAAACAGTCTTTGGCTTCTTCTTTTGATTCTTTGCTTTTATAGGTAACAGATTTTCAATATCAATCTCGTCAGGCGAGATAGCTTGCTTCTTCCTCTCTGGAGTATATGCAGATAACCATGGAGGAAGCACAAAAGTGCCAACAACCGGGGCTGAATCTACTACCTGTTTTGCCGAATCCTTGTTCATACCTGTGATAGTTACAATAGGACTGGTGTTGGTAAAAACCACACCTGTATCAGCAACCTTTCCTAAAGCATCCAAAAGATTTTCTAAAATAGTTTGTTCACCAATGTCAAAAGATGGAGAAGACAAACTTGGAATAGAACCGAAAGAATTAAAAATAGTCCCAAAACTGGTTTTCACAGAAACAGGAGTATTATCAGAGGAAACAACAGAGATAGGTGAAAGGGGAACATTTGAAATCACTGGGAAACTACCAAAAATCGGAACATGAGGAGGAGGTGTAGAAACTTGTGTTCATATTGGAAGATCTTTCTCTAGTGATTGAGGTGGATCACCAAGTTGCTCCTTTTTTGCATCCTTGTCTTCACCTTGTTCAGTTTCATCCTCTTCATCAGATTTATCAGATACTATCACCTGTTGACTATCCTTAGACTTTTTAATATTTTGTTCTTCAGCCTCGACATCTTCTATGTTGTATCTGGGATCCAGAATGTCCCCGTCATCCTCCATTCCATCTGGAATATCAGCGAGGCCTAATTCTTCAATTTGACTCAGGTGAAGTCTGCAAAAGTCTAGCTTTCTGATCTCGTTCTGTGTCCTGAGATCAGCCCATATGTATTCAACCATTGGGGCATGGAAGTTCGACTTCCTCTTGATTTTATCCTGAACTCTTCTGAAGTCAAAGTGGTCTCTTTTCTTGTAGGTCTTCATGGTAACCAGTTGCAATTCAGAATCAACTATTTTTGCTTTATTGGCTAATTGAACTGAATATCTCCCAATTTCAACCGGGAATTTTATACCTGACTTCTTCAATTCCATCTGTTTATTGTGCACTACAATCAACTGTCTGCATAGCTCCATAAGAACAATACGGTCACTAGGGTACCGTGGAAGCATATAAGGATAACCAGGATAATACCCTACCCGAAGATATGTGAAAGTGGGAAACTGTAGGAACAAGCAACCAAAAGAGTTCACAACCTGCCAAGCTTCATCTGAGACTCTGTTCTGAACCAATTCATTATCCCATAGACACATGAATACTGAAAAGAAGGCGTCATTTACCCTTTGGAAATGATGAATTGATCCCTTTAGAGTGATTTGAGTGTAGTATTCATATACTGGGATCAATCTCCTGTCTCCTACCTGAGTTAAACCCGGAAAGTTTCTCATGCTTGCAGCAGCATAGACAAGATAAGAGGTCATATAAAATTTAAATGTGGTATTGACCTTTACCAGTTGCTCGTGCAATGCATTGCTGATCTGTTCTCCCTAGAATATTTTCTAGTTACCCCGTAGAATCACCTTGATGTAAGTGTACATCCAGTCCTGGAATTTGAAAGCAGAAGGGAGTCCTCTGACGCGACTCAAAAGAGTAATCAAATCACAAACCTCTTCTACAAAGTCACTCCTGTGAAGGTCTTTTGGCAATCTGGTCAAATTACTTCTAGGGATTTTCAACCATTTATTGTTGATGTACCTTCTAGTAGCTTCTACATCCTTATCATAATCCTGTTGGCCCTGAGCAAAGTCAATTTGTTCAATATTTTCAATGGGTGGACACATGAAGATTTTGTCAAAGAATTCTGCATCCAGTCTCATGATTACATTGCCTTGAGAATCTGTTACAACTCTAGTGTCTCTGTTGTAATGATTGGCTACCTGGAGAATGAACTCAGGGTTGTGTGTAGACACTGGAAATGATGCAACCAAATGAATGTTGCTATCAATGATTTTCTACATAGGCTTAGAAGGATTTATTTGTTTTGTCCTATCTATAAACTCTACCATGTCCACATGCCCAATTTCTGTGTCTCTGATTTCATCAATGTTTGACTGTACTGTTGTCACCGGAAAGACACCTTGGTACTTGTACTTCATGATTTTGGCCTTTGACGGAGATGGTTCTGACATGAGCCCTGGAGAGAACTTTGAATTTGATATCTGCCACGAACGCTAGTTGAGAACTACAAAAGGCCATGATCTCGCAGTTAGGGAAAAATTGGATAAACTGGGATAACCATGATTCAATGATCATGGACAGGGAAGCATGCGTTGAAGGGCTTGAGTGCGTGCAAATCGAGGCAAGGGTGAAAGCGGGCTAATAGGTCTTGAAAGGTGAATTTTCCCAGTGTTGGGAAAAATTTAGGAAAATATGCATGAGCGGTCAAAATGACCGCTCCTGCATGTGGAAATATTTGCATGTGTGAAAGCGGGCGTTTTCACCGCTTATGCATATACTTGGGAAGAGATTTTGGTTATCATGCAAAGTCGGTGAAAAATACCGCTTCTACATGTGATTACTTGGAAAAATATTTGGGTCTCATACATAGTTGGCATTTTCAACTGCCGTTGCATATGAGGGAAAAAATTGAGTTAAATGTTGGAGCGACATATTTTGCCAACACTGCAGGTAATATGGGAATTGCAAGTTTTATGTTAAAGCGGCAAATATTGCCGCTACTGCATGTGAGGTAATATTTACATTGTAGGTGATGTTCGAAAGGCGGAAATTGCCAACGATGCATAACACAAGTTGCAAGGTAACGTAAGGGCGGCAGATTTCAGCGACACCGCACATAGTAGGAGTTACAAATTTTTCATGTAAGGGCGGCAAATTTTGCCGCCCATACACCTTGCCTTTTGGTAAGTGTTAAAAGGTTTGCGTGACAAAAACTACTGAAATTCATATAGGTATAAGACTTAGGGCATGTAGATCAATCTATTTTGAAAACACATTTGACGCAGAAAAAATGAACCGAGATTAAAACAAAAACGACCACAACAATAGGGAGACAACATTTGACAAAGGCTTATAACAAAAATTGAACAAATCAAACCAAATCAAACCTTTATATTAACGGAAACCCTAACAAGAAAATGAAAATGGTTTTACAAGGACTCACCCATCGAATTCGAAAAACCCTAAGTTCGACAACAACGAGTTTGGTTGAATCCAAAATGGCGCAAACGAATGATGCGAGGAGAGTCCAGTGACTGATTAGAAAGTAAGAAGAGAAATGACAAAGGAAACAACAAAAAGACATATTTCAAACTTGAAAACAAGCCATTAATACTTCACATGAATAGCCATTAATACCACTCGAAGTTCAAGATCTCAGAGATTTTGTTCGGGCGGCAATTTCGGCCGACGTGACACGTACTTATCAAGAATGCAAGAGCGGTAAAAAATGCCGTCAATGCACATGCCTTTTAGCGAGAACATGTAATAGTGGCAAAAAGCGCCGCTCGAGCATATTAGAAACGAAAAACTGTGTAAGAGCGGCAGAAACTACCGACTATGCATTAAAACACTTAGAATATGTAATAGTGGCAAATTTGACCGCCTTAACACATTAAGAGTCAAAATTTCACTAACACCCCAAAAATGATCAAAATTTACATTTTGACATTTTGGTCAATTTACGACTTAAACGATTTGTGCAAATATCAAGGAATCGATTTGAGGAAATGTCGCAAACTAGTTTAGGATGTCAAATGACTTCACACGGGACCAAGAGAATCTTGTCTTGATTTGCGAACTTAGAGTGTAGATCACAAAACAGACAAGTTTCGTGGGGGTTGTCTACAAAAATGAGTGTAGCTGAATTTGAGAACAACAACTGGCTCTAACTGGGGAACTTCTTTTGATCGATCTTTGAAGTGATTGAAGGGAGTAGAATCCAATCTCTAAGTGCCTTCATCCATGCCATTGGGCTATAGAGTCAAGCTAAAAAAAAGAAAAAGACACAAAAGACTAAACAAAAACACAAAAATAAAAACACAACTATACAAATGTACAAATGAACTTATCTGATACTTCAAAGATTGAAGTGCTTCAGATGTTGCCCACTGTGAGGCAGCAAGAAAGGCGTCCCATCTTGATACTCCAGCAAGAAACTATTCTCACCACAGATCTGATGAATGGTGAATGGACCTCTCCATAAGGAATCAAATTTTCCATGCATTCCCTTTGGTTCTCTCCTCTTGTCCCACAACAAGACTTGATCTCCAATCTGAAACTCACGAGCCCTTGCCTTCTTGTCAAAGAGTTTCTTTACTTGATCTTGGTGCTCAGCAATACGATCCACTACCATAGTTTGCTGCTCCTCAAGTTCAGTTAGATACATGATCCTTTTATTAATAGAACTATCAAAAGTTCTATCTTCTAATGCCTTTACCAACTTCAGTGCTGGCAATTCCAAGGTAATTGGTATCTCTGCATTCAGACCGTATAGAAGATGAAATGGCGACATGCCTATCACCCTTTGACAGGTAATTCTATCTGCCCATAAAGCATCAAACAATGCTTTATGCCAAATTTTCTGATTCTCATCCACCAGTTTCTTGATGATACTAACCAGATTCTTATTACTTGATTCTGCTTGACCATTCCCTTGCAGATAATAGTCTGAAGAATGGGAAAGAATGATCCCATGCTCATAACAAAATTCAGTAATTTCATGGGAAGAAAAACAAGTAGCATTGTCTGCTACAATCTTGTTTGGAACTCCAAACTTGGAAATAATGTTTTCCTTAAGGAAACTGCATACCACTTCAAAAGTAGCATGTTTGACTGGAATGGCTTCTACCCACTTGGTAAAATAGTCTACGCGGTGAGAACATAGTTGTGTCTCGCACTCGATGGTGGGTTCACAGCGCCAATGAAATTGATGCCCCATTACTAAAAAGGTTCTTCAATCACCACTGGCTTAAGAGGTAGTGCGGCCAACTTCGGTTTCCCAACAAACTGCTGACACAACTCACATCTACGTACCCAATTGTACGCATCTTGAAATAATGTGAGCCAATAGTATCTAGCTCGTAAAATCTTATGAGCTGTCACAGGTGCTGAAAAATGTCCCCCACAAGCTAGATTGTGGAAAGACTCCAAAAGTTTACTTTGTTGCACTTTATCCACGCAACGGAGAAATACCCCATCAAGGTTTCTTTTGTATAAACCATTGTCCCATAGGACATAGTTAGCAGCTTTCAACTTAACAGTTTTTTTCTCCTTATAAGACAGATGAGAAGGACACTCACCATAGGTAAGAAAATGAGTGATATTTGAATACCACTCATCAGTAGTAGTGACAAAAAGAACAGTTGGCATATCCCCAACTTCTTCTTCTTCTTCCCTTGTCTCTTTTGGCACGTTATCAGTGATCAATTGACACAAACCTTTACCACTCACAAGCTTGGTAGGCTTGATATCCAGATCAAATTCTTGGATCTTAGCAATCCAATTACCTCTCTTTGTTCCGAACTCCTGTTGAGTTAGGATAGACTTGACTGTTGTATCAGGCACCATAACAACAGTGTGTGAATTCAGAATATAGAACCTGAAATGCTTCACCACTTTGACCACAACATAAGCATGATTCTCCATATTAGAATATTTCAATTCATGAGCTTTGAGAGGACAACTCATAAATGATATGGGAGATTCCACACCTTCTTCATTCTGCTGAACTAGAATAGTTGAAAGTGTATGTTCTGAAGCGTAGCTGTAAACTATGAAATCTTTGGTATAGTCAGGACAAACAAGAACTGGAGCATGAGCAATAGCCCTCTTGATATCCTCAAATGCCACTTTGTCTTCCACAGTCTAATGGAAAGTAGCTTTACTCTTCATCATGTTAACAATGTGACGGGTTTTCTCTGCAAACTCAGGAATGAACCTTCGCAAAAAATTCACCTTTCCAAAGAAAGAATGAACTGCAGTCTTACTAGCAGGCAGAGTAAGACTCTGAATAGATTTGACTCTTTCTGAGTTGATTTTAGTGCCTTCTCGGGATACAATGTGTCCGAGAAGTTTGCCTTATGTAACCCCAAAAACTGACTTCTTAGGGTTGAGGGAAATACCATTTTGCCGACAACATTCCAATACTTGTCGTAAATGGTGTGCATGATCATGACGGTTTGTGGAGAAAATAGTCAAATCATCGAGATACACCACAATGAACTTTCCCATCTCATCTCTAAAGGCAAGATCCATTGCTCTCTGAAATGTGGCGCCAGCATTGATCAGACCAAAAGGCATTTTGCGATACGCAAATGTGCCCCATGGTGTAGTGAAAGCAATTTTGAACTGATCTGCTTCATTGACCTCCACTTGATTGTACCCCGAAAAACCGTCTAGCATAGACAGCATTTCTGAACCAATTACTGTTTGTAATACTTGATCCATGATGGGCAAGAGGTAGTTATCTTTTAGGGAAGATTGGTTGAGATTCTTAAAATCAACACAAATACGGATTTCTCTGTTCTTCTTCCTTACGGAAACTATGTTCGTGATCCAGGTGGAATGATGAATTGGAAAAATTATCCTTGCATTCAACATCTTCTGAATCTCAGAAAGGATCGTACCAGATTTTTTGGGGTTGTATTGCCTCTGCTTCTACTTTTAAGGCAATGATCTAGCTTTGAGTGGAATTTTGTGTTGAACCTCCTTAGGCCTGAAGGACTTTAGATCATCATAGGAGTATGCCAAGACATCAATGTAGTGGCGAAGGAGGGTAATGAATTTGAATCTCTCATCGGTAGTACAACATTTCCTAATATTGACCATTTTGGGATCTGCCTCCGAACTCAAATTTACCTGCTCAAATTCCATAGAGGAGCTTGAATCCTGTTGTTGCTGCTGCTTGATATACCTGTCATGCTTATCAAATAGTTTCTCAAGGGAAACCAAGCCTTTTGGATTCTTATTCCCTTTCAATTGAAGAAACTCTTCGCCAGTTTGTGAGTCTATCTCGGAAACATATTCCTACGGTGGCGATTCACTACCTTCAAAGTAAAGCTCATCAAAGATATCCATCTTTTCTAGGAAAGCGATGATTTGGTTATCACCATTGAACACCTACCAATGGTCAGCGTTATTAGGTACACTTGGTCGAAAGACCAGCTCAATAGTGTACTTGTTCTCTTTGAAATCCTTATGAGGGACCATGAGAGTGGCGAAAACAGCCAATGAATCTGCACGATCATTAAACTCTCTTGGCACCGTAGAAATATTGAAAGCATCAAAACCTTCAATGCAATCCCATACACGATTGTGATAGTGTCTCAATCTTTCATTCTTGGTTTGGTACAAATTTCTCACTTGACAAACCACTAATTCAGCATCTCCTTGGGCATGAAGAACTTTAACACCCCTAGCATGAGCAGCTTCCAATCTGAGTAATAAGGACTCATATTCGGCGGTGTTATTAGTGTTGTCAAATTGTAGTTTGTATGAAAAAAGTAAGATATCACCTTGAGGAGATATCGAGACCACTCCGACTCCAGAATCGGTAGATGAATAACTGCCATCAAATTCTAAAATCCAGACTTCATTAGAATTTGATTTTTTGGAATTTCTTTGATCAGAGGATTCCTCTTCATCAGTGAGGGAAGAATCTGGCATTACTATACCTTCACTTAGACTTTCATCTGAAAACTCACCTGATTCTTCATCTGAAATGTCTGAGCTATCACCTGATGTACTTTCATCTGATGAATTAGAAACATCTTCGGTGGATAGGAAATAATTACCCATTCCTGAGGACTCAAATAAAATTTGAACTTTGGGATTTGATGTTTGGGTAACAATGTATTTTGCCTCCCTCTCAGGAAGCAACTTCTGCATGACACCTTTAACAGGTATCCTTGCTTCAAATAGATCCATATTCAACTCCCCACCTACATCCTTGCAAAAATTACGCCCAAACAGAATGCCATAAGAAGCTGGAACATCAGCTACTAGGACTATCATCTTAATTCTCTTATCTGGAAAAGCTACAAATGCAAATTGGGCATCTTTGATTTGACCCAAAAGTGGAACTTGCTTATTTTCCATAGAGAAACACCTCCCAAAAGTTTTGGTTAAGGTGAGGCCAAGGGCGTCTGCTACTTTAGCAGGCATAACATTATTAGAGGCTATGGAATCTATTACGCAATTGCTCAATTTATGACCATTTACTAATAGGGAAACATAGAAAGGTTCAATTTTTCCAGAGGCTTCAAGGGGAGTAGTGACAAGATTATTTTGGGTAGGTTTGCTTTTTAAGGAGTCATGAGCAACTTTTGGAAACTCTTGTCCTACAGGGACGATTTTATTTTTGACGTATTTAGCTAATCTATCAAATTGTTTAGGATTAGCTTGTAAATACTCAACTTCAAACATTTGGATCTTAGTCTTCCTAGCATGAGCTATTATATCAAATTGCTGAAATGAATTAGAGACGGAGGAAGAAAATCCATTATTCTGATTTTTGGTAGAGATAGTACTAGTCTGAGGAGTAGAAGTGGAAGGTACAAATTCGTTAGAGGCACTTACTTGTTTATTGCCCACCGGGGCTTTTGATTGGAAAGGTAGTGGAGTCCCTCGTTTAGCGATTGAAATTACTGGTTGAGATTCTTCTCTCGCCTTTCCTTTATCAGCTTGTAGAGTTGACTAATTTTGGGACCTGGTAAAGATAGCATATGTTCCTTCACACACTTCTCCTCCTTTTTTAGCTTCGTCTTGGTAATTAAGAAAGCTGATGGTAGAGTTGCTAGCCAATTCTTCTTCTCCTTCTACAAAGAGATTAGCATCATTCTCATGGTCCAACTCAAGTTGGAAAGAATGTTCATTTTCAGCTTCATAATAGCCAACTACTAAGTTGACTGGCATTGCTTCAATGGCAAGCTTCCCCTGTGTAGGAGGAAGATGATTGTGTTGTCCTTAATTTCTAGCAGCATTGCCTTGATATGAATTATTGGGAAAAGTCCTCCTTGGTATATCCCGATAAGAAGGAGGGGCAGACATACCTTGGGACATTTGTCTCTTTAGAGCTAGCAATTCATTTGCTAGCTTTTGCACCATAGGGTCTGTGGTGCTTGTGGAAGAATTCTCAGCAGAAAAGGAACTTTTGTTTCTGTTAGAATCCCTTCTTATCTTACCCACAAGGATAAGATCATCTTCCACTTCAGTTGCCAAAATCTGAGCTGCAACAAGATCTGCAGGACTAGCTTGCCTTAACAAAAAACTCACCTTAGGAAGTTGTGTATTGATAAAGAAACATTTAAGATTCTCCACTGTTGGCTCAGCGGTGGCCGTAATCCTATTTCTCAACTTATTAAACTTAGTGATGAAGTCTCGCATAGGTTCATGAGGTTCTTTTTGTTAGATCTAGGGCACATAACTGAGAGGGGGGGTGAATCAGTTGTACAAAAACCTTGCTTCTACTTCAAACACTTGATTCTTCTTGTTAGTTAACAGCATATCAATTAACCATTCATGAAAGTAGAAAGCATAAACACCGGAGTAGATAAACATCATCACATTAGACACCAAGATTTTTGACGTGGAAAACCTGGTTAAGGGAAAAACCACGGGGTGATTAACCCAAGGATTATTCTCTGTTAGAAGAATAAGAAAAATGAATGGCACATGCCAATTAGGGGTCACTGCCCGAGCACACTGCTCACAAGGAGGCACACTGCCTACAAGAGACACACTGTCTACAAGATCATAAGTATCACAAACTTGAACTGGAGAATGACATCTTCACCATGTCTGGATCAGTTCCATTTAAGCTTGAGTCACACTTGCTCTACCTTTCACTCTTCCGCTATTCCACACTCATCTGCTCCACACCACACTTCAAAATGAATTCACAAACCTTCATTTATACAAGGCATCGACTTAGGAACAATCATCTAAGTCAGCAATCAACCACAAGAACATTCGCAAGATAAATAACTCATCCAGTCGGCCAGTCTAAGCAAGAACATCTTCATCCAAAAGAACTCATCCGGTCGACCAACAAGAACATCTCCATCTGGAAGAATATCTCCAATTCTGGGCTCTACCACTAATGTGAACCAGCAACACAACCTCAACATGATCCAAGAACCTTCACAGGCTTGCTTAAATGACCAGGTACATCTACACTTCCTTTACTTATTAGAATCTCTTCTCTTCTTCATCTGAAACTTCAAGAACACAATCTATCGCCATTGTCATACTGAGAAAGGTGCTTCTGGACCTCCAAACCATGAACAAATCGAGATGACACATCACAAGGACATCCCAAACACTCTGTCCAATCCGCAGAATAGGACAATGTACTTCTGGATCTCACCGGACCTTTTTGTAACACTCTGTCACTCCGAAGCATCTCCCAGAACTGATTCTACTTGATCAATCACAACTTCTTCATATCTTCATGCGGACCTCTGAAATCTTAACTGGATCATCTCAAGACTCATATCTACAAACCCTTTAATCCACATCCTCTAATCATTAACCTGTTGAGTACTTTTGCCTTCTTCTCATCAGTGTTCTTCACTATTCTTGATTGAGACTGATTTCCTCAATAACCTCAGCACACAGCTCATCCGATCCTTCTCATTAATGCAATATGAGTATGTTGACATCAATGATAACACTGGTTAACCTCATTCTTGCAACAATCTCCCCCTTTGTCATTGATGGCAACATATGATGTGAAAAACCATCAAGACAAGAACTTCTCCTTTCTATCGCAGCTCCCCCTATCAGCAACAACTCTTCACATGTCTTCTCTTCCTTTACTGCTCCCCCTTTGGTCATCAACCACTTTGTTTTTCACATGTCTTCTCTCCCCCTTTGACATCAATGGTAAAAGGCTCATACTTGCAATTCTAACACATCAGAATCATACCAGCTGCTCCCCCTTAGTAGCAGCTCCCCATCATCAATCTGGATCACAAGATATGAACTATGATATCCATCGAACTGATGCACATCAATGCATCCTAGTTCATCACCGGAGGGGCTATGACCCCTAACTTCTCCCAGAGATACTCAAAAGAGTCCTTGGGAAGAGGTTTAGTAAAAATATTTGCAATCTGATCCTTGGAGGGTACATACTCCAATCTAACTTCATCCTTGTTCACTTGCTCTCTCAGAAAGTGAAACTTGATAGATATGTGCTTGGTCTTAGAATGCAACACCGGATTCTTAGAAATATTTATTGCACTTGAATTATCACAGAAAATTGTGATAGGCTCCTCATATTCTACTTTAATGTCTCTTAACATCCACTTCATCCATAAGATTTGAGTGCAACTACTTGCTGCTGCAATGTATTCTGCTTTAGTTGTAGACAAAAATATTGCCTCTTGTTTCTTGCTTAGCCAAGAAACCAAACTTTTTCCCAAAAAGAATGCTCCTCCACTTGTACTCTTCCGGTCATCCACATCTCCTGCCCAATCTGCATCTGTATATGCATGAAGAGAAAAATCCTGATCTCTAGGATACCATAGACCATTCTCAACTGTCCCCTTTAGATATCTAAAAATCCTCTTGATTGCCATAACATGAGATTCTGTAGGATCAACTTAGAATCTTGCCACAAGACCAACAGCCTGCATTATATCTGGTCTAGTCTGAGTGAGATACAGTAAACCTCCAATCATTGATTTTTACTTGGTCTGATCTATCTTAGGAGAGTCATCATCTTTGCTCAACTTACATCCGGTTGCCATAGGAGTGTTCATTGGCTTTGAATCTTCCATTCTGAATTTCCTCAACAATTCTTTCACATACTTGGTCTGAGAGATAAAGATGCCTTTCTTTGTTCGAGTAATTTGCAGACCCAAGAAGAAATTCATTTCACCAAGCATTGACATTTCAAACTCACTTTTCATTTGATTTGCAAAGGTTTTACACATACTGTCTCTTCCTCCAAAAATGATATCATCAACAAATACTTCAACAATCAAGATGTTTTCATTATCTATTTAGAAATAAATTACTATCGGCAATACCTTTGTTGAAACCAATCTGCACAAGATGCTTATCCAACCTTTCATACCATGCTTTTGGGGCTTGCTTCAATCCATACAGTGCTTTCTTCAACTTGCAGACCATATCATCATGATCAGACAATTGAAATCCATCCGGTTGTTCAATGTATACTTCTTCCAAATCACCACTTAGGAAGGCAGACTTGACATCCATCTGATATACCTTGAAGTCCTTGAAGGCAGCAAATGCAAGAAATAATCTGACTGCTTCAATTCTTGCCACCGGAGCAAAGGTTTCTTCAAAATCAATTCCTTCTATTTGAGAGTAGCCTTTGCAAACCAATCTGGCTTTGTTTCTGATTACTTCACCAACTTCATTTAGTTTGTTCCGGAAGACCCATTTGGTTCTAATCACATTCTTGTTTCTAGGTCTGGGAACAAGATCCCAAGTATGATTTTTCTGAATTTGCATCAACTCTTCCTCCATTGCTTTGGTCCAATTTTCATCATTGCAAGCTTCATTAATTGTCTTAGGTTTAATCTTTGAAATCAGACAGTATTCATTTGAATCTTGAGCAATTCCCCTCTTTGTTTGTACCCCTTTGCTTTTGTCACCTATGATCTGATCTTCAGAATGGTTTAGAGTTACATACCTTGGAACTTTGGGAGTTTCTTGCACTACTGTTTCTTGATCAGGCTCATTCAAACAAACCTCTTCTTCCTGATTTACCGGATCAATCTGAATCTAAATTTCAGAGCAGGATTGAGCTCCTTGCACTAGAGAATCATCCTGATCATCTTCACCATATTCATAAAACCTTGAGGGTTTCTCAATTCCTTCATCAACCTTCACATTTGTACTTTCTATCATCTTTCTCAATCTCTTATTGTAACACCGGTATGCTTTGCTTTGAGTGGAGTAACCCAAGAAAATTCTTTCATCACTTCTACATCAAACTTTCTTAGATCTTCATCTCTTTTGATGTAACACTTGCTACCAAATACTCTGAAATATCTCACAGTAGGAGTTATACCAAACCAAAGTTCATAAGGAGTCTTACTGGTATTGCTTCTGATTTGAACTCAATTAAGAGTATAGACTACAATGCTGACAGCTTCTCTCCAAAACATCTGAGGAACATTTGCTTCCATCATCATTGTCCTAGAAGCTACCTAGATGGTCCGGTTCTTTCTTTCAACTACTCCATTATACTATGGAGTCCCAGGAGCAGACAACTGTCTCTTTATACCATGCTTCTCACAAAAGTCTATGAATTCACCGGATGTGAATTCACCACCTCTATTAGACCTCAGATAGTTTAGTTTCAATCCGGTTTGATTCTCTACCATAGCTTTGAAGATTTTGAACTTCTCAAGGGCTTCTGATTTTTCTTTTAGGAAGATAACCCACATCATCCGGGAATGATCATCAATCAGTAACATGAAATATCTATCACCTTGCATACTCTTGATTCTTGTTAGACCACATAGATCAGTATGGACTAATTCCAATAATCCGGTAGAGGACTGATCCTTGCTTTTGAAAGAGACTCTGCTCTATTTACCTAGCTGACATTCTTTGCACAAACTATTTGTAGGTTTTACCAATTTTGGAAGATCTCTTACAGCCTGAGTATTGCTTATCTTGATGATGTCAAAATTCACGTGACACATCCTTCTATGCCATAACCAACTTTGATCAACTTGAACAAACAAACAACTTTTGTCAGAACCAACTAGATGGAAGATATTACCTTTTGTTTGAGTACTGGATGTAATCTCAGTTCCGGAGCTTCCAAAGATCCTGCATCTTCCATTCTTGAATCGGAGATCATAACCTTTGTCCACCAACTGACCAACACTGAGAAGATTGTGCTTCAATCCTTCAACATATAGTACATTATCGATTTTGCTCTTTCCATCAAAAGAAATAGTTCCTCTACCTCTGATTCTGCTAGCAGAATTATCACCAAACTTTACCATTCCTCCTTCATACCTTTCCAAATCTAAGAACTTGGTCTTGTCACCTGTCATGTGGTGAGAACATCCACTGTCAATAACCCAATCTTCCTTTTCTTCAACTTGGGTAGCCAAAGCTCTTTCTACAACCTTTTGATTGACAGATTCAGAGGATATTGAATCTTCTTCCTTGATGGCAATAAACACCCATTCATTTCTAGATTTGCTTTCTATTTCTGATTCGTCATCTGTTACTCCTTCATTATCATCTTCTTCATGAACATAATAACAGTTCTTTTGAAACCTGTCTGTTAGCATTTGACCTTGCAGATCTTTTCGGACATCTTGAAGTAAAATGACCAATCTTATTGCAGTTGAAGCACTTAAAGGGTAATTTTCCTTCATATTTACCGGATCCTCTTAGCAGTCTCTTGGCAATGAGGGCTTCAAGTTGGGTTGTTTTTGCTTCTTCCTCTTCCATGTCTTTCCTTGCTTGATCATACCATGACAGCTTTCTTGAAGAGTTCTCTCCCAGATCAAATCTTTGTTTGCCTTTTACATAGGCACTGGCTTTGAATGCAGATTCAGTCTTGGGATGATCATCTCCAAACTCGGTCATTTCAAATGCAGCCAATTTGCCAGCCAATTGCTCTCTTGTGACAGTTGTATGGGCTCTGAATTCATCAATGGCAGCAACCTTGATTTTGTAGGCAGCAGGAAGGGATCTGAGAATTTTGCAAACAATCTCATTTTCATCCATAACTCCACCAGCATTCCTGATTCCACACACCAGCTCATTTACTCTTGGCATAAAGGTAGTGATATTTTCATCATCTCTCATCTTTAATCTTTCAAATTTCCCTTTGAGACTTTGCAACCTTGCACTCTTAACAAACTCATCTCCTTTATGCAGAAGTTCCAGTTTAACCCAGATCTCATATGCAGTTGGTAGGTCAATAACATTTGAGAGTTCTGAATCAGTCAATGCGCTTAGAAGAGCTTCTTTGGTCCGCAGATTGTTTTCAACATCTGTGATTTCATTCAGAGTTGTCTGACCACCCTATGGAGGTACATATGCTTTTGTGACCATGGCCAAGTATGCTTTTCCCATACACTCCAAGTGACAAAGGCGAAAGAATGCGCTACAGCTCCGACATAATGTCATTCCAGAAGATTAAAAAAAAAATGCATCCAGTACAAAGATTTTGGTGTTTGATGCCTGGGTCATTAATCTCTTCAGTGCTGAACTCATGAAATCTCAACAGTTTTGCTTGATGAAGTGAAACGAGCAGTTCCGTCTTCTTGGGTGCCAAATGTATTGGCCAGGTGATTCTATTTCTTGTCATTGCTCTCAGTTAACTTATGTTTTGGATTTTATTTCATCATCTAATTTACATTAAAACGGTCTGTTTACTCAAGCTTAATAACCCTCCTTTTCTGCGGCTCTAAGTTGAATTTAATTTTTATCCCATTACTTTTCTCTGCCAGGTCAATGGATGATGATGGGATAGATTTATATTGTTTTCCCTCATAGTCATAGATGCCATATTTTGATCCTGATATTACTAAGGGGAATCTGACCTCTTGTCCTCCAATATCAGTATTTAGAAAAGTATCATATGTATTTAAAAGCTTTAATGTTTTAGTAGTTACCTTTGCCAGCCGACATCATTTGATTTAAGATTAAAATCGTGGCTTCATCCTTCCATAGATAGTAGATTTTTATGAATCTGGTAACCATTAGTTATATGTAACTGAATCCTTAATCTTCTTGAGCGCATTATTCAGTGCGATGTACTACTCATTAAATTTCTTTATCATTACATCCCACACAACCGTTCGATGTTATTCAAGCTAATAGCTAGTGGTTGTCTATTATCTTTTGATATCTTTTCTCCTCGTAGGACGCTATTGTTATTTCTTCATGCTGGCTATCTTATTGCCATACAACTCTTCAACTGCCATAAGGTTTCACCGAATGATTGGGTTGTAGAGGCTCCCACTTTTGCTGGCCAATTTGCAGTTTATAAGGGATTTCTGCTGTCTATTACACCCGCTGGAGAGCTCAACTCAAATGACCCACATGAATTCCCTGCAACAAGCACCTTCATTTCAATTCTTTCTAACTGTCTTCAACATGTTTCACTCTTTTGGAGGCTCATATTGTTATAAATATTGCTGCTTCTTGTTTCTGATGAGGAGGGCGTGGCAATCAGCAAACACCCTGGAGCACTACCGTTACCACCATATGCGTTATTCTTTCTTGCTAAATGACGAGCATTACCTTTTTACATTAAATACAATTCAATAATAGATCAATGCAAATATGAGTGGACATTACGTTATAAATATCTTCTGGACGGTATTTTTAGTAAGTATTACCCTTGTCTTAATACTAATAGGTGTTAAGAGTTGGAGATCACTTTTATTTCCATATTACTCATGCATGTCTTAACTCCTTGAAAGCTATGTAATGTTGAATGTACTGTTTAGATGCTTGTCTTAATACTGTTATATAGTATTAATGTCTGTTGGATAATGATGTATTGATTAACAGGGTGTAATGTTTTCTATTATGGAGTTATTAAGTTTGAGTAATGCATGAAGATTAAGTGATTGATCTAATGAATTTTACTAACGTGTGTAGGTAATGTTAATATGGATCATGCCAATCTAGTAGACATGAGGAATAAAGAAATATTGAAGCGGTAATTAGAGATGGTAGAGAGGAAACTAATGGAGATTATTGTCTTAAACATGTTGTTGGTTAGATGCAAAATTGATCAAAGTTGTAGATTGTTTGTCTTGAAAATATATTGACATTTTGTTGATGAATATTTGTCTATAATTCTTTCCTGATTAGCAGGTCTACCAAGGTAACTATTGTTCACACTCTTATACTTATTCATATTAAATTTTCTAATTAAAAGATTTTGTTTATAGTTAGTAAGAATTATGTTATTCACACGTATTTTTATGGCAACAAAAGTCCTTAACACCTCTACAAACACATGATCAAAATGAGATAACATTTGAGGAGGATAATCATTTGCAAGCATCAAATGACTATGAGTGTATTTCTGACCTCGTACAAGAAAGTACATTCATTGAATATTTATTTTTGATACATTTTTTTGGAAATACATATTTAATTGTACATATGTATGTATGCATATTTTTGTGACTTATTGAATTTGAATTTTTTTGCAAGACGTGTATGCTGTTATTGCACTCGAGGGTAATAAAGAAGAAACCGAGTATTGGTTGGCTTAGTGTGTTGAGGCAAAATAGAAGTTGTTACAACCTAGAGTAGATGATGATAACTTTGAGTATGCAACAGGTTCTGTGGTTGTTACTAACACTTGGCTACGTAAATATTTGATAAGGAGGAATGGTATACTTGCATTTGAACATGAAAGACATAAGAAATTTTTGCACTACTCGCATCTGATTGTGGCAACAAATATACAATTAATGAGATATAAAGGGAGACCTATCACAAAAGAATTATGGACACTTTCTATGGAAGAGCATGAGGCAATCATAGAGGCAATACAAAAAAGAGAGGATGTAGATGGTACAATGGAGTAAATGTTTTAAATGATTAGCATGTATTTATAAATTTTTAAACTTTTAATCTTTGTCTAGGATGTGAGTTTAGGATTAATATGATTGATAACTTAACTAATTGATTGCATCTCCCCTTAGGCATCCTCTTAAGTCCCCTTAAGCCATCCATTAGTTATGTTCCATATGTTAGGTAAGTCATCTCCCCTAATTGATTGCATCTCCTCTTAAGCCATCCTCTTAACTCCCCTTAAGCCATCCCTTAGCTATGTTTAATAAGTTAGGTAAATTTAGGATTTAGTTTAATAACTTCAATATAGTTAATTGATATATCTTAGCACACCCTTACCAAAATATTAGAGTTGATTCCATCTCCCCTTAAGACATTCTCTTAACTGCCCTTAACCCATCTCCTAGCTAAATGATATAAGTTAGTGCATGTACCCTTACCAAAAATACTATAGTTAATTAGACCATCTCCCCTTAAGACATTCTCTTAACTCCCCTTAAGCCATCCCCTAACTAAATGATATAAGTTAGTGCATGTACCCTTACCAAAAATAATATAGTTGATTGGACCATCTCCCCTTAAGACATCCTCTTAACTCCCCTTAAGCCGTCCCCTAGATAAATGATATAAGTTAGTGCATATACCCTTACCATTTAAATACTATAATTGATTCCATCTCCCCTTAATCCATCCTCTTAACTCCCCTTTTAAGCCTTCCTCTTAACTCCCCTTAAGTCATCCCCTAGCTATGTTCCATATGTTAGGTAAACTGTCATCTCCCCTTAAGCCATCCTCTTAACTCCCCTTAAGCCTTCATATTAATATTCCTAATTCTCTTAAAGATCATGACACATTCTAACTTTTTAACATTTCATTACATGGTGCAGGAGATGTTTTTTGCAGTCATAATAGAGGCTAGAAACATAGAAAGTGTTAAATTTCACTTACACTTTATTTCAGGTATTCATTAGACCTATACTATTGCTTATTTTAATTTATGCTTCAATAGTTCTTTTCTTTCAGTATAATTTCAATGGAACTTCTTAACAAACTCTATCTTTAAATAAAATGATCTCTAGATACCTTCTAAATTTTTATATACATTTCATTATGGCCTAACCTCTAGATTTGTTTTTGCAATTTTACATGTAGTGTTGAAAAGATTCAAATCTATTGTTTCTTATTGCACAGGTATGATCTCTACACATGTTTCATATCTAGAGTCTTCAACTTCTAGGTGTCAAGTATAAAATCTTAGATGATCTAGATTTAGAGAATAACATTGCCTAAAATCTAGGTGTCTTGGGTTCTAACTATATAATAGGTGTCTCTACCTGTGTCTTAGGTATTCTATATGTCAACTAGGTAGATAAAGACTAGAAAAAAGACATTTAATCTAATTAATCTATGTGTTTTAGGTAGATACTATATATGTCTATATATAATTTATAAAGACTATACATGTCTATATATAATTTATCTAGATACATACTATACAATATGTGTCTTAGGTATCCTACATAGAACTAGAATACATGTGTCTTAGGTCTTAGGTGAGGCCACATGAGCTTCCACCTTCACATGGTTGGCCTTGTCAGTATAGAATATTTATATTTCTTGAAGCTAAGGGAAGCTCTTCTCTTGTACATAGAAGTTATGAATTTAAACGAACTAATGCATTGATTAAGTTATTATTTAGTGCTCTTGATGAAATTACATACAAAATGCTAATTTTATTATATTTTTTAGAAGCAAGTCTCAAAAGTTTTAGTAGATAGAACCAAGTATTGTTTATCAAATTTATATATATAACAATTTAGAGTTACAGGTATTTGTTTATTTTTCTTTTGATATTTAGGTTACATGTAAATTTCTCTAATTTTCTAAATTTCTTAAATTGTAAATTTAAAGGGTACATGTATTTCTCTAATTTTCTTTAATTTCTTTTCATAAATTTATAGGGAAGGTATTGATCTATGAAATGTTTAATCTAGATTTAAAAATAAATTGATTAAACAATGTTACTAGATTGACAAATCTAATCAATAAATTTTTCCTAAATATTTAACTCAATGAAAATTTAACACAACTGTCCCAAAATTTGACTCATGTAAATCCAAACATATTCATTCTAGTTTAAGAAAGTTAATTTTCATTTTATTTTTTAAATTTATTTAGGATAGGTGCATTTAGTCTATATAACTATCCAACCTAGAGTTTGTATCTAACAAATGTTTAATAAATTAAATCAATTGAAAATTTTCTCTTATCTAATTAGAATTAGTATTTTACAATTTTATGTAATTAAACACATGATTTAATTTGAAGTGTTAAATATGAGATATATGAAATTAGAATATAGATGCATATAGTGGAAATTCAATAAATATCAAAATCTAGTCTAGATGAAATAGTCTATGAGATATAAATACTGACATAATAACAATCCATGTAAAAATAGTGAAATAGTCACAAAACATATATGTCTAGTCAATACTGAAATAGTCATAAAATCCTCATGAAATAAACAATCTAATACATCATCATCATCATGGCCATCCATCATCCATGGACATCAATCTAAAACATGTGTGCACACTAAGTTTGATCATCATCCATTTCAAGCTGCCTTTTGGTCCCATGTGACTAAGAGGGCAACTCATGCTGTGTACAAGAAAAAGAAGCTTCAAATCAATTTTAATGTCAAAACTACATCCTAATTAAATGTTAAATAAAATATTTAAAACCAAACCATCAAATTAAATTTTTAAATCTAAACTTCAAAATGTCTAAGCATACCATAATAGGCTCATCATCTCTCCTGCCATGCTCCTATGCAACAGATGGTGCCGATTTAGATGACAGATTAAATGTCTATGTTGCCAATTCCTGTATTTCAATAAAACACTTGAATTCTAGGCTCTAGAGTATAGATACAAAATGCAAGGTTGAATGATACAAAAGACTTTGAAATCACATAGGATTTAACTATAGGACCTAAAATATGAGAGATGACTCATGCACCTGTGCAAGCTCATCAATGATAGGATTAATTGAGCCCACACCCAAACTAATCTCATCCTGCACATATATGTGTACATGTATATATAAATTCAACTTTAAAGACATGAATTTAAAATCATGAAATTACACTGGAGATTCAAATTTAAACTAAACATGTACAATTTTAAGATACAAACCATGATATATGAAGTAGGCTCCTCTATAGATGATGTTGCCACTGGTCCTGGATGACTAGGTTGGTTTGACACAAAAGTGTCAGGACCTCCCATCTGCTTTAAATTAAAATGTCACATTTCTGTATTAAATTATATATATTAAATTAGATATATCCAAATAAATAATCTTTAGAGGTCTTAATTTTTATACCTCGACCGTATAAGGTCTACCCAACTCTACTACCATTGACACTAAATGGTCCAGTCGTGATGAAGTGGCATTAATTGATAATTGATAATTATCCAAATCTATATTAATTTGTATTAATTTTAATTTTATTAAACGTGGCATACATACCGAGTCCATAGGAGCGAATGATGTAGCCAAAAAGGAATCCTCCTCCGAAGCAGATGTAGGACCAAAACATGGATGATGACAATTTTGACAATAATGCAGTGTGGACTGCAATGGCGTCAATCTAGGCGATGCATCAAGACTAGCATCATATGCTCCTCTAGGTTATGTAGGTTCTCCAGGATTGACTTCAACTACCAAGAGAGTAGCTTGGTTGGTTAAGTTTCCTAGGTAAGTGCAGGAAGATGGGGGGCCAAAAAGGGGTCTTAAGTGGCCACTTTTTTTTTTTTTTTTTCCTGAAATCAGGAAATACTGGCCTTGGATGAGAAATTGAGCATAGTTACACTCAAGATTTGGAAATGCAACCAAAACAATGTTCGTAGTGCTCCGAGTCTACTTTCTAAACTACTATTTTGTTTTTAAAATGGCATAGATTAAGGGGTTCAAAAGAGGGAGCCACAGAAATTGGTGTTGTTTCTGTCAAAAAAACATAACATAACATGTTTTGTGGCTTCCTCAAAAGGTCAACTTTTTTTTGGTATTTTTAAAATCGCTTTAGTGAGAAATTAGCTAATAGCATGTAGTTTATGCCCGATTTTTCTGATAATTTTTTGATGAATATTTGATTTTTTACTAATTTTCAAAGTGGACACATTCTAAAAAATAGAATTTTGGCTGTGCTACCCCTATAAATTTTGAAAACTAATTGAAAATCATTTTTTTATTTTTTTAATATTTGTAGAATGGAGTCTAGTTTCTAAATATGTAATTTTTTTGAAATTTGAATGAGTAGTTATTTTACAATGAAAAAAAGACCAAACAGTGGTTTTTGCCTAAAAACAGACACAAACAAAAGAAATTAAAGATGAAAGGCTTAACATTGTTAAAATGTGAAAAAAATCACATCGTCAAATAGCTAAGAGAAAGCCTAACATTACCCATGTGTTTGATTTGTTTGACCTTGAAACACGTGCAAATCTGAGGGTTAGCACGAACGAAATTATGTGAAATTTTGAAGAATATAGAAAAACACGTCTGTGACTGTTCATAAGGCACTCCAAGCCTTTGGGTTGGAAATCCAAAGCAAATCCCAAGCCCAAGGCTTGGGATTCCCAAAGCAAGACATAACGCGAGCGCGTTATAATGCGCTCGCGTTATGTTTTGCTTTGCATTTTTCCTTTCCCGCAAGTCTGCTATTTGTCATGTTTGACATAACGCGAGCGCATTATAACGCACTCGCGTTATGCTCCCCTTAAATTTTTTTTACGTTCAAGGCTATTAATCATGAGGGTTAAGGGATAAGGTATAGGGTTGGAGGGTTTAGGGATAAGGGATTAGCGTTTAAGGTATAGTATCAAGCTCGTTGAGGGTCTAGGAATAGGGATAGCATTTAGGGTTTAGGGATGAGGGATTAGAGTTGAGGGATGATAGATTAGGGTTGATGGTTTAGGGTTTAGGGTTTAGGGATAGGGTTGAGGGTCGAGGGATCAGAGTTAAGGGTTGAGGGATTAGGGTTTGACATTGAGGGTTAAGGTTCAAGGGTCAAGGGTTTAGGGATAGGGTTTAGGGTTGAGGGATTAGGGTTAAAGTAGAGTGTGGAGGGTGTAAGGAATAGGGATAGGGTTGGAGGGTTTAGGGATAAGGGATTAGGGTTTAAGGTATAGTATCAAGTCTGTTGAGGGTTTAGGAATAGGGATAGCATTTAGGGTTTAGGGATGAGGGATTAGAGTTGAGGGATGATGGATTAGGGATGAGGGTTGAGGGATTAGGGTTTAGGGATAAGGTTTAGGGTGAGGGTTGAGGGATTAGGGTTTAAGGTATAGTATTGAGGGTTGAGGGTTTAGGATTAGGGTTTAGGGTTGACAGATTAGCATTTAATGTCGAGGTTAGGGTTAGAGTGTCGAGGGTAGAGGGATTAGGGATAGGGTTTAGGGTTGAAGGTTTAAGGATTGAGGGTTGAAGCTTTAGGGATGAGGGTTTAAGGCTTAAGATATAGTGTCAAGTGTTGAGCGTGTAGGGATAGGGTTTAAGTTTTAAGGGTTAAGGGTTGAGGGATAGGGATTAGGGTTTAAGGTATAGTGTTGAGGGTCGAGGGATCAGAGTTAAGGGTTGAGGGATTAGGGTTTGACGTTGAGGGTTGAGGGTTGAGGTTCGAGGGTCAAGGGTTTAGGGATAGGGTTGAGGGTCGAGGAATTAGGGTTAAAGTAGAGTGTGGAGAGTATAATGATTAGGGATAGGGTTGGAGGGTTTAGGGATAACGGATTAGGGTTTAAGGTATAGTATCGATTCTGTTGAGGGTGTAGGAATAGGGATAGCATTTAGGGTTTAGGGATGAGGGATTAGAGTTGAGGGATGACAGATTAGGGTTGAGAGTTGAGGGATTAGGGTTTAGGGATAAGGTTTAGGGTTGAGGGCTGAGGGATTAGGGTTTAAGGTATAGTGTTGAGGGTTTAGGGATAGGGTTTAGGGTTGAGGGATTAGAGTGAAGGGTTGAGGGATTAGGATTTGATATTGAGGGTTGAGGGTTTAGGGTTTAGGGTTTAGGGTTAGGGTTGAGAGATGAGGGATCAGAGTTAAGGGTTGAGGGATTAGGGTTTGACGTCGAGGGTTGAGGGTTGAGGTTCAAGGGTTAAGGGTTTAGGGATAGGGTTGAGGTTGAAGGGATTAGGGTTAAAGTAGAGTGTGGAGGGTGTAAGAATTAGGGATAGGGTTGGAGGGTTTAGGGATAAGGGATTAGAGTTTAAGGTATAGTATCGAGTCTGTTGAGGGTTTAGGAATAGGGATAGCATTTAGGGTTTAGGGATGAGGGATTAGAGTTGAGGGATGAGGGATTAGGGTTGAGGGTTGAGGGATTAGGGTTTAGGGATAAGGTTTAGGGTTGAGGGTTGAGGGATTAGGGTTTAAGGTATAGTGTTGAGGGTTGAGGGTTTAGGATTAGGGTTTAGGGTTGACAGATTAGCATTCAATGTCGAGGTTAGGGTTAGAGTGTTGAGGGTAGAGGGATTAGGGATAGGGTTTAGTGTTGAAGGTTTAAGGATTGAGGGTTGAGGCTTTAGGGATGAGGGTTTAAGGCTTAAGATATAGTGTCAAGTGTTGAGGGTGTAGGGATAGGGTTTAAGTTTTAAGGGTTAAGGGTTGAGGGATAGGGATTAGGGTTTAAGGTATAGTGTTGAGGGTTGATGGTTTAGGGATAGGGTTTAGGTTTGAGGGATTAGGGTTTAGTGTTGATGAATTAGGGTTTAATGTTGAGAGTTGAGGGTTGAGGGTTGAGGGTTGAGGGTTGAGGGATAGAGTTAATGGTCAAGGGATTAGGGTTAAATAAGAGTGTCGAGGGTAGAGGGATTAGGGTTTAAGATATAGTATCGAGCCTATTGAGGGTCTAGGAATAGGGATAGCATTTAGGGTTTAGGGATGAGGGATTAGAGTTGAGGGATGACGAATGACAGATTAGGGTTGAGGGTTGAGGGATTAGGGTTTAAGGTATAGTGTTGAGGGTTTAGGGTTGAGGGATTAGAGTGAAGGGTTGAGGGATTAGAATTTGACGTTGAGGGTTGAGGGTCAAGGGATCAGAGTTAAGGGTTGAGGGTTGAGGTTTGAGGGTCAAGGGTTTAGGGATAGGGTTGAGGGTTGAGGAATTAGGGTTAAAGTAGAGTGTAGAGGGTATAAGGATTAGGGATAAGGTTGGAGGGTTTAGGGATAAGGGATTAGAGTTTAAGGTATAGTATCGAGTCTGTTGAGGGTTTAGGAATAGGGATAGTATTTAGGGTTTAGGGATGAGGGATTAGAGTTGAGGGATGATGGATTAAGGTTGAGGGTTGAGGGATTAGGGTTTAGGGATAAGGTTTAGGGTTGAGGGATAAGGGATTAGGGTTTAGCGATGAGGGATTAAAGTTGAGGGATGATGGATTAGGGTTGAGGGTTGAGGGATTAGGGTTTAGGGATAAGGTTTAGGGTTGAGGGTTGAGGGATTAGGGTTTAAGGTATAGTGTTGAGGGTTTAGAATTAGGGTTTAGGGTTGACGGTTTAACATTTAATGTTGAGGTTAGGGTTAGAGTGTCGAGGGTAGAGGGATTAGGGATAGGGTTTAGGGTTGAAGGTTTAAGGATTGAGGGTTGAGGCTTTAGGGATGAGGGTTTAAGGCTTAAGATATAGTGTCAAGTGTTGAGGGTGTAGGGATAGGGTTTAAGTTTTAAGGGTTAAGGGTTGAGGGATAGGGATTAGGGTTTAAGGTATAGTGTTGAGGGTCGATGGTTTAGGGATAGGGTTTAGGTTTGAGGGATTAGGGTTGAGGGTTGAGGGATTAGGGTTTGACATTGAGGGTTGAGGGTTGAGGTTCGAGGGTCAAGGGTTTAGGGATAGGGTTGAGGGTCGAGGAATTAGGGTTAAAGTAGAGTGTGGAGGGTATAAGGATTAGGGATAGGGTTGGAGGGTTTAGGGATAAGGGATTAGAGTTTAAGGTATAGTATCGAGTCTGTTGAGGGTGTAGGAATAGGGATAGCATTTAGGGTTTAGGGATGAGGGATTAGAGTTGAGGGATGACGGATTAGGGTTGAGGGTTGAGGGATTAGGGTTTAGGGTTGAGGGCTGAGAGATTAGGGTTTAAGGTATAGTGTTGAGGGTTTAGGGATAGGGTTTAGGGATAGGGTTTAGGGTTGAGGGATTAGAGTGAAGGGTTGAGGGATTAGGATTTGACGTTGAGGGTTGAAGGTTTAGGGTTAGGTTTGAGAGATGAGGGAACAAAGTTAAGGGTTGAGGGATTAGGGTTTGACGTCGAGGGTTGAGGGTTGAGGTTCGAGGGTCAAGGGTTTAGGGATAGGGTTGAGGTTTAAGGGATTAGGGTTAAAGTAGAGTGTGGAGGGTGTAAGGATTAGGGATAGGGTTGGAGGGTTTAGGGATAAGGGATTAGAGTTTAAGGTATAGTATCGAGTCTGTTGAGGGTGTAGGATTAGGGATATCATTTAGGGTTTAGGGATGAGGGATTAGAGTTGAGGGATGACGGATTAGGGTTGAGGATTGAGGGATTAAATTTTAGGGATAAGGTTTAGGGTTGAGGGTTGAGGGATCAGGGTTTAGGGATGAGGGATTAGAGTTGAGGGATGATGGATTAGGGTTGAGGGTTGAGGGATTAGGGTTTAGGGATAAGGTTTAGGGTTTAGGGTTGAGGAATTAGGGTTTAAGGTATAGTGTTGAGGGTTGAGGGTTTAGAATTAGCGTTTAGGGTTGACAGATTAGCATTTAATGTTGAGGTTAGGGTTAGAGTGTCGAGGGTAGAGGGATTAGGGATAGGGTTTAGGGTTGAAGGTTTAAGGATTGCGGGTTGAGGCTTTAGGGATGAGGGTTTAAGGCTTAAGATATAGTGTCAAGTGTTGAGGGTGTAGGGATAGGGTTTAAGTTCTAAGGGTTAAGGGTTGAGGGATAGGGATTAGGGTTTAAGGTATAGTGTTGAGGGTTGATGGTTTAGGGATAGGGTTTAGGTTTGAGGGATTAGGGTTTAGGGTTGAGGGATTAGGGTTTGACATTGAGGGTTGAGGGTTGAGGTTCGAGGGTCAAGGGTTTAGGGATAGGGTTGAGGGTCGAGGAATTAGGGTTAAAGTAGAGTGTGGAGGGTATAAGGATTAGGGATAGGGTTGGAGGGTTTAGGGATAAGGGATTAGAGTTTAAGGTATAGTATCGAGTCTGTTGAGGGTGTAGGAATAGGGATAGCATTTAGGGTTTAGGGATGAGGGATTAGGGTTGAGAGATGATGGATTAGGGTTGAGGGTTGAGGGATTAGGGTTTAGGGATAAGGTTTAGGGTTGAGGGCTAAGGGATTAGGGTTTAAGGTATAGTGTTGAGGGTTTAGGGATAGGGTTTAGGGTTGAGGGATTAGAGTGAAGGGTTGAGGGATTAGGATTTGACGTTGAGGGTTGAGGGTTTAGGGTTTAGGGTTAGGGTTGAGAGATGAGGGAATAGAGTTAAGGGTTGAGGGATTAGGGTTTGACGTCGAGGGTTAAGGGTTGAGGTTCGAGGGTCAAGGGTTTAGGGATAGGGTTGAGGTTCAAGGGATTAGGGTTAAAGTAGAGTGTGGAGGGTGTAAGGATTGGGGATAGGGTTGGAGGGTTTAGGGATAAGGGATTAGAGTTTAAGGTATAGTATTGAGTCTGTTGAGGGTGTAGGATTAGGGATAGCATTTAGGGTTTAGGGATGAGGGATTAGAGTTGAGGGATGAGGGATTAGGGTTGAGGGTTGAGGGATTAGGGTTTAGGGATAAGGTTTAGGGTTGAGGGCTGAGGGATTAGGGTTTAAGGTATAGTGTTGAGGGTTTAGGGATAGGGTTTAGGGTTGAGGGATTAGAGTGAAGGGTTGAGGGATTAGGATTTGATGTTGAGTGTTGAGGGTTTAGGGTTTAGGGTTAGGGTTGAGATTCGAGGGTCAAGGGTTTAGGGATAGGGTTGAGGTTCAAGGGATTAGGGTTAAAGTAGAGTGTGGAGGGTGTAGGGATTAGGGATAGGGTTGGAGGGTTTAGGGATAAGGGATTAGAGTTTAAGGTATAGTATCGAGTCTATTGAGGGTGTAGGATTAGGGATAGCATTTAGGGTTTAGGGATGAGGGATTAGAGTTGAGGGCTGATCGATTAGGGTTGAGGGTTGAGCGATTAGGGTTTAGGGATAAGGTTTAGGGTTGAGGGCTGAGGGATTAGGGTTTAGGGATGAGGGATTAGAGTTGAGGGATGATGGATTAGAGTTGAGGGTCGAGGGATTAGAGTTAAGGGTTGAGGGATTAGGGTTTGACGTTGAGGGTTGAGGGCATTTTCTATCAAGAACTTGATTATGAGGGCTTGCCCCTTCATTGTTATGCCTATCATATGGCAGAGCATCTGGCAAGCTCTTGCAGGAAAGAGATGTGATCAATGGAAAGGATGTGATGAATCTATAGCAAGACAAAACGCGAGCGCGTTATAATGTGCTCACATTTTGTCTTTCTATTGAAATGGTAAAAAAGTGGTTACCCCCATGATCTAGGCCCACATGCTCTATTTTCTTACTGATTCTACGTGTGCTCTAACAAAAAAGAAGTGCTTTCATGCTGTTGGGAAGTTCACATGCACATTTGACACATTGTACCACCTTTGCATGATCTTTCCACCACCTTTTATGCGTTGCCAACTTGAGAAGGAGGAAATAACATAGTTTTCACACCAAGTTTGATATATATCTATTCAAGTTTCAATTTTTGTAGTGTTGCAATGTTAATTGTGATTCAATTTTAGGAATTTAATATTATAGATAGGTTAATAGTATTGTTGTTAGTAATTATATTTGAGTGTTATTCAATTTAACATTGAAAAGGAAGCAAGTGGTGAAAAACTCAAATTGTTGAGGAGTTTGATGCAAGAAGAAAAAACACTACATAATTGGCTACTCTCTCCATGCGAATCTTTATTTTTTAGGTATGTCAAGTCTTTACATGCATGTTCTTTACATTTTCCTTAATTCGAATTGAATTACTTTATCATACATGTTTAAAATAAACACATTCCCAATCAAGAAAGCAGCCTACAATCTCACATGATGCCATGTATATTTTCTACACTTGGGCTCTTTAATAATTATGTGTAATAAATAGACCTTAACATACCATGATGTCAAACTATACAAGAATAAATTCTTACAACATAATAAAAGTACAATCCCACTATTATCTTGTATTCATTTCTTAGGAAGTAATATTGGTCTCTTTATCATGCTACAGACAAATTCTCCATCATGCCGAGGAAACGATCAAGAATTAAACCAACACAGGAAGAGATAGAAGATAAGAATGCAAATAAAGCAGTGGCTATGAGGGAACTTCGTGAGAAGAGGAAATTGGACACGATATATGAAGACATACCAATTGAAGAGGAACCACAACCATCACAAAGAGATATGGTATTGGCGGCACAAAGAGAACGAATGCAAAAACTTCGTGGTATGAGAGATTTGAATACCATAGTTGGAGACACGTCCTCTACCGCAAGTCAACATGCAGGGACACCATCTACCACATCTCAAGTTGAGAGTGCATCATCACTCACATGTGATGAAGGAGGTACGCCATCGTTCCCACCTCAACCTCAAGGTATGTCATCTATTCCATCTTCGATCGAAGGTATGCCATCTAACCCATCTCATTTAAATATTGATGAAATTCTTAATATTGAGATGAATTTACCTAACTTGACACCACCTAGAATTTTGCATAGAAAGCCAAAGTATTTGATTGATATTGATGAGAATATTTTGTAGCCAATGGAAGGTAAGATTCCAAAACACACTTGTAGAAGATATGCTAATAAGATTTGGAGATTGTTCTTTGAAAAGTTAAATGAGACTGCAAGATGTCAACTATTTGTTGAAATGATGAGAAGTATAAAGTATAGGTCTATCATGAAGATTCTTGGGTTGAGAACATCAAAGGCGTCAAGTGAAAAATCTATTGTCAAGAATCTAATGAGTGCATATGAGAGTGTGGGTAACACCTCACACACAAAAGATAGTAATGCAACACGGCATGTGATTACATCGACTATAGTAAGTAGTCAAATGAGGAAAGCTCGTCTCATTAAAAAGACAAGTCAAGAATTGAGAATTAATAGGAAAACTTTATCAAGAGCTGTTGGAAGACACCAAAGAATTGAGGACACTAATGCCAATGAATTATGGGCGTTCTCGGGGAGACTACCACGAAAAGATAAACCAATTGTTGAAGCATTGAGATCACTAATTGAAGACTTTTGGAAGAATTACACAAGGGTATCTCCGAATCAAAGGGATGTGGTAAGAAGGAGAATCGGTAGTCAGAACTGCGAGCAACATCCAAAGTATTTTTTGGATGAGACTTAAACACATTTTTATGGTAAATTTCTAGAGAAGTATCCTCAAATTAAAATTTGTCAAAGATATTTTGAATTGCTAAAACCTTTCTATGTTAAGATAAATCACACACGCACTACTTGTTGTTGTAGATTACATATTGAATTTTCTAACCATTTTGATGCTTATAGGTCTATATGTTTAGATATGCGTACTAACAATGATTTGCAGGGTTCTACCATATGTGCCCCACCAACATCTTCAAGAGACTTCATATCAAGAATTTTATGTGAAAGAGAGGAAGGTCAAATATTCTACAAGAAATTATGTTTGGATGGCACATGTCATCGTTGCGGTGGCTTGCAACATTTGCCAATATGTGAACATATGGAAATAACACATGCGGTTGGAAATGAACTAGTAGAGTTTGGCAAGTATAAAACAGTGGCATACAATACAAAAGATGGTAAAGAAGCAAAGAGGTGTGAATTAGTTATTGAAAAGATTCTAGTGTATCAGTTTATGCCTATATTTTGTGACAGCATAGTGTATGAGTATGCAAGACATGCCCATAGAGCTCGATGGTTGGACTTGTAATTCAAGTTATGCAAGGACACATTTCCGGTTGGTAGCATTGTTTCAGTCGTCAACTTTGCAGAGAACTATAGTCTACAGCCACAGCGTGAGGTGCAATCACAATATTACAACTCCACACAGGTTTCTATATTTGTGCACATCGCATTCATTCATGCGAATGATAGTACAGAGGATGATAGAAAGATCATAAGGGAGTATAATTTCTATATTAGTGATGATCGCACACATTCTATGGAGTTCGTGCAAGGTTGCTTTCAGGTGTTCTACAATGATTTGGCTAGAAGGGGCATATCGTTCAGTCAGCATATCATATGGTTAGATAACTGTGTGTCACAATTCAAGAACTTGCAGAATTTCTATTGGCTGAGTAGGAGGCATAATTTTAGAGGTATTCAACATATGTGGAACTTTTTTGAGGCCGGGCATGGAAAGGGGGAGCATGATGGTGCAGGAGCATGTATCAAAAGAGCCATAGCACGAGAAGAGTTAAAGTATAAAGACAATGCAAAGTTGACAAATGCAAAATCGATTGTCGAGTGGTGTAATGCTTCCATGGGTCTAGGTAATGAAGGTAAGTCTTCAGTTCATAGATTTTTTTGGTTGATAGATGATACTAACATTGCACCATATGAGGATTGTTGTACACTGACAGGATCAAATGAGATGCACTCTTTCAGAATCTCAATTGCAGTTTCATGAAGTATCCATACACGAAAGATGTCATGCTTTTGTTCTTCTTGTACAATTCAAGTCTGGGATGAGTGCGAGTCAAAGGAGTGGGTTGACGAATGGCAGTTAAGTTATCTTAGCCCACTTGACACGTATCGACCCTCGACGACACTGGAACTAACACAGATGGAATCGTCAGTTGACTTTGACCACATATCAGATTTAGTTCAACCAAGTAATATAGGGCACGTATATGCATCTAATTTCATCTAGTTCAACCAAGTAATGTAATCATACTTTGTAGTGTTTTTGTAATGTTGACTAATTTCATCTAATTTGCTACACATATCAATGTAGGGTACGTATATGCAGTTATTGTAGATGAAGATAATGAAGAGGGAACATATTATTACTTATGTCGTTGTGTTGAGGCCAAAAAGAAATTGGAGGCCCCTGTTATAGATGGAGAAAACATCGAATACCCTACAGGCTCAGTGGTTATTACTAGAACATGGCTTAGAAGGTACCCACATAAGAGTGTTAATATTTGGTTATTTTAGGACTTTGACACGCATCGAAAGATTCTTCATTACTCGAACCTTGTCATGGCATCCAATGTTCATTTGATAAAGTATGGGGGTAGACCTTTGAACAAATATTATGGAAGGTGCGTGAGTCTGACCATGAAGCAATACTTGACACAATAAAGAGTAGAGCAGACCGGGATGGTTCATTGGATTAATTTGTAAGTATTCACATTGATTTTGTAAAGTCATGTTACATTGAGTTGTAAGTATGCACATTAATTTGTTAGGTTTGTCTTTTTTTTATTTCCTCTTGCATTTTTACACATATGTACACATTTTTACATCATCATGTTATGCATTTTTGGTGTCCTGCTCCTGATGCGACCAAACTCATAACTCACCCTACTTCCTCTAGAGACCATTTGATGATCTCTCTAACACTCTGGATCCAAGGCGCCCAATCATGATGATGACCTATATACCGTTCTCCCAAGGCGCTCATAATGAATGAAAAGAAGACCAAGGGCGCCCAAGCTTAATAGACTTATTTGTTTCAATTTTGATGATCCAAACTAGATGAAAGGAGACATGAAATGCCTTAGGACTCCATGCTAAGGTTTGAGCCATTAAAGTCTCTTGATATTAGGCACTCATGATGATGAAACTTAGAGCTTTTTCCTTTCCTATGTGCTCATCTAAGATGTTTGAATCATAAGGAGCGCCTTGACCTCTATAATGTACATTGGGCACCAAAATCAAGGTGATTTTAAGTCACTTTGAGTCATTTGGGGTCAGTTTGAGTCTTTGAGTCATGTTGCAAAAAAGTGTCAATGTTGTCAAGTTGCACAAAACAACTTTTGCATTTTTGGTGTCCTGCTCATGATGTGACCAAACTGACTGTTCCAACGCATCTAGATGGGTACATTTACACTAGGCATGGTCTTGTTTTTCACCCAAACATGTCGAAACAGTCTGAGCTACATTGTACCGACGATATCCCTGAAGAGTCCAAAGTGCAAAAAGGCTGCAATCTTTGACAAGATGTTACCCGAAAACCATGTCACTTAGAAACATTCTGTCTAAGGCAACGTGATCATGTAAAGTGCCTCTATAATAACCTCTCTCAGTTTTTTATATCTCTGAGGCATATGCCCGTGGTGAAAGGTTTTCTGCTGCCCCAAAAATCGTCAGAAGGAGGCAGTGTAAAGTCGCAAAGGGGTGTAACTTTTGTCTTGCTCCTGATGTGACCAAACTGACTATTCCAACGCATTTGAATGGGTACATTTACGCTAGGCATGGCCCTGTTTTTCACCCAAACATGTCGAAACAGTCCGAGCTACATTGTACCCACGATATCCCTAAAGAGTCCAAAGTGTAAAAAGGCTGCAATCTTTGACGAGATGTTACTCGAAAACTGTGTCACTTAGAAACATTCCATTTGAGGCAACGCGATCACATAGAGTGTCTCTACAATAACCTCTCTTAGTTTTTTATAGCTCTGAGGCATTTGCCTGTGGTGAAAGGTTTTCTGCTACCCCAAAAATTGTCAGAAGGAGGTAGTGTAAAGTTGCAAAGGGGTGTAACTTTTGTCCTGCTCCTGATGCGACCAAATTGACTGTTCCAATGCGTTTGAATGGGCACATTTACGCTAGGCATGGTCCTATTTTTCACCCAAACATGTCGAAACAGTCGGAGCTACATTGTACCGACAATATCCCTAAAGAGTCCAAAGTGCAAAAAGGCAGCAATATTTGACCAGATGTTACTCAAAAACTGTGTCACTTAGAAACATTCTGTCTAAGGCAACGCGATCACGTAGAGTGCCTCTACAATAACCTCTCTCAATTTTTTATAGCTCTGAAGCATTTGCCTATGGTGAAATGTTTTTTGCTACCCCAAAAATGATCAAAAGGAGGCAGTGTAAAGTTGCAAAAGGGTGTAACTTTTTTCCTGCTCCTGATGCGACCAAACTGACTGTTCCAACGCATCTAAATGGGTACATTTACACTAGGCATGGTCCTGTTTTTCACCCAAACATGTCGAAACAGATTTGCCCGTGGTGAAAGGTTTTCTGCTGCCCTAAAAATTGTCAAAAGGAGGCAGTGTAAAGTTGTAAAGGGGTGTAACTTTCGTCCTGCTCCTGATGCGACCAAAATGACTATTCCAACGTGTCTGAATGGGTACATTTACGCTAGGCATGGTCCTATTTTTCACCCAAACATGTCGAAACAGTCGGAGCTACATTGTACTGACAATATCCCTGAAGAGTCCAAAGTGCAAAAAGGCAGCAATCTTTGATGAGATCTTACTCAAAAACTGTGTCACTTAGAAACATTCCATCTAAGGCAACGTGATCATGTAGAGTGCCTCTACAATAACCTCTCTCAGTTTTTTATAGCTCTGAGGCATTTACCCGTGGTGAAAGGTTTTCTACTGCCCCAAAAATCGTCAGAATGAGGCAGTGTAAAGTTGCAAAGGGGTGTAACTTTCGTCCTGCTCCTGATGCGACCAAACTGACTATTCCAACGCGTCCAAATGGGTACATTTACGCTAGGCATGGTCTTGTTTTTCACCCAAACATGTCGAAACAGTTGGAGCTACATTGTACCGACGATATCCCTGAAGAGTCCATAGTGCAAAAAGGTAGCAATCTTTGACGAGATGTTACTCAAAAATTGTGTCACTTAGAAACATTCCATCTAAGGCAACGTGATCACATAGAGTGCCTCTATAATAACCTCTGTCAGTTTTTTATAGCTCTGAGGCATTTGCCCATGGTGAAAGGTTTTCTGCTGCCCCAAAAATCGTCAGAAGGAGTTAGTGTATTAAGTCAGGATGAAAGCCTATTCACTTTAAGCGCCTGTTTTTCACCAAATCACACATGTGCCTTGAACAAGTGATGCTACAAGTGGTGAACAAAATGGGTGCCTTGAAGAATTGAGCCCTCCAAGACATCTTGCAATTGCCTAAAAGTCCAAAATTTACATAAGTGAGTTAAGGCACCATTTTCCATCTCTAGAGCCTCCTTTGAGCACCTTAACATGGAGTGAATGTTTTAGTCTATGAAAGATTGTGCCTAAAGAATATAACAACCCCTTGAGTCACTAGGATGAACTAAGTTAACAAAATGAACTTCATTGAGGGAGGCGCACTTGTGCATCTAGACAACTCCAGTTTAGCACCTAAGAAAAAGCATGTTTAGAGACACCCCTCGAATGAACCCTATAGAACCAATAACCATAGCTCAAGATCCATAACCATGAGAAGATGAAGCATTAAAAAAATTCATCTAAAGGATGGGAAATACCTCTTAGATGATAGTCTGCTGAGTAGACCAAGAGTGGGGAATGAGAATGCTCGTCGAAGATACACCAAGCCACAATGACTCTCTCTAATAAGAATCTTCTCTAGGTCCATAATTAACTCACGCCCATATCCAAGTGAAAGTCTCCTTGGTCTTCCTACTAAAACCTCTAAAGGGTAACCATCTCAACAAGTGTCTCTAATCCCAAGAGAACTCTAGCCTCACCTAAGTCTCGAAGTATGTATGAGAACCTACAACCAATCAATCCATTTTAAGCTCCAAATGCAACACCACATTATCATGAAGCTCCCAAGCACATGACCAATGTACTCAATACCAAGAGAACCAACAAGACCACTGTCAAAACTCCAACTACAAAATTAGGTATCTAAACATGACATCATGATCTAACATCTCCTCCTAGAAGATCACATGCACCAATACAAACATCCTAGTCTCAAGAGAACTTGTATCATGCTAATACTCTAATCTAGAATCAAGAGTCCACCAAGACACACTACCAAACACCTCTAAACCAAGGATCAACATCTACAACCACATGAAGATAACCATCTCCTAAAAATAGTAGCCAAGATGTCAAAGCACTCTCACTACAAATAATAATCATAATCCAAGAGTTTGTCCATTACACCCAACCACTATATAAGATCATCCATCACTAGGTGACGGATACACATCACTATCAAAGCAACATCCATCCTCTCATCCCAATGCAACATACCAATGCACAAATGAGCATAGACAAGGAAAAATAACAAAGTCATCCTGTGGATATAGGCAATATGTATTCAAGTCATCCCACTACAATCAATGAGGTGTGCATCCCAAAAAAATGCATAACTTGTAGATCCCAACCATTGAAAACATGTAAAATCATCATCACATTAGTAATCATCATCACATTAGTAAACATCATCACATTAGTAAACTAGTAAACATCATTTGCATCCATACTTAAACCAATCTTATTGTTGTGTTTGATGTGTCCTCTTTCAAACAACCATTTAAAAAAATTTGAGTCCAAACAATAAACATTTACAACCATAAACATCTCAAAGTCCAAAATCCAAACATTCTATCATCCTTAATCATTTCCATCATGGACCCTTCATTTGAAAAAATCATTATGCAAGATAAAAACCCTATGCCTATTACCTTGTTCGAGGCTCATGCAAAACCCAAAATGATTAGCCTAGTACCATGTGTCATGTCCCCGTTCCCGGCTTGATCATCAAGTGTATAATGGATTAGCTTATTCCTCATTCCTGGAGGCTAATTCCAAATGATGAGGGAATGAATTGGTTTCAGACTAACTCTATCTGTTTGTTTTGCAGGAATAAGGTCAGAACCCTAAAATTTGACTAAGTATGGAAGCTTGGGAGCCTAGGCGCCCATTTCACTCCAGTTTTCCTTACTAAGTGCCTAGCACAAGGATCATCCAAATTAAGTGCCTAAGAACCTCAAGGTGCCTATACATGTTTCTAGGGATCCTCCAATTGAGCGCCTAGCATAGATGGATGAAGATTGAAAGTTTTTAAGTTAAAGATGTCCTTTGGGTGAACTCACAGCACTAGGCGCATGTGTTGGTTGGAACTCCTTGGATCTGGCACGTAGGATTGAAAACCTTTGATGAGGAGAGAAGTCTCAAGGCCTAGTTTGGTGCCCTCACTTGCCTACCCCACCCTCAGAATGTGCCTAACCTTCATAAGGCGTTAACACTCTATTTTGAGCACCTCGCAGGGGGTAATGGATAGATTGAAGGCTTGGGAGCTAAGGAAAGTCACTTAGATGAATAATCAAGATTGAAATGAGAAACTCCTAGCCAAGGCACAAAATTCCTCAATTCTGGCATCTAGAAATCAAATCTAAGTAAGGTGCTCTTTCCATTTGCCAAAGGCTCTATTAGCGCCCTTGGTTGATGATCTCTCCAGACACCTGAAATGGCACCCAGTGGATCTTTCAACTTGTATCAGGAAGAAGGGAAGCATTCTTAGTGTTGTTTAGATAATCTAAGTTGTAAAGTTAACAAGGAATAGAGCCAGAGGACAAGGCGCACTTATTGGTCTCCATCACCTCAGAAATGCACCTAATGCAGTTGGTGTCAACTTCCCTCTTTCTAGCCTCCAAATGGCGCCTAGAGTCAAAAAAGGATTTCACTGAATAATGTTAATGTTTTGAGCATCAAACTCTGCTTGGCGCTACCTATGCTCTTGTAACCTCAAATTGGTGCCTAGGGTTCAGTCATCCTCCTAAGGCATGGTTCTGCTCCTCCATAACCCTGTTTTGGTCCCTAAACTTGGAAGTACCTTGAAGACTTGGATTAAAATGGAATTCACCTCCAGAATGTTAGGCACTTGATAGAAGATAAAGGCGCTAGGGTAAAAGAGCTTCAAAGGTTTGATGTCAAGTGTGAATTGAGATAATAGGCGCTGATACCAGTTGACATTACTCCAAACATGCGCCTAAGAGAGATGCAAGTCCCCAAGACCAATTTTGGAACAAGGCACTCCATCAGAGGGTAAGATGATAATCCTTGGAAGTCAAGTGTTTCAAAGATTCTTTGAGAAATTGACAAGTTGTAACCTAGGCACCTAAACCCCTGAGAATCCTCCTATCTGGCGCCTAGTCAGAAGAACACTAATATTGCGCCTAAGTGAACTTGAGTGTCAATATAGAGTCATCAAACCCCACCAGACGTTCATCCATGTCTCTGCCACCTCAAGGAAGCACCCAGCTTAGGATGGCGCCTAGTCTGGTCTCTACTACCTTCAGTTGGCGCCTAACCCTAAGAGTCTTGCAACTATGACATCATATTGGTGCCTAGAACTCATGATGCATGAAATCAACACCTGGGTTCCAGAGAGCTCATTTGGGCACCTACTCTTGGAAACAATCCAGAGCATCCATAAACTCTAATAGGCACCTAATGTTGGCAAGGCGCAACTTCAGGAGGAGATCACCTCAACTTGGCACCCAAGTCAGAAATCTACGCCTAAGGATCTCTAGAAGGAGTTAAGGTTGTTACAATTACCTAAATGCTCATTGGTCAGAAGGGTAGCATTTGGATCTGTGTCAGGGCCCCTGGATAAGTTTGCCAACTCAGAATGAGTCATTAGATGGAATATTCCCTTGTATATGCTTCTTGGGAAACGTGCCTTGGTTCCTCTTTGTGCATTGAAAAATGTGCCTTCATTGCCTTTGGAAGGCCTATAAAAGGAGGAGCCCTCTCATTCATTTGTTATCTAATCATTTTGACAGAATTCTCTCTGCAAAGCTATTTAGCTTGTGATCTTGAGGCTTGCGAGTTTCAAGTGTTGGGGTGATGCTCCCTTGTGATATTGTGAGGTGTTGACATTCAGTTGACATCATTGAGTTTGATTGAGTTGATCAAGTGTAGATGACATTGTAAACATCAAGGCTTCAAGGCCTTTCTTTTGTATCTCCATTGAATAAATTGTAACTTCGTGCTATTGAAAGCATTATCCATGTAATAAGACATTGCAAGTTGATTGAGTCAAATAACTAGACAAGTACCCAGCTCTAAGGTTGATTCATTCAAGTAGTTATCTTTGATGTATATCTTTGTGTTGTTGAAGTAGTTGATGAATTGATAGCAAGAAAATTGTTTAAGTAAGGAAAAATTTTCGTAGAACTAGTTGGGTATCTTACACCATGCCTATCCATCAAACACCACAATGCAATCAAAATCCTAACAACATGCCCATGATCCAAGATCAAGTGCAATCATGCAAAGATATTATCAATCACAAGCCTATTAAGAATGAACTAGAGTCTTCTAGTACCATACTTTTCCATCAAACACCATCATTTAATCCATGGCCTATCAAGCCTATCAAATAAAATGCAAACATCCTATGTAATACAATCAGACTTTAAATATTTGAAGTAGCCATCTACAAATATCCATTCAAACGTGGATTTATAATGCAAGTATGGACGCCATCAATAAAAAAGATTTGTATTAACCAAATATCCATATAGGCATACATCAATATCTATCGATATAAGTATAACATATATACAAAATAGCCATATAGGCTTACAAGAATGCCATATAGGCATACAATGTCAACTATGTACAATACAAAATATATGTCTACAAATGCCATATAGGCATACAACAAAGGAACACAATAAAAAGTCATTCCCCTCTGGCTGGTGAAGAGAATAAATCACGAGCAGCCTTTGATCTTCTAGGGGATGGAGATGCGCATGTGGGTGGTCTACTACGAACCCGAGGGCTACTCCTCCTATTTAGGTCTTCCTGCATCTTTACCTATTACAATAAAAAGTATAGACATTAATATATAGAAATTACATGTTATAAAAAATGAAACATTTAACAAAATAATCACTTACCGCTAACATATAATCTATCTCCTCACTTGCCTCAGTAGCAGGAATAGGCCCTGGTGATGTCATGTCCTATAGAAACCATCCAGATAGAAATTAAACTTCAAATCAATAATCTTTTGATTTTTCAAAAATAGACAACTATAACAATGAATGTAAATTGAAATTTACTAATCTGCCTCATACCCCTGTCAATGCCATGGAGCTATGAATCGCAGAGGCCACACCCTGCTCCATTGCCCTATGAACATGGGGAGGTGTCTCCGCAGCCTGCATCATCTGGAAATAAAACAACATTATTCAATTACGAAAACTATAATAGTGATTCATATCATGGCTCCTAACATACACACACATTCATCTAAACATGGAAGTACACACAATAAAGCACACAAATCACATACAAAAATTTAGTAAGTACAATTCATTCATTAAACTATTTATTTTATTACCTCCATAAAGCTTTGAAGTCCACCACCGCTGGCAGGTGTTGCCATGAAATCTACAGTATTAACCTATTTAACATCCAAAATTAGAAATTAGAATACCATTCATATAACAATGCTATTCACATGTAATATTTATAATTGTTTACTAGTTACATACCTTGACAGTAGATGATCTAGTGAAAAATGCAGGTGGAGAACCACTGAAAACTGCATCGACGCTATGACCCTGAAATTTCATTAAAATCATCAATTTAAATTAGTTAATCTTGTATTTCAAAACTAAAATTTAATAAATTAAATTCAATAAACTTGCTAATATTTACCTGAGTATCAAGGCCGAAAGTCTCACTCAGGAGGGTATCTGTCATCACCATCTACTTAGCTGCAGATGTAGCCTGTGCACCTGTGTCCTAACTGTCCATGGAGTCATAACCACAGGCTGACCCGCAAGCCTGACAAGTATGCGGTGGGACCCTACTCCTCGCACTATCTCCCAACCCACTATGTGTTGCAGGACCGACATGCTCTATGATGCTCTGGGTCAAGGCACTAATTGACCTCAGTGTATCGACCTCAACACTCTCCTTCACAATGGAAGGGATAGAAACATGCTCGTGGGCTGGTCTGCTGATTACTTGTCTCACTACCCGCTGTGGGTCAAGACGTGCCCCCGGTCTATCCTATGCTGAGCCCCCACCTCTACCCTGGAAGTCCCGCACATCAAAATAGTTTGGCACTTTATTGAGGACAAACTCGCAGTAGAGTTTCCTCAAAAAGTATTGTGGGACCTCATTATTATTGCATGGAGGATGGTCAAAAACCATCCACCACCTCTGCCCGAAATTGTCCCTTATCGCTTGGTTGTTGCACCAATGGATAGGGAACCTCTTGCATGTAATGGGTGGAGATTGATTTATCTGTGGGTTTGTGAAAATTGAACACAAGTCTAATTTTGTAATTTATAATTTTTTGACATCTTGGTATGACAACTTGTCTGCATAGTAATCTCTAAATTCTCTCTTTTTATCGGTCCAACTAGTTATTTGCTTGCTAATTGAATTTACATTTGATAACATAGACTCAAGAGATTCGGCAAGCATGGACCTATGCAAGGTTGAAGTGGAAGGATCTTTCAACCTTGCAATTATATCTTCAATTTCCTTTTTGTTGTTTTCAATTTGCCCCATTATATTATCTTGTGTTCTAGGGGCATGTCGAGGAATGAATGGAGGAGGTTGTTGTTCTGTAGGTATTTCCTCAGGATTTTGTGGATTTTGAGGAGGAGAAGGAGGAGGAGGAGGAGGAGGAGGAGGTGCATTAACATTTCCTGACAATTAACGAAATATACATCAAAAATCAACAAAAACCTACCTATTTAGAAAGAAATTCAAACAAAAAAACAAAGATAACTCACCCCTTTGGCGTGCTCGACGTTGCGGCGGCATTTTGGCGACGAATCGATAAGCTTTTTATGTTGATTGGCGTTTTGCAGAACGCGAGCGCGCTTTTGAGGGTTTGGAAGCTGCGGGCAGAGGAGAAAATCAGAATGAAATGAAATTTGATTACTTTTTTTTTTATTTATACTAGGTCATAATGCACTCGCGTTATGGCTCGGTAATGAAGAGCCTAAGGCTTGTCATTACCAAGCCATAACGCGAGCGCATTATAACGCGCTCGCGTTATGACTTAATTTTTTTTGAAATTATCTTGGCCACTTTTTGGCCCCCCATCTTCTTGCACTTACCCTCTTGAGAGCAATGATAACATTCTAAGTGCTGAGATGACTGTCCACTGGTGAAAGGGCACAGGAACAGAGGGTGGAGAAGGGACAATAGGTGCAGGGGAAAACGTTGATTTGGATTGACACGTGCCCCTGGTCTATGTTGTGGCATTCCATCACTAACACCCTGAAATGATCTCATATCAAAATAATTGGGCTTTTTGCCCATCTCAAATTTGCCCATAATTTTTTCAAAAAATAAAAGGGAACCTCAAAATCAGCATGAGGTGGATGGTCAAAGACCATCCACCATCGATCCCAAAAATTATCAGCTATCTGTTGATGTGTGCACCATTTGATTGAAATTCTCTTTTTAGTTGGTGGTATTTGTTCACCTGTGGAGGGATCAATGAAATATGGGGCAATTGTATTTTTGGTAATAGGTAAATCATTGATCTCTTTATATGAGAGACCATTTGCATAAAACTGCCTCCTCTCTTCTCGCCATGAGCGGAATGTGTCTAGATCCGTGTGGATAGCTCTCACTGAATCAACAATAGTTTGCATCGTAGATGCAAACCCTGAAATGTGTGGAGGGGTTTGCATTTGGCTTTGCAAGAAATTGATTTTTTCTTACAATGTTTGTATATTTTCATCAATTATTGCTCGCAAATGAGCCTCATCATGCAGTGGTGGTGGTGTTGGTGGAGTGGGGGGTCGTGGGGGGTCATGGGGGGGGGGGGGGGTTCATGGGCTAGATCGGCCATGTGTACAAATAAGGTCTACAGGTAGAGATGCAATTACAAAAAATAATTAAAATCAAATTAGGAATTGAAAATATATATTAAATTGCATGCACAACATATGTTTAAATATACATATACATATAAATTGAAAACTTGGAAATATATAAATTTGCGTGGTTTAAGAAATACATTAAAACGTTTAATTTTACATTTAAGTTAACATATACATGCATTCAAAATTTAAACTTGTTAGAAAATGTATAAAATCAAAATTTATACATTTAAGAATCATGACATGAATAAAAATTTATGTCCTAGTATCTAGTCAACAATATTTTGTCTTTTAAGTCCTATAATCTTATTTTACTATACATGTATGTATGTATGTCTACACAATTTCAAATTATCTTAGTTAATATATCATTCCTAAAAGTTTAATGTATAGCCTAAATGTCAATCCATCTAGGGCCATGTTGCCATTTCCTATATTTTGGTAAAATTTAAGCTGATTTTGTTTCCTATAAATTTGTGCAATGTTCATAAAAATCAAAATCCTAAAAATAATTAACTAGCTAGGCTAGTGTTAATATATTGCATGTCCACAAACCTCGAATATCAATAGAAGTCTGAGAATCCTAGAGGTTATGATTAATGAGTGGACAAATTAGTTAGAAATATTTCCTTGAGGTTTTGAAAAGAAGACAATTAAAGAGAAAAATTCAATAACAACTAGGTTGTTTACAACCACACTCATGTATTACATTCAAACTCCTAAACATGTCACGAAGTTCATGTCGACCTATTGGCTACAACTACAGGTTTACAAAACCTTAAATGTCATGTTTTTATTGTATATAGCCTAAATGTCATTCCATCTAGCCATGTTACCAAAAATCCTATTGTGTTCCTAATCCATGTTTATCCTTCTTAAGTGTCTCATTTTATTCAATCTTTGAACCCATCCTATGTACTCTCAACATTATTTTAAAAATTTTCCATTGTTGTTGTCCCCTTTACCCCTTTGTTAAGCATCAAGTTGTCATAGATGCATGGATATGTTTAAATTAAAGATTTAAACATAATAAAATGACTTCTAAGTTTTAGGTTTAGGTTTAATAAGTCATTTAGGTTATGTCTACAAAAAGATATTAGGGTCCTATCTAGTCTAATTTATAGGTTTTTAGCTTCATGAAAAGAGTTTTACAAATGGTTAAATTAGGACTATGAGACTCATCAGGAACATTAAAAGCCATGAAGACTGAAGAATAAGGCTCTAGGCATGAAATGTATTCTTATTGCTCATGTGCATTAAATGACTTTGAGTAATAGTTATGAATAAAGGTTTTATCTATGACTTTTGGATATATACTGGATATTGGTAGATCCAATCCTTATCCCTAATGTTTGATATCCCCAACATAATATTTATGAAGTACCAAGTGGATAATGTTACATGATTAAAAGTTAATTTAGACCATATGAATTATTCCCCTTGCTTGAAGGCTAAATTAAGATCTTAATTGTTAAGGCTACATATGATTGGGAATTTCCCTAAGATTTGTAACCTTGTTGTTAGGGACCAAAGTTGGAACCCTATTTACACTTGAATGTCTTGCCAAGGTGTTTATGTCTAGGAATTGATTGGATCATTTACCTATAAGTGATACTAATATCCCCTTCACAAGGGAGTAACCTAGCTAATTATATCTTAAAATTGGTATTCCTCTAAGCACTTGATGTTGGTTCTAATTAATCATGAAGTCAAGGACCTAGCCTTTAAAATGACTCGACATTAGATCCTTCAGACCCATCTCTCCCATTGAAAGCATTGGCCAAGCATTTAACCCTTCACTACATTGATTCTTATGTTTGCATCTTTGTTCTCAACCCAATGACAAGTCCTATGACATGGTGCTTGATATTTCATATTTTCTTGAGTTCCTTGTTAGTGTTTATGTTCATGAAGCTTGATATTGATAGAGAGAGTCATGACTATTGATTTTATTTTAATCCAATAGCTTCTCCAATCACAACAATTATCATCACATGCTGCTTGTCTAATACCCACTTGATAATACAATTTGTGTAACTCCTAAGGCCCCCCTTAAAATGTGTCAAAATTTTCTTTAATCATTACTCGATTGAATCCAACTCAAATTTGAGGTGGGCCCATTCTTTATTTTTTTCACCATTTTTTACAATGACATTATATCATTAGTAATTCTACATGGAAATTTCTTGTAACCTACAAAGGTTGTTAGTGATTTTGTGTTTCTAGATTGTGCTAGCCATTTGATTAGAATTGAATCTAATGGCGTATGTAGTTACATGGAGTTCCTTCATTGTTGTCAAAATAGTGTTGCACTATTGATCATGAGAAGTTTAGGCTAGTTGTGGTAGACACTTTCCCTTTTTTGAACTATCTAGTATTAAGGGCTTGAGTTTTGGGACTAATGATATATTCCAACCATGGAGATTGATTCTTTCATAACATATATTATTGGCTAAAGTATTGAGCTATGATTATTCATGTTCTTTGTTAGAAGATAAGGGGTAAGCATGTGGCCTTGTTGGATCTATCAAGCTCAATTGAAGTACTTATGATGGATAGTGTATAGAAATTCAAAGGAATGAACTTAGATGACTTTAGATTAATGACGTTAAGTTCTCTATGCATTGAATCCATGATTCTATCCTTTGATTGATGAGCCAAATAATTTACACAACAAAGCTCAATGCTTACTCAGTGTAGCATGATGCTTTATGGAGTAGTTCACTACTTATATTTTGTGATGTCATTATGTTTTGTGAGGAGGTTAGAGAACCATTGATGGGATCTTAATTGAATGACCCCTATAATAATTAATAGTTGTTGGAGATTTCAACATTTTAGTGATGTTCCATTGACTAGTTCATGACCATGTCATATTATGGTGGTATCCCCTTCCCTATGATTATGAGTACTAAGTGGTTAGTAGAAGTGCTCATTGATCTAGAGTGACATGGTGATCTTGGGATTTCTATATGTAATGATGATGTTAGAAAATGGTAGAACCATTTAATCTTCAACTATGTTGGAAGATCATGTGGCTTGAATAACTTCTTAAGGTGTCAAAGCTCTTAGTTGTTTTGGGATTGTGCCAACCATGTGATAAAAGACATGTTGGAGCATCCTATGGATTATACACTCTCATGAAATCATTTGTAATATGTTTGATTTTTTGTTGCTTGATTGATTAGTTACTACTAAGTTAGCATGGTTGCATGTCCTCTAGTTCATTGATTGTATATGGTCTACATAATTTGTGTTCATATTGGTTAAAACATTTTAGTGGCAAGGTCTATGATTGTGGGAAATGAGATCTTGTGTTGAGTTGGATGATCCAAGGGCCTCTGCATGTTTAAGGGGCAAGATCTCATTATGTTATAATAAGACTACACATTGATCATTCATCTCTATGAGATGAACAAACCTCACACCTCCCCATGTCCTTTTTAATTTTGCATTCAACCAGGGGATCAATGTGCTTAGTATTATTTGATTTCATAAACCATCATAAACCTATTACAGTCTCATTGATCGCTCTACAATACCCATAATTATAACTCCATGAGAAGCTCAAAGTGACTTACCAAAAGGAAACAATAGTTGTTGTAAGATCACATTGTTATACTATAGATGATATGGATAATAGCCAAATTCAGATGATACACTTAGTATCAAAGAATGGTTCAAACTAAAGGCTTAATGGGACATTAGGGATACATTCTTAAATTTAAATTTAAAATTAATGAAATCCTAGTTTATGAATTAGGGTTTAGTGTCTATGAATTAAGGTTTTATGTTATACTATTTATGAAACCCTAGTTTATGAATTAGGGTTTTAGGTTAATGAATTAGGGTTTTAGAGTTTAGTCTTTATGAAATAGGGTTTACCATTTCTGAATTAAAGGTTTATAGTTTATGTAATAGGGTTTACTTTTTTTCTATTTGAGGTTGAATATATACAGTTTAACATTGCAAAAACAACAAAAAAACAACAAAATACAAAGCAAAAAATAATGAAAACTAGTAGAAATGGATGGGCGACCAACCTGGGGCACTAGTGAATCAATTTGAGGAGGAAGGGATGCTTTAGAGGTGGAAAATGGGGTCATCCAATGTGGGTACCCGTTCCTGGTGTTGTTCTCCCTTGTCTTCCGTGGCCTGTAACTGTTAAAATGAAGCTACAAGCCTGTTTTCTTAAAAAAAAATATATTTTTCAAAAATGGGTACTGTTTCCATAACAAGTACTTGTTTTAGCTTCGAGTGCCCAATCGTAAACGGGCACCCATTTTGGCTCGGGATCCCATTCCAAGCCTACCGTTTTGGAATGATGGCCATGCTTCTGACAAGCCTGCAACTCTGCAGGAGAAGATTGCCTGCATGCATGGGTACCTGATGCATTGAAGAAGGAAGGTCTGGAATCCTTCTACATACCTACAAATTCATTTTGTAGCTTCTTTGTATTGGCAAATTGAAGAATTCCACTATTTCAGCTACGTGGATCTAATCTCTCTGCAACATTTATACTTCAGGTGTTTAATTCTCTCTGCAACAATGGTGTGATTTCAGGGAAATGTGACCTGCAAGCTTTTACAACACCTTAAAATATTTAAATTTCTTTAAATATTCTAAGGCATTACATTCATTGATTTTCCTTTTCGAGCCCTCTATTTTTGGCTCTATCGGTAAAATCCAGTTTTTGTGAACCTTTCTATCTTTTCTTCAATCAGTGATTTCTTCATTTCCTGAATTTCTGACTCTTTGTCGGTGAAATCCCATCTTTTCTAACTTGGCATCTTTCCTTCCCATTTTGCCTTAGCTTTTCACCTTATCAGCAATCTTTGAAAATTTTGAACCTATTGATAAGTTGGCCTTTTTATTGATTTGCCGACTAACTGGCCTTTTATCATTTTTTTGCCTTATCAGTGAACTTCTCTTTTTCAGAACCACTAAGCCGACCCCCTTTTTCCTTGAGTCGACGAATTTGCCATTTTAAGAACTCGGCCATCCCTTCCTTTTCTTCTTTTCCTTGTCACAAAATCACCTTGTCAGCGAACCCTCAAAAACATGAAACACTTGCTATGTTCTTCATTTTGCCAATTTGCTGATAGCAGCTCCTCTTTCTTTCCTTGCCTTAGCCGATTTCTCGCCTCCCCTTTTTTAGTCAGCAAATCGGTGAATTAGTGAACTACCAAACTACAGAACCAAAGGTTCACCAAACCAAAATTTTGAGAAAACAGGGGAGACCGGGCCTCAGGCCATCCGCTTGTCACTTTCAAGAAAGAAGAAGAGAGAAGAGAGAAGAGAGAACCTTCAACCTTTGCTTTCTGAAAAACTTAGCCATATTTATAGTTCGGCAGACTTTGGCCTTCGGGCCTTCCACCTTCCACCTTCTGCCAAATGGAAAGGGAAAAGACATCAACCTCGACATCCGTGCTCCACAACACTTTAGAACATTGAAAATGCAAGGGATTGGGCGTCAGGCCTTTTGCCTTCCGCTTGTCGAAAAGGAGGAGGAAGAAGAAACCCTCAAAGTCTAACACCTGAAACACTTGGAACATTGGAAACGACAGACTTTGGATACTGGGCCTTCCTCATTCCACCTTCCAAAAGGGAAAGGAAGAAGGAAGGAGAAACCTCTGAAGTCTGACATCTAGCATACTTAGAGCATTTTACTTGTCAGGCTTCGACAAGCAAACCTCTGGTCCTCCACCTTTCAAAAGGAAGAATGCGGAAGAGAGAACTCCTGACCTCCGTACTCTGAAAGACTTAGCTGAATAGAAGTGACCAAGGCAGAGTTTGGGGATGACAAACATGTCAAGATGGAGAGGAGAAGCCCGAACTCCATAACTCTAAAAACACTGAAAACACAAGGAAAACTTAGGATTTTGGGACTTAGCCATTTTGGGTGGTTTTCTCTTACATTTCAAAAGGGTGAAAACACTAGGATTTCTTGGATCCTTAGGCTATTTGGCTAGAAGGCAAAATAAGATAACATTTTGGTGACTATGCAGGGGTGTTTTCCTGCTAAACACTGGGATCTAAAGGCCTTATACAATCTATTGGGAAAACAATCTCCTAATGAGAATGTTGCCTATGCAAAAGCACTTAGAGGAAGGGAAGCCTAAAACAGAAACAAACCTACTCTAAATATTTACAAGAATCTTAGAGCCAAACTCAAAAGTATGGTTTGAGATGAATCGCATTCACTGGGATCAACAGTGATTCACTAGTCAGATTGGAGAGTTGAAAGGCATTAGCTTGCCTGCAACTAGTGATGATGTAAGAGTTATTCCATAAGGCATTGAATTTGGAATGCCTCCTAGCCTTAGCTCTATCTTCATCCCATTTCAGCACCAAATCTCCCTCTTGGAAGACTTTGCCAACTGCTTTTCTATCAAAGGTCTTCTTGACCTGATATTGGTGGGCTTCAAGGGTTTGCATAGCAACATCCCTTTTTTCTTCAAGCTCCATCAGCTCAATAAACTTGAATGCTATGGGCTCATTTTCTAGCAATTCCAACTGCTGTGCCAACTCGAGGGAAGGCAATTCAAGTGATAGTGGAAGCCTTGCTTCCTTTCCATTTACCAACATGAAAGGTGAATTGCCAATGGCCCTCTTAGGGGTAATTCTATCCACCCAGAGAGTTGTCTTCAACTTGGAATGCCAAGTTCTTTGATTATCATCCACTATTCTTTTGATAATCCTGATCAAATTTTTATTTGTGGACTCAACTAGACTATTCCCTTGAGGGTAGTAATTAGCTGATGTCTTCAAATAAATCCCATAGTTAAGTCCCCATTCACTAATTTTTGTTCCTACAAAGGCCTTATCATTGTCAGAAATAATGGTGAATGGAACAACAAACTTGGTAACTTTCTCTTCAAGGAAGTCTAAAATGGAGGCCTCTGTGGCATCCTTCAATACAACTACCTCTATCCACCTTGTGAATTAATCAGTGGCTACTAAATTTGATTTGTGGTTAGTACTGGAAGGTGGATTAATCATCCCAATGAAGTCCAAACCCCATTGGGCAAATGTCTGATCAGTTTGAATTAGATGTAAGGGAAGAGCAACCAACCTTTATTTTCTTGCAAATAATGCACATTCTTTACAGCTTCTTACCCATCTACGGGTGTCTCTAAATAAATTGAGCCAATAATAACCATCCCTCATGATTTTGACAACAGTTGTTCTTGGAGAATAATGACCACTAGCAGGGCCATTATGAAATTCTTCTAATACCCTAGAGGTCTGATCTTGTGCAATGCATAGAAGAAGAACTCCATTGATGTATTTTATGAACAAGACACCATCAATAAAAACATAAGGGATGACCTGGAGTCGAAAATACCTTCCTTTGGCATGATCTAGTCCATCTGGGCATCTACTTGACTGCAGAAATGTGACCATATCATGGTGCTAGTCAGTTGGAGTGTGGGAACCAACTAGTTGTGTCTTCCCAAGGACACACACAATGTCATTTATTACCTCAGGGTCCACGACCATCTATTCACACAAGCTCTTGCTACGTACTAACTTAGTGATGTTGATGTCCACATCATATTCCATTACTTTTGTGATCCACCCAGCCCTTTTTTCATTGATATCTTTGCTCAAAAGAAATTCTTTAATGCTAGGGTGGTTCACCGTCAACTATATCTTGCTGTTTGAAATCATATGCCTTAACTTTTTGAGTGCTTTCACCAAAACAAACACTTATTTTTCAACAAAATCATACTTCAATTCATACTCTTTAAGAGGCTATCTGAAGAAAGCAATTGGTTGTTCCAATTTTTTTTCATTCTACCGTGTTAAAACTACTGATATGTCCTCCTTGCCTCCAAAGGAAAAAAAGATAAAATCACCTTCATAGTTGGGATTTATTAGGTGGGAGCCTATGCAATGGCCTGCTTGACAACTTCAAAACTATCTCTACCTTCCTTTGACCATGTGAAGGTAGCATTCTTCTTGAGCATAGCAGTGATGGGTTTTTCTATTGAAGAAAAATTGGGTATAAACCTCCTCACAAAATTAATCTTTCCCAAAAAACTTTGTAGGCCCTTCTTGTGACTGGGAAGGGGGAGAGCCAGAATGACATTGGTTCTTTCAGGATCAATAGCCAACCCTTCTTTTGAAAACACATGTCCTAGCAATTTGCCTTCTAGGACAACAAATACACATTTCTTTGGATTTAATGATATTCCATATTCCCTGCATCTTTCAAAGACTTTTCTCAAATGACCCAGGTGGTTAGCTATATGCTTGGAATACACAGTCAAATCATCAAGAGACAATAAAAAATATTATTGATTAGGCCTTTAAAAGACAATCCATTGCTCTTTGGAAGGTTGCCCCAGCATTAGTCAACCAAAATGGCATTTTCTGATAAGCCAAAGTTCCTCACTTGGTAGTAAAGGTTGTTTTGTACTGATCTGATTCTTTTACAAGAAACTAGTTTTAGCCTGAGTAGCCATCTAGGAGTGAAAATCTTTTAGCTCCTGCCATTGTTTGGAGGATTTTCTCCATGGAAGGGAGTGGATAGTGGTCTTTAAGGGAGGCCTTGTTTACGTCTCCAAAGTCCATACACAATTTGATTTCTCCTTTTTTCTTCCTAACTGGAACAAGGTTAGCTACCCAAGAGGAATGTTAAATGGGATAAATGATTTTAGCATCAATGAGTTTGGATAGCTCTCTTCTCATCAATGGCTCAATTTTGGGGTTGACCAGCCTTTGTTTTTGGTAGACAGGTTTTGCATTGGGATCTAAATCAATGGTGCGTTCCAGATTAAACCAAGGTTAAAGCATTTCAGATCCCTATAATCCCAAGCAATTAAATCATCAAATTCATTACAAAGTTCAACAAAATGTTGCCTTTTAGCTTGATCACATATCTTGCCATGTTTTAGAGATTGACCCTCTACAGTCTCCACCTCTTCGTAGTCCTCTTTCTTGACTGACATGTTCATTTTCTCTGTCTTTAACTGAGCTTCAACACCAAATATGCTCTCTAAAGTGATCAGTCCCCTGGGTAACTTATTGGTCTTCAGATGGATCACTTGGTCACCATATTGCTCTTGTAATATGGACTAATTTTTGGCAGCAAAATCTACCTCGTCTTGCAAGAAAATCACAATCTTCTAGTCACTTTCAAATACTTGCCATCTTATCACATTGTCAGGCACAACATGCCTAACAACAATCTTCACATGTTGGTCTGAGTTTTATTTGACATTCTAGGGAATTAAGTGTAAATTGCTTCCGGATTAAACTGTGTATGTTTTTGCTTCAACGTTTCGGATCATGCTCAATGATCCATCATCAAGAAAAGGAGAAAGTGTGGTTTGGATAGCAGGCATGTCCTTAAAAGTCTAGCACCAACTGTAGTTTGTCTATCAACATCTTTGTTTCTTTGTCTAGGCACTACCTGGATATTGAAGGCATCAAAGTCTTCAATCAAGTCCCAGACTCTATGTTTATATGACTTGAGCAAGTCATTCTTTGAATCACTTTGTGATCTGATTTGGTGCACAACAGGTTCACTGTCACCAAATGCTTGTAAAATTTGTATTCCTCTCTTTTGTGCCAATTGTATACCCTAAATTAAGGCTTCATACTCAACCACATTATTAGTACAATTGAACTATAGTCTGAAAGTAGATAAATAACTTTCTTTTTGGGGTGAAATTAGCACAACCCTAACACCTTCTCCATTTTTGCTTCTGGAGCCATCAAAATACATCTGCCATATCCCACTTGGATCTGATGTTGCCTTCTCAAGATTAGGGATGATGAAGTCCTCTCCATGCATACAATAAGAACCTAGTCCTATTTCTTCTATATGGTCATGAGTATCAAAATGCAAATAGTTTGCCTACTCATCAAGAAGTATATCAAGGATTTCTTCCACAGGTGTTGTAGCCTCATGCCTAATGTTGTCATCCTCTTCCAACTCATGGATTGTGTAATCAATATTCAAAGGGATAGGTGTATAAGGCTCTATATGATCATTAGCAATAGGCTCATCCTTAATGGTCACTTTAGTGCCATATCTTGTTCTAAATAACATGTGGGACCAATCAGAAGATAGGTACCCACCTATTTTAGTAGTGAAATCCCTAGATATGCATATGCCAAAGTATGAGGGGAGGTCAATAACTAAGATATCTTGTGAGATAGAGCAGCCCGGGCATGCATGCAGGGTGAGCTTTAAATCCTTAATTACACCTATTGTCTTGACAACAATGCCATCTAATTGCATTAACCCTTTATTTACAGGCTCATATTTAATGCCTAACTTATCAGCTATATTTTTAGGCATAACAAAAGTACCCACCCCAGAATCTATCATGCAATTGTGTAACAATTTATCACTAATGAATAGGAAGATGTAGAATGGAGGGGGCTTACCAATTTTTCTTGTGCTTGTTCCCTCTTTTTTTGGTTGGCATAGACTTGTTGGGATGATAGCCTTTTCTTTTGTTGTCTCTATGGCCGGATAATTGAAGCTTGTCAAAGCTTCTTACACCAAATCCCTCTACAATGGGATCAATAGAGCATCCCACATATTGATGCTCAGGTTGGTCTTCTACATTTGATCGACTATGTTGAAGGGAATTTAGCCAACCTTTTGGGACACCTTTGTATTGATAGCATCGACCCTATCTTGTTGGCCAACTTGGGAGTGCATTGCTAGCACCAAATTCACTCACCGATAGTATGATCTACCTGGGCTAAAGGCATTCCTATAGCACTTTCCTTCCCTGCATTTGCTGGAGGTACCTCTGTTACCATAGCTCTGGTTGTTCTTACTGAAGGCGTATGAGATGTAGAGGCATGGAGAATGGAGGCATGAGTGGTTGTAGGGGGCATTACATCCTCAGTCACCCTCCCCTACCACTTCTTGATTGGGATTGACTTACTGTTCTAAATTCATTGGTTGGCTTTGCACTGTCAAAGCCTGACTGAATTGTCTACTTTGGCAAAATTCTAATCATGTGGCTGATTGCATTGATAACGCCAGTCATTATCTTGAGCCAAATTTTTTTTATGGGCACCAAAGGTCTAGATGTGCTCATAGAATTGGGATGGACAACATTCAGTGGCCTGATATAACTAGGTTGATTTTGCCTCTGCACATTCCCTTGATATGGTGGCCTGTTTTGCTGATAATTCTGATTGAATGGCTAATATTGCCTGCTAGGTTGTGCATTCTGTCTCCTTAGTGCCACCAACTCATTGCTTAACATTCTTATCATGGTATCTTTATCCTCTGATTGCTCAATGGAAGGTGTAATTAGAGGAGTAACATGCCTAATTATTGTAGAAATTGGAGCTACAGTAGGATGAATAATAGGAGCCCGTGGAAACAAAGGCATTGGTGGCCTCAGAGTAATCTTCCTAGCCTGAATCAGACAATTCTCTACCCTTATGGCTATGTCATACGCATCTGATAACACAATCCCTCCTATGGATTGAATCATGACAACAATGTCAAGATTCAGAGATCTTAAATAATATGTGAACGTAGTATTTGGGGAGGGTTTTACCGATAATGGGATCATGTCCCATGTCTTCTGGAACCTATAGATGAAGTCCACCATGTATTCATGGGGGGCTCTTTTGATTGTAGCGAGCTGCTCCATTAGTGATAGATGGTCACTCTTATCTTCAAAATGTTGGCACAATCTAGTGCCCAAATCATCCTAGTTGTGAATGGAATTAGCTGGGAGACCTCTATACCATTGAAGGGCTTTCCCCTTTAAAGGAAGAAGCCAGAAGCCTCACAACCACATTATCTGCAATGACATTATGGACATAGCAGACACTGACAATGTCCTAGATATGCTCAACAAGGGTGGTGGAATTTTCACCAGTGAAGAATGGGATTGCTTTTAAAGGTGAGGTGGGGATATCATCATATTAGGCTAGGTCAAGAGGGCTACCCCCATTGAAGGTAACAAATGGAAGGTTCCTTGCCATACTTGGGATATTCAGGTTAATATGGGGTATGTGCAAGGTTCTTAAATATTGAAATATAACTGGAGGAGGTGTAGACTGGGCTCTTGAAGGTGATGGAACAACACTCCTATTTTACCTCATAGGGGACCTAGATAGTCTACCTTCTTCTTCTAAAATCAACAAATGATAGTTCAATAAATTGAAAATTACCTCTAGAAGAAGACCAGGTCTGTACTCCAAGATGAAATGTCGAATGACTTGAATATTGGATCAATAGAGTCACCAGGTGCCTATTGTATGCTTCCACAACAACGAATAAACTAAGAACAACATTGAAATTTCTCAGTCTAGCTCTTACTTAGAGCGTGCCAAAAACTATTATCACATAAAATTGCACCTTGCTTGGAGCATGTCCAAGCATTCCAATGACACAATGGGACTGATCTCAAGGTGTGGGACCTTGCAGTTGAGATCAGACCTTCAAATAAGGTTGGTTCGTCTTTCTAAGCTTAAGGCTCAGAGAATTGAACTAAATCTAATGCTGCTCATAGGGAAAATGGAAAGAAAATACTAAAATTAAAAGGGGGAGGTGATGCACCAGATTCATAAGGTGTTTTAACTATGTTTGAATTAACACAACAATGACTTCAAGACTATAGAAAGCTCACATAGACTCACATAAGCTACATAGAGGTTTGACAGAGAACTAAAGCCAAGAAAGGGGTCATTTTACCCATAATACCAGTATCTAATTCTCAAATAAACATAGAATAAAACTTTGGAGAGAGGCAAAATAACAATCTATATGTCATGGAGGCTAGAAAGCCAATACAGAGAAAAACAATTTACGATAGGAGAAATAGATACAAAATAACTGATTACACTTATTGGTGAACCAGATTAGAAGACATCAAAGGCCTAGCTACAAGCACAATGCATCAAATTCTACTAATTCTTACAATCATGTTACAAGATCAGTGACAACAAATTGTTGAGCATAACGACCCAGAACAATAACTAACAACCTTTTTACATCCTTGATTCATGTATATATAGCATTTTCATCCATTTGCAATGTTGGGCACTGAAATTTGGTCAACTGACACTGCCCAGGTGCTCACACTGCATTTAATTTAGCCTAGAAGCTATGTTAGAATATGCAATTTAGAACAATGGCCATGCTTCTGACATGCATGTAACTCTAAAGGAGAAGATTGCCCGCATGCATGGGTACCTGACTCATTGAAGAAGGAAGGTCTAAAATTCTTCCACATACCTACAAATTTATTTTGTAGCTTCTTTGTACTAGCACATTGAATAATTCCACTATTTTAGCTACTTAGATCTGATCTCTCTTTAGCATTTGTACTTCAGGTGTTTAATTCTCTCTGCAACAATGGCGTGATTTCAGGGGAATGCGACCTGCAAGCTTTTACAACACCTTAATAAAATTAAATTTCTTTAAATATTCTAAGGCATTACATTCATTGATTTTCCTTTTCTACCCCTCTATTTTTTGCTCTATCAGCAAAATCTATTTTTTATGAACCTTTCTGTCTTTTCTTCAGTCGACAATTTCTTCATTTCCTAAACTTCTAGCCCTTTGTCGGTGAAATCCCATCTTTTTAACTTGGCAACTTTCCTTCCCATTTTGCCTTAGCTTTTCACCTTATTGATGATCTTTGAAAATTTTGAACCTATCGGTAAGTTGACCTTTTTATCGTTCGCCGACTAATCAGCCTTTTATCATTTTTTTTACCTTATCTACAAACTTCTCTTTTTTAGAACCACTGAGTCGGCCCCCTTTTTCCTTTAGTTGGTGAATTTGCCATTTTGAGAACTTGACCATCCCTTCCTTTTCTTTTTTCCCTTGTCGACAAATCGCCCTATCAACGAACCCTTGAAAACATGAATCACTTGTCATGTTATTCATTTTGTTGATTCGTCGATAGAAGTTCTTGTTTCTTTCCTTGCCTTAGCTGATTGCCCTCCTCCCCTTTTTTAGTTAGCAAACCAGTGAATTAGCGAACCATTGAACTACCGAACCAAAGGTTTGCCAAACCAAAATTTTGAGAAAATGGCAGAGATCAGGCCTCGGCCCTTCCACTTGTCACTTTTGGGAAAGAAGAAGAGAGAAGAGAGAACCTCTGACCCCCACTTTCCAAAAGACTTAGCCATATTTATAGTTCAATGGACTTCGGCCTTCAGGCCTTCCACCTTTTGCCTTTTGCCAAATGGAAAGGGCAAAGACAACAACCCTGACATCCGTGCTCTGCAACAATTTAGAACAATAAAATTGGTGGAGGTTGGGCCTTGGTGTAGGAGTTAAGGACAACACTGAGAGGGGGGGTGAATCAGTGTTGTGTGAATTTTCAAATCTTTTTCAAACTTTAACTTGCAGAGCACAAAGGAGAGAAAGCTATCATTGATTTGTCAAACACATATGCACAAAACTAAGAATGAAGAAGGAGAACAAAACCTTATAAGCAACATATTAACATACACACATACAGATGAAAACAATATGACACATAACACAAATTTGCACGAGTGGAAAACCCTCCTGGGGTATAAAAACCACTCCAAAACTACCTCACTGGCTTAACCTTGAAAATATCTTTACAAGCCTCACTGGCTGATGTAAGTGTCTCACTGACAAATGGTCTTACTGACCTACAAGCCTCACTGGCATACTATTGTGCCTCACTGGCATTTCTCAATCAATCAAAACTAAAAATCTCATGTGCAAGAAGTGATTGCTGCTCAATCTGATTTGCACCATTCAAATCAACCCATTTGCAACATATATTTCATCATTTCAATCCTCTCATATTTTATCTTTGAATCATCTAATTCACCTGATTAGGGAAACATCTCTCTTTCATTACAAATTGGTTTTTCATATTTTACACATTCATCTATATTAACAAATTATTTCATCATTAATCTGCACACTCAACAACCTCTCATCAAAACACTTGTAGAGCCATTAAATATCATATGTCCTTTCACATTCAATTCTTCTCTACTTTTTCAATCTGCCTATTCAAATTCATCTTCCAGCTTTGCAAGATCCTTCATATTCCTACAAAAGAATCTTATTCAAAAATATCATTTAACCTTCAACAAATTTTTGCCCTTGAAAGAGAAAAATAAAATCTCTTCATAAAAAAAATCAATCTCCTCCTTTGCAACTATCATTAAAATAAAATGATATCTATTCACCACAACCCCAACACATTTTTCTGACCCTTGACATCTGCAAAAATGACAAACTTGATCTTTCATTTTCTCTAATATTTCAGTGCCCTGTAGGAAAAAATAAAATCTCTGAACACTTTCATCTTAAAAAAAACTCTGATATTCTTCCAATCTGTCTTTTCATCTTCCTCTGCAAATAAACTCTTTATCTCCACAAATCTAATCAATGCTCTGTAAATAAAAAAATCTCTGATAAAATCTTTTTCATTTTCTCCAAATATTCTTCAACTTCAAAAAATATTTTGCCTTGTATAAAGTCTTCATAAAAAATCTTTTCAAAACTCTTGATCTTCTCTGTAAAAATACATTTCCAAAAACTTGATCTTCTCTTGAAAAATCAATTTTCAATAATAATATCCATAAAAATATTTCCCTTACAAAAAAAAAATCTCTTTCCAAATAAAACAAACTCTCCTTAAAAAATCTTCTCATAAAACTTGCCTTTTAAAAAAAAAAAACTCCAAAAATTCCTTAAAACACTCACAGTTTTCATATTATTCTATTTCATGAGAAGATGCCTTTTAAAGGCCAAAAAAAAAAAAAGAAAATTAAAATTTTCTATATTAGAAACAAAGCCATTTATGGCTTAGTCACGCTTCCTTCAAAAAGATATAAGATACTTTAAAAAAAAAAAACAAACTCCTCTTAATAAAACTCTTCAAAGGATGCTTCCCTTCAAATATGCTTTAATGCTTATGTTTTTAAAACATTCAAACTTTGAGGTCTCCTTTGAAAATGTATTAAGGCAATTTGAAACATTTTTTTGGCGCTCAAGTTTATGATGTCTACCGCTTGGAGAGGTAAAAGGGGCCGGTTGCCCACATAGTTTAAATCCTTCTGCAGGTTATATTTAAGTGACAAACCTGCTATCCCAAGTCACTTCCTTTTTAAAACAAAAAGTGCATTTGATGAGTGACGGTTTTGTGAGAGTTTTAAAGGCATCTAAACAACAAAGAGGACCTTCATAAATACCATTGCTACTCTGCCATTGTAGCACTTCAAAACAGATCTAAATTCTCTGCTACCATTCCAACATATGTCAATAGAATCTGAATAAATTTCTCTGCAACTATCCATAGATGAAATAACACCTGCTGTCATAAAGTATAGATCACATCTTGCATGAATGAGAATAAACTCTAAAGATAATCTTATTTTAAAAAAAAGAGCTTAGGATGTAGATTTTAGATCTCCACATAACTTCAATACTTTAGAATAGTTGATGAATGAAAACATCCATTTCTTAATCTCTGCCTCTGTCATAATGAGATCTACTACAAACAAAGTACATCAATGCATCCCTGTTGTCCTCTGAAGCATGTGAACACTTTAAAGGAACCTGTGAACCAAGTCACCATCTGACAACCAACTTTGACAACCAAACACCATGTAAATCTAAATGATAAGCTTGTTCCTTTTGAAACATGATTATGATATGAACAAGGACCATCATCTGAAAACATCATTGAATATTCTAAACCACCAAAACTGCCATCAGAATAAAGAAATCAACCTGTTACAACCTTGGGGCACAATAACAATAATATATCACCAACAACCTTGCCTTGATGAGCACATCCTGAGATGACCACCAAGCATCATAAAATATGGAATGAACACAACTTCTAAGCATACTCTGTCCAAACATACTCTAAATTTCTTGAGATCAACCTCCTGTGGGTAAGACAATAAACTCCAACAACATGAACTTATGAAGGTCATGATTTCACACTGCATAACCATGGATGATGAATATTTGTCAACACTTGACAACTCCAAACAAATCACCTTGTGACTTCACTTACCAAAGGACATATGAAGACATCATTGAAGGCCAAACTTGATCAAACAAGTCCTCATGACATCAAACAAATTGAGGACACCTTTTTGACATCAATGACAACCTATCACCATCAATCTTCCCCTTTGTCATTGATGGCAAAACTTTATGATGCAATTTATCTTTCTCCCCCTTTTTGACATCTGATGACAAAACTTGCAACTCCCCCTGAGAACAATTCCACTGAAAGACATAACATTTACAAACAAATTGCATTATGAGGGCTTTGAAGACATAAACACCTGTTATCTTACTTCCTTCAACCAGAAATTAGAACCACTTATCTTTCAAAGTATTGAAGGCACTGAATGCAATTTTGCTAAACTTATCATGACAAATCTCCAATGAATCTATTTGCTTCCCTTGTGTTAAAATTCACAAACAGATCACTTCTCACAAATACCACTGGTGAACACTGACAAGAATAAACAACATAACTCAACTCAACTCAGCATTGATCCACTTCCTGAAATAGTCCTGAAGCAACATATCAACCTGAAGTATACCATCCATTTATTGACAATCAACCTTCTGAACACTTTTGCAAAGAAATCATAAACATACCAATACTCTTTGATAAACAGATTTGCAAGCAAAAATCATGAAGACTCCTCATCACATAGTTCCCAACACCATATGACATGATGACCATTATCAGCAGATTCAAGACCTTTACTTGCCTCTGATTAATTGATAAACTTGAAGAAGAACAAGGCACCACCAATTTCATAAGCAACTCTAGATGTCATGGCTTGACACACATACCTTACCACTTCAAAATAAGAGGCACACAATTTTCACATACCTTTCTGAATCATATTAATGAAGAAGAACAACAAAGAACATGTCAAATTATTACACCAATGATCAGTTCTAAATAAACATTCATCAACCAATCTATTCTTGCACATCCTTTTTGATATGAAAAGAATGAAGACCATCCTGCTGTTCCTGCACATCTTTTTACAACACACTGTCAAATCTGACATAACCATTATCAATACCTTTGCAAAAACAAATCAATTGACTTCTTTCATTTGCAACTTCCTCAACCAACACATGCTAACATCTCAAGAGAATTTCTTAAGAATATTCAAGATCCATAATACAAATCAGCTTATCAAGATTGCACAACTTTCACCATCAAGCTCTTCCTGTAACAACACTTTGCAACAATGTCAATTCTGGTATATATTGCAATCAACATGAATTAATTTAACCATCAAGTACTTCCTGTATCACCAAATGCTGATGAGAGTTCCTTGAGAACACCTTAACTGAAGCATATGTCAACTTAATCATGTAAATATCACATATGATCTAGTAAACATGTCATTGATCATAAATACCTGACATACACCTGACATACATACACTAAAACTTAAAAACATCAGAAACTTCATTTCAAATATTATCAGACAAGCATGACAAACAAAAACAAGATCAACTGATCTCCTCCTGTAACTTCTTGGGGATAAAAGATAGAGCAAGAACAACTCCCCCTCACATCATGCTATCCATTATTCAACTGATGATGTAACTTGTGCAGGATGCACAAGTTTAGGATTTGTCTTCTCATGACTCTGTTTTTGCTTCCACACTTTTACAGGTTCTTTCTTTCTCCAAACTTTTTCTGCCTCTTTCCATTTCCAATCTGTCAAATTAGATGATGCTTTTCTACAACTATGAGCTTTATGACCAAAAGAATTGCAATTATGACAAACTATGTTATAATCATAACCAAATGACTAATAATACCTTTGAGCACTCATGCTACACTTCCATGTAGAATCATATCTTTTACAATTTCTTTGTATATGTCCAACATTATTGCACTTGTAACAAATAATGTCAGTATTCCTTTTGCAAACAATTGCTTTGTGTCCAAATTGATTACAAGCATAACAATAACCATTAAATGAATAGTTATACCTGTACATGTAAGCTTGTCTTATAGATGTAGATTTTCTCAAATTTCTTCTTTGATTGTGCACAAATTCATCTCTTATTTTTCCTTCTGTGGCAACATGACTTAAATCAATTTTCCTTCTAGGAGTCTCTCTTGCTTTGGAACATTCCCCTTCTTCAATACTTTTTTCAAACAACAGATTCTTGTGCAACTTAGAGGAAGCCTTTTCTAACTCCTTTCTTAAAGAGACTATTTCTGATTCTAGTTTTAGATTCTCAATCCTTGTAACTTCAAGGTCAGATATTGAGATATCAGCTATCCTCTTAGCTTCTTCAATTTCTATCTTCAAACTGACAATCAATTTGTTTGATTCACTTGCTTGATTCTTCAAGTCTACAATCAAGTTTCTAGCATCTTCAAGATCTGTAAGAGCTTTGTCTTTTAAAACTCTTTCTTGCTGTAATTGCAACATTAATTTCTTGTTCTCCTTCTTATAATTCTTGAGTTCAGTTAGAGCATATATGAGCTCTCCTTCCAGATTAATCTCACAGTCTTGTTCATTATAGTCCTGATCATCATCATCTTCTGAATTTGATTGGGTCTCAACTTCTTCATGTGATTGCCTTTCATTTCCACTTTCTTCACACACTAGAGTGTCCCCTTCTTTATCATTATCTTGATAAATTCTTTTCAATCTCCTCCACATATCCTGAGCTATAACACAATCCATAACTTTACAAATAACACCATTAGACAGAGCAGATAATATAGCCTTCTTTGCAATATCATTATATTCAAGAACTTCTTTGTTATTTGCGGAATTACCATTCTCAACTGACATTAATACATCATATCCTAAGGAGGATAAATATACTTGCATTCTAACATACCAAACTGAAAAATTTGAACCATCAAACTAAGGAACATTTGAAACCTTTTCTTTTAAGATAATATCAGACTTAACATGGAGAACATCTTTATCAACTGACTTTATATCAACATCTAGATTTGATATGAATGATGTCTTTTATGTCTTTGACCAGAATGAATCTTAACATTTCTCATGTTCTTATTTCTCCTGCACTTACCCATTGAACTCCACACACAGGACCTACCCAAGCTGATACCAATTGTAGGAGTCAAGGACAACACTGAGAGGGGGGGTGAATCACTGTTGTGTGAATTTTCAAATCTTTTTCAAACTTTAACTTGCAGAGCACAAAGGAGAGAAAGCTATCATTGATTTGTCAAACACATATGCACAAAACTAAGAATGAAGAAGGAGAACAAAACCTTATAAGCAACGTATTAACATACACACATACAGATGAAAACAATATGACACATAACACAAATTTGCACGAGTGGAAAACCCTCCTAGGGTATAAAAACCACTCCAAAACTGCCTCACTGGCTTAACCTTGAAAATATCTTTACAAGCCTCACTGGCTGATGTAAGTGTCTCACTGACAAATGGTCTTACCGACCTACAAGCCTCACTGGCATACTATTGTGCCTCACTGGCATTTCTCAATCAATCAAAACTAAAAATCTCATGTGCAAGAAGTGATTGCTGCTCAATCTGATTTGCACCATTCAAATCAACCCATCTGCAACATATATTTCATCATTTCAATCCTCTCATATTTTATCTTTGAATCATCTAATTCACCTGATTAGGGAAACATCTCTCTTTCATTACAAATTGGTTTTTCATATTTTACACATTCATCTATATTAACAAATTATTTCATCATTAATCTGCACACTCAACAACCTCTCATCAAAACACTTGTAGAGCCATTAAATATCATATGTCCTTTCACATTCAATTCTTCTCTGCTTTTTCAATCTGCCTATTCAAATTCATCTTCTAGCTTTGCAAGATCCTTCATATTCCTGCAAAAGAATCTGATTCAAAAATATCATTTAACCTTCAACAAATTTTTGCCCTTGAAAGAGAAAAATAAAATCTCTTCATAAAAAAAATCAATCTCCTCCTTTGCAACTATCATTAACATAAAATGATATCTATTCACCACAACCCCAACACATTTTTCTGACCCTTGACATCTGCAAAAATGACAAACTTGACCTTTCATTTTCTCTAATATTTCCGTGCCCTGTAGGAAAAAATAAAATCTCTGAACACTTTCATCTTAAAAAAAAACTCTGATATTCTTCCAATCTGTCTTTTTCATCTTCCTCTGCAAATAAACTCTTTATCTCCACAAATCTAATCAATGCTCTATAAATAAAAAAATCTCTGATAAAATCTTTTTCATTTTCTCCAAATATTCTTCAACTTCAAAAAACATTTTGCCTTGTATAAAGTCTTCATAAAAAATCTTTTCAAAACTCTTGATCTTCTCTGTAAAAATACATTTCCAAAAACTTGATCTTCTCTTGAAAAATCAATTTTCAATAATAATATCCATAAAAATATTTCCCTTACAAAAAAAAAAGTCTTTCCAAAAAAAACAAACTCTCCTTAAAAAATCTTCTCATAAAACTTGCCTTTTTTTAAAAAAAAAAACTCCTTCAAAAATTCCTTAAAACACTCACAATTTTCATATTATTCTATTTCATGAGAAGATGCCTTTTAAAGGCCCAAAAAAAAAAGAAAATTAAAATTTTCTATATTAGAAACAAAGCCATTTATGGCTTAGTCACGCTTCCTTCAAAAAGATATAAGATACTTTTAAAAAAAAAAACAAACTCCTCTTAATAAAACTCTTCAAAGGATGCTTCCCTTCAAATATGCTTTAATGCTTATGTTTTTAAAACATTCAAACTTTGAGGTCTCCTTTGAAAATGTATTAAGGCAATTTGAAACATTTTTTTGGTGCTCAAGTTTATGATGTCTACCGCTTGGAGAGGTAAAAGGGGCCGGTTGCCCACGTAATTTAAATCCTTCTGCAGGTTATATTTAAGTGACAACCTGCTATCTCAAGTCACTTCCTTTTTAAAACAAAAAGTGCATTTGATGATTGACGGTTATGTGAGAGTTTTAAAGGCACCTAAACAACAAAGAGGACCTTCATAAATACCATTGCTACTCTGCCATTATAGAACTTCAAAACAGATCTAAATTCTTTGCTACCATTCCAACATATGTCAATAGAATTTGAATAAATTTCTTTGCAACTATCCATAGATGAAATAACACCTGCTGTCATAAAGCATAGATCACATCTTGCATGAATGAGAATAAACTCTAAAGATAATCTTATTTTCAAAAAAAAGAGCTTAGGATGTAGATTTTAGATCTCCACATAACTTCAATACTTTAGAATAGTTGATGAATGAAAACATCCATTTCTTAATCTCTGCCTCTGTCATAATGAGATCTACTACAAACAAAGTACATCAATGCATCCCTGTTGTCCTCTGAAGCATGTGAACACTTTAAAGGAACCTGTGAACCAAGTCACCATCTGACAACCAACTTTGACAACCAAACACCATGTAAATCTAAATGATAAGCTTGTTCCTTTTGAAACATGATTATGATATGAACAAGGACCATCATCTGAAAACATCATTGAATATTCTAAACCACCAAAACTGCCATCAGAATAAAGAAATCAACCTGTTACAACCTTGGGGTACAATAACAATAATATATCACCAACAACCTTGCCTTGATGAGCACATCTTGAGATGACCACCAAGCATCATAAAATATGGAATGAACACAACTTCTAAGCATACTCTATCCAAACATACTCTAAATTCCTTGAGATCAACCTCCTGTGGGTAAGACAATAAACTCCAACAACATGAACTTATGAAGGTCATGATTTCACACTGCATAACCATGGATGATGAATATTTGTCAACACTTGACAACTCCAAACAAATCACCTTGTGACTTCACTTACCAAAGGACATATGAAGACATCATTGAAGGCCAAACCTGATCAAACAAGTCCTCATGACATCAAACAAACTGAGGACACCTTTTTGACATCAATGACAACATATCACCATCACTTGGGCCTTGCGCCTTTCGCTTGCTGAAAAGGAGGAGGAAGAAGAAACCCCTGAGGCCCAACACCTGAAACACTTGGAACATTGGAAACGACAGATTTTAGTCACCGAGCCTTTCTCATTCCACCTTTTGAAAGGGAAAGGAAGAAGGAAGGAGAAACCTCTGAAGTCTGACATCTGGCATACTTGGAGCATTTTACTTGTTAGGCATCGACAAGCGGACCTTTGACCCTCCATATTTCAAAAGGAATAATGCGGAAGAGAGAACTCCTGACCTCTGCACTCCAAAGTAATTAGATGAATACAAGCGACTAAGGTAGAGTTTGGGGCTGAGAGACATGGCATGATGAAGAGGAGAAGCCCAAACTCTGAAACTCTAAAAACACTGAAAACACAAGGAAAACTTAGGATTTTGGGACAACCATTTTGGGTGGTTTTCTCTTGCATTTCAAAAGGGTGAAAATACTAGAATTTCATGGATCTTTAGGCTATTTGGCCAGAAGGCAAAATAGGATAACAAATACATCTACATTGGAATCAAAACATACCTGCATCTAGAACACTTGCATGTTTGAGAGTGTTGTCTTCAATATTAGCCTAAGGCTGTAAATATGGTTTATCAAGGGGGTTTACTAACAAGAACTTGGTCCTTGCAATACAATATTAGCTTTTGTAAGGTATTTTTAAATGCTACAATCTTTACGTGTTAGTAAATATCAGAGACATAGGTGACATAGTTTGTAGTAGTCCAAAATCAACTAGATCAATCTTGTAGGTTACAAGATAGTTTTGTGTAGTAAAAAATTATTGTGGAGTACGAAATCAACCTACATAAGATTTGTTACTATTATAGTCCCAAGACAATAAGTAGATTGAGAACATTTATTTTATGTACTAAATGACTAGATTCTACATTGTATCAATATATCTCTTCACCATTGTTCCAAGAGCCAAGTACCATTATCATTTTACATTTAATCTAAAAAAAAATTTCAATTATAAATTTTGAGCTCCCTCAACTCTTCCAAATTATTTAAATCTAGGTTAATGGTGTGATTATTTTTTACATTTGTTTGATTGGCCTAGATTTATGTAAATATGATTTTCTTCCTGACACTTTTATATCTCCTTTTTATCACTCCTTTAGAATGACATGTAGGAAACAAAACACTCTACATTTATTATGAGTCATATGATGTATGTGCATGGAAATGGGGGATAAATTAGTGACCAACCTTGAGATTTTGAGCAAAATGCGTTTGGATTATGAAAAACATAACGTGTACTTGTTTTAATGGGTATGCAACATCTCTTGTGGCTCCTAAATTCATGTTTTTAAAATAAAACAACTCCAATTCAAACTTCAACCTCATTAGGTTTACGTGTTGTGCAATAAAATTTTACAAAACTACCACTGAAAAGAGAGCTATGTCTTAGCTTTTTAATATACATTTTTTTTAATATTTTGAATAAGTTAAGGTATTTATTTTTATTTTCATGTCTTATATTCTTGTAGCACATATGTATTGATTTTTTTAATAACTTTTGACTTATGTATCCAAATTTTAAAAATAATATAAGATTCTTCTATGTTGCATTCTATACATATTCAATAAAAAATTTACATTTTCAATTAGTTTTGTACAATTTATGTGACACCACCGGCAATGATGTAATTTTCAGGATGCATCTACTTCAAAAAAATTTAGAAAAATATATTCAATTAAAAAAAATATATTTAAAAATAATATAAGATTCTTCTATGTTGCATTCTATACATATTCAATAAAAAATTTACATTTTCATGCCATAAAGATATTGTTAACTCTTATCCCATTAAACAAATGAAATATTATAAATTTTTAAATTTAAAATACAATGAAAAATCAATCTTTATAATTAAAAGAATATAAATTGTATATTGTTTTTGGTGTGAACATTTTCTAAATACTAAATAGGTCAAAGGGTTGTAATTCAATTGGTTGATCACAATTGGTGAGGATAATGGTATATGTTGATAAACTAAAAATATATATATAATAATAATTACATAATTTTTTTCATAATTTCCCTGAAATCTTGCCTTTCAAGTGATATGGTCTTTGTAAAATTCTAATTATATTTTACTACTAAAATGACTAAATATGGCCATACTGCCATCAAATTTAATCCCTCATACCATCCACAAAGGTTATTTATTTTTGGTGAACACTAAATTCTTAGATAAGGATTCTCTTTTTTTCTATAATTAATTGAGAATAACTCAAGGAAAATCAGCTGTTTTATATTATTAACTAGAAAAAACTTAAAAACAAGCAAACTGCTGCAATGGTAAGCAGTAAATAGAACTTTTAAAACATCATAGCTGTAGGATTGGTTGTAAACTCATTCGATTACTGATAATAAACAAAATTACAAATTAACTTAACGAATTGCTAAAGATTAAAAAGTTTCTTTTAAAGAAAATCTCCTTTATCGAATCTCGCCCACTATATTATGGAGCTTATTTCAAGGCTTATATTTAGCAACTAGCCAGATAAAAGGATGATGGTGAGAATCTCCGCATCCTCAGCCTCCAAATTCTTGATCGTGTGACGGGGAATGGAATGCCACCAACTGATAACATTCTATTTTTTATTATTTGATAGGAGATAGGAATGCTATAAATCCAGAGGAGGTTGAGGAGTGAAGTAGACGATCGATAATCAATAAGCAACAATAAGTTGAGGTGAGAGAGAAATGAAGATGGCAATGGGTGGCAGTGGCAGGCAAGCTCTGATGGCTTTTGGTTTAATAATGGTAGCATGTTGGGCAGGAGGAAAAGGAAAGAGAGCAGACGCTGTTGAGCTTAACTATAAAGATGCTCTCACCAAATCAATTCTCTTCTTCGAAGGTCAAAGATCTGGGAAACTCCCTCCCAACCAGAGGATGAAATGGAGGGGCGATTCTGCCCTTTCAGATGGATCTGCTGAAAATGTATTCTATCCATTTTTTTCTCTTCTTTCATAACTAGCCAACATCATTTATTATTCATAATTTAGATTTTAACATTGGCTGCTCTTCAGGTGGATTTGAGTGGAGGATATTACGACGCAGGAGACAATGTAAAATTCGGATTGCCAATGGCATTCACCACCACCATGTTATCATGGAGTGTTTTGGAGTTTGGGGAATCCATGGGCGACGACCTTCCGCATGCACATCAGGCAATTCGCTGGGCTACTGATTATCTGCTTAAAGCCACTAGTAAACCGGGAGTTATATACGTACAGGTGAATAACGCTGGGAAAACACTCCAGCCTAGAAATATGGAAAGTCTGGGAACCGCTTGAACAATTGGTATTTTATGAATGCGTGTTTTTGGATTTAACTGTTTATCACATTAAGTGATCCATCATCAATAAACAATTGGTATCTTATAAATAAGTGCTTTTGAATTTAACTGTGCATCTTTTTTCGTCTATGTTTTGTATCACATTCAGTGAGTATCTTATGAATGCGTGAGCTTTTAGATTTAACTGTTTATCTTTTTCCATCAATGATTCATCATCAGTAAACAATTGGTATCTTATGAATGCGTGCTTTTGGATTCAACTGTGTATCTTTTTCCATCTACGTTTCAGATCACATATCAGTGATCCATCATCAGTAAACAATCCGTTTCTTATGAATGCATGCTTTTGGATTTAACTGTGTATCTTTTTCCATCGATATCACTTATGACACTCAGTGATCAGTGATACTCCTCTTCTTGATGATGGATCACTGACTGTGATCCAAAACATCATGGAAAAAGATACACAATTAAATCCAAAAGTAGAGATTCATAACTTCATTGATTGTGGAAAACTCATACCAACAATTGGTATCTTGATTACATCCAATGGTTGTTTACTGTTGGGTGAAGTTTATATTTGAATTTATTAATGTGATTGCAGGTGGGAGAGCCCAACGGCGATCACGAGTGTTGGGAGAGGCCGGAGGACATGGACACAGCTCGTAATGTTTACAGTATCGATGCTCAACACCCAGGCTCAGATGTTGCTGCTGAAACTGCTGCAGCGCTCGCAGCTGCCTCCCTTGTCTTTAAGACAACAGACCCATCCTATTCTCGGGCTCTTATTGGAAGGGCAAAGCAGGTGCAATGCTTTTTTTTTTTCCATTTATTTGGAGAAATCCATTCTACTTATAAATGTTTATCACTTTTTATTGTAAATGATGTGTAATTATTTAAGTGGATGATATTTAAGTAGAGTGTTTATCAAGGCCACTTCTCTACTATTACAGGTGTTCGATTTGGCGGACAAATATAGAGGGGCATACAGCGACTCCCTCTCTTCAGCTGTTTGTCCATTTTATTGCTCCTATTCAGGGTACCAAGTAAGGATAATACTTTATATGGACTATTCTTAAATATCATCTACTTCAACAGTCAAAGGTTAATTTGAACCAAGAAAAATAGAAAAAATATTTACCACTTTTATTGTGAATGAGGTGTAAAATTAGTATTTGACCAAGTAGAATGCTTTCTATCTACCTGATTCTTTTAGAATTGCATTGTTTCTATGTGTAGAAAATGAATGAAATGGAATGGATGTGTGCAGGACGAGCTATTATGGGGAGCGGCCTGGTTGCAAAAAGCCACAGAGGATGCTTCATATGTCAATTATTTAGAATCAAATGCTCAGTCTTTTGGGGTCTCCAATTCGGGCTATATTCTCAGCTGGGACGACAAACGCAGTGGAGCCAGAGTTCTTTTAGCTGGTGTAAGCTACCCTTATAAATTAATGGAATAATTATAAATATTCAATTTTAAAAAAATATATATTGAATAGTATGCTAGGAGATATTTTTTAGAGGTTATGTACTTGTATTTTCTATATCTTTTGTGATTTTCTCCTTTTTTCAATGTTTTAATTTCTTTTTTATTTTTATTTTTTCAATTGATTTTTAATTTTTATTTTCTCCAATTTATTTTTTAGTTTTTATTTTTATTTTTTCTATCTCTCATCTCCACCCTGCTGCAGAATGCCTCTCATCTCCACCCCCACTGATTAAAAAAAAATTACATTTAACAAAATGTTGTTTGTTTATGTAAACAGCAAGCTCTTTTAAAAAAGGTGGAATCCTTTCAGCAATTCAGTTCCCTGGGTGACAATGTCATTTGTTCTCTTCAATCAGCAAAATACAGTCCAGGTTACAGAAGCTTTTTGCTTATGCTTTGTACCATCAAGTGTTTTTTGGGGTTTTGGAGGTTGAGGTGTGTGTAATATGTCTGTTGCAGGTGGTCTTTTTCGCGGTGATAATGATCAAGCCAATATGCAATACGTAACGTCCGTGACTTTCCTGCTATTCACTTACGCCAAATACCTCAGCGCTTCCAACAAAGTGGCACAGTGTGGAAGCACTCAATTGACTGCGGACTCCATTAGAAGCACTGCGAAGAAACAGGTAGAATTACATGCAAAATAAGAAACTAGTTTTAATGGTTTAATAATAGAACAACTATTTATAACCTTTAGTTTAATGGAAGAGCTTAAAATGCTCGTGGGTTGTATACTTGTAGATAATGCATTCAGTTGTTTATGATGAGAACAAATAACCAGTATGTTAACTACAACGCATTTACTATTAACTTTTTAATGAATTTATATATCTAATCTGATTGAACTACTTATCCAGATTGACTACATATTGGGAGAGAACCCCATGGGAATGTCATATATGGTGGGCTACGGCACCAAGTTTCCACAGCATATTCATCACAGAGGATCTTCTTTGCCTTCGAAATCACAACATCCTGCCAAGATAGAATGCAAGGATGGTTTTAGTGAAGGGTTGAATAACAATGGTCCCAACCCAAATGTTCTGGTTGGAGCAATTGTGGGAGGTCCTGACTTCAATGACCAGTTCAGGGATGATCGAAATGACCATTCACACTCAGAGCCTACTACTTATGTCAATGCTCCACTCGTTGGCTGCCTTGCTTATTTGGCTAATCCCATTTGACCCACTCCCCATTTTCTTTTGCTCTGTCCATACCTGCAACCAATGCAGAAAAAAACTAAATTTGCATTCGTGTTGTAAATAAAACGTTGGCAACAGAGGCGGTATGTTAATTTCCTTTGATAAGGAGAAAACAAAGAAGGTTCTCAATTAGAGCCTTCTACTTTAATCAATCAATCAATAAATAAATTTTTGAAAGTTGTTCATTAACTTATTACATGCCTTTAGATAGATACTATTGTCTTCAAACTTTTTAATTTGGAATTAATTTTTATCAAATAAATTAATTAGGAGGTTTTTTTTAATGGAAATTTATATTAATTTTTACTAATGTAAAGATGTAATTTTTTTAAATAAAAATGAATTTTTTATTTACAATTTAATTGGTTAATTGATTTAGGAAATACAATCCAATTAAGTAATTAATTTAAGATCTTATTCTCTTCTTAACACAAAAAAATACACTTGCATCTTATACAACACATGCAAATACATTTTTATATAATATCTACGAAGGACCACCTTATATGCAAATACATTTTTATACAATATCTATTAAGGACCACCTTATAGTTTATTGAAATTCCTATATCATTATGGTTTTGACTCCAAATACATTTTTATACAATATCTATAAAGGGCCAAGTTACAGTTATTGAAATTCCTATATCATTATGGTTTTGACTTTGTACAAACAAAAGGGGACGTTAGTATTTTATAGGTGGGGTGCACTTTCACATTGTAATGTGTATGGAGGCACTTAAGTTTTAAAAGTGTAAAGGGTGCATGGCGGCATGTGTGTTTTTTTATTTTTATTTATTTATGTTGTAAGACTATCCAATTCTATGAATATAGGTGTTGGGATTTTCATGTATAGAAAATATTTAGGAAAAAACTAAATTAAAGTGGAATATTCAAGTATTTATTATTATTTGTTTAAATAAATTTTTAAATTTAAATAATGTATCTAATGATTATATAGATAGAAAAATTAATTAACAATATGGACTCTGATTATATATGCAAAAATGAAAATATCCATACTTAAGCTTTTTTTTATGGAGGTCATCCATGAAATCATTTTTGCTATTTGATTTGGGTGTATGGAGCCTTAGGCTAAACCTCTTTGGCTAAGAGTCAAAGACTGAGGGGTATCCATTCTGCCAAATTCGCTCAGGGCACATTGGGGCACGATCCTAGCCTCATCCCTTATGGTGTCAGGGACCTTGCACTCAGTAAGACTTGATCCCTGGTGGGCTCACTCAAAACCTTTCAACTTCACCATAGACCAAGGGCCCTTTGACTCCACTAGTTTTTCATTGTTAATGGGATTACAAAACAATAATTATAGGTAAATTTTCAACATATTGCAATGACATTGATTTACTCTAAGCTACAATTTCTATTATTTCTATGTAAGAAAAGGAAATAAAAGGTTCACTACAACTATTTATTACATCTAGATAGTGATTAATTTTAAGCTACAATTTCTATTATTTGAAGGTGAAATAAAAGGTACACTAGAAATATTGATTACATATCTAGTAGTTCAATTATTATTATAATTCTCATTTACAATAGTAAATAATTAATCTAAAAAATATTTGGTCATCAATAACTAATAGTATAATAATTATTAAATTACAACTCTCATTTACAATAGCAAGGACTAATAGGCAAATTTTCAACATATTGCAATGACATTGATTTACTCTAAGCTACAATTTCTATTATTTCAAGGTGAAATAAAAGTTTCAATAGAAATATTGATTACATCTCTAGTAGTTCAATTATTATTATAATTCTTATTTACAATATTAAGTAATTAATCTAAAAAATATTTGGTCATCAATAACTAATAGTATAATAATTATTTGTTAGAGTGTTGAGTTTATCCTAACCCACACCTAGGTTTAAGTCACACTTAGTGGCTAAGTCTAACTTAACCTTGACATTAAAGCTTAAATTCACTTTTGACGTTAGTCACTTTTTTGTCTCACCACATGTGCTCACATGAGGTTAGTCATTGTGACACTTCACCTCATTAGACATTGGAGATATTCTTTCCTCACCTTACGGGAGGTTGGAGACATTTGTCCATCACCCTCCACTTGTGCACATATGTGTTCATCACATAGAGGGTTAGTCATAGTTGGTTCTCTCCTTCTCACCTCCTTCTCCTTGCCTATATATGCAAGGCTCTTTGTACATTTTTATTAACTCTTGGTGTAGACTCTTGATGTAATCTCTTGATTATATATTTTGGCTTTTATGTGCTTATGCTTTGTGTAAGTTCATCTTAGTTCTTGCTTGCTGATCTTGGCTAATTCTCACATTATTAAATTACAATTCTCATTTACAATATGAATGACCAATAGACAAATTTTCAACATATTGCAACGACATTGATTTACTCTAAGCTACAATTTCTATTATTTCTATGTAAAAAAAGGAAATAAAAGGTTCACTATTTAAATATTGATTACATCTCTAGTGACTAATTTTAAGCTACAATTTCTATTATTTCAAGGAAAAATAAAAGGTTCAATACAAAAATTGATTACATCTCTAGTAGTTCAATTATTATTATAATTCTCATTTACAATAGTAAATAATTAATCTACAAAAAAAAAATTGGTCATCAATAACTAATAGTAGAATAATTATTAAATTACAATTCTCATTTACAATAACAAATAATAAATCTATAAAGATACTCTACTATGCAATCACTTCATCATCAATAACTAATCAATTCTTATGACAACAAAAAACTATAAAGACATGAAATTTTTCTCACTTTCTATTTTTTAGATTGTGTGTTGGGACAACAAAGTAATGCTTAAAATATAAAGCTATGTAATTTGATGGGATGCATACTATTTGGCTAGCCAAAGTTAACCATTAAAAGGGTTAATTGATTGTTATTGATGATTAAATTTATTTGTTATGTTTTTCTTTTGGTTGTTGTAGTTAGTTTTTTTAGTTTTTTTTTAAAAAAATTCTTTCAAGTAAGATGGACCTAAAAAATATGTATTTTGGAATTGATTTTATTATTTTTAAATTTTTTTACTTGAAAACAATTTAATGAGATGTGCATATATTTTGGAATTGCTTTTACAAATTTTAAAAAATTTCACTCAAAAATAATTTAATGAGGTGTGTGCTATCTATTAGCTATTAGACATGTTTTTAATATCATGGCCTCAAAATCAGATGTTACAAGTTTAAGGGTGGAAACTTATAAATGATTTGATGAAGCCTAGTATTTTGTTTCTAGGTTATTTGGATATCTCATTTATAAGTAAATGTACTCATATATAATCATTATATTTGTAAAGGTAAAAATCACATAGCCATGCCTTTTCCCTTGTATTTTGGGCCCATTTCAATCAATGTGTCCTTTATATAACAATCTACAAGTGGCATATTCTTGCATGACATTTAGCTCATGACCTTATCCCAACCTAGACCAATCATCAGTCAATCCTAGGAATCAATCCCAATCTCTAGATCTCTCACTTGCCACACTGGAGAAAATTCACAAGTGCACAATTGACCCAAGTCATTTCCATGGACACAAATTTGTATCCCAGAGAGAGAGAGAGAGAGAGTAGATTTGTGGTAGAGCAAGGTTGAGTGCAGCCAAAATAGGGGAAGGCCTCAATCCTTATTACTATTTTCTATATTTTGTCATGAAATACAAGAAGTTGTAATTTCTATATTTTTTTGTCAATATAAAGAAGAATAAATGTTTATTTTGTTGCAACTTCCTCTAACTTGTCAATGCGTATGTGTTTTTAGTGTTTACTCCTTGATGTAATGTTTGTTTGCAAAACTAGTTGGCTCTTGCGTGGGCTATTTATGTCTTGACCGAGTCTATATGTGTGTGTTATTTTGATTGTAGCAACAAGGTTGAGCATGCAAGTTGATTTGAGTTACCTGCAACAACTCTAGTGTTGAATGTAAGTATACAAGAATTATGCTTAGCAGCTACAGGGCTACTTGTAACAAAGTTGGTACCATGCTTTCTTTGGCTACAAGTAGTGGAGTTGGTTGTTTCTAGGTGCTACAAGGAAGGCAAAACTATTATCATGGTATTAGATTAGGGCACAACTTTAGGAAGGAGTGCATCCTCCTTGGTTTAAAGTTTGTTGGAGTCCAACAAGGCAGTGGCTATATGTGGGTGTGTATCCTTACAGTAAAGAGGATTGCAACTAAGAGAGTGTTTGAGTGGTAAGAAAGAGTGGTGTTTGAGTGTATCCTTCCAGAGATTCAGTATTCACATCAAACTTTTGGAGGGCATTACAATAGGCGTTGGGCACTTAGCTCAACTTCAGTCCAGCTTATCATCCCGAGATAGATGGCCAGACAGAGAGGGTGAACTAGGTGTTAGAGAATATGCTTCACATGTATGTTATGGATCACCAGTCTAGATGGGAGGACTATTTGTATCTAGTTGAGTTTGCCTACAATAATGGGAATCACAGCTCATTGGGTATGCCTCCCTATCAGGCCTTGTATGGCAGACCTTGTAGGACTATGTTGAGTTGGGACCGCATTGAGGATAGAGTGGCTATTGGACCTGAGATGGTACTGAATATGGAGCAGCAGGTTACTTTGATCAGACAGTGGTTATAGGAGGCACATGATTGTCAGAAGAAGTATGTCAATGCCAAGAGATTGGATTGGAGCTTCTTATTTGGTGACATGGTATTCTTGAGAGTGTGGCCGCATAAGAGTCTAATCTATTATGGAAAGGGCTCTAAGCTTGCACCAAGATTCATTGGACCATTTGAGATATTAGAGAGGATAGGACCTGTAGCTTACCATTTAGCCTTGCCACCTAGCCTTGTAATATCCAAAAATTTCATAACACTAATTCAAATAATTACCATGAAGTAAAACATTTCATGAGGTAAAAAGGTGATAATATATTTTTTTTCTTTATCTCATCATTAACTTGAAAATGAAACATATCAATAATATCAATATTACTTTAATTGTCTTTCCAATTCCAAGTAATTAAAACATGTTAAATTACACAAAACAAGAACTTATAAATTAACTTACCGATGGTTTACTGCATCTCGATTGTTGACTTCCATATCGCAAGCCTCAGCTAGTCTTTGGTTGAAGAGAGAGAAAACATCTTCAGAGAGCTTTACCTCCATCCACATATCGATGGTCTCCCGCACACCTTCCTAATCAGAAGTGGCCCTACCCTGCACGAAGAGTATAGACCTAGGATGACCCATGGTATTTGCCATCAAAGAACTGAGGTGTATCCTACGTAACACTATTGATCATACAACCCTAGATACCCTCTAGATAAGTATGATCATCCCAATAGGTTACGTCATCCCGAATGTGGTGAACTAGGTTTATACCCATAGTTTTTCAATTCAAATTCAGTCTTTCCATTTTCAACAACTTTCCAGACATTGTCTAGGTTCTTTAATCCTTACAGATTAACTTCCCATACCATGATTCTCATTGCAATTTTGCAATACCTGAGCACCAAGACTATTCGACACTTAAAAGAGTTTAAGTCATTTCATTACAGCTAAAATGGTTACCTTACCCAGGATAAGCATCATAGTCAAGACAATTATTTCCTTTCTTACAAGTAAGAATATATAAACATAGTTAGGGTACTTAACCCCCCTCATTTAGCAACTCTAACCATTAACTTGTTTGTTCTATAATCCATGCTAGTCAATCTGACATAGTACAAAACATTAATCTAGGTTTGTCATATATCTGACATAAAAGTTATAGGAATTCCAAATCATCCTTGTTTTAATACAAGAGTTTAGCTTTTCTAACCTATTCATGGAAATATCAAACATCCTTGTTTTCCAAAGGTAATAGCATAATCATAACAAAACATTAGAATAAATGCCTCTAGTCTCTCCTAGACCACTTGGTAGTACTTGAATTTAAATATAATAGTTTAATGTAATCATGTGGGCATGAGTTACAAATTTCTCAACATGCGCAACCCTAGAATAAATCACTCCAGTGATGCCCAACCTAGGGTTAACTTTGTCTTTGTGCACTTAGCACTAAAATAAGTTCTACTGAATAACAACTATGAGATCTATAGTTTTGTATTACCCCGTTTACTCTCTCTCCCGAGTAATAGATGCTATTAAGGCTCTCTAGGTTTCCACATTCTTGGATCACCTATTTCCTAGATTTGTATTATAAAAATTGATAAGAGGAATTCTATTTTCTACAAAGAGATCTTATTCATGTTGCATCCTCCTTACTTCCATGGCATAATGATATTATCTCTCCCAATCTTTGATATGAAAGATAATAATTATATGCTCCAAGGGTAATAATATGTCTATAGATTTATCTTGGAGATTCACTTTGGACTTAATCAATCTTAGATAAGTTGAGTCTATAAATGATTATCGACTTTATTGATCTTCTTGAGTTAATAGACTTTCACAAAAGAAGAATGAGAACTAATAGTTATCATCTTAGGGTTAACATGATAACACTTATCACTGTGGTTGAATATGCAAGTGATACTATATCACTGTTCAAGTTGATCGCAATGATAACAATATCATTCTATCATAAGTCAGTGTATCAATTCCAAATCTTGATCTCATGGCAAAAATCTTATACCATTATCTAAATGTTAGGTATATACCACACCATGCTTTGTCCTCTTTAGGTTTTAATGTTTAGCTCTAAATCTTGGAGTCTTTACTACCTTCGTGGACAAGTTATAAAGTCTAGGTTACTAATATCTCTAGTTGATACTAGATTATGTATAGGTCTAATGGAATTAATCCACGTGCAATTTATCATTTGGAGATATACAATTGTACTAACAAGTTTATCATCGGTTTACATTTTCATACTTGAAATTGAGTCGAAGTATCGTCAGTGTGAAAAGACTTATTAGGGTCACTTCTCATGTTTTGATAACTCTTGACAAAATAATAATCCATGATGAACTACTTTTAAAGGTGTTGATCAAACTACTTAATGAATACGTTAATCTTTCTCAATGAACCTATATATACTAGTCATAAGCTCGATGTGACACATATTGTTTAAGTAAACATCCTGCTAGGTTGATCGCCTCTGTTGCATATGCTCCAATATTATAAAGGATCACAATCTGGTTGATTGAAGGTTTAGTTAAGAATCACCATAGAGACGGGTTTTAAACCAATATCAACTTTTGAATTTTCTTTCTTACCAAGGTTGCCATAATGATTTTCTTTCAGGGAAGATTAAATCTTTCTATGTTTTGCTCATAGGTTATTCCATACAATGATTGCTAATACAAAATATCTTTTCTATAATAGCTCATTATTCCAGGTCATAAATAAAAGTTGATATAGTTAGCACATAGAAACTTAATCATAATGTACTTCTTAAATCAATGTAATATCATTGTTACCTAATGAATAAAAGACTCTTGGTTCTATACAAGACAAGGTTAATATCGTTATAATTTGAGATTTTTAAATCCTATGACATCATAGATGGATGCAATATTCAAATCACAATCCTTAAGAAGATTTAAAACCAATAACCTATATAGAGCAACACTAGTTTATTCATTGCGAATCCTTGTTTATACTAACATTGACATCTCTCAATCAAAAGAAGGTTTATATCTCTAGCACAGTTGACAGAATTCTATGCAGGAGTTTAGAGTCTTAACAATAACCTTTGAACAAGCTACCTTTCCATTTAGTCACAGGGAATACCATATCAGGCTGAAATGACTAACTGCATTAGAGCCACAGGGTATCTATCCTCAATAAACATCGTTGGAAACTAAAGACTCCTAGCTCAAAACGAGGCTCCCATCTTTTCAAGATAATCGGCCTTCTAACGGCCTAAACATATAAGGGAACAAGATTATAAAACTCCATCATCAATTCGAGATACAAATAATCAAAAACTTTTTTAAACAGATGATAGTATGGAATGTGCATCAGGCCGGTTATAAGTTTTCCTCATATAAATGATTATCATTCGAATAACAGAGTGACAAAAGGATTAGACATTGTTTTGATACTATACCATGACTAATTACAGTCTTAAAGAGGAAACAAGAACCTGATGTAGCTCTTGTCGAATCCTCACGTAATCTCCTACTTCTCTTTTTCGTTCCTTTCTTTGTCTTTCTCCCGTTCTCCTCATAACTGTTTCCCCCCACGTCATTTCTTTCAAGACTCTCGAATCCCTATCATATGGCAGCGAAAGAGGGATGGTAACTATTTTTTGCCAACCCTAACCATCATGGCAACAAAGAGATGAGTTTTTAAAACCTTCACAAATTCATTGGCTTCCACTTTCATCAATATCAATGGCGTCGGTTACAACCATCATGCTATCGTGGCAAAAAATTAGAATGATAGGTCTAAGAGTGGGGTGATAGACAGTTAATGGCTTTATGCCATCCATTAATGACTGAGGTAAGTATGATTACATGCAATACTTATTTTTGACTTTGCTTATTGATGATCTTTGTAAATTGGAAGGATTGAAGACTAACACTTAATATTATGGTTCAATATGTTTGTGTGCAACCAAGACAATACTTTGATTATCGAAATGGAGCTATTTCTCATGGTGACATTTAAAACATAAACACATATATTTTATTTATGTCATTTCTATAGAATAACAACGATGGTAAGACATTCAATACTCATATAAATTTAAAATGTTGTTGAAACCTATTTCACGACGTCATCCTCATCAAATTACTATGTTTACATCGCACGTACGTCGGATTGTTATGACGACAGCGATTTGGAAGAAGTGCATGATCGCAATGACAAAGTGTATGATCAAAAAACCATTGTCAACATTTTACGTCGATTATCTTATCAAGACATAACATACGACACATTCCTGACATTTATACCTATCGTCCATAATTGGCGACATGAACTCATGATATTACAATGCAATTGTCGATCAATCTTATTCGTCATGACAACGACGTTTGGACAGACAATGTTGTTCTTCCACAATGACATAATAAAGAGTGACTTACCCTTACAACTCTTAATGACTTCATCGATAATGTTGACTTAACCAAAATCAAGACTTACCTCAAGATGCTAGGTTTTAGTGTCTGATATCCATTCTCAATGGCAAATACCCTTTGGTGATCCAGAGTCTATACTCCCCTTCCTCGAAGATAATTTCTCTCCCCTTGCTTTACGAAGAGTCTAATCCACCTATTCCTATAAAAACATTCTCACATACAAATTGTGGTCAACGTACCGGTACTTCGGTCAAAGCATAATACAATCATAACATTTCTATTTTCCACATTGAAAAAGACATTTTAATTCATTTCATTGAATTAATCATATTTAAGAGATATATAATCATGATTCCATAAAATTATTTCTAATCATAACATTGTTTCCCATGAACTTAAACATATTCACATGTCTATTCCATCCATGAAACAAGTAAAAGTAAATAGTAAATCTAAATCCAAAAAGGGGGATGTAACAAGCCTGACACACATCCATGATGTGTTTCATGTATCTATTTTGAGACATTATATATCTGATGTAGCTCATGTCTTGGATTGGAGTGCCTTATAAGTAGAGTCAGATGAGCAGCTGACATTGGAGCCAATTCACATATTGGCTTGTCGAACGCTGGGCCTTTGAGATTGAGAGCTAGACTAGGTCAAGGTTCAATGGGACCATTATGATGAGGTCTTAGCTACATGGAAGGATGCGGCTAGATTGAGGATACTTTATCCTCACCTCTTTGATGACTTCCAGGAGAAAGTTTAGTCTTAGAGGAGGAGGATGTGAGTCCTACTTATTTCACCTCTATTTTTTATTACATCATATTTGCATTTTGATGGACATGTGGACATTGGGACTGCTGATCCCGTTTTTCAAACTTTTATGACTATTTCATATGCTTTGATTTGTTTAGGTAGATTATGTTATGATGATGATCATAGTTCACATGTTAGATTTCATTTGAATTTATAATGTTATGCATCATTTATTTTGATGAAATTAAAATGTTAGTGGATGAGTAATGAATGATATATTATTGCAGTTTGATCCTTACTTGATGTTTTGAAAATGCAAGTAAATTATGAAGCATATATATGCTAGCATGTGTATTATCAAGGATATCTGTGATTATGTGATGTTGTGTGTGTATGCTTTCCTTTCACTTCGGCTGTGATGAACATGTACTATTAATCTGTTTGCAGAAGTGTGCAGGTAAATTTTCCATGCCCATGGAAAATTCGGAGGTCATTCTAGTAACCCCATGTAAAATCCGTGTTTAGCCGACCTAGTCCCAAGAGGGACAAGGTCAATTGTTATTGAGCATGTTGAATTGTAATTTTTGTTTTGATGTTCCTTTGGACTAGGATTTACCCTTTTTAATTGATTATCAAGGTGTTGTGAAATGTAATGTTTGAATTTGCACTATTTAAGTGCTTTTAATTTTTGGGCCTTTTATGTTGATTTATGTAACCCATGGTGTTTATTTTGAATAAATAATGACCCTAGGTTATACCTCTAGGGTCTAAGACCAAATTGAGCATGTTAAACCTTAGGTTAACCTTCATTTGGTCACTCTCACTTCACCCTATAGTTAAGTGACAAATTTTTGAAGTTGGGAGGAGTGGTGGATGGGTCAAGGATTCCACCATGACCAACTCCACTTTCCAAGGTTTTGGTCTTCCTTATCTTAAAGACTCAGGGAGTCTTCAAGACCCCCAAGTGTGAGAGACCCCATCTCCAATGCTCTCACATGGAGGGAAGGGGTTTGCATTGATGGATAGGAGAATGACATGTGTCATATCCTTATCCTCATGGAGTCCCCCATGTAGGATTCCCCTCTCCACCTTGCTCTCACACATGTGTGAGAGAACATGTGGGAGAGAGTGAGGCTTGGTGGGATGGGAGTGTGACATGTGTCACCTCCACATCCCTTAGAGTTTGCAAGTAGATTGTGAGGAGGAAGGCGAAGGTGACATGTGTCACCTTCTCATTCCTTAAGGCTTCTTGGTGTAGCCTATTAAACTCCATCTTGGAGAGATGGAGAGGGTTCTTCATTTTTTGGTTTTCTTCAGTAATTATGGACTTGGGAGATAGCTAGAGTTAGAGGCTTGTTGGAGACAAGGAGATTGCAAGGAGGCTTGTGATCTCTCCATCAAACTCTCACCATATTGGGCTTATAAGGTAAGCACCAAGGCTTGATGCCTTCCCTTTATTTTTACATTTCAATGTGTGTTATGAGTGTTTGTGTATTTTTGATTTTGGTGTATTTGTTGTGTGGGATCCTTTTGGGTGTTTGATGAGGCTCCCTATTGAGGAGAGCTCATCTTGTTTTGGGGTGGGAGAGGAGTGAACCTCCTTAGGGGAAACCACATTATATTTGGAGGTATGGTTGGCCATGAGGGTGTATTTTGATTTATTGGAGATTTTGGTGAAGGCATGAGTGCCATGGGTTTTTGTGACATTGAATTTTTGAATTTTTATATTATGTGATTTTGAGTATTATGGTGATTTGGTATTTTGGGTTTCCCCCTTAAGTGAGAGTGCAGTCCACTCTCCTACCCCCAAATATCCATATGAATGGATTTGTAATGTGCAATCCTTGCGAGGGTTTGTTCTTTCTTGTGTGAGTGTGTTTTGCTGTTGTTCTCTTGTTGTGGTTTGAACTTGGCTACATGGGTGACCTCTAAGCTTGGAGGTGACTTGTTCTCAAGTCTATGGTTGGGAGGTGAGCTCCCATGGGCATGTGTAAACCATCTTGTTATTCTTGTAGGTTTGGTGGTCTTGGAGTTTTGGTGAACTTGGAAGAAATTTAGTTTTTGTGTAATTTGTAATATAAAGCATTTTGGTTGCCTGCCCTTTGTGGCTTGTAAAAGAGTTGTGTAGCTTTGAGAGTATTCTCCTTTGTGTATCTTTTTGTAAAAGAAAGAAAAGAGATATATATGTATATGCATTCATTTTGTTGCAAATAGAGACTTGGTTGTTTTTGTTAATTCTTCATATGGTGTGTGAAAGTTTACTTATGAACGATTAAAAAGAATCTCTCTCCATATCTCTAAAGTTGTCATTTAAAAGTAGATAGTTGCTTGTTACAAAGAAAATTAAATATTAGACTTGCTGTAATAAATTTTCTAGTTCTGCTTGTATGGGAAAAGGAAAATTATTATTAAACTTGCTGTGATATTTTGAAGTTACTATTTTTTAACAAAAAAAATACATAATCAAGATTCCAGTATATATATATACCTATCCTTTTTGCTGAATTTTTTTATGCATTGTATTTCTTGTAAAGAAAAAAGAGGAAATATATACTATTTTGGATACGAAAAAGTGTCTCTACATATATATATATATATATATATATATATATATATATATATATATGCTAGAACTATTTAAATAAAAAATTTATTAAATCTTATTATTGAATGAAAAAAAACCCTAACAGGTTAGTTCTGTGATAAAAAGTTTTTTTAAAACAAAAAAAGGTAAAGGGTGGCGGCCATGGCCCCTGTCGTAGTCAACCAAAGGGGATGGGAGGACGAACCCCTCGTCCATCTCTCCATAGACTCTGTGGAGGGGGGGGGGGGCGGGGAGGCCGCCCCTTTTCTTTTTATGCCCTACATTCCTTAAACAAAGAAAATGCCGATGTCACTATTTTTTCGCTGTGCTTCTTTTAAGATTTGCTTGTGGTAGTGTTTTAATCCGCTGCTCCTCTGTTGTTCTCACCTACAATTTGTAATGTATTTTGATTATATATACACACACACACTCCCTTGCATATAATCTCTATAAATAAATAGGGGTATATAAAAATATACTCATTGCAATGCATATATTCACTGTGAATAAACAGGGGCAACATATATTTTGCTGAGTAACAAAAAAATGTAACCCTGTATCAATAACCTTTGGAACAAAAAAAGAACAGATAGCTTCCATGGCAAAACTTTTAACTTGCATGGAAATTAGTTGAACAAAGAAACCCTGAGAGCCTCCATGGAGATTTTTTCTAACTTGTGACAAAAGAAATAAAACAAAAAAAGAGAGAAGAGAACACAAAAGAAAAAGAAATAGGGTTAGGGTTGAGGAGAAGGTAAATAGAAAACATAAGAGAGTGAAAGAAATGAAATTAGGGTTAGAGAAGTGAATATAAAATACATATTGGAGTCTAATGAAGAAAGAAAAAAATAGATAAGAAAAGAAATTTACCATTGTGAACGTGACACTTATTTTTTCCCTCTCTTTTTCGTCTCTTGACAACTTGGAGACAATTGAAAAATATTTTATCATTTGGGCTTTTTCATCCTTTTAAATGCCTTTTTTTATTTTTAGGATTTTAATTTATTTTTTGTGGGCTATTTTAGTGGGTTTTGGAAATGGAAATGGATCCTTTTATAGTCTACGATGTCGGGTGCCTGTTTTTGGGTCTACATGTGGCTTATAACATATGAGACTACCTCATACTCCTAGTATGCAAAAGGCACCTAACTATGCTTCAAATTTGGATGTGGGGAAATATTCGTGCTTTTTTTTAAAATTAATTTATTTAATCCCTCAAGTCTATTTTATAGTGCATAACTTGAAGTAGCTTTTAATTAATTGTTTTATTTAATTAAACCGAGTATTTATTAACTTTAGTAGAAATTGAGGTATTGGGGTCAATTAATTGTGATGGGTGAAATTAGTTTTAATCTATACTTATTTTTATTTATTATTTTTTTGAAAGGGCTTTTAGAGGGGATTGTATTTTTTTTAAATGATTTTTTTCCAATTATTATTGAGGTGGTGTTATGCTGCTGAATTTTCCCTAGGCTAGGAAAATGGATAATTAAATGGATTTTTACATGTGTTTGAATTTATCGAATTAATTAATATTGAGTAATTTAATTAAGTTTTTGATGGAATTAATTTATCTTATTTATGTTATAGTTCTTAGTGTTAGATTTCGATACTTATCAAAATCATATCACTGCATCTAGGAATCCTAGGGTTAGTTTCTATTATAGAATCTACCCTCTTAGTGACGCTCCTCGCGTTGCACAATCCCCTTAGTAGGTTTAGATTTCATAGGGGTTGCGAAAGTTGTTTACATTACCTCGATGTTTTGATTGACATTTTGCACCTTTGTGCGTATGCCACCGACCGCACATGTTGCGTGCGAGAGGGTTTTAGAGTCACGTGGGAAAGTTTTTTTATTTTTTTTTGTGTCATGACCACATGACTAATGTGGACATAACACGTGTGTTGTGTGTTGTGATCACATGGGAAATGTGGATATGACAAGGTCATCAACAACACCTTCTCATTCTCAGCATAGCTTCTAATTCCCATCTTAATATATCATCATTCATCTTAATGCTTCTAATTCCCATCTTAATATTTCATCATGAAATATCTATGTTGAAGACAAACCTACTCAATACAACTTTACTTGACATCAATCAAGACATGACATCCAACCATGAACATCAACAACCAATCATGAACATCAGGAAAATCTTTGTTACTACACTAGTATATCACCAACTTGAACATTCACATCAACCACATCAGACAACCACAAACTAAGTGCTGAGATCACTCTGAGTTTTGACATCAATGACAACACATATTGCCAACAAAAGAGGCATGCTACACTCTAGTGGAAAGAGGCACAAGATAAAAAAAGTGGGAGAGAAAAGATCACCCAATGGGATAGGATGGTGATAAGAATGAAAGCCAAGTTCTTGGTAATGGACTATCAACTTGAGTTGTTAAAGAAGTTGTAGAACTTATGGCAAAAGAAATTGAGTGTAAAAGCTACATTAAAGAATTATATAATATTTTCATTCAATTAGATCACTGAGAGTTGGATCATGAGAAAGTAGTGTGGTACGTCAATGGCCTAAGGCCAAGTATACAAGATGAGTTGAGCATGATAGGGCTACAAACCATTTAGGAGGCCTATCAATATGCACTAAAGGGTGAATGATCCTGAATGTTGCAAGATAGTTGTAGGTGAAATAGGGCCCAAAGTCATGTTGCTTGGGCCAATGAAAGGAGCAACGCTTCATCCAAATGCGCAAAGGGACTGGAGCATGGAGAATCCATCATTATGAAGAGAGCACCATTGAAACCAACGAGAAGAAATAATGAGCCCATGTAGCAAAGGAGTTTGTTTAGGATTGTGTGCAAGGAAAAAGGTAAGTTTTGTAAGGATATAATTGATAGTAGAAGCATATATAATTTAGTTTCCCTTGAGACGGTAGAGAAGCTAGGGTTAATATGAGTACAACTCACCCTAATCCTTACAAAGTGTCTTGGTTGCAAAGAGACTATCAAAGATTTGTGAACCGACAATGTTTAGTGAGGTTTTGGATAGGCATAAGTATGAAGACCAAGTGTGGTGTGATATTATGCCCATGGACATGTGCCACATACTTTTGGGAAGGCCATGGTAGTTTGATAAGATAGTTATCTATGATGAAAGAACAAATACTTATGCCTTAATGAAGAATGGGAGAAGACATATCCTCACTCTGTTGGTAACTATAGAAGAGGAGGTGACAAATAGCCCAAGGATGTTATTGTTAGTAGGTAAGGATTTCTTGAGAGTATCAAAACATGAAGTTGCATGTGTTGCATAAATGATCCCCAATGAGGTGCAAGTAGACGCTATTAAATAGAATAGTAAATGAAGAGGTGGAGGAGAAATGCATGAATAAATATGTGGTGAATGAAGCTAAGGAGAAGAAAAGTGGGTCCCAATAAATCTATCACAAAGCAGCAATTCATGCTAGAAATGCTACTACAACCACAATATGTGATTTTTTTATGATGCCAATAAAATGATGAATGTGAATTTATAGGATATAGATGCACATGTGTATAAGGCTACAACAAAAGGAGGGATAATTTAGGACTAAAAAACTTGTCTGATAGCTCTATAGGATAATTATATATTAGGGTAGGAGTGTGTTGTACATGGAGGTGAATAAAAAGAGTTTGATCTTTGATCTAAATGTAGAGCCATTCCTAACAATTCACCTATCTCTAGCATACCCCTGATGAGAGTTGATTATTTAAGGAAAAAAGAGGTTATGAATGCTAGTGAAAGATAATAGGTATGCTAAAAATATGAGGGATATTTGATGACAAAGAGGGGAAGTGACTTGTGTTGAAGGCATGAAGGAGGAAGGAAAGAAAGATGTTTAGCTACAAGTTTACTTGCAGCAACACAATCTATGAGATGTAGTCATACAATTTTGATAGTGAGTAGGGGCTCACATTTTGTAACCTTGGTAGTTTGATGTAGGGGCATCATTCCAAGCTTGCAAGTAGTAGCCATTTCCTTAAAATATAGATTCAAAATTTAATTTTTCCAGGTCATCTTCTTGAGGCTCCAAAATGACATTTATTGTAGCTAAGAGGATGTGGATGTACTACTCACCTACCTGACTACCCTCAAGAATGTGTAGTTATGTCAAATTGCATTTGAGAAAGAGTCTCATGATTTAACTTAGTAGTTGGATGCATCTAACAACTAAGGCAACCATTTTTGGTGCTTAAAAGAGTCCTGGGTAGGATTTTTAAGGATTTTGAGAGGGAAAATAAGGAGCGACATGGGGTAAAAGGGAAAACTAAAGAAAATAAAGTGCATAGGAAGAAGATATAGGAATTGTTGCAAGTATATGCCTAACTGGTGTTGTCATTGATGTCAACATATCTATGTTGTCATTGGTGTCAACTGTGCTCTTGTTTTGATGCTTGCTTGTAATGAGTTAGATGCTTTCCACTGGCTTATATAAGTGATGGAGATAATGAGTAAGTGATACTGATATTGAGTTTCCAAGTGCTTTTGAGAAAATTTGCTCCTCCAGTGGAAACAGTGTATAGAAGAGTATCTTTGTTTACAACAAAACAATCCAGTAGATTGCTTCGAATTTCTTGTAGAATGAATATCTTTATCTATAGATTGGAAGTTGTTTAGAGGCATGTCTGATGATGCTATGTTCCAAGTTTGATCCTCCCAATGAAGATTTGAGCGAGTTATGATCACCAGAGTGAAAACTATTTTTTCTGAGTATTCACTAGTGACAGGGAGAATGTATTTTGCTCCGCATTCCTCTGCATTGAAGTATTATGATCTATGGTTCATTAGTTAAGTTTGAAATGATGATAAGTGCCTTCAAATCCAATATTTCATTATTTTGTGGTCCACAACCTATCCTTTCCTTATGACAGAAGCTGACAGTGTTGTTCTTGTGCTCCGGTTTGAAGAATCTTCTTGACATAGTGGTTAGAGATTGTGTGGTTGTTCCTGGTGATTACAATGTGCTTGTGGATGTCTCCTAATTGTGGTCCTACTTTTGGATTGGTCTGCAAAGAGAAATTTAAATTGTGGATGAAGACTGTTGTTAGAAGACTTAATGTTAACACCAGTCTTGGCTGACTTAGTTGTTTTCATTACTTGCAGAGATACATTGAAGATTGTGGAAGTGTGTCGTGAAGTGGAAGATTACATTTGAGTCCTATCTAAGGCATAACATGATCCACATACATCTTTACCTTAGCAAATTTTGTTTAGGTCCAGATCCATTTTTATGTATGTGTGTAATGCCGACCTTGGAGATTGTTCCAATGGTTGATGAATGTAATGCTGACCTTGAGGTACATTCCAAGGCTGATGAATTATATAAAAGCATGTAATTTAGTTGTAAAAAAGATGTCCTAGTGCAAAAATGAAAAGATAAGTGTGAAGGTGTAAGAAGAGCAGAGCAGAGGAGTTATACTGTGCTTCAATGGAATTGAACCCAGGCATGAAGTAGATGGAACTTTCACCAACCCTTGGCAGTGAGCCACCCCTTGGTAGTGAGCTGATCTTGGCAGTGAGCCCTAACATTTGAAGTGAGCATTTTGGGCAGTGAGCCTCTATTTTTTAGTATTTCTATTACATATTTATTTTTGTGGGCTAACACCCACCATGGTTTTTCCCTTATAGGGTTTTCCATGTAAAAAATTTAGTGTCTCATGTGTTGAATGTATTATTGTGTTGAGCTTCTAGTTTCATGTTTCATGGTTGAATCTTAATAATAGTAATTGAGCATTTGATGTGTTGATAAGTGGTTAAAGTTTTAGACACAACTGTTTCACCCCCCTCTCAGTTGTCTTGTACATTAAAACAATTGGTATTAGAGCAGGTTCCTCGGAAGTAATCCTAACAGCTTGAGGTCAATCTAGGATGTCTTATAAGAAAGAAGCTCCTCAGTTTGATGGGATGAATTATGCTTTATGGAAGGTACGAATGAAAAGATATCTCCTCTTTCTTGGTTATAGAGTATGGAAAGCGATAGAGACAAAGTATACCATGCCTCAGAATAGTTTAATAACTGAAGATGAAATCAAAGAATATGAGTTAAATATAAAAGCTAGAGATGCTCTATTAAGTGCCTTGTTGGACACTGAATTGATAAAGGTCATGGATTTGGAAACTGCTCATGAAGTCTAGAAAAAGCTAAAAAATCTGTATGAAGGAGACGAGTCTATTAAAAGCACCAAATTGTAGGGTTTGAAAGTGAAATATGAGGGTTTAAAGATGAGCAAAGATAAAAATATAACAACATACATGCAAAAAGTTGATGAAATTGTCAATGGAATAAAAGGTATGGGAGGAACTATTGAGGAGAAGGAAGTTGTGATGAAAATTCTTAGGTCATTACCTAAATCCTACAGTCACAAGGTAGCTACAATTGAAGAAGTAATGACTGTGAAAGATGTCACCAAGTACCAGTTGCTAGGAAAGCTTATAGCCTTTGAGATGAGAGAACTTGGTGATGCTTTGCCGAAGATTCAAACTACTTTCAAAGCCAGTACTTTAGAGAAGATCTTGAAAGCTAGAAAGTACAAGGTGGAACCTGATGATGAGCTTGATGAAATTGAAGCAAACTTTGTTGGCAGATTGCAAAGAGGTTCTGGTAAGTTCAAAAGCCAATTACCTTTCAAATGTTTTACATGTGGTAAGGTTGGTCACTATGCTTCTAGGTGTCCTGAGAGAATTGAAAGGAATAGAAAAAGATTTAAGAATAGACCTAGGGTTCCAAAGAAATGCTACTATATTAGAGATGTTGACATGATGAAGGTGTGATAGATGATGAATCTAATGATGCTAGTACTATTGTAAATGAGTGCTTGTTTATTACAATTAAAGAAGAACCTATGTCTACTAATTCTGCTAGCTGTGTGAAGGAAGAAAAACTAGTGGAAGAAAGTGCTTTGGCTATTCAAGTTGAGAAACATAAGGATGAATGGATTATTTATAGTGGATGCTCACATCACATGACTGGTGACAAATCTAAGTTTGTGAGTTTGGAAAAGTATGATGAAGGATTGGTTAGGTTGGAGATAATGCAGCTTGTAAGATTTGTGGAAAAGGATCTATTTCTTTTGGTGGAAAGCACAACACTGAATTGATAAAGGTCATGGATTTGGAATCTGCTCATGAAGTCTGGGAAAAGCTAAAAAAACTTGGATGAACCTAAGATGAGTCTGTTAAAAGTGACAAATTATAGGGTTTGAAAGAAAAATATGAGGGTTTAAAGATGAGCGAAGATGAAAATATAACAACGTACATGCAAAAAGTTGATGAAATTATCAATGGAATGAAAGGTATGGGAGGAACTATTGAGGAGAAGGAAGTTGTGATGAGAGAACTTGGTGATGCTTTGCTGAAGATTGAGACTGCTTTCAAAGCTAGTACTTCAGAGAAGATCTCCAACGCTGAAAAGTACAAGGTGGAACCTGATGATGAGCTTGATGAAATTGAAGCAAACTTTGTTGACAGACTGCAAAGAGTTTCTAGTAAGTTCAAACGAAAATTACCATTCAAATGTTTTACATGTGGTAAGGTTGGTCACTATGCTGCTAGGTGTCCTAAGAGAATTGAAATGAATAGAAAAAGATTTGAGAATAGAAGGTAGGGTTCCAAAGAAATGCTACTATGTTAGAGATCTTGACATGATGAAGGTGTGATAGATGATGAATGTAATGATGCTAGTACTAGTGCAAATGAGTTCTTATTTATTACAATTAAAGAAGAACCTATGTCTACTAATCCTGCTAGTTGTGTGAAGGAAGAAAAACCAGTGGAAGAAAGTGCTTTGGTTGTTCAAGTTGAGAAAGATAAGGATGAATGGATTATTGATAGTAGATGCTCACATCACATGACTGGTGACAAAAGTAAGTTTGTGAGTTTGGAAAAGTACGATGGAGGACTGGTTAGGTTTGGAGATAATGCAGCTGGTAAGATTTGTGGACAATGATCTATCTTTTGATGGAAAGGACAACACTGAATTGATAAAGGTCATAGATCTGGAAACTACTCATGAAGTTTGGGAAAAGTTGAAAAATCTGTATGAAGGAGATGAGTCTGTTAAAAGTGCCAAATTGTAGGGTTTGAAAGCAAAATATGAGGGTTTAAAGATGATCAAAGATGAAAATATAACAACATACATGCAAAAAGTTGATGAAATTGTCAATGGAATAAAAGGTATGGGAGGAACTATTGAGGAGAATGAAGTTGTGATGAAAATTCTTAGGTCATTACCTAAATCCTATAGTCACAAGGTAGCTACAATTGAAGAAGTAATGACTGTGATAGATGTCAGCAAGGATCAGTTGCTAGGAAAGCTTACAACCTTTGAGATGAAAGAAATTGGTGATGCCCTACCAAAGATTGAGACTGCTTTCAAATCCAGTACTTCAGAGGAGATCTCTAGAGCTAAAAAGTACAATGCAGAACCTGATGATGAGCTTGATGAAATTGAAGAAAAATTTGTTGACAGACTACAAAGAGGTTCTGGTAAGTTCAAAGGCCAATTACCTATCAAATGTTTTACATGTGGTAAGGTTGGTCACTATGCTTCTAGGTGTCCTGAAAGAATTGAAAGGAATAGAAAAAGATTTGAGAATAGACCTAGGGTTCCAAAGAAATGCTACTATGTTAGAGATCTTGACATGATGAAGGGTGTGACAAATGATGAATCTGATGATGCTAGTACTAGTGCATTTGAGTGTTTGTTTATTGCAATTAAAGAAGAACCTGTGTCTACTAATCCTGTTAGCTGTGTGAAGGAAGAAAAACTAGTGGAATAAAGTGCTTTGGCTGTTCAAGTTGAGAAAGATAAGGATGAATGGATTATTGATAATGGATGCTCACATCACATGACCAATGACAAAAGTAAGTTTGTGAGTTTGAAAAAGTATGATGAAGGACTAGTTAGGTTTGGAGATAATGTAGCTGGTAAGATTTGTGGAAAATGATCTATTTCTTTTGATGGAAAGCACAACATTGATAATGTCTTATATGTGAAGGGTTTAAAGCATAATCTTTTAAGTGTTGGTCAGATGTGTGACAAATGTTATGATTTGAGATTCAAAGATAATGGGTTCAAAATCATGGAAAGCTCCGAAACAGTGATTGCTACTGGTAAGAAGACTAGAGGTAACATTTACCAATTAAGAGGAACTAATGATTATTATTTATTGGCTTAGACAGATGAGAGTGGGCTATGGCATAGAAGGACGTGTCATATCAATTTTGACAATTTGGTGAAGATAAGTTCTGCACAGGCTGTAAGAGATCTGCCTAAACTTGTGAATCCTTCCAATGCCATTGGCAAGGAGTGTCAATTTGGGAAACCAACAAAAACAAGTTTCAAAAGAAAAAAACAATTTTTTGCTGGGTTGTTGGAGCTAGTGCATATAGATTTGTGTGGTCCCATAAGAACAAGAAGTCTTCAAGGTGACATGTATTTTATGTTTCTTATTGATGACTATTCTAGAATGACTTGGGTCACTTTTCTAAAAGAAAAATCTGAAGCCCTTGACAAGTTCAAAGTTCTCAAGGCAATGGTTGAAAATGAGTTGGAGTTGAGGATCAAATGCTTAAGGTCTGATAGAGGCTCAGGTGAGTTCACATCAAATGAATTCAATATTTTCTATGAAGAACAATGGATAAAGAGATAATTGTCTGCACCTAGGACTCCTCAACAGAATAGAGTTGTTGAAAGAAAGAACATGACAATTCAAGAGGCTGCTAGGACTATGCTAAAGGAAGTTGACCTACCAAAAGTATATTGGAGAGAAGCCATACATACTATTGTGTACATCCTAAACATAGTTCAAGTCAAAAGTAACAGCTCTAAAATTCCCTTTGAATTATGGTATGGAAGAGTTCCTAAGGTGAAGTTTTTCAAAGTTTTTGGTAGCAAATGCTATATCAGAAGAGAAGAAGAACTAGGTAAGTTTGATGCTATATGTGATGAAGGAATTTTTCTTGGTTACTCTACCAAGAGTAAGGCCTACTAGTGCTACAATAAGAGACTAAAAAAGATTTTTGAAAGTGTTAATGTGAAAGTGGATGAAGACAAGGAAAGAATCTCATATCTGAGTTGCTATGAATCAGATGAACCTATGGCTATAGTGAATGAAGAAAAAGTTAAACAAGAAGATAGTCAGGATGAAGAAGAGGCTGCAGAAAGTGTTGTTAAGACTCCTAGGTATGTAAGGATTAATCATTCTGAAGATCAGATTATAGGTGAAAAAAAAAAGAGGTGTTGACAAGGAAAAGAGCTGCAGAAGAACAAGTGAATTACTTTTTGCTTTCAAAGGTTGAACCAAAAGCTATTAATGAAGCTTGCAATGATGAAAATTGGGTAAAAACCATGGAAGAAGAACTGATGCAGATAGAAAAGAATCAAACTTGGGAATTGGTTCCTAGACCTGTTGATAAGAATGTCATTGGAACTAAATGGGTTTTTAGGAACAAGCTGAATGAAAATGGAGAGGTTGTAAGAATCAAAGCAAGGCTTGTGTGTAAAGGATATTCTCAAATTGAAGGAATAGATTTTGAAGAGACTTTTGCTCTAGTGGCTAAGATTGAAGCAATCAGAATATTTCTAGCATTTACAACTCACAAAGATTTCAAAGTGTATCACATGGATGTGAAGGTTGCATTCTTGAATAGTGAGTTGGAAGAGGAAGTTTAAATTGAGTAGCCTGAAGGGTTTCAACTATCAGACCCAAGGTAATATGGTATGCGGATTGAAGAAAGTCCTGCGTGGACTGAAACAAGTTCCCAGGTCCTGGTACGCAAGGTTAGATAAGTATTTTCTACAATTAGGGTTCAGTAAAGGCACTACTGACAACAATCTCTATTTCAAAATAAATGATAATCAAATCTTGATTGTTGTAGTTTTTGTTGATGACATTGTCTTTGGAGAAAATGAAGGTATGTGCATGAAGTTTGCAGGAGAAATGTAAAATGAATTTGAGATGTCTATGTTTGGTGAAATGAATTTCTTTCTAGGTCTACAAATTACTCAATTAGATAAAGAAATCTTCATTTATCAGTCTAGGTATGTGAAAGAGTTGTTGAAGAAGTTTGGGATGGAGGACTCCAAACCAGTATGCAGAAAAGGTACAGATCTATGATTGGAGGATTACTTTATCTAACACAAACTAGACCTGATATAATGCATGTAGTATGTTTGTGGCAAGATTTCAAGAAGATCCTAGGGCATCACATGTGATGGCAGTCAAGATAATCTTGAGGTATTTGAAAGGTACATCAGATCATGGCTTATGGTATCCAAAAGATAATGATTTCATTCTTAGTGCTTATATAGATGTAGACTGGGCCAGAGATGTTGATGACATAAAAAGTACAAGTGGAGGTGCTTTGTTCTTGGGAAATAGATTGGTTCCATGGCTGAGCAAGAAGCAAGATTCAATCTCCTTCTCTACTGCAGAAGCAGAGTATATTACAACAACATGTTGTTGCACTCAAGTGTTGTGGATGAAGTAGACTTTGAAGGACATAAGAGTTGTGTATGAAGATCTAATTGCAATATTTTGTGACATTACAAGTGCCATAAATATTTCAAATAATCTAGTGATACACTCAAGAACAAAGCATATATCAATAAGGTATCACTTTTTGAGAGAGAAAGTGACATAGAATCAAGTGAAGATAGAATATGTGTCCACAAAGGATCAGATTACAGATATTTTCACTAAGCCTCTACTTAAGGATACCTTTGAGTATCTCAAAGAAAAATTAGGGGTTATTACCCCTCCTGCTCTGAACTAAGATGCATAAGAATGCATCAATCTAGTGGTGTCCAAAGCCTCATTTCTTGATCTGGATTGATGTTTTGAGAGCTACCTCTCAAGGGGAGTAGCAAGTGTTCTTGATATGTGTTACTAACAAAGAGTAGTAAGTGTTATATTATTAATGAAAGAGCAATTTGATCAAAGCAGTAGAGTGCAAGTATGTGCCCTTTGCCATTGATGTCAAAGGGGGAGAGAAATCATGTGAAAAACTCAGGGAGAGAAAGAGTGTAAATGTGTAAAAAGAAAGAGGGAGTATCTTGTCTTGATAGTCATTACAATTTTTCACATCATATGTTGCCATCAATTTGAAAAAGGGAGAGATTGTTGCAAGTATGTGCCTAACTAGTGTTGTCATTGATGTCAACATATCTATGTTCTCATTGGTGTCAACTGTGCTCTTATTTTGATGCTTTCTTGTAATGAGTTAGATGCTTTACACTAGCTTATATAAATGTTTGAGATAATGAGTAAGTGATCCTGATGTTGAGTTTCCAAGCGCTTTTGAGAAAATTTGCTCCTTCGGTGGAAATAGTGTATAGAAGAGTATCTTTGTTTACAGCAGAATAATCCAGTAGATTGCTTCGCATTTCTTGTAGAATGAATATCTTTGTCTACGGATTGGAATTTGTTTAGAGGCATGTTTGAAGATGCTATGTTCCAAGTTTGAGCCTCCCGTATGAAGATTTGAGTGAGTTATGATCACCAAAGTGAAATCTACTTTTTTTGAGTATTCACTAGTCACAGGGAGAATGTATTTTGCTCTGCATTCCTTCACATTAAAGTATTATGATATGTGGTTCATGAGTTAAGTCTAAAATGATGATAAGTGCCTTCAACTCCAATAGTTCATGATTTAGTGGTTCGTAAGCTATCCTGTCTTTATGACATTAGCTGACAATGTTGTTCTTGTGCTTTGGTTTGAAGAATCTTCTTAAAAGAGTGGTTAGAGATCATGCGATTGTTCTTGGTGATTACAATGTGCTTGTGGATGTCTCCTAATGGTGCTCCTACTTTTGGATTGGTTTGCAAAGAGAAATTTGGATCTTGGATGAAAATTGTTGTTAGAAGACTTAATGTCAACACCAGTCTTGGCCGACTTGGTTGTTTCATTACTTACAGAGATACATTGAAGATTGTGGAAGCGTGTCATGATGTGGAAGATTACATTTGAGTCTCATCTAAGGCATAACATGATCTGCATACATCTTTACCTTAGCAAATTTTGTTTAGGTCCATAACCATTTTTATGTATGTGTGTAATGCCGACCTTGATGTACATTCCAAGGCTAATGAATTGTATAAAAGCATGTAATGTAGTTGCGAAAAAATGTCCTAGTGCAAAAATAAAAAGATAAGTGTGAAGGTGTAAGAAGAGAAGAGGAGAGGAGTTATACTGTGCTTCAATGGAACTGAACCCAGGCATGGAGTAGATGCTATCAAATCAATTCACTAACCCTTGGCAGTGAGCCAATCTTGGCAAAAGCCCTAACATTTAAAGTGAGCATTTTGGCCAGTGAGCCTCTATTTTTCGGTATTGCTATATCATATTTATTTATGTGAGATAACACCCACCATGGTTTTTCCCTTATAGGGTTTTCCACATAAAAAATTTGGTGTCTCATGTATTGAATATATTATTGTGTTGAGCTTCTAGTTTCATGTTTCATGGTGGAATCTTAATAACATTAATTGAGCATTTGATGTGTTGATAAGTGGTTAAAGTTTTAGAGAAAACCGATTCACCCCCCCTCAGTTGTCTTGTACATTGCCATAGGAATAGGGCATGAAGAATGATTTTAGAAAGCAACTGATAAGGATAACATTCTATAGTATATAGAAAAATTGATGTAACATCTGAAGAGTGTGTGTATCAATATGGGGCACCAAAAAGTGGCCAAACAACTTTTTGGTCCTAACAAAATAAAGTGTGAGCACATTATAACACTAGTGTGTTTTAATGTGCTTGTTCTTTCTTTTGTTTTACACATAAAACTTGCATCAAACATGTGCCCTTCCTATTTGCATTCACCATTTTTTTGAGTTAAATGCGACTAGGGAAAATCCATGACCTAGATTTGGAGGATAAATCACATAAATAATATGCCATTGCACCATTCTTGCACTTGAGGACATTAAGCATGAACTCCATAGGATGAAGAAGGTAAGGTTGAACCATTTTTGTCTAGATTTGAAAAGAAATCAATTGTTTTTCAATGTTTTGATTGAATTTTTACCTAATCAACCCCTTGAAACCCCCTCAAACCCTAATCCACAAAATCTCAAGGTTGATGAGATTCTAAGTGAACAGCAAGCTCAAAACAATCATCCTCAAACTCCTCCCTCAATTCCTTGACATCCTTAAGAATCACAAGAAAATTTTATAGGCCAAATTGAAGATAACAAAAAATAACTTGAAAACATAATTCAAATGTTAAAAAATCCTAATGCAAGCAATCCCCACTGTAGATCACTTGCCCCATCCCTAGAGTCTAAGTCAAAGACAAAAAAATTTGAAAACCAAATTCTATGTTCCCTCTTTGTCGATCCTAGAACCAATGAGCCATTGCACATGAATTGCAAAAGATTCCCTATTCATTGGTGTGTATACGATGGGATATATAAAAAATTTTGGGATAGGTGGTGGATGGTGTAGTGCCCCTCATTTTGGCTTTGTGATAGTTGTTATGTTTGGACATTGTGACATTTTTGGATTTACTATTTGATGATGATACTT